>OZ010574.1:110755703-110842528 GCA_963932145.1 Acanthosepion lycidas
TTTCCACCAACATTAACACATTCCTTCATATCATCATGACACAAGCGAAGAATGGAAACAAATTTTTCGGGACATATCGTCTTCCCTAAAATATTCCACAAAGCCTTTCTGTTTACGGTGTAAAATACCTTTGTCAACAAATACCTGGCAGAGATCCATATTCTGCTCATCACACTTTTCTTGCAAATGTCTGGTTGTGAAGATCATATCTACCCCGCCACATCCAACCCCAAAGTCCGACTGCGACATCCGCGTCCTGGGTATGACGATAAACTACGCCCAACAACAAGGCTTCAGATAATGTTTTCGGAAAAATAATTTTGCTAGCTATACGTTTTTGAAAAAAATAATGTTGCCACCTATGTGTTTTTGAAACATTAATGTTGCTAGCTATGCGTTTTTGAAAAAATAATGTTGCCAGCTATATGTTTAATAGTACTGTATATTTAATATATGTATAGGTATATGTGTATGTATGTATATGTGTATGTGTATATATATATATGTGTGTGTGTATATATATATATATATATATATATATATATAACTTAATTTGGCATTAAATGACCCACAGTGGTTGATATGCCATAAAACACAACCAATCAACCAACCAACCGAATGCGACCCCGGAAAAGCTTCATTAGCAATGTGGTGCAGCAAGCGATCCAGCAAAACTCCACAAAGAATCTTGCCGACAATAGACAACAGCGATATACCACGATAATTTCTACACTTATCCCTGTCTCCCTTGCCCTTGTACAAAACAACCATGACAGCATCTTTTCAGTCATCCGGAACATTGTTATTATTCCAAACATCCAGCAACAACGAATGAAGTCGATGTAAGACTTTCACCTCTGTGTTTAAAAATCTCGGCATGTAACCCATCACTTCCAGGTGACTTTCCGCCATTAATCTTCTTGACAACACGTTCAACCTCCTCAAAGTTTGGGGCTCTGCGAGAAATTCTTCAAAAAGCTTTTCAGGTACATATCTGATAAACTCTTCGCCTAATGAGAAGCAGGTCAAAATGTTTACGCCATCTCAACAGAATATCAGGATCTCGAAGAAGTTTTTGCCATACTTAGTCCTTAGCAGAGCAACAGGTGAAGTAGAAGGTCTATAAACTTCACAAAGTAAATTTTACATGGCCTTACTATACTTCAAATCTGTATTTCACCAGCTTTGTCACTCCACGATTTGTTCTTCATCGGGCGCACATTTCGCTCTATATCAGCTTTTATTGCCTCAATTTCAATCTTTTGATCACCAGGTAAATCACTATGAAGTAATGCAGAGTGGAATCTATTTTTCTCTTCCAAGAGCTTTTCCATGTGATTGACATTCTTATCAAACCAATTCTGATGATTCTTATCAGTAAATCCAACATAAACTGTCTTCTTGAAAGTAGCCCAGTTATTTTCACTTACTAAATCATCCATCTTATCGATTTGATTCTGTATAAACACAGAAACTTGCTAACATTAAGCTTCTTTGGAAGTGACACCCCTCCCCACCTTTCCTTTTTTACTGGCAACACACTTACCAGATGATGGTCAGTCCAACATTCAGCCTACGCCTCACACGTACAATACATAGATCCTGTACATCACCCCGCCCCACATAAACGTAATCAATTATTTGACAATGTTTTGATCCAGGATGCCTCTATGTTGTCTTATATTTGTTCTTTTGTCGAAACATTGTGCTACCAATTAAGAGGTCCAGTTCTGTGCACATTTTCAACAACAACAGACCATTGCTACAGCACTTTTCCATGTTTACGAAGAAGTTTCCCTGCTTTACAGTCGCGACCCACCCGTGCATTAAAATTTCTAATAATGAAAATTTTGTCTGCTACAGGTACTTTCCTAGCAATAGACTTAATTCGTTATAAAAAGCTTCCTACATCATCATCTGTGCAAACCATGGTCGGTGCGTAAACACCAATCAAGGTTGCATATCTTCCACATACTTGAGTAACTCTCATAATGATCATTTTATCATTGGCACCTAGCTAGTTATTGATTTCCTAATGGAAAAAAACAAAACTTGATTCTCTCTTTCCCTTCTCCCTTCCGCTCCAGAAAAAACGTATAGCCACCAGATTTCTGCATGGAATGACTCTCCCCAAGAAATCTAGTTTCTGAAAGGGCCACAATATCCATATCATATATTTGAAGTTCCTTAGCAACCAGTGCAGATCTTCTCTCAGGTCGTTGTACATTTTCTTCAATACCAAGTAAATTACGCACATTCCAGCACACAAAATTGAGTGGTTTGCGCACAGTAGCATGATGACGATCGAACCCAAGCTGTAGCTCCTCGGGACACCTGTCGAGTCAGACCCTTTCACATCTGGTTTCAGAACATTTATTGCCGTTGACTTCAATTGTATTAAATACCTTCATTGTAATGCAAGTTGCCTCTTTAGGCTATGGCCAGCCATAATTCTACATTAAGATGACAAGTGCAGAAATGATCTCCAGATATTAAGCAATACCTCTTCCTGTTGGGACCTCCTGATCCAGTTTTCCTCTCCAGAGTTTACTCATTTTCAAAACTTTTTCACCGTTCTCTTGATGGCTCTTGAATGGACTTTAAAGATGGAAACCACAGTATAAACGCTTGATAACATTACTGAAAACTGAATGATTTTTCCTTTGACCATTGCTCATTTAGGAAAACAGCGGGGTTGACACAAAACGATTTTAACCTGTTGTCTTTTTAGCTGAATTATTCAAAGTGATTCTTACGGAAAATGGTAACAAGATGGCTAAATATCTTTTCCGAAAACCTGGGAAAAAGAAGCACAATTAGTTTAGTGTTTTTTTAAGATATTAAACATTTTGTGGGATAGACAATTATGCTGATACACCCGATATATATATATATATATATATATATATATATATATATATATATATATATATATATGTGTGTGTGTGTGTGTGTGTGTGTGTGTGTGTATGTGTGTGTGTTGTGCACTTTATGATACACAGTAGAGTTATGTTTTCGAGCATATAAATCATACTTCCATTATACGACATAATGTTCTTTTGATTATCTTTCAAATACAGTTTTGTTGCATGTTTCTTTTGTAAGCATGAATCGCTTTCTTTTTTTCTTATTACACCGAGTTAGGTCGTTAAAACTGATTATATATAGAAGTAGCGGAATGAGAGTTTCTTTATGAATTCTAGTCGGGAAGCGAAAGAATTTCAATGCGCGACTGAAAAGAAAAAGAAAGAAACGAATACGCGACTTAATGTAGCTCGTACTCTAAAGTAATATTTTCAATCTCCGATCGATAAAAAAAAAGAAATTAATTCGAAAGAAATAAATATTGATCGACATACCTGAAAAGAATTTCAGACTTGAATGATTGGTGAGAATTAATGCACGTGCAACACTTATTCTTCATAAATGAATGAAACTTGCAGTAAGATGCGTATAAGTAATCTACATTTGATGAACTCAGCTTGATTGTGCATTCACATCACTTTTTTTACAGTCTGCTGTTAGTTTCAAATTTGTTTATTTATTTTATTTATTTTTTTCCAGATTTTAATAAGATAACCCATTCCTATGATACTATTGTATTAATGATGTTCATATAAACATCGAAATATGAACATACGCAATCCTTTTGACTCTTAATCCAAATGGGACTACTTAAATTTAGATTACTCAGAAGATAAAAAGGTAACAGGTTAATGGCACGAAAAGTTTATTTGTATTCATGTTTACTTCAGATTTCCTCAAGTAGAAATCATATATACGATCCATTACTAAAGATGCTGAAAAAAATGCTAGAGTCCTTGACCTGCTCAAGAAAGTTGCCCATTCATTACTTTCCAGACATGACAGTTCGAAAACGTTTACGCGGTCGTGTAGTTAATTTTACACTTAATCGGCTCTTTCACACAGATGCAAAGTTGAAAGTGTATTTCTACTCTATTACTATTTCGATAGCAAATGTCTAGATGAAATCTAATTTTCAGTTCTACCAATCCAGACCTTTACAGCTCGGAATGGCCATTTTATGTCCACGGAGTCGAATCCCAAACATTACAGTCAGGCTACTTTTTGTTCCAAGAACTGCTACTTCGTGCAACTTAATCTTGCGTTTATGAGTCTTCGAATGGTACAACCTCAACCTCCTCAAGTCATTGATGAATCGCCATCTATCCACCCTATCCTCATAATTGTCAGTTCCTTTTACTATTTGATAAGTTTATAACTCAATCAGTAATCCTCTACAATGAGTGGCTTTTGAACTTTGTATTAGGTGTAATTTAGTATGTATATGATAAAATATAGTTTTAAGGTATCTTATATTAAGCTATCAAGGATATACACTATGTAAATATAAATATCAAAGTGGACACTGAGTTTGTTTCATGCTTGAACGCAATCCTCTAAATACTATATATATATATATATATATATATATATATATATATATATATATATATATATATATATATAGTTAAGTTATGAAGAACTTGGTAATCCGTATGGGTAATCCCAAGGAGGATGAAATCCTGAGAGCTCAATGTAAATCCAGAGATAATATTTAAAAGAAAAACAGACCACTTTAAGGTACCATTATAATAATTTATTTTACCATAGCCCTTTTAAAGGACGCCGGATCATCAGATAGCACTTCCAAAAATGAAATGAAAAGAAAAATCAGAGTAAGGATATAATAAAAATGCTTAAACATTAAAACCCTTTTTATTTTATATATATATATATATATATATATATATATATATATATATATATATATATATATATGTGTGTGTGTGTGTGTGTGTGTGTGTGTGTGTGTGATTTATATATATATATTATTTATATATTATATGTGTGCGGTACTTATTAGAAAGCGCTCAATATCAGTGATAGATCTAACATACTTAGTTGTATGGGTGTGAGTTTGTAACCCTGGGTTTCACGCTTTTGCGATCCTTAGATAAACTCCACGAGACCAATGGGTCTTGGTGACAGAGAGTTAACAAACCAGATTCGATATAGCGCCAGCTCTTCATAAATTCCGTCGTGTGACTTATCCGAGTTTCTTTATACCAACGGACAGTGCCCCCATGAGTTACGTCCTCTATCCCCCAAGAATTGAATACGGATAGGAGACGTGACTCATGAGGGGGTTACAGCTCAATATATATATATATATATATATATATATATATACACGAAATAGATAACACATTTTTATTTTGAACACTGTGTATTACGTTTGCACACTCCAGAAATCTTTATTCCCTTCTTTTAAAAGAATGCCCCGGTGTGATTTAGATCGCTCGGCCACAATGCGTCACGGACCAGTAAGGTTCTGTTTACTCTTTAAAGGGAGATTTTCTCCTAAAACATGTACAAAGCAGTTATATTCTATGGGTACTCGTAATATATTCTATGTCATCTGCATATCTTGTGTTGTCAAGGTTGTGTACGCCAATTCATTTGTGCTAAATACATGATGACTTCATTTTATGAATAAGGATTTATTAGATACTAAATTAAAATGAAATCAATAGAAATATTGTAAAACCCGTTTGCTAGCAGATAATTTACTCGACAGTCTTGGTTTATTTTTACATTGAACTAAATTACAGCTACCATCTATGATCCAGCTTCAGGGCGGCCCTCTTACATTTTAGATTTGTTGAAGTTGAGACATGATCTAAATATAGATATATTCATTTTATTGATTTTGGATGTAGTAGTAATAGCTTTTATATTGAGTTTAGATAGATTCGTTTCAGGTGTAGATGTGATAGAATTAACAGGCAGGATAACATGTATATTTTTTATCCATTGGGTTCTCAGGAGGGACCGTTGTTTTTGTTTTGGAATATTTTATGGACATCTTATTTGTTTTGAATAAAAATAATCAGGGTACTGGAGAAGTTTGAAAGTATTTTTCTTCTTGTAAATAATCCGAGCTGCATATTCTTATTGTTCTTAGAATCCGATGATTATGCTGCATTTTATTTTGTTATGATAAAAATAGAAATTTTTATTGGTGGATTTTCTGTGGACAACGATGTTTAAACTCTTGTTAACGCGGTGTAGCTTGATATCTAGGAAAGGTAAGGAATTATGTTCTTTCATTTTGTATGTAAATTCTATTGTCTGTTCAACTTTGATTAGTTGATCTATTACGCCAGGAAAATCAGTATCACGAGGATATATAAGTAGATTATCATCAATATAACGGAAGTATGTTCAGTGTTTGGGTAAAATATTTTGGAAATGACCAGATTCGAGAAATTCTATAACGATACATGCCATCATTCCACTGAGAGGCGATCCCATTAATAATCCAAATTTTTATTTACAACAATCATTATTAAATATGAAGTCGCTTGACTGGTGATGAGATGGCAGGTTTTTATTATTTTAACTGTTAATAGAGAGACTTTTATCTTTGATTGCGTTAGATGCTTTTTGGGGCGGTTTAGGTATTTGTCAACTGAGACATTGGTGTATAGGAATTTTTTATTTAGACTAACCATGTTTTTGTGGGCCATGTTCATTTCCCTCAGTTTTTCAACTCGACTGCCTGAGTTCTTTATATGAGATACACTGATTGTTATAAGGAGAGGTGTTAACATTTTTGTTATGGATTTCGCCTGTTCAGGGGAGGGGGCGCTATCTATTCCTGTGATAATGGTATACATTGGGCACCAGTTTTGGATATTTTAGGGAGACTGTAAAGTTTGGATGTTCTGGGGGAGATATTCTGAGTCTATACCAAATTTGGTCTCATTTTTAATTAGTTTTCTGGTTTCCTTGTTAAATGTTTGTCTTTCAGTTGTTATTTTAAGTTCGTTTATTTACGGTATCGTTGAGGAGTGACTTAATTTTTTCTGTGTACATATTCTTTTTCATGGTCACAATACTTCCTCCCTTGTCAGAGGGAATAATGTAGATTTCGTTATTTCTTGTTTGTATATTTAGTGCATTTTGGTGTCTCAGTTGTAATGTATTTTCGTTATTGGTTTCTACAGTAGCAGTGATTATGCCTTGAATGAAACCTTTGGTAAAATCGGAGTCGTTTTCATTATGATTATTTACTATAGTGTCTACTATGTCTTCTTTGGGGATTCAGTTGGGAAATTTTAAACCGAAGCTGAGGGTTTCTCGTTCTGTATTGGAAAGCTTTATATCCGATAGATTTTCTATTGGATTAGGTTTTCCAACATGTTTCCATTTGCTGTTGATGCATAGATTGTTGAAGTTTTGTCTCAGTCTTTTCTTTTTATTTGCACTTATTTGTTTGATATAGTGTAACCCGGATATAAGATACACTGATATAAAAGAAACCCGGATATAAGAGAGATTTTCTCTGCTCCCAAATTAGAGCCATACTTACCTAAACAAAATAGACCAAACCCGGATATAAGAGACTTATTCTCCGGTCCCGACAACTCTCTTATATCCGGGTTACACTGTAGTTTCATGTAGATAAGACATTTCCGGGGTTTCTTACAACGTAGTTTTTGTGGAGTTGCATTCCAGTAGATCTGGTTATTTTTTCCAAAACGTCTAGTTCTTCGGCAGATGAATTTTTGCGTATGTTAGAAAGACATGATGTGATGTTCTAAGTATTTTGAGTGCACATCGTGGATGACTTTTTCATTAACGCATCTCAGTAAGAATTTTTTCGGTTTCTAAATGAGTGAATGGCTGTTAACTGTACTTTTGTATTCTTCAATAAGTTGGTGTTTTTCCATGTCGACGATATGAGATAAGGGCATTTATTTTATGTATCAAGAACAGTATTGGGAAATCATATGACAGTATGGAAAAGGAAATAGGAATGTAAATGTTTACCATGGCTTAACTTCACAAGCGAAGATTCTGGATGTCGTTCCACGACATTTTCAGACAGACTTGTGGTTAGCAGAACCAAATAAGACATAAAATAATTTGTGCTCACCTGACGAGGAGGACGACGAGGACGACGAGCTAATGGTCTGCGAGACTAGTTAGTTAAGGCCACTTCATGGTGAGATATTCAGCTATTTGTGAAAATTAATTTAATTTGACAGAAGACCAAAAGGCGGAAAATGGAAAGAAGCTGAGGACATGGGCCTGCCTCATAATATTTATAGTTTCGCTAAGGCATGTATTAGGTCGCATTTGTGCGTCACTTAATGTGAATTGGTTTCACTTTTATATTAGCCGTTGTCGAAATTAGTATGCTTCCCATTTTATCACGGTGAAGTAATTTTATACTTATTAACTTTAACTCAATTCAATATAACGCCACGATTATACGTTAGAACTGAAATCACAAAAATTGTTACAGTCTTGAAGGTTCTTAATCATTACTCTAAGGCAAGGTTTGGTCATAAAAAATCAGCATTGTTCAGAAAGAAATCAAAAGCCTTTAATAATACAATAATGGTCTGGGTGAAGAGAAACCAAGTATCATATTTTGTTACGTTTAAACAGTTTCCCTTTCAATTTTATCAAGTTGGGTTATGGGGGCAACAACTGATTGAAACCTCGAACAAAGTAAAATGAATTAGAAATCGATAAAAAAAAATATTGGCCAGTGTGAGTGATCTCCGTTATTGCTCAAATAATTCTCGGGTTTTAGTAGGCTAGTTTCATGTTTAATATTTGTCGTCTGATAGTTGATTTCAAATCAATGGTCCGCAGAACAGTATTGCAAATGAAGGAATTTTGATCTCGGTATCAAAGCTTTCGATATTTTAATCAGTTGAAGTCGTTTCATTTTATCTACTGGAGCAGAAACTGTTAATGGGTAAATAATACATTCTCAGATAGGTAAACTTATACGTAAAGTCATATATATATATATATATATATATATATATATATATATATATATATATATATATATATATATACCACATACACACACACATATATATATATAAGAGAGAGAGAGAAAGAGAGAGAGAGCATGGCTTTGTAATGACTTTGTAGATACAGGTATCATCATTGCATGGTGTTTCTAAGTTTCATGTATCAATAAGAACTTCAGACTAAGGGTTGATTTCTAAGCCCACACTATAAATTCCATATATCCGATACTGAGCACTCGTAACATAAATATTGCAAAACCATCATATATATATATATATATATATATATATATATATATATATATATATATATATATGTGTGTGTGTGTGTGCTTGCAATTATAAGCATAGTTCCATTTCTTGTTAGGGCAAAAACATATCATACCAGATTTTTTGTGCATGCTGCTAAATATGGAATAGACACAATATATTAATGTAGAAAAGATAAAATTATAAAAGAGAAAGTAATTGCGAAAATATATAAAAAGTGTTCTGATTTTTGAGTTAACGTTGGTAAGTTTACATCCAGTTTCTTACAAACATATTATATTTCTCATCAAATTTTCTATTGTCGTAATATGGGATATTTAAAACAATAGCGATAAAAAAGCTGCTGAGCTGTATGTCTAGACACGCTAGAAAACAAAATAAATGAAAAAAAATAATTGTAGATTCTCTATATCTATATGGTTTCCCCTTACTGCATCATTATAACCGGTGTTTACGTTTATATTCCCTTTAAATATATATACAATTCCATCAAAAAGAACATAGCTCTTATGCGGCCTTAGCAAACGTTTCACTGCTATATCGTTATTATTAAGGCAGGTGTTATATTCTTTAAATCCCCCTGCTTAGACTTTCATATCTACGACCTGTCATGTCCACGGTGTCAAATCATCCTCATTACCTTCGTGTTCCATTGATAAGGATAAGGAACAAATTTCACTAAAGATAGCTTCCAAAAATGTTAATTTATGAGAGACAAAAACTCCCGACAATATGCTACCCCAATGATAGCTACAATCATGGTTTCTTAAATCCCAGGCATAACATCTAGATATTTCAACAAAAAAAGACAATGAGATCTCTACCAAAACATTATATATATATATATTATAATTATTACTTCAAACGTTAATATAAAAGATGCTTCGTAATGTAAATTGACGCCCCAGTTTTACTGATTAAACAATACGTATTCGTCTGTCGGCCTGCGCATTCGAGAAATATTAAAGGAAATGCATTTTCAGGCAGGGATTGGATCGGCATTCGGCTTAATAGGGAAAACCACCGCTTGATACGGTCTGCTTTACCGTTCGGACACGAAGAACGTTACGGCAAGCAATGATCTATTTTCTCTTTTGAAGAAAAGCACATCCCCCTCTTCACCCGGATTATAAACATTCGGATTAAAAACGAATCAGTTAAATTTTTAGAAATATAATAATACAATATCAACTGATACAACAAAAGTTAATAAAAATGAACACGCTATCACCTCTTGTCTGGATGATTGGATTTTTCTGTATCCTTGGTAACCGTAAATTATGAATTTCCCTTGTAGTTAAGACTCAGCAAATTTAAAAAATAGCTTACTCCAAAATTCAATTGAGGATGAAATGGAACTAATGTCTTTAATTTAATTACAAAATTAAATTTAAAGTTTTTAGCTTCCATTTTTGAAACATGGTTATTACTGTGTAGCGAAAAATCAGTTAATTTATAATATATATATATATATATATATATATATATATATATATATGTGTGTGTGTGTGTGTGTGTGTGTGTGTGTGAATGTAGAGAGGATGAGAAAGAGAGAGTGTGCGAGAGAGGCAGTCAGAGAGAGATAATTATAAACTAGTGCACAGGGAATGGTGCATTTAATAAAATATTGCTCGATGTATAATAAGAGAGCTAAAATGTACACAACGGTAAAACTAGAATCAAGTAGAGACGGAAGTTTAAATATCTAGGAAGCGTCTTGTCAGAGGACGGTAAGTGCGACACTGAGATCCGTAGGCGTATCGGGATGGCCAAGGACACATTGGGTAGAGTACTGCTAGACAGGAGGATATCTTTGGTAACAAAGAAAAGAATACTGAACTGTTACATGACATCTGTCGTTCTTTACGGTAGCGAATGTCCTCAAAGATGAAGAAGAGACTCGAGGTAACAGAGATGTGGTTCTATAGAAGGATGCTAAGGATATCATGAACCGAGCGTGTGAGCAACGATGAGATTTAAGAGAGGTTAAAAAGAAGGAGAAGGCTATACTTAACATAAGAAAGAGGCGGCTGACGTTTCTGCGGCGCATAATGAGGAAGGTGGGAGTGGAGAATCTGATACTCACGGGGCGAATACAGGAAAAGAAAGGCAAGGGAAAACAACTTGTGACGTACCTGGTGGATCTTAAGCAAGTCGATGACAGAACGCGGTCTGGGGGAGGAAGCAGAAGGAAGGAACTTGTTGAAAGCTATAGAATATTGGTTTAACAAGTAGACTGGAATATTTATACAATTTGTGGGACATGGTGTAAAAAAGGGGAGGGGTTGAGGCTGGTTGACACTAACTATCCTATACATAGCTAATCCGATTCACGACCCATTCACTCATTACAATTTCCACATTCACTATAAAAAAATCGTCCGTCACCACAATCCTCCATACACCACAATACCGCATCCTTTCAAGGGAGACCTACAAACGCGCCCTTTTGCCATAAAAAATTAATGATAATAAATTATTATACAGAAAAATCTAATAATGAAGAATGAGAGGGGATGGAGATGAACCCAATACAAACTAAAATATTAACACAAATCAAATTAAGCATAACAGATGTTGGTAGGGACCGTCCAACCCTCAAAAAAGAGAGGCCGCTGTAGTCTGCCTATTGGACAAAATCAAGAGGCTCTTTCGCTAAGGAAGTGGCAAAAGGATAAAAAATTATACAGAGATGGGGAAATAGAAAGCTGACCCAGTCGAGATAAAAGGGGCCGAAACAAATTGCGGAGGTTGGGAAATTTCAACATGGATCATAACCAAAGATGTGGCCGGGGACAGGCCAGGAGCAACACTTACTCACATTAGCTAGGTACACAAGGCTTGTCTACTCTAACCAAGGGGAAGGCTCCACAGGAAATCACCCCGATGTGACGTAGGTTGACCTAAAAGAGAAAATCAAGACAAGCCCCGTTCAAACGAACCAAGCTCGCCTCAGTCACTCACCTTTTGGTAAAGACCGTCGAATGCAAGCGTTTGCTATCAGTTCTAATCTTCATCTTGAGCTGATGCTCAAAGAACTGGATCAGATCCTGATGAGAAGGACGGTTGCCTCACAAGACATCCTCCTGTCGCGTCGTCCAAATCACCATTCGGGTCATGGCCAGCAGGGCCAGAAACACCATTCATTTCACCCCGGAATACGGGGGCGACACATTGGCACACGCCTATGCGCGATCGATTAGCACGAGCTTTTCGGGAGCGAGATGAGCCGTCAACTCGCCGACATGGTCACATAAGGGGGGCAGACACGGGGACAATGGTAGAAAGCGTGCGAAGCCGTTTCTTCTAAACCAAGGCTACACCGTTCACATTATGGCAAATCCGCCAAGCCCCATATGAAGACATTGCCATAGAGAGGCGACAGATCCCCAGCCAATCGCCAGGTAAGCGAAAACTCAGGGTTACTGAGATAATCCGCCGCTAGCGCCCAAGACCAGAAAGAGCGAAACTCCTCCTCCGACATGTGGAGCCACTCACGTAGAGAATCCTTCACAACCCTCTCCACTAGATGACGATAGAAGACCTTTCTAGGCTGAGAAAGGTCACTGGATCGAGGAACAGCCAACAAAGCCGACACCAACGAAGGAAATCCGATTGATCCCGGGATTTACGATGGCGCTCAACACGCGAGATGTGAGGGTAGATAGTAAGGTAAGGGAACGGATCCCTAACAATCCCCGCCATAATCGAATCTCCTGTCAATGCGCGGCGTATGAAAACCAACCTAGATTTGGGTCTGTGGCTCAACAAGTGTAGCATTCCTAGCCGCCATTACACGGCCATTGTGCATAGACACGTCTGTCGACATGATGCTTGCGTCCCCTCCATGAAATGGAGGATAGCGAGCGTTCGAGCGGCTTTCTATGGTCGTCACAGAGAGAAAGTACGGACAATCGATAAAGGAAAAGAGTGAAAACGTAAGTGACACACGCTTCTGTCCTGCACTTCACGGGCAACCTCCGTTGACGCCAAGTCTGACCGGCCGCGTCGACCTTTGCTCGTACTTCAGCTAGAGGTCGGGTCCAAACCACACTCCAAGAATGCGGATAGGACCGTCCGTCCAACCGAAGAGCCCTGGAAGATCCAGGTACCTACCCGCAAGCCGGACGACGTCGCGGTTAATCTTGGCCCCTGTCAACTTTTCGTTCCAATCAAGCGCCTTCAGTATCGCTTCAAAGTCGCTGCTGAACGACACGAAAGCAGTACGTCATCGGCGTACGCGGAAACACTGGCTCGAGCCCCTCCAGGAATGGCGATTCCATGTAGGGACGGACTGCACGCCCTGTACATAGCCGGCGAAGGAGAGGCTCCAACGCCAAAGCATAGAGTAGGGGTGACAGTGGGCACCCTGACGAACCGACCTAGACAGCGTAAAAGCGCCCGACAACTTCCCGTTCACCTGTACCACAGCACTGGGGGAGCGATACAGGAGGCTAATCCAGCGGCAGAAGTCGGGTTCGAATCCGGCGGCCTGCAGGACAGTCGCAAGGTAGTGATGGTCAACACTATCAAATGCCTTGGACTGATCTAAATTGATCAGCGTGGCCTCAGCTTCGTCTTTTACACCCTCTATGATCCTGCGGATCAGATGCAGGTTGCTCTGAATTGTTCGACCTCTCACAGCGCAACAGAGACTTGGGAACTGACTGCAAATGCTCCTGCAAGATCTTGGCTAAAATCTTTAACTCTGGAAATCCGGTATATAGGATAGACCCCTGCCGGAACCAGTTGTTGAACACCATTGTCACAATTGGGACAAAGATCTGAGACAGCGTCAAGTACAATTCATAGGGCAAACCATCCAGACTTGCTTCTGCGGACCTTCTTCAATGCTGCGTAGACTTCGTCCTCCGTGATCTCTCCCTCGCAGCTAGCCGCTTCAGTCGGCGAAAGCCGAGGAAAGTCCGCCCAATAGCTGCGAAACTCCACATCACGGAGACCAGGTACCTTGGTAAACCGGCTCTCGAAATGCCGCCGAAACGCCTTGCACATGTCGTCAGTGGCCCGAAGAGTATGCCCCACCGGGGAATTGACCTCACGAATGTAACGATCGGAACCTCGACGGATCTCTTCCTTGCGCAGATCTGCGCCCATGTTCAAAGCTTCGAAAGACATCTTGCTCAACCTATGTCTAATTACCTGGCCCATGTAACTTTCGCTAGTCAAACGTTCCAGAGCTTCCCTAGCTACGGTTATCTCTAGAGGATCACCCCAGTCTCTGCCCGGGAAAAAATAGCCTTAAGCGTCTTCAACACCTCAGCTGTATCTAGGGGAGCCGTTTGTTGAAATCAGTGGTGAAGAACCTAATCCTATCCTTATGTCTCTCCCACCACTTATTCCTGATAACCGCCACCACTAGCTCCCGCTGCACTAAGCTAGTTAGCTGCTCCTGGAAGTCCCGCCTGTCCAGTAAGGACAGATTGAACTTCTAGTAGCCAGCCATTATACGCCTACGATCTAACGCCCTCCGGGCACAAACGAGTTTGTGATCCGAATATCCTACCCAGTAGAACGTGGGACAATCTTACTAGTCTACATCGGCTTCTCTAACATTTTTCCAGGTAGCTAACTACACAGGTAAAAGGCCAATTAAGAGCCACGTCCACATTCCCCCCACCCCGGTATCTATCAACATGACCAAAATCGTTGATCAGATCAACCAGGCTACGATCGACCCTCCACCCACTAACTTCTCGCCTCCTGTCTAACTTGGGGTTTAGGATGGCGTTTCAGTCCCCCATTAACACTAGGCGCTTTGAATCCAACAGGAACGGCCCTAACCGCCGAAAAAACGAGACCCGATCGTCTCGGTCGATAGGCGCATAAACCGCACGATTCGGAACGAACCACTTCTCTGGCCAGTCGTTCCCCATATGCTGAATAAACGACAAAGTCGTTCTCCAGCGACACGCAGTGATACGAGTCACTTGGATCGCGGCGCCATCCACACAGAAAAAATAGGAGATTCCGGAGCAGGCGGGCCGCCTTACCCCGATCCCACAAGCCCTTCGCATTCAGACTGGCTAACTTGATTGACATCCTTTAGGCCTGCAAAAAAAGAAAGAGTCAGAGCAAAAAACCTACTCACATATAAAGCTGCGGAAATCTGCGGCAGTAAGGACCCCGACGGATTGTCCTAGGCTCCCTGTGCCCGACTCCGTCGTCATCCGATCATCTAGGACAATACCGTCAACGTCCGTAGGGTATGTTAGTTTAACAGCCCTATATAGTGAGGAATGGAGCAAAACCGGGACCCTCCCCGCACAAAATTGCTTAAGTGTTCTTAAATTTTCATTTTCTAGTTCCATCATTCGGATGTTCAGATAGGCTTCCTTTTCCTCGAACAGCTGGCTCCAGACCTTTAAATACCGCCCTGTGTTCCCCACGCATGTGATTATACCTGGGGCACCTGGGATATTTCGGGGGTCCTCAATAGACTTTTCTTCCACTTTTTCAAGTTTCAATAGAATAAAAGGGTCTATTTGTTTTGACAGGCCCTTTTTAAACTCCTCTTTATCCACTTTACATATGGCATTTCTTTTTCTCCCTTGAATGGTGGGGAGAAGAAGTGGATGTGTGAGTGCGGGTAGTGAACTAAGTGAGGAGTTGGAGAAAGTGGGGGACGGAGCACGGGAAGGGGAAGTAGGTAGACTCCTTGCTCTTGGCAGGACCATGCTTCCTTTTGGCGAAGCAGGGACGGAGAGTAACCTGGTTCTGTCCATGACACTCTCCGCCCTACTACGTTCAGAGTGCCTTTATTGAGGTTCCTCTTCCTCTTTGTCCACTCTGCTTCTTTTAAGGGATGCTGCCCGTGGTGGAGGCATTTTTTCCACTTCCATTAGCGTTTCTATCTGTGGTTGCAGCTTTTGTTTTTGATCTGGATGTTTCTGTTGCTTTAGCTGTTGGTGTTGTTGCAGCTGATGGTGTTGTTGCTGCTGCTATTTTGGTCAGCTGCTTTTCCTGCACCCTCTTTGGAGGCTGAACCTCCTTTTGTTGCTGCTTGTCTGGTGCTTTTTGCCTCTTTGGTTGGAGTATGTCCTTCGGAGATGGAACAGGGGATTTCCGACACCTTCCTACCTCCTTCCAGTTGTTGTTGACACCTACTCTGCTGGCGTCGCGACCACTGCTGCTGAGGTCGCTGTTGCTGCTGGACGGGGTGAATGTTTTGTGTTTTTACTAGGGCACTCCTTGGCCATGTGCCCTGACGCGCTACACGACCAGCAATATGGTCTCCTGCCTTCGACGACTACCAACATTCGTTTGTCACGGCAAACGAGAACATTCGGTATCTCGCCGAATTTTTTTCGGTTCACCGGGAATTGAACTTCCATGTCGTCAGTCGCGGTTTCAGTTTTACTTATGAGGGCCTTTACTTCATGGACTTCCACATATTTGGCGAAAAAGGTATCTCTTTCTATCCTCTGGGATATCTACAGGCACTCCATGTATGTTCACCTTTGTCCTACGGGTGCCCATGTATTCCGTCTGCAAACGTTGTTCCGTTGTTAATAATCTATCCCATAATGCATTAGTTCTCCTAGCGAGTATTTTTGGGCTGATTTGAAGGGTTTTTAGGGCTTCTTCTATGCTGTCCCTGCTGAACCAAATTAACTTTCGAGTTTTAACATCAGAACTCAGCAGGGAAATTGTTTGACTGCTTACAGCATCCTGTGTCTCCGGAATGGTTAAGAATTCATTCCCTTTGAATGATTCCTCAAATTTCTTGCTTTGGTTGATGTAAAAAGCAGCCTCTTTTTTAAGCGGCCTATTTGCCGACCAGGCCGTTTTTACTGGTGACACCGGTTTTGAAGACGGTGTATTAACGTCGTCGTTATTGTCCGCCATAATGGTTTTTCCTACCCACCACGGTTGAACAAATAGTTTTGCTTTTCTTTTTTTCCCCCTTTTTAAATTATTTTTTTCCACAAACTAAAATAAATTAGTCAAAAACAAACACAAAAATAAACAAGAACGTGGAAAAACAAAAGGCAATAACCAATTAAAACAAATACGGAAAAGAAAAAATGAAAACGAGGGCGGGGTAAAACCACAAAAATAAAAATAGACAACAAAAGCAAGAAAAAATTCATAAAGCTAAAACATGAAAACTGAAAAAATCAAAAGTAAAATTAAAAACACAAAAAGGAAAACAAACAACGAAAAATGTACACAAAAAATATGCACAAAGCTGAACCAGGAAATCTAAAAAAATTCAAAGGGGTTGCAAAAATTAAAAATAAAAGCTTATCAGTTTAAGGGCAATGGATCCTCAATTTGGACCAAGTGTGAAAAACGACCACATAAGTAGACTGGTGTAATCACCAAGTTAAAACTGACCAGAGTCATTTAATGGAGAGATATATGGGTGAATAAAGACCACTCATGCAAATGTGTTGGGCAGGTCTATTCTAGCAAAATGCACCAACATAACTGGTGCATTAGGTACTCTCCGATAAATGAGATAAAATTAGCTGTTTTTTTATGGTGAATGTGGAAATTGTAATCGGTGAATGGGTCGTGAATCGGATTAGCTAGGTATAGGATAGTTAGTGTCGACCCCTCCCCTTTTTAGGCTATGTGTCACAATTATGTATTATACAGAATGAATATACAAAGAACCCCCAAGTCAGTTGTTGGATTAGTGGTTTTTTGAACATGTTGGACGAGCGTCCTTTAAATTCACCTACGAACTGTTAAGTTTTTGATTTTATTTTCTAAAAAAGTCTTTTGAATTTTTCAGTTTTGCTTTTCAGTTTATTTGTTCATATATATTTGTGAATTTTTGTTCTTTTGCTTTTTGTTTATTTTCTTTCTTGTTTTTTTACCCTCCCCACGTTTTTTGTTTTCATTTCTTTTTCGTATTTTTTCTTTGAATTGTTTATTGTCTTTGGTTGTCCACGCTTTTCTTTATTTTTATTTTGTTTGTATTGGACATTGTTTCCGTTGTTGGAATAATTAAAAAAAAAAAAAAAATGAAGAAAAAGAAAGCAACTGGTTATTTGGTCGGTCGTAGTGGTCGTTCGACCCATCAGGAGCAACGATAACATTTCCGACACAGCACCGCCGGTGTCCTCGGTAAAAAGTGCCTGGTGTGAGGCTAGACCGAAGAAAAAGAACGCGGAGTACTATACAGAACAGAGGGATAAATTTAAGGACACTTTCAAGGAAAATGAATTCCTTACGATCGAGGAGGCGTTTAAGTATAGTATCTCTGCTGACTTCCGTCATAAAAAGCCGTAAATTAACTGGAGTCAGCAGGGAAACAGTGGAAGAGGTCCTGAAGACTTTAAAAATCACCCAAAAGGTTATGGCAAGAAGAACTAACGCTGTATGGGTCATTCTTCTTTCAACAGAGCAAGATGCCAAGCAAATGGCAGGTAGTATTTTAACTACCAAGAACCTCGGATTGCAGACAGAATACATGGGCACCCATAAGACACGGATTACCGTCCATGGGGTGCCCGTAGATGTCTCAGAAAACATAATGGGGCAGACTAGAAGAGGTGAAGGCAATAATGGGAAAATCGGGGATTGCAACGGGTGACGTTGAGGTGCAGGTCACGTTAACCGGATCAAGCTTTGGAGAAATCCCCAATATCTTACTATGTAGAGAAAGGAGGATGTTAGTAGTTGTAGAGAGCAGGTGACCATACTGTTGGTACTGCGGCGTATCGGGGCATATGGCTAAGGAATGCCCCGCTAAATGTCCTCTAGAAAAGCGCTGTTCCTGGAGAAAAAGAAAAGCAACTGATTTGATGGTGGTTAATCCTATAAAAGATATTGAGACCACAAACAAAAGTTCGCAAGCTGCTTCTACTTTGAACTTGGCAAACAAGTCAGTCAAGTTTTAAATCCCTAGCCAGATGTAAAAAAGTAAACGCTTGTTTTTGTTTTTATTTTTCGATAATGTAAAACAAGTAAGTCAGAGAAAAACCACTAAAAAGTTGGTAAACTTTCTTTTTTACAGGTACATGTGGAAAAAGAAAAAAAAAATTTTCAGACTCCTGCGGAGTTAAGATTTTAGGAGGCGGGTATTGTGGTAAACCCTCTTACAGTATAATTAACTCTTCCTCCTCTCATAAATACAAACTGCGAGAGTCGAATAGTAGAGTGTGTATGAAGAGGAGTAGTAGACGCAGTGCTAATCTACTTATTACTAACACTATTGTTTTGTATATATCTTCAATATACTTTTTAAACCTACATTCGTATTCCGTATCTTTCTTTCTGGCCCCTAAACAGGCCACAACACACACACACACACACACACACACATATATATATTTCATTAAAAACGACAATGTACAACGATTAAACTTTTCATTTAATTTTTCTTATGTTCGATTTGTTTTCATTGTTTAATAGTTTCCTAACTGTTTTGTTGAATGTTTTTGTGTTCATATTTACTGTTTTTATGTGGGTGTTGTTATTATTTAGGAGAGATTCTAATTTTTCAATGTAAACGTTGGTTGTCTATATAACTACCCACCTCCTTTGTCGGATGGGATTATGATCATGTTTTTGTTCGTGGATAAGTTTTAATGTCGGTATGCTTATCCTGGATAACGTATTTTCATCGGTGTTTTCTTTTGGTGGCTGCTAAGATACCTCGTACGAAACCTATTTCAAATTCGGTGTCATCGAATATATGGTTTTTGGTTAGAGTTGTGACAGTGTTATCTGTTATTATATTAATCGATAAAGCTACACATAAGTGGTATGTCTGAAAAGTAACGGGACTTTAGTATGAGAGGCACCGTCCCCAGTGAATTCTTACCGCACGGCTAGACGATTAATCATCAAGTCTACAAAGAGATCCTGCGGCGTTTACTTCGCTCAGTGTGCGAAAAAAGACGAGAAGTGTGGCAGGACAAATCACCCGGTAGTACCTGGCTGCGAAGAACATCACCGCACTGGAACTATCTACCTATTCATCTGATCTTGCTCCGTGTGACTTTTGCTTTTTCCTCAAGCTCAGGGGTAACATCAAAGGGATCCATTTTGAAGACGTTGAGGAATCAAGAGGGTCGTAACAGCAGAGGTGAGGGGCATCCAAAGAGAATCCTTCCAGGAGAGCATAGAAGCGAGGCAGAGACCGATGGAAAAGTGCATTAGACACTAGGAGGAGTACTCTGAATTGGAAACGATGTAGTTTGTGTTTTTCGAATTGAAATAAATTGTTACTAACACTAGTCCTGTTACTTTTCAGATAGAACGCGCATGTCCATATTCCTAGACCTAAAATTAATCTTAAATTTGGTAATCAATTAATGCATTCGTCTGTAGAAATAACATTTCTTTTGAAAATTACATTCTGCTGTGAAGTTGAACACATCTCTGCAAAATTTGATTTAGACTCGTTGAAGTAGCATATGTAATGACACCGAGAATGACGCTAGCCAGTAGAAATGGTCTTAGAGCTTATCGGACTCTCTAACTTCGAGTGGAGAGAAACTCAGCCATGCCAACGGGAAGAGTCTCGTCTTGGGGAAAAGTAGACAGCCACACGATCCCATGTATGCAGGGGTTAATGACTTTTTGAGCGAGCATATGCCACACCCCCGCCCTAATGGGGAGTCTTCGGGTAAATACCGAGATACAACTCTTCTGGATGGTCTCCTTGTTTAAGTTGGTGAATGCTGCCATAATCCTTGCCTTCAGTTCATCTTCGGTGTTACAAGGTGTTTCGCTCAACTGCGCCCCATGCACAATAATCAAGTGCTGTAGGGTCTGGGGAATTAGGTGGCCAGGTTTAAGGAGTGATGTAGTCGCAGAAATTGTCTAATAGCCATGACTAGGTTCTCCTGCTTTACGACCTGGTGTAAAGTCCTGTTGCCTGACACAGTGTCTTCAAGCAGCCACCCTATTGACCCAGGACAGCACTAACTCCTCAAAGCACTTAACGTAGACCTCCGAGTTGAGCCTGAAGCCCTGTGGGAAGATGAATGGGGACATAATTTAACCATCACTAGTGATCACACCAAACACTTTCTTAATCATCATTAGACTCATCAACTCTTTCTGAATCCTCTGCAATGTCTTCAGATTGTCACCCAAACACTCTGAAATGTTCGTATTGAATACCAAGCAGAACAGCATGCCGTTTCCAAATTTCTGGCGGAGTGAATTGTGTCATGGTACTCTTTTTTTCACAGGTGGTGTCCAGCTGACTGTATTATATTGTTCAATCGATAAAATCAAAAACAAACAACGCGCATGCGTGAAATAAAAAATATAAAATGGCGACAATTTACCTATCGCACCCTGTATGTATATCATTAATATAACTTCTGTCTGAGTTTCTGATATATGACATTACCATTATATACATTATTTATATGCGGACTGTTGTCCTCATCTTTGTTGTTGTTATCACAACGTTTCAATCGTTGTGCTCCCCGTCTTTCATCAGGTATATATGGATACAGGTAATATACAGAGAATTTCGAACTGAACACTTTATTTAATTTACGGAAGTAGACTGCTCTCGTTCCACTGCACATGTATAGGGATATATCCACTAGTTATTATCTTTAGTACTGTTCAGTTATTGTCGCTCCTTTTGCACTGAGTCCAGATCCGCATTACCCGAATTAGAGATTGAACTCACAATTACGATGTCACCAAATTCATGAACCAATGCTTTAATCCAGTGAGAAAATTCTCATTCTGAAAGAATCGCTATATATGCTAAGCTTAGAGTAGAAATAGATACCATATGGGAGCCACTAATAAAGAATGACAAACGACAGCAAGTTTTCAACATCAATAGCAGTAACAAAAGTGTACGCTTCGGTTAGTGCATTTAAGCATGTCATGAACATTTCAGCGATACTCATCAGCAGACAGGCTAGGTTTAAGGCTCCAAGTGTTCTACAGAGAATTTCTCATGGGATAAATAACCATAATTTTAATTTTTATTATCCGTTTCTATTTAAAATAATTGTAATAATATTTTTTGCTGGCGTAAGATTTTATTATGCAAGTCCAACGTTTTTCATCATATATTAGGTTGGTGCAAAAATAATGTCGTTTTCCCACATATGTTACTATGTGAGGAAACGACATTATTTTTGCACCAACCTAATATATATATATATATATATATATATATATATATATATATATATATATATATATATATATATATAACAAGATATGTATTATTAATTAATAATAAGAAGAATAAAAATATATAATATTTAATATTAATATATATAATAATTTATACTTAGCAGGATATTTATTTCCATATTTCTAATTTTGGATATATAAAGATCGCCATGGCTTCTAAGAAATTTCTTTGTCAAAAGAAACGGGAAAATATGCATGAAAATGTATGAATTTAAAATATCTAAAAAAATGACATACAAATTACAAGTGCTACAAGTGTAACAAACAAGAAAAGTTAAATGACCCGCAGAAAAATATTTGAAGAAGATGCAGTTGAGATGCCGTGAGAAAGAAAAATCTACAGAATAAGCAACAAATTACAATATAAATATCGCAAGTTATTTGCTTTGTATGAATTAAGAATGTAAAAAAACGTATTTCCCAAAATCAAATTTTAGTAATGAATGTAGATCTATATTGGATTGACGTCATAGCTAAGCTGGAAGTTAGATGCTTCATAGAAATAGTAGACCAAAACAAATTAAAAAAAATAACAAACAGAAGAGCAGTAATGATTTTGGCAGTAAAATTGAGTCCGATCAAAAGTGATGAAAAATATATTAAAATATATAAAGAGAATCATTATAAGTTCTTGCACACATTTTTTAAGTAAAACGTATCACAACCTAGCTTTAAGCTCAAGTATATCCAGGCAAAACAGTAATCTTTCACTTTCTATAAAGCTGTCTAATTAACAACCTTACCAAAAAGGTTTATACAATTCCAAATGACTAGAATTACTCATTAATCTTTCTAGATAATAAAGCCAACAGAAAACGTATTTAAAAGAGATACTCGACGAATAGGCAAAATTATTCAAGCAGGGATCCCAAGGAAACAATAAAATATTCTGCTCGTCAAAACAGTTGAAATGTTAAGAACTTTAATAAAAGAAGGAATCACTGGAACTTTCCCTTAGCATCACCATGTTTTACTACGGGGGCGTTGTTTTCTGGTTTATACTATTTTTTTTCTTCAAGCATCGGTAATATCAGTAGGGCTCAAAAATTCTAGTTTCGTCCATTTCATACGACACATCTGTCTTTTGAACAGGAGTAGAAGTTTTTCCTTTGTTTCCTGTTTAGAATTTGGTTTCTGGTTCCTTCTAAATTCTACTTCAACTCTTGTTGTGGATTCCGGGATGAAATCCGGTCTCAAATAAATGACAAACGCAGGAATGAAATATAGCAAAAAAATGTATTGACGCAATAATACACTTGGTAATACGGTTAGTAGATCCAGAAATGCGGTTAGTAGCAATAATAATAATAATAATAATATATATATATATATATATATATATATATATATATATATATATATCGTCTGGGAAATTCAGTATCGAAGTAAGACTTCCTTCTGAGTTTACGTGCTCGCAACTGTGACTCCTACCAAGCGGTTACCTCACTCTCTCACTCTCTCACTGTATCAGTGTATGTCTCGTCTAACACCCGGGCATTCACTGGCAGCAGTACAAGTACACACTGGTCGAGTCCACTTGTATGAAAAAGGGGTGGACCCCATAACAACTCTATAATTTTAACCTCTCCGCCTAAACTTTGAAATGTATACTATTATTCGGTTTCCGGTTTCTCCTAGAGTATTTTTCTTCGCTTCCCTTCTAGTAGCCCTTTGCATCTTAGCGATAAGAAATATTTTACGGGTTTCAAGATGCCGCATAAGTATTTTATACTAAGATAAAACCTTTTTTGCTTATTCGTATTAATAAACTAGCAGCATGGCTCGGCGTTGCCGATGCTTGATTCAAAAATCGTACGACTCATACAGCAATCGCTATCACTTGACTTAAAATATTTTTACCCTTCCTTTCCGTGCTGATATTGCTACATGCCTTACTTCTTGCCTATCTCACACTGCGAATTTTTTCTAAGCTCTATACTAAACATTAAATCTGTTAGGAAAATAGAACTAAACAAAATGAACACAAAACGATCAGCTTTAAAAAGGACTCGTAACTGGAAAAACCGAATGAAAAAGAATGTTAAGAACGAATACTTTTTCACACCCAACCCAGTTCTGCGGAATCAGAATCAACGTTGAGTTTAAGCAAGTGAATGAGCCAATTGAAGTAAAGTGCCATGCAGATTTAAATTTTACTCACTTGTGACGAATGCAACTATCGATATTTTTGCATGCTAGGATGCTAGTTAACATTCTTGTCAGTCAGCTGTTGGCTCTCACGCTGGCCAATAGAATCTTCCTGCTTATTCGTGACAGCCAGCTATAGACTCTCACTTTGGCCAGTAGAAAATGGCCGCAAACTACATGAAAACTGCCGTAGAAGCATGAAAAATCGATGGGAGTTGGGAAATGCAAAGTCGGTCTTGGCCTTTTCACTAACTTGGAGCATGTGCATGTAATTTTTGGTGCAAATCCGTCGAAAACTGCGGTGGTGCATTCGTTACACACACACACACACACACACACACACACACACACACACACACATCCTGCCTTTTATAGATAGAGATTAATAGCTCTGCAAAATGGTTCAACTCTAAAATGGTTTCTCTCGGAACCTGTACGCCTATTGCTGCTTGGACAGAACAACTTTACTTGTTAAATTACTTTTCCCTAATAACTAACTGATATATCAAACAATGGGACACATTTTGGCAGCGGGAAGGGACCCCAGTGATATCCAAGTCAGTGTTGGCTTCTAAAATCGTATTACGAATAATATGGTCAGTTACGTAAAATGAAAACTTTTCGCTTTACACGGTTTAGGCATCATTATCATCATCATTATCATCATCATCCCCATGACCGGGCGTGGTAAAGGGACGCTGAGAAGCTGCGCACCTGACAATGTCGATCCACATATCTGGGTTGAAAGCCGGAGAGGTACTCACTCATGTATAGTGTGTTTTTTCAACACGTAGACCTGGCGAGGTTCTACGTTATGCAAGAAGAATAATACATGATCATATTTCTGGGTAGAAATTGGGGATCCTAGTGTACACGAATAAATACATTTAACACACCAGCAACGCTTAAAATCATATTATGCAAGCAAACTATCATTCGGTCGGTTGAAAATGTAAACTCCCTGTGGATAACGCCTTACCAAGTTCGGTGTTGCTACTCTGGGTTCTGTAGATTTTCGCGGATAGAGTTTCTAACACACAACCCATTTGAATTCAGAGTTTTCTTTCTGTTAGAGTGGGTACCAATCAAAGCTAAAGA
This sequence comes from Acanthosepion lycidas, assembly GCA_963932145.1. Taxonomy (NCBI): domain Eukaryota; kingdom Metazoa; phylum Mollusca; class Cephalopoda; order Sepiida; family Sepiidae; genus Acanthosepion; species Acanthosepion lycidas. The sequence goes on from OZ010574.1 coordinate 110,781,239, forward strand.
GCCCAATATGCCTTGTTATTTATCAAACAGCTTGGATGAAAGACATACATTTTTATATTTCCCAAGGCTATTTCTGAAAAAATAGATGAATCCAACAGTCAAAATTTGAATTCGATTCGCCGATCTCATTTGAACTCGCAGATAACCACTCCACTATGCCATATGCACACAAAATATGCAGCATAAATTTTTATTTGTAAATATAAATTCATACGCCTTGGATAACAACACTAACAAACTGACAACCTTTCTGCAACATGACATAGATATTGCTAAAAACATTTTTTAGACTCCCTACAACATTTACTTTGCAAATACGTCGCCTGGGATAAATGATTGATTCCAGAAGGATATTAAAACCTGTATTCATAAATTTAAATTAATGATTCTCTATTTTAAAAATATATGAAACGAATTTCTATACCTTCTATACTTATTGTTAAACGAAGAAAATATATTCTGATTCCGTTTGACCAGAGCAGTATTCATTTAGCTACAGCGCTTCGCAGTGTTGCCATACCGTTGTGACACCGTTGTGACACCGTTGTGACACCGTTGGAAATGAGCAAACAGTTTGGGATCAAGAGAATAGTTGGCTGCAATATTACAGCAAAGTGTTCGCAGCGTAACATATCCACACCTATAATACAACATAATTGAACCGTTGGGAATGTTTCATAAAATTGGATAAAATGTGGGCATTAGGGGCTCTCAAATATCTTATTTGAAGCATAGCATGAATATTGATTCACTCTTGGGGAAAATATGATGATAGTATCAGAGAAGGTGAAAAATATCTTATTAATTAGAATTCGTCGTATAAAAGCACAAAACCTTGACCTATGCCGCCATATTTCATCATTTTATTTGTTATTCTTGTTATTACAGATCTCTTTTTTCACCTGAGATTCTCTCTCTCTCTCTTTTCTCTTCCACTAATTTTATTTTTCTCTAAATTTCTCAACCGCCCCCCCCCCCGTCTGTCTCTTTCAGTCATGCGATTGATATTCTCTTCCTACAAACTATGTAGTTCTTTCACTGCTCCCCACTTTCCTGGCGTTAATATTAAAGGTGTCATATGTCACAATTTTATCTAAAAGCCTCGTAAAATGATCTAACCGGAAGCAACCGAACGCTTACCGTGGCCATGTTACAAGCCACGTCACGTCAGTCTTGAAAGGAGCACAAAAGTTTTAGATCAGCTCGATGAAAAGCCTCGATTTATTTGTATTGTTTCCTTCTCATTTAGTTCAACTAATTTTTTAAGGCTTTTTTACTTTCTTCATAATGTTGACGTAAAATGGCTTAGGAGGCTTGTGAATAAAAACATAAAGTTGATTTAAATTTTCTTCACAGATTCCATCCCAATAATTCTTTAAAAAATATAACCGAACTAAGCTTTTAAAAAATCGATCAGCAAAAAGACCTTTATGGCTGCTGAAGTCAAGAATTGAAGTTCTATTAAAACTGCTTGTTTTGGTTGACTCACTATCAGAAAAGTCGTGCAATAACTGAGAATTACTAAAAAAGATAAAAAAAGTAGACGCAATATCCCTGGAAATGGCCAGAAGAATTAGAACAGCCTACCGCGCAGATTAAATAAACGGTTCAGTTTGTGATTCCTTGTAGGTTACTCAGAACGACATACTCATGATGAAGGCAAGAAAGCATAAACAACGAAACCTTGTGATAACAATAAAATATACCTACTATTTTCCTTAAAAAAAAAGAAGAGTAGCCCGCATGTAAATAGCGTAAATAACAAATTATTTGTGTTAAAATTAGAGATTCACCATTAAAGATAACTTAGACATGCATTCACACAAATGTGAACACCTCACACACATATGTCGTATACTGCATTTCTGGGTAAATGTTTTCAATATTAGCGATAGAGCGTATGTAAATATAAAAGTGGACACTGATGTCAACACTGAGCGGCGTTATATATACAGGGTGCCCCACAAAAAAAAGATAGGACATTTGGTACAGTTTATTTTATTATTGGATTTTTTGTTGCAGTTATTTGAAACAAAAGCAAAGGATAGAAATTTAGTAGCTTAAAATAGAACTAAAGCATAAATGTTAGATGTGATGTTCAAACAAAAGAACTCTGGTAAATCTTCTTGGCATTTTTTCAGTCCCCAAGTTGAATGTTCTTTCTTAAAGAGAACAATTGCCTCTCGTTGAAAATTTGATAAATTGCGGCATCGTAGAACAACAAACGATTAAAAAATTTATATATTAATTAATGTTCTTAGTTCATTTATATAGTAAAATATATAGTTATTTTAATTTTATATGTTAGTTAATTATTGTTTTCGTCATATAGTATATCTAAAAAGTTTTTTGTTTTTTTTCGTGGGGTATCCTGTATATATGGTTGTGCGTCTGAACAAACCTGAGCAAGGAAATCTCTTCTGCTCCCAAGCCACCTTCCCTCACCTTCCATCAATGCTTGAGAAGGAAAACTTGTCGCATCAAAACATTGTAGCCTTCAATATGGTCAGTCGTTGCTTGTTCCAGAGAGGTTTAACTCCGTCACAAATAAAATTTGACGCCTGTTGCTCGACGTTTCTGTGTCCGTATTATCAGTAGTTTCAAAAAGGGTGGATGGTCCTGCACACACCTTCACCACTATAATCAAACCCACGCGGGGGTTTTCTGACAGCTTTTTCAACGCCAACGTCCCGTGTCTCCTTTAAAAATCAATCTTGTAATCACCAAAATCTACTTCCAGCAAACGAATTTCCTGACGCACTCAAAACTTCGCCGAGCTGGTCATGTTCCAAGGATGAGTGACTACAAAATACCTAACGACTTCATGTATAACCAACACTGGACAAAGGAATGTTGGGCAGTCGTGGTTCAGGTATAAAGACAAGCAAAAAACTTGTCAGCTGTCATTGTTTCTCATAATAACTTCGAGCGAGTTGCCCGGCATATAAATAGCTGGGTATATTTATGCCAGAGTTGTATCAGAAAGACTACGTTCAACGGTGAAAGGCGTCAGCAAATGTTCCTCTTGCTATGTCTTGAGATCCTCGCTGTTGCACAATATGTACGCAAGTGACAAGCGGGACAGATATATATATATATATATATATATATATATATATATATATATATATATATATATAATTAAACCTAAAGAGCCAGACAAACCTACCAAGTTAGTTATTTGTTATTTTGCTTACTAGTATCGTTTTTTTTTCTTTGGACTTTGGACTTGGATGTTTATTTTCGGCTAAAGTACATGTTCTTTGTTCTTTGTTCTTTCTTTTTTTTGTACCTTTTTTTCCCTTTTGGTATTGGTTTGATTATTTGCAAATCAAGACACCAAAGGTTGTCAGGACGAGTATAATTTCTTATACTTATAAGATTATTACTAGTATATGTATATATATATGAATATATTAGGTTGGTGCAAAAATAATGACGTAATAATGTCGTTTTTGACGTTAAAAAATACGTCAAAAAACGACATTATTACGTCATTATTTTTGCACCAACCTAATATATATATATATATATATATATATATATATATATATATATGTATTCAATTTGTCATGCGGAAGCTTATCTGCTGAAGTCGAAACGCGTCATCAAAGCAACAAAACAATTTTCCACTTTGATAACATTCATTACTGTAAGCTCTAAATTTATATCAGCAGACCACTTCTATAATATATATCCCGAATCCATAATAATATTATTTATTCGAACGATATTATTATTATTATTACAATTTTTATTGTTGTTGTTGTTTTTGTAAAAGTAATTGTCGTAGACAAATTCCAACGATGTCTAGTTTTCTTACTGGAATAAAGTAGGATATTTTCATATGTTGAGATTTTTTTCTTTATGATCAACTATACTCCTAACTAGCTCTTTATATCCAAAAATGTGTTCTGCTTTAACTAAAATGCTTGTGTAAGATTTTGTAGTGTACTTCTTTTAAACATTACATGGATAAATGTACTATAAATATTTTCCTGGATATACTATGCTGAAATTGAAACGTCTCTAATATTCTACTTGCCTCATTTTTGTCATCTAATATGTATATATATATATATATATATATATATATATATATATATGGCGGGTGTTTACTTTTTTGCGTGTATATAACTATTCAAATATAAATAAAAAGTCAATATGAATAAGGAATAAAGTCAAATGAAAATTATTCTTCAGTAATACATTTCATCAAGGTAAATGTAAGGATTTTATTTTGCACCATGTAAACAGAAATAAAAGCATAGTGAGGTTTTCAAAATTTTTAAATTTCAGAACCTAGCAAACTCGTGTAAATGGGTGAAAACTATTCATAACAACTACAGAAGATAGAAAGTTGTGGAGATCCATGACAGCGCACGTCCTAAAGAGACAGGATACATCAAAGAAAGAAAAAAATATTATCGTTAAAACTTCCTCTTTTCGCACATACTCTTCATAAGTGCTGAAACTGTCCAGCATTTACTACTATATATTTACATATAGATTAGATATTACAAGCTAGACGGTAGCAGAGGTGAAATTATTTTGAAGTCATTAAATTGTAGAATCATTAACATACAATTTTGTAGAAGTGGGGATGCTGTAACGGTTATCTACGCTGAAAGAGAAATCGGCGAGTCGAGTTGAAATGTCGGCCTAGTCTGATACATTTGAGCAAGGCGTGAACCAACTTTATCTCCGCGTCCCATGCCAACAGCTATCGATTAAAAAATAGAGTAGACTGGGCTCTCTAGCCTTGGGTGGCAGTTAATCTAGGAGGAAGAGGACATCTCTGAATTGCAAAAACGTTGGAGAAGCCGAGGGGAGATCACTCCGCTGACTTTCACGATATCTCATGGCAATTAACGTGTAATAAAGAGAACTAAATTATGTAGGATACTAAATTCGCCCACATAAAAATAAACGATTTTTTACAAAAGAAAGTGATAATAAATGACAAGAGCAATGATCACCAACTTCATGAAGGGACATGACACTCATTATGATTAAATATATGAAATATGATGGCAACCATGACATAAGTTATTTGCTGAATAATTTGAAGTAATGTTATCAATTTTATTCTTTCAACACAGTGTTTAAGCCAATCTTTTTTCTGGTATTTTTATTCTTGTATGATGCTTCGAGATTTGACATTATCATTTTTCTAGGAATTATTGTTTAGTATCTTTTTTAATTATTTATTTACGGCCCATACGCTCTTCAGACTTCTTCATATTGTTTGAAGTTCTCCGATGAAATGTCTTTATAACAGGAAGTCAGGTTCCATAGCATCGTTGTTTTCAATATAATGTTACGAAAGATGAATTCTCCTATCATGTTCAGTTGTACGTTATATCACATGCGGGTCATCTAATTTTTTTTCATTTAGTCAAATATCAATCACCAATTTAATTAGACTTATTCAGAAATAATAGAATATAAATACTTTTTCCTTTGTATAATAAATTTTTCCTTTGTATAATAAATTCTGTCTTGAATGACAAGAACTGCGGAAAACAAATACCTGAATAAAGCTATTCTTCTTTCCCATTCAATTCATCGATTTCCTATCGCGGACGAAAATAAATCTTATTATTACTGCTTGAGGCGAGAACAATTATTTTTCTTTTCTTCATTTATTTAATATTTTTTCTTTAATCTAACTGAAAACATTATTGTTCCTTATTCCATTTATCGAAACAAAATTTGCATTTTAAAGATATCTAACCAGGATTCCTGTAGTCAAATGTAATTATTAATACATTCAGTGATTTCTTTAAATCATTTCACTTCAAGCAAGGCAATAAAGCCACTAAGACGCAAGGGTCTACTGAGAGTGAAGTAATCTGAAAAACCTATTATTAGGTTGGTGCAAAAATAATGACATAATAATGTCGTTTTTTGACGTATTTTTTAACGTCAAAAAACGACATTATTACATCATTATTTTTGCACCAACCTAATATTAAGGAGAGAGGACAATATAAGCATGACTGAAAGAGACTGATGATGACGATTGACATTACATTTAGATTTTTGATGATCACAGTTGACTGAAAAGAAAGAAGCTGGAGTTCCACACGCGGGAAATGCAAGAGAAGAAACTGTTAGCATAGAACTTATGGTTACATCTAGCAATTTAAAATTTTAAAATGATAAGATCTAGTACTGTTCTTAAATTCATAATTTCGAGGTACCAAAGAGGAAAGCTTATCAGAACAGTTACTATGAAAATATTTATAGAAAAGGCAGAGGAAAACTATATTACGGCACTAGGCAAATGATTGAAAGCAAAATGCCAGGTCAAGACGAATACGATTGCCGGTCTGGATTTTGTCATGTATCTCTAGATTCATAGCCTTAGCATCAGACCAGATATGATAGCAATATTCAATACTGTTACATTGTAATATCTTAACGTTACAATACTTCTAATATTTAGAAGGTCTGTGATATAACAGATCTCTTTTGTACTCTAAACTACCATTCAATTTCAATGCGTCGTTTTCCTTCAAGACGGGGACAGCCATGACTCTCTACAACTTTCCATCTTTTGTAGTTCTTTTTTTCCCTTACTACCCCTCTTTTTCTGTGATCCATTAGCATAAGTTCATTAACTCTTTCATTCTTTCACTCCCGGAAGCTGTTACATCATAGTTGGTTTTATCGCCTTGCTTCAAGTGAAATGATTAAAAGATAATGTGACTCCATGTTTTCCTCGGCTCACCTTGACTTTCAGTATGCTCTGTGAGTGTCAAATTCTCCCGGGCATCTTTCCTTAATATGCGTCCGAACAATTTCGCCTATTTTTTTGTGGTTCTTTTTCTGCTATATATTTGGGGTTTCTTGATAAAATCCAAAGAAGAATAAGCAATATTACTTTTATTCTTTTTCGCACAGTCGTGAAGTTGCCTCCCTGTACCTATATATATATATATATATATATATACTTTCATAGTAATTGCTTGGATGAACACTTTGTTTTCGTACCTAGACTTTTATGAATTTAAACGAAGTGCTAGATTAGCAATAAGGTCTCATTAACTTACAGTTGAATTGGCTGAGATGTAAGTTCTAGATGACCCGTTTTTTTTTCTTGCATTTCTCGGTTGTGAAACATTCTTCCGGCTTCATGATTTCCAGACAACTTTGATCTTCAAAAATTTAAATGCAATATCAACCGTTATTTGAGAACTGAGCAGATAAGAACTCTGCCGAATCGGGAAGCATTTGCGCTTATAATGCAATATTCAACCCTGCTTAAGTGGAGGCGACCTTCGTGGCTGTGTCGGTCAGAAGTGCGTCGTTTCTAGTAATGCGTTTCTCCTGCAAAGAGGGATGTAGGTTCGAATTCTACCGGGGGACGATTCTTTTCCTTTAATAAGATTACTAGAATATTCAGGCCGGTAGACGAAAATAAATATGCCGTTTAAAAAAATAAACGGAAGTGTTTAATCAACTATGAATATCTACTAAAAATAACATTTAAATAATAAAGCAATGCATGAAATTATATTAAACAATTAACTATGCCTTTGTGAGCTTACTATTTTCGCTTGAAATTGTTTTGACCAGTTTATTCTTGAAAAATATCTCTCCTACAACACGAGAGAGTTTTATATTGTAAGTATATATAAGAAAGTATATTATAAAAAATAGAAATATTTTAAGGTATATTTATGGATACAATTGCTAAGTATCAAGTATATAACATATGTAGATATAAAAGCGGAAAATGTGGTCGACATCCAGCGGCGACAATCTGTTTCATGCTTGAAGTGACGAAGAAAGCGATGAATGCTTCCATATGTATAAATTGCAAAAGACAAAAAAAAAAAATTGGTCGTAGGAAGACATTGGAACTGGGTCAATTTTTGCCCCGAACCAAATCCAAAAATGATAGAGACTTCACCTTTAGATTTATTTGTTTTATACAGCAGCCTCATCGACTTCTTTTCCAGTTTCTCATGAAGGGTCAAATATGTCCGGTATCAAATTCGATAGAACGTCCGAACTTTTCATTTGACAAAAGGCAATATCTATAAAATGTCAAGAATTTATTTATAAATCGCTGACGGGATAGAATATTTCATAAAAAAAGGATCTTTCAAAACCTTATTTCTACTGCATCCACATATTCGAGGGATGTTGAAATCGCCATAGACACAGATTATTAAGAATATTTCTGCCCGTGCAATTCAAGGTATATTGGAATTTTTTGTAATCAGATACGAATTTCACAAAGAGAGAAATTACGTGAAAGCGCTTCATATTGCTTGCCCTCCGGTTAAGGAACATGTATCCTAAATCTAAACTCATTTTTACTGTGTCAGGAAAAAAGTCTTGGTGCATTGAGTCGCGTATGGAAATAAGAACTGTGTGGATTATACTTTGCATCTTCCTTCCTTTTTTTTATATTTCTTTGATTTACCCTAATTTTATTCAAAAGAGCAATGAAGATCAAATGTTCATTATTCATCTTTTGGACAGGGAAATGATAAATAATACACTGCCACATAATAATATGATAACGAACTTTGACTTATCTAAGTAATATGTATTATTTCATGAAGCACAACAGTCACGCGTGCAGACATATTTCATTTCTATTGCATTGACTGCTGGCGAAATCATAGAGCCAGTGTGATTCCACGATCCTTTCAATGTCTGCATAGTATTTGCTTCGTTAGGGTTCCATCAGTCAGTCATGCTTCATACCAGCTTAGGCGATCACGTATCATTCGATACATGACTGATGAAGCAGATTTTTTCCCGGAGTAGGTTGACATTTCTTTCTGCGGTAGACCAGTTCCATCCAAGGATATAGAACCAGGCCTGTCCTGTTATTTACCCATTTGGGGTGAGAAGAGGATTCATACCTTTCCCAAGGATATTAGCACGTAAATGAATGTAATGGATTCGATTGGAATTCGAACTCGGCTCTCCGATTCCTCAATCCGAGCCGCTATCCATTACACCACCGCGTTTTGAATTCAGAATTCTATTTTTCCTAAAGTGCTTTTCAACCAAAGACAGAGAGCGCAGTTTTCCCTATTATTTAATCCATATATTATGGGATGGATTTAGATCTCTCCCAAGAGTATTTGCGTGAAAGTGAATGTAATGAAATTCGACTGTAATCCGAAGTTTCCACCGCCGATATTCGTTACGAGCTGCTTAACGTTGATTCAGTGCATGGCGCCAAACACCCGTGCAAAAATATTGCAACTGTCAGCTGTACACAACTATTTTATCAGATCCACATTTAAAAATGTCTTTGAGTGAATGAGGCCATCCTTCTTCGAACCTCGTGGACTGGCACATTATAGAGAACTGTTCAAGACCACAGAAACCACACCACTTACCACAACAGCAACAACTAGGATATCACATGTAACTCGAATAGAAAATAATGGCATAATCAAGTTGTTGACATTGCACACTACTTCAGATAAAAGATAATCCCCATAATTACTGGATAGAGCAATAACATTTAATGGTCGTGAGAAACCTATCTTCCTGAAAAAAAAGAAAAACTTTTTAATGGAAAGATGTCATAAAATTCAATCGAGGGTAGTACTGGCTGCTTGGTCAATGAATGTCAAACATTGCCAAACGGTTAATATCATCATTATCACATACATACACTACCATGCATCCATCCAGCAACACACATATATCAGATATTTATATTATTATTAAAATTGCTATAGCTATATTTACAGAGAAAAAATGCTCAAAATCTGGGATATAGCGTATACAATTATAAACAGTATGGCCTTGCATATGAATACTACATCGTATTTATTCACGCCTGAAGCAATCATTGCACAGTATGGTTCTAGCAATGGAAATTCGCAAAAAATGAATTTTGAAAAGAAAACCTTAGTATTTGATCATGTCATAATTACGTACATTGAAATTAGAGAAAGCGTGAAAGATAGATGTTTTTTTTACTCGTTTGTTAATGGAATTCATAATTTTAAAACGGGTCAAAAGTGCTGACTGAGCTATTTATAATTATTAATATCTTTCTTAGATATTGACTAAGTTTGATCTAGTATGGCACACACTGATGATAGTTGAAGGCGTCGAACAGGCAGTTATCAAGAATTTTTGATTGTTATTTGACTTTTATATCTACACATGATAATGATGCCTATCTCCTCGTTGTCGAGTATTACTAATACAAAATTTCATTGTAAGACATAATTCTGATTTTAAAGAATCTATCTCGTTAAAGCGTTCACATCTTTAAAAACTTTAGCACAAAGTTGGTAGACATGGAAAGCATACATTTTGTTGTTATTAGTTCTATTTTTGTGACTGTTTTGCATGTCTTTTCAGATGGCTTGTAAACTTTTCAATAAAAAGGATATGAATTTTCAGTATTTAATGACATTTCGTAGCTGGTCTGTAGACAGGTACAATGACTTCCCATATGACTTAATTTTCCTGTTTATTTAAGCAAAGCCTATCAGAAGCGTTACAAGTGAAGTCACGTCTGCTACCTGTAAATAACTTTGCGAACATTTCTTTTCAGCTTTTCTTTTGCATTTTGTGAAATCATGAAGGCAACCTTTCCATCCTGAACATTTTTCCACTAAGCAGCATTTGTATGAAAACTCCCAGTCATATACACTGATATTTGGAAGGCTCAGTGATTTTTTCAGGTCATCCTTATTACGCTTATTTAATGTTTGAGCTGATCAGTGTCCCGTAGCAGGTTCTTCATTCAAAAGCTACCCTATCGTACAACATGAGCAATCCAACAAACCTATATTTAAGAATTGTTTCTTCAGTGCTGTCGCATTAACTTCCTTCAAGCACTTCTAAATCGCACACACACACACTGACATACACACAGACGTACACACAAACAGTAAATACAACAGAAGAGTATTACACGACGAGTGAGTGTGTGTCGGTTGACCAAGCGTTCAATCTATTCGACTGTTATATTTAAAAGCTCCCCACCACCATGAGGGATGTATGTGGCACAAGGCCGAGTTTATCGTGGGTTCTCCTAGTCCACAGACACGGCCGAAAATATTCCCTTAGAACCCACATAAACGAGTTCAGGGTAGGTCTACCTCCCCGGACGTAACTTTGCCCCTCGGCAAACTTGTCCGGGTTCCTCTCTGCTTAAGGCAGAGAGTTCGACAGTATTGAACAATCTATGCGACTGTTATATTTAACAGTCCCCCCACAAGGATGTATATGGCACAAGGCCGTGTTCAACGTTGGTTTTTCCGAGCCCGTAGGCTTGGCCAAAAATATACTCTTTGAACACGCCTAGACGGGTTCAGGGACTGTCTACCTCCCCGGACGAAACTTTGCCCTGCGGCGAAGCTTCGTCCGAGTTCCTCTCTGCCGAGGCAAAGAGTTTGACAGTTGAACAATCTTTGCGACTGTCCCCGCAAAACCTTCTCTCCTACTAATCTTATAGTAAGTGGAAGAGCCCAACATAGATTCTTTAGAGGGGGGACACCGCAATAGATAGACAGACATATATACCCAGAGATAGATAATGAGCTAAGAAAAGAGATAATTGTTGCATTTTTTCACATATTGACCTGTGTAGATCTTGTTTGGTGCGAAAAATAACTGCATATTTTCTGTAACTTCATTAACCTGTGTTCTATCCCATGAAGAAGCCAAGATTTTAGACTGAGAATTTTAAAGCATAATGTTATATCAGTAGTTAATACCAGGGTTTTTATGCATCTAGCACATATAACAGTAGAGTATATTATCTCACCTTCTCGTATTATCTCACCTTCTCGTGTGCGTAAGCGTGTTGTCGTGCCAGCACTACTATAGGATACCAAGTGCTCTATATTTCTTCTATGTTTAGGGAATTGTTTCGCCGTAGTTTTGAATTTAGAGTAGTTCTCCTTGATTGTCAGTTATCCAAGAGTATCGAACCCGGTTACAATGTTATATAGTCTATAGTTAAGGGAAGAAGATTTCCACTCTCACCTTTCCCAAGGTCATTAGTGAAGAGAATTGGCTGGGATTTTACCGACTTAAAAAAGCGGATAATCTCATAATGCTTAATACTGGCACAATATAGTTTTCCTATATGACATTATTCAGTATATATCCCTAGATTGTTATACTTGATTTTTTTTATTATTTTACTGTCTCTTCGTTATATAGGAGATCATGACTCACTGCAGATGTATTTTCATTGTTATCAGTTAAATTCAGTAACTTCTTGAGACATATATTTGAATGCTTTCTCCTTACGTTCTCCATGATTTAGAATTTTGAAGTTGTCCTCTTTAGATTGGCGGTCAACCAAGGTTAAAGAGCCCAGTCAAGCTCAGTGCTATTTAACGTGTAACTGATAAGGAGAGGGATTCATGCTTTTTTTCGAAAGGCATTAGTGCGAAATGACCAGAACAGATGAAAGCGGAACTCAGATCGATGGTTTCATTTTCTACATCGTTAACCTTTGCGCTACACACATATCCAATACCCGTTATTAGGTAAGTCAGAGTTCTTGGCACTGCAGTTTGTGTTAGCTATGCTATTAATCAGCTCACATTGTTCTTTGTCTCTCTTCATATCTATCAATCTATCTATCTGTCTATCTATTTATCTATCTATCGATCTCTGGGTATATATATCTATCTATTCATTTATTTTAGTCGATGTATTTCTATTACAGTCTGTTAATATCTATCTCTCTATGTATCTATCTATTAGGTTGGTGCAAAAATAATGTCGTTTTCTCACATAGTTACATATGTGAGGAAACGACATTGTTTTTGCACCAACCTAATATGTATCTATCTATCTATCTATCTATCTATCTATATGTATGTATGTATATATGTATGTATATATGTATGTATGTATGTTTATTCATTTATCTCTATGCCTGTCTATTCATGTTTGTCTATCTATTTATATATGTAAGATGTGTATTCTAGGTATGCGTGACTGTTTAATATACAGTTATTCATTTGTTTTCTTACAACGAAATTAAATATGCAGAAGTTCCATGTTTCATTTTTATCACTTCACCATTAACGATTACAATAAAAAAAAACACTGTTACGAATAGAAAGAAATATAACTTAAGATTTAATTACAGCGCAACATGTACAACCCCTAAGTTCACTAAATGCCATTGCTATATCTCTGTATTTTTATGTATCATTTTATCTCATATAACCCGTCCCTGGTTTTGCTGAGTTCGCGTCAAGAGTAGGCTTAGGTAAAACGACAAAACTACATCGAACAGTAAGGCCTCTGATCCGGTTTTGAGGAGCGTGGATCCACTTCTTTAGTACAGGTGTTTCCAGTTCCACCTTGACCCAGGATGGTAGCACCTGTTAGGGTCCCAGCTGTGGGCAAATATTTGAACCCCACCACCGCAAAAAAATGGGGGTCAAAACACTATGAAAGTGTAAAAATAGGTTTTAATACTAGTAATACATTTTTGTAAAGTGTTATTACCAGCAATTAATTTTTGAAGAAAAAAAAATATTACCAGCAATACATTTTTGAAAAAGAAATATTGCCAGCAATAAAATTCTTGTCAGTATTAAATAACCCATAGAGGTTGATATGCCGTAAAAAGCAAACCAACCAAGCAAACGTCAAGAAGAAAAAGGAATCACCAACTTAGAAGCCAAGACATTCGCCTTGTCCCTATATCGTCTGTGAATTCATTATAACATGCCTCTAACACACTTACAACTCAGGTCACTCGTCCCGTCTCTACTACTGATGCCAAATCTGCAAGTGCTACCATTGTTAAACTAATATCCATTCAGTTTTCTTTGCGTAACATTAATATACCGGAAATCAGCCCAGCAGTATCACCATATATATTCGGTACAGTAATGGTTAGATAAGATCGATAGATGCCTTCAAGATTTAATATGAATCACGAGTAACTCACATTTCCGTCCGTCATCGTAAACTGGATTTAGCAGGCCGATTGAATCATACGTCTATGTGAACGGAATCTTGATCGGTAAGTCAGGCGTACTGTTGGTGTTGATTATATATATCTGACCAGGCACCTTCATCAATATATATATATATATATATATATGTGTGTGTGTGTGTGTGTGTCTGTGTGTCTGTGTGTCTGTGTCTATGTGTGTGCGTGTGTGTGTGCGTGTGTGTGTGCGTGTGTGCTTGTATATATGAATTGAAAATTATGGATTAAATCCGACTGAATGATAAAATAAGTAATACATAGGAAAATGTTTATAATTTAACATGCATCTGATGACGCTAAAATAAAAGCAAATCATCTTAAATTTAAAAACGTTTTTTTATTTGTTCCTTATTTTGTCATGTGTGTGTATGTGTGCGTGTGTTTCTGTAAAATTTGATTGTGAAATATACTAGACGAAGAACATACAATAATGCTTTGTATTTATCCTGAATCATCAGCAGTTTTTAATAAGAACTATAGTATTAACGCCTACAATACTAACCTAAGATTTTACTCTAACTCTCTACTGTTGTCTTCTAAGTCTTCTTAGTAGCCTATTTCTTTTTACCACCACAAATTACCACTGAATAATCAGTTTTCATGTACTTCTTCGGCCAACCCAGACTTTTATTAAAAGTATTACTTTGTTTACTTTCTTGTCTTTATCGGATATTCTTAATATTCTGTATGTTTTTCTCCATTCGAATCTGCAACTTCTTCAAATATTCGCTTCGGTCTAGTTTTCTTTTTCACTTCTAACCACGTCTTTCCAACTATTTCTGTCATCCATAGATCTATACCCAGTTCTTCCTTTCGGATACTCTCGCGACAAAGCAAAATTTAATAAATAACTGACTTTAATAGCTGCGCCTAAATATCGGTCATTCATTCATTATGTTAAGATTTATGCTGTTTCAATTTTAACAAGCACTCACACGAATTTATCTGTGTATATGTGTCAGCGTGTGTATGCATAAGTCGTTGGCCGATGAGTTAGAACGTTAGCATTCTGACCAGGAGCCTCGGGTTCGAATCGCACCATGTTATCATTATCAATTTACCAAGTAGGTATTAGGTTGGTGCAAAAATAATGACGTAATAATGTCATTTTTAACGTAAAAAAAACGACATTAGTACGTCATTATTTTTGCACCAACCTAATAACATTAAATATATCAGCCTATGACGACCGTTGGGAAGTGCCTGAATGCCATACCAAGAGTTGATCCAAATCTTGTGTGCAAAATTGGGCATCGTGGTTGTCATAGCACGAACTGAAAAGTCATCAGACTAACCATATTCAACTACTGATCGCCCCCGATAATCCTGAAGAATGGAATAAAAACTGATTTGCTTCTGACAAAAAAAGTGCTCAGAGATTGTAAAGTCTGGATCTGATGTGATATTGTGAAAAGTAATTATAGGTGAGGAAATGATAGGAAAATTTGTAGAAAACGTATCTATGAACAGAAAAGAGACCTTATACACAACAGTTTACCAAATGCATTAGTCATACACACAAAATAAATTCAACGACAAATTTGACGTAAAGAATGCTACACTTATTAAAACAGAAAGTAAGTTAGACGGAAAATTCTCGAGGGTGAAGATATCGAATCTTATTAAAATATAAATCTGCGTATCGATTTTTTCAAATACCTTCATTCCTGAAAGAATTATTATTTTCCCAAGACAACATACATTACTATAAAAATTGCTAAGAAATTAAAAGAAAACGGTTAAATTCATCTTATTATTAATTTATTTAAAACACAAAAATTAACCCCGAACTCAAATAATTTAAATATTAATTAATCTTTTACTCATTTTCGTTTATTAGACCTTATATTATGTCACTTAGTATCCTCAATAACTTACCGAGACTCTTCAGCTATCCTGATGAATATTTATGAGCGTTTCTTAAATTTAAATAATTTTGAAAAACTAATAATATTTTTGTTACATATATCATTCCAAAAAAAAACTATTGAAAAAAAGAACAGAGATATAGAATATAAAAAAAATAAACGGCTTCTGTATTTAGTCATTATGTGTGTATGCTGTGTTTTTGCGTGTGGGGTTGTTATGATCTGTTTAGGGCTGGTTTAAATTTGTCTATTAAGTTTTTTCTTGTATTTGTAGGTAAGAATAATTGTCTATTTGATATATTGGCATTATTTTAAATTTACCTTCATTATACTTGTAGATGTGTTGCGATGCAAAGAGTTTTCTGTTGTCGGGTAATTTGATACTGCTTTTGTGAAGGGAAACTCTGTGGTTTGGTACTTGGCTGATACCTATATATGTGTGTCTCAACGGCTGTTTTGATGCGTCTAATGTGGTAGCCTGTAGTGGTAGTGCTTGTCGCTTCTCGCTTTCATTTACCGCCGCTGGCTAGCAGAAATGCGAAAAGGGGAGCCGAGTGCGTAAGACTTCCCCTCCCATTATATAGCCACTCCACCAGCAAGCCATATGTAGTGCCTCCTTGTGGTGACACATGGTAACCGTGCACCTTGCGAACTCGGGCTAAACTACAGGGGACGGGGGAGGAGTTGGCCCCCTTAACATGCGGCATACAGGCCCGCGGTGTGTTGAGATACCACGGTGCCCATGAACCAAACCCCAGCTATGGGTTAAATAGCTACACTGCCTTGTGGAAATCTTCGGGAGAAGGAAAGGCCAATGAGTAAAACTTACACAAATCCGGAGTGGAGGCCCTAAGGCGGATGGATGGCACTCTGTGCTACCTTCCGGCAACTCCTGCAGCCGCGCTGGTATCAATCTGTATTGGTCTACCCTCTTTTTTGGGCTCTGCTATCAAGGCCAAGAGGGGGAACTAGACGTCCGGGCAGCCCTAGTTCTCCATATATCCCGCCCAGGCTCGGAACGTACTGGAGAGGGCATTCCAGTGCCGTCGCCAGAAATCGGGAAGTGACAGTTACTGGTCAAAAGTCCAACCCAATTGGCGTAGGCTGCGGGTGCCTGAGGTCACCTCCGTCGGTGGGAGAGACCCTCGCGTCTCAATGGACCGCTACTGCCCGCCTCAGGCTGGGTAGCCGCTAGTCAGTAAGGTGCTGTCCCGCTACAGCTTGCATGCTCTACTTGCTGTGTAGGGCTCAGGGACTTATCCTCCTGTAAATCCCACACCAAGCAGAAAAGAAAGACACATGAAGACTCCAGCTCTTCGATTTGCTAGCTGGAACGTCCGGACCATGCGCCTTGGACTCGCAGATGACATCCGACAGATCGACGATGCTCGAAAGACCGTGGTCATAGACAGGGAACTTACAAGACTGGACACTGCCTGGAACAGGACGAGTAAAGATTGGCAATGGGCGAGCAGCTAAGTGTGCCTCCATTACTTTTGATGAACCCGACTTCACTGCCACTTTCGACCATCGGAGGCGATTCTGGAATGCAGCATGGAAGTGGTCAGAGGACCGCGCGCCTGAAAGACTGCACAATGGGATTTCTGAGTACCCGGTAGCAGCAGAGATCAGGGAGGACTATGAGCAGGAGTTCATCACGTGGATGAGCAAAGGCTGGCTTGTACCGTACCCAGAAGAAAACCTGGGGCCTCCCAATTCCCCTGATGGCCGTACTACAGCAGAACAAATCTAAAGTACGTCCAGTGATGGACTTCCGGGAGCTCAACCATCACGTTGACGCTTTCAAAGACAATGCAGACGTCTGTGCACCTAAACTGCAGCAGAAGGGATCCAACATGTCTCTGATGGATCTCAGGAGAGTGTACCTCCAAATACGTGTCCACGAGTCCCTCTGAACATACCAGATCGTGAAAATTGACAGGAAAATATATTACCTGACACGCTTAAGATTCGGATTAAACGTAGCTCCCCTCATCATGAAGGCGATCATTAGCACGGTGCTGGCTCAGGAAGAAACTGTGTGTCGCGCGGCATCCGCTTACATCGACGACATATGGCCCAGTTTGGGCTGGAATGCAAGGAACCAGAACGGTTGGGGGACAGGGCACGGGTACTAGGATTGGCAGTCGCGATGAAACAAGGTAAATTGCGGTAGAGCTGAGGAAGCGTGGTTCCTAACGCCTCCTGTGTCGTTACGCGACGGAAAATATTCTCTCTGTGTGGAAGGCTTGTGGAACACCTCCCAGTGTGTGGCCTGCGGAATGCTCAAGAGGAGAGCAAGTTCGGTTACGAAGGAAGGGCTGGGACGAAGAAACGAAGGATACCCTCCTGTAGCACATGGGTCTGAAACCGTGGATTCTGTGCAGCGATATGTTCCGGGCCGTAGCAATTGGTGCGTGGATAGCCGGGAGCTGAACGTGTGGGCCGATGCCAGTTTCCAGGCGATCGGAGTGGCGTTAGAGAGCCGCGAAACAGTGTTGGAGGATGCTTGCTGGCTGCGACCTAAAGACGACGCTCAACATATCAACCTGTCTGAGCTGGATGCCGTGTTGAAAGACGTCAATTTGGCACTCCAGTGGCAGGGCAAGACGCTACACGTAAAAACAGATTCCGTTTGCGTGTACCACTGGGTATCGGACACGCTGACTAGGAGTGCACACCAAGGCGGCAAACGAAATGCTCATCAGGAGGCGGCTGAACACTCTCAAGGAGCTCGTGGAAGAGTATCATCTGACCGTGTACGTGACACTGGTTGCACCGGCTCTGAATATAGCTGATCGACTGACGAGAGTACCGCAGCGATGGTTTGACGCAATGAAGAAAAGCAATGGACCAGGGCCACTCATTGGTGCCATCCATGTGGATGAACTGGACGCAGACCAAATCATGTCCATCCACAGGAACAGTGGTCACCCAGGAGTGCGACGCCAGGAGAGTCTGTTCGTCAACGACAAAAGCAGCTGTTAGATCGGCTATACGGACGTGTGAGGAATGCTAGTCTATAGACTCCGCACCAACTCACTGGGAAAAAGGTAAGCTCGAAGTAAGCGGGAACTGGCAGAGACTAGGAATGGATGTCACCCACTATGGTGCCCATCATTTCTTAACGCTGACAGACTGCACCACGACGCGCTTTTCAATCTGGAAGCAATTGGCGAGACAGGGCTCGGTCGCCGTGTTTCGCCAGCTGAAAGTAGTTTTCTTCGAGCTGGGTGCACTCCACGAGCTCCTCATGGGCAACGACCCAGCCTTTTGCAGCAGGGAATTCAGAGCTTTTGCGCGCGAGTGGGAGGTAAACTTGCGATTCCGTTACGCATATGCCCAGCCAGGAATGGGATAGCAGAGCGATGCTACCGCAGAGTAAAACGAATCGCGGCCAGGATGCGCTGTTCCACCCAGGAAGACGTCTACTGGTACAATGTCACACCAAAAGACAATACTGCGCCTGCCAACAGGATCCACCAATCCACCGATACGAACTGAGTGTGAAAGGGTTTGACGCCCCGACGATGTCTTCAGATCCCGGGCACGGCTCTTATCGGGTCGGAGATCGCGTGTGGGTCAAGGCGCCGATGAGTCGGTGCACCACCAAGTGGAACAGGAGACGGGTGACGAAAATGATCAGGCCGCAGTCATTTCTGGTGGATGGAATACACCGCCACTTTAAGGATCTTGCGCCCGCGCCACGATTTCATCGCGTCCGAGGAAGATTCCGATGACACATCTGAGAGCGGAGCAGAAAGTTTGCTGTTTGACGTCAATCCACCCGAAGAAGGAGTAGAAGCAGAGCCTCCCTCCGACAGTCCACCCAAAGAGGAAGCAAGAGCAGAGTCACTCTTCCTGCTTTTGCGAAGAAGCACCCGTCGAAAATGACTGTTGCCGGAATGCCACCTTTGTGATCATAAGATCAGGGATGGGTGTAACGAAAGACATGACTTACCTCGGAATTCGAAACGAGCGCGAACGTGTCTTGCCTGCAAAGTGGTGACGAAAAAGAAATATGGCACAATTTATGCGCGACCATCTCGTCCAAGATGAGACGATATTTGCACACATGCAAATTTTGGCCGTCTTGGAATAGCATAAAAAACGGGATGCCAGCAGCACGGAAACGGAGAAGTCATTCGGCATAATGCGTGTGTTTGAGTTGAACGTACAGATTGACAGACAGACAGACAAACAAAGAGGAAGTTGAAGTAGGCGAGTTGGTGTCTATTTCACAACTGCCCAATGTAACGGCCGAGAAATGGAGCCACGCAATCCATTTCCTTGAGGCGACCGAAGAAGAAGAAAAATAGCTGGCCTGCCTGCTAGCGTCGCACTGCACATTTTGACCCCCCTCATCATCATTTATTTTTCTCCACAATTAGATTCTTTAGTATTGCTGTGTTAGATTCTATCTATTTAATACGACTGAATGAAAAATTAACAACTCAGTAAGAGATTTCATTGATAACTTTACACTGAAGTAGACAAATGACGCCATATTCTAGTTTATTTTTTTTAATTCAATAATATAATTGAATCTCATTTTTTTCTTTTCAGGTAGAAGTCAAATAAGTCAAACTGAAACCACTCCCATTCCAGCTGTGCCGGGAGCATCTCTTGCAAAAGGGAGATAATCCAACCGATGTAAAAAAAAAAACTAAATGCTTTTATGATGATGGCGATGCGATTCTTTAAACAACTCTTTCAAAGCGAATGATTTTTGTTTCTTCTTTCTTCTCTGTATTCACTTCAGTGACTCTGCAGGAGATTGTTCAAAGAATGTGTCCGACTTTTTAAAAAAAAGAAAAAGGAAAAAAGAAGTTTCTGCTGCTCTTTTCAATGTAAACGTTCACACGAAAGAAAAAAATGTATTAAACGAATTACTGAACATCTTAATTTCTTTTAGACCGGGTTGATTTTTTCCTTCATCTTTATTTTGGATATCACAGTCGGAGACTTGTTTTTTTTTTTTTTGTTTTGTCAGAAAGACAAAATGACAGTCACTCATAATAGTGTCATTCGTCATATGCAGTCATTTTTACATATTTTTCCTCTAGAAAGGCATATACTTTCTGAAGGGTTCTTTTCTTAACGAAAAATTAACAAAATAAATAAAACACTTAGAAAATGGATAGTACTTTCCCTTATTGTTTTCAGTTAATACTTAATGGAATATGTTTTGAGATATATTCAAATGTGTTAGATGAGCGCTATTCCAATGCAAACCTGACTAGCAACAAAATAATGTTCCAATCACTACACCTGGAATAATCAATTTCTGAATTTGCTGTGTTCTATGATGCTCAGCTTCAGATGCACAGATTGATAATCAGAAATACAATTTACTTGTTAATTATATTTTTAATTTCTTATTTACTTAAATGTAAATATAATCAAGCTGTTAGAATTTATTTTAAAGATAACTGATTAACACTGATTAAACACTTCAAATTTAATTATATAATTAAATTATTAGGTTGGTGCAAAAATAATGACGTTTAATGTCGTTTTTTGACGTATTTTTTAACGTCAAAAAACGACATTGTTACGTCATTATTTTTGCACCAACCTAATAATAACATTAGTTCGGTTTCATCTTCAAGCGAATTTCGGAATAGATATTTATTCGACCAGAAAGAGCGATTGGGGAAAAGGACGGCCTTCTTTTGTCTTAATTCTAAACTTATCTAGTCACAAACACTGACCCAGACATACCAACATTAGTCCTATCACCAAAACAACAGATTTTCTCCAACCTTTCTTCCTACATTCACCATAATACCTCAATGTCTCTATGAAATCCTGACTAGTTCCCATATGTACATTTCGAAGTCTGTGGGTGGAGAGGGGAATAAAAACAACAATTTAAAAAGACCCATGATTATTTAAATATGAATGAATATTATTTACAGGAAAACAAAATAAAATAAGATTAGTAATAAAAAAAAAAGCACAATCAATCCCTAAATGCGGCAGAAACACCAGACAAAAAAAATGCGGGATCATTCGGCCACAAAAACAAATACGAAAACACACGCGAAACGAAAGGTATCCCACAACTACCAGAGAACTGACATCACTGACATCCTAACGAGGGAGGGGATTGGGAATTAAACGAAAGAAAAATAGGGACAGAAATAAAAGTGGCCAATGAGCATACATACCCCAGCTAAGTTAACAGGAAACAGGAAACTAAAGATTCAAACTAGACCTAAACTAGTCTAATATCGGGACGGGTTGCCTCTGTTCAATCCAGATAGGACAAAATCCTATACCTAACCGGCATCAAAGTGCCACTCCAGGTCAGCCCCTTTCACTCTACACAGTCGCGCAAGATTTACCCATCTTTTGCTGAATTCTGATGAAGAGAGTCGCCGCCTTTCCGTCCTAACCTTGACTTTAAGCTGATGCTTAAAGTACAAGATCATTTGGAAAGAAGTGAACTTTATAGAATCTCTTCTCACGTGTCGACCAAATCGCGACTCTCATAACATCTAGCAAGCAGTGGAACACATAAAGTTCAGCCTTCGTCAACATTGGTGCCACATTGCTACAAACAGAAGAAGCCTCAAGGACAAAGAATTTCCCCTGCAGCATGCGAACCATGAAGGCTTCAACGAACTTACACAACGGCGCTACCACCCTGTAATGAAAGAAAGCGTGACCCAGGGCCTCGACCTCCCCATCACAACGTCGGCAGTTTGGAGATTTCTCCAAGCCCGCTGAGCGAATCCAGAGGGCCCCACGCATCACCAGCCAAGTGAGGAATGCCTCATCGTTATTGAGACTTTTTAATCCGTACGCCCAAGGCCAGAATGAGCGAGCCTCCTGCTTCGTAAGTCCGAGTTCGTCAATCAGATCATCATAAACGACCCCCCTGACTAACAGATATAATGACATATTATATTATATGATATAATACCCTGCGAGACAACGCCTGGACGTTGGAGAGGCCATCCGACGCCCGTAAGAGGCGTTTCAGAGCAAGAAAGCATTCACGGTAGAAGGATCATTTGGCTCTGGATAAACGGTGGGCCTCCTCCTGGCACGAGTGCACACTTCTACTCATGCGATTCGCGACACAAACAATCTAGGAACCCGATGGGAAGCATATCAAGACAAATCTAAATGCTATGCATACCTAGACCGCCTTCAGATGGATGAAAGCAACAGATCTCCCGTGATACCCTAGCGGCTTTGCCTCTCCACCAGAAAGAGAACAAGAACCTTATTAATGATATTAGTGTGGCAAACGGAAGTGGAAGTACCGAGAGTCGGTAAAGGAGAATCGGGTAGATATGTGAAACACATACCTCCGCCTTTCCCCTTCAAGGAATGATTCCTCCGAGACTACAAATTAATTGCGATATCGGCCTTCCCTTGCACCTCCGACCAATTCATTCCCAACTGGATATCAGTACCAAACCAGACACCGAGTATCTCAACCAGACCATCCGTCCAGTTGAAAGGTACCGGAAGAGAAACTCCCTTCCACGCACCCAACCGCAAGCCAACAGACTTATCAGGGTTGGTCTTGGCCCCTGTCACCATCTCATAACCACTGATTTATTTGCTGACTTCTTTAATCTCAGCTCTGCTCGACACAAGAACCAAAACGTCGTCAGCATAGGCAGAAAACCTGTTGAGGTGGTAGCACCAGGTAGGGAAATTCTGCATAGGACCGGATTCGCCTTTAACTTGCGAAGGAAAGGTTCCAACGCAAGGATGTAAAGCAAAGGCGAAAGCGGACAACCTTGACGAATGGAGCGAGACAATACCAAAGGCTCTGATCGTACTCCGTTCACTTCCACCAGCGTACCTGGAGTCGCATACAGAAGACGGATCCAGGAGCGAAAGTCCGGCATGAAACTGGCAGCCGAAAGAACAGCCTCCATGAATCGATGGTCAACCCTATCAAAGGTCTTGCACTGATCTAAATTTATCAGCGCTTATCCGGCAATGTGACGCACGCAATATGCCGCCGTGATGCATTTCTACTTTCCTCTGAACGAATTCTGCGGCCATATTCGTCGCCTCAGAGGACATTCTTTTTAACCTAGCCCTAACTACCAGAGCTTGATCCTTCTCTGCCTTAGCTAAGGCTACTTCCCGACTGTCACGGGATTTAACTGCCCTATCAACTCTTTTCACACAAGCCGTTTGCGCCGCTAAACTATAAGGTCATCGCATAAGTTCTGTCCGAATTTTGAATAAAGAAAACAAATGACCAAATCTTACATTTAATTACAGATTCAATCAACAATGCATTTTCCCTGATTATCTATGACTTCCTTCCATCTATTAACAAGCTTACTGTAATAATTCCATTACCATAAAATTCTTTTGGCATTGATTCTAAGAACTCACAAATGTCAGTTTTAACCTCTTCCTGTGTTACAAAAGCTGTTTCTTTTAAATGATTCTGTAAGCTACGAAACAAATGGTAGTATGAAGGAGAATGATCGGGAGAATAAGGTGGATGAGGAATTTTCTCCCAACCAAGTTCTTCGATCTTTTGTGACGTGATTCTTGCTGTGTGGGGTCCTGATGGAACATCACCCCTTTTCGATTTACTAGAGCAGGTCTATTTTTCATCAAAACTTGGTTCAAACGCTCTAATTGCTGACAGTATATTTGAGCATTAATTTTTGCATTAGGTGGTAAGAATTCAAAGTGGATTATTCCTTGGCGATCCCACCAAATTGAAAGAAGAAGCTTTTGACCATGAAGTTCCCTTCTCAGCTGTGGCTGGGGTCCTTCCCCTTTATCATCCCACTGTCTACGACGCTTAACATTTCGATAAAAGATCCATTCTTCGTCGCCAGTCACAGGTCTATCCAAAAAAGGTGAAACAAGTTGGCGAGAATGGAGAGAAGAGTAGATGTCAACTCGGGATTTGAGGTTGTTTTCATATAATTCATAAGGCACCCATTTTCCAAGTTTAGGAACTTTTCCAAGTTGTTGAAGATGACGATGAACAGTTGTATGGTTTGAACTGAGAACCACTGCCAACTCCTCAATTTTCTTCAAGGGCTGCTTCAAGAAGCTTTTCATTAAATTCAACTGGATGTCCGGTTCGATCTTCAGCTTCAAGGGGGAAATCTCCACCTTTGAATTTTGTAAACCATCTTCTGCAAGTTCTTTCATTCGCACATTCCTCTCCATAAACAGAGTGAATGTTTCTAGCTGCTAAGTTTCTTTTCTTGAACTCATAAAGCATTTTGTGCCTCAAATGATTCTTGGTTATTTCCATGTTAGCAGGGTTTTAATCAAACAAAATTTAATTTTATTATTCTCTGAAATAAAATATGATCAGTTTAAATGCATCTAAACATAAAAATTATGTTCAGCTTCATTAGACATTATAAAAAACGCTTTAAATTTCGTTCATTTTAGCAAAAAGTTAAAATTCATACAGAACTTATGGGATGACCTGATATCTAGATTGAGTCGACGACTAAAATTGGCAGCAAACGTTCGTTAGATTTTAATTTGTCCAAACATGCATTTCCCGCCACAGCCCCTATTACTTCCCTTTGTAACATTAGTAGCAGCTGGTCCCGGAATTTCTGCTCGCTAAATAACGAGCTGTTAAAATTTCCAGTAGCCAGCCATCCTAACCTTAGGCTTATCTAAGTTTACACGGACCCGGACAAGGCTATGATCCGAATAATCTATATAATGGAAACTTGGACACACTAAGAGCCCCCTACATCGACTCTCCTAACTAAAACTCAGTTGAGGTTGCTAGCATGCACCCCCGCAGCCGTGCTACTACTATTTGTCCAAATCCAAACTACCCCCGTGACGGTACCAATTCCGGTATTTGTCAACAAGATCAAACCCGTCTACAAAGTCGCGAAAAGGTTTCACGACCCAGTTGTTATTAACCGAATTTGAATTTGACCCTATACGATCTATGTCGGGCATTCCAATCCCCCGCTAAAACTAACCGGCGTGATTTCAACATAAACGGCCCGATCTGCCTAAACAAAGCATGCCGCTCGGTCTGGATATTGGGCTCATAAACCCCAATGAGACGCAGAGCCTTATCATTTATGGTAACATGCAGCACGCAAAATCTGCCCGCCGGATCTGCGAAGACAAGAGCACACGAAGCCTTCAAAGACTTTCTCACCAGTCAAGAGAAAACACTCGAGCGTCCATCAAAACCTGCTGAATAAAGAAGGAACCCCTTAGAAAGAATGCGTTCATAATCGCGAGAAGAAAAAACGGGTCTCTTGCACGCAACATATATTCACCCCTAAGCGCTGATGGTCGCGTGAGAGCCTCAACCTTCGAGACTCCGACCTCAGGCACCGAACATTCACACTTGCCAACCAGAGAGACATTATTAAACCAATTAGGGTTGCCCACCAGAATAGAACATGGCCGAGGTGAGAACACCGACAGCCCATCCTATTGAACCAGAAGCCATCTCAATTTCGACGGCATCATCATGAGACAAGCCGCTTATACGTTAGTTTAAGCGCTCTATAAAGGGATGGGTGAACAAAAACGGGGACCCTGCCTTTACAATGTTCTTTTGTTTCATCCAACTCGGGATCAAATAAATAGGCAGCTGGCGGCATCAATTTCAAAGACGTGTTTGCATCCTCTATCATGACCAAAATCTCCCGCGTACCCGGGCTAGATCGAACGACACGCAGGACTCATTTTGCTTCTTGGAAATTTTCGGAAACTTTGACGTCCTTACCAGTGATGTGCCGAAAATTCTCTAAGACCTATAATGGTTTGGGGTTTCTCGTTTGCTCGAAAACCCTTTCTGCTGGGAGATATGGCGGTTTGATTTTCTTTTATCTCCTATGTGCTGCGACATGAAACTCGGGGATTCTATTCTTCTTCTTTTGAGGAGATTGTGAAGGTGTCGGAGTAGGCAGTGTGGGAAGGTGTGATGCCAGATGTGGTCTTGAAAGGGAAAGTCATAGTTGAAGGGCTGTCTGTTTGTGATTTTTGTTTGGTCCGTGAATTTGACAATGATTTGGGCGGAGGTGATTTTGCAAATGATATTTTGGTTGATGAAAGGGAAGATGAGACAGATGATAAGGGGCAAGGGGCCCCAAGTCACTTTTGGTTCTTCTTCCCCTTTGCGTCCAACTCCTCCTTCAATTTTTGAGGTCCAAAATTTTCTGCCAGCTCGGTTCATTCATTTTCCGGGTGGTGGTTCAGTTTTGCCATAAGACGCCGAGGCGTCTCCCTCAGAGCTGGTGGAGGGAATGGGACTGTAGGTGTTGTTATCTCTGGGTTCATGCTGGGACAGAGGCACCGCTGTTCAGTTCTTCCCTCTGCCTCTACACAGAACACGCCATCACCCCTCTTCCTTCTCCTCATCCACACTTGTGGGAGGCGTCGGTTTGAGGATAATGTGGGCGAAGACCCAAACAAGGTATTGTCCTAACCGGTTCGTGTCTCAGGTAGGCCCATTACAGGCGCCACAGATTTAACAGTCTCGGCCAGATGGGGATTTTGGTCGTCAGCGGCCGGAGCTCCTGGGGCTTTCTTCCTTGGGCAGGAGGAAGAGAGGTGACCAGTCTCTCCACACCTCCAGCAAGTAGGTTTGCTACCGGCCACGATGAACGTCATTTTCCGGCCGTAAAAATCCAAACAGTTGGGGATGGAGTTGGGCAAACGATCGAGCATTATATCAAAAGTCCATCCCTCGTTTAGTTGTCAGAAAGAGCCCCTAAAATTTGGCCGTGCTGCATAAAAAATGCAGCCAGGTGATCTCCCGTTACCTGAGGAGGGACCTTAAATACGACCACCCTGGTCGTTTGCCGACCCTCGTATTCTGTTCTTAAAATGAGGTCCTTCGTTATAATTTCTTTTTTAGCAATTTCCAGTCAATCTTCAGCTGTGGGCAGCAGTACGTCCCACATGAAAAACCCGGAACCTTTAATTTTTCTTTGGGGTTTAATCCCCAGGGACTAAAGTGATTTGATCACTGTGTCTTTCGTGGAGCGACAAATTTTGCGCGTACGCTTGTCCACCACGAAGACCGACACCATTCTCTTTTCGAATACCTTAAGTTCTTGGACGTCTTCAAGGAACCCACCTACTTTTACAAGATGAGCGTAGTCCATAGCCTTTTCCAAGAACACCGCGATATTTACGATACAACTCCCCGGCAGTCGCCTTATCTTGAGCTTCGTTCGGCATCTTGTCATCACAGTTTTTGCTTGAGACTGGGTTAGTCTCTTTATTTTCAGAGATAGTTGGCTCCAGCATATTGGACTTCTTCTGAAGGATTTCTGGCGGTAGCCTTTCCCCGTTTCTTTGATTTTGTTTTAACCGGGGATCATTCTTAACGGCAGCCCACAAATGGTACTTTTTTACTACCGATCGACTCACCTCATCGGCCATTTTTAAGAAGGAAATCTTCACCCAGTGGGTCTAATGTGCTTTTGGTAAAAAAGTAAAGGAGTTAGGATAGGGAGAAAAAAGGAAATAGAAAGAAACGTAAAAGCAAAAAAATTAAATTCTTCTAAAAATAGAAGAAGTTAAAAAAAATAAATAAAGAAAAACAGAAAGCCTTGATACACCAGTAAATAAAACAATAAACTATTTATAAATACTAATTTAAAAAGAAGAAATTATACCAAAAACCAAAAGCAATAAACTTTAAAATAAAGGCTGATAAATAAAAACAAAACTGGGAAAACTAAAAGTTAACACCAAATTAAAAATAGATGAAACTGATAGATTATTTAAATTAAAACAAATTAGCTCAAATAAGTAAATACAAGAAAGAATATAAAATAAATAGTCTGGTAAGACTTAAAAAATTGAAAAATCAAAATGGCGCTCAAAAGCTGCCGGGAAGAAAGAATAAAAAATGAAAAAAGTTAGACAAGAAAGAGGAGAAAAAATTTGAAAAATAATAATAAACGAAACACCTTTTTCCCGTCAACAATTAAATTAAAATGTAAAAGAAAAGAAATACAAAAGTCTGGTTTGAAATTAGTCAAATCAAAATAAAAATAAAGATTTGCGGCCGAAGTCGCCAAAGAAAGAAAAATAAATAAAGGAGAATTAATAAAAACGGTGGAGGGTATAAACTAAAAAAAAAAAGGTGGGAAAAATCAAAAAACATTATTTCGTTTTTTTCTTTCCATAATTTTTTGATTCCAAGGATACAGAGAAATCCAATCATTTAGACAGAGGCAGTAGCGTGTTCATTTTTATAAACTATTATTGTATCAATTATCAGTTACGTTCGAAAAAGGGTTAATTCTAGAGAGGGTAGGGGTGTATTTTTCAACGAATTTTGGCATCCGTTCAATGCATGTCGTCTGTTATTTTTTGTTTCTTTTATCAATGACAAAAAGGTTTTGTTTTTTTTCCGTTAAATTCGTACTTGTATACTTAAAGATTTTTTTCTAAAAGGGATGTTTGGGTTAGAATACGTAATATTGAACTACAATTTTAAAATATTATTTTTACTCTTAATTATTAATAGACTATATTTCTTTTTAAATCAAATAAATGTAACAGAATTACCTAAATTATTTAAAAATTATTATTACATATCAAATATAAGTATGTATATTACCAGCTTCCATTTTTTATTTTATTTTAAAATATTATTTAAGGAAAATTTTTGCCAATGTCAGCAAAGAATGGCTATTTCATTACTTTGATTTAGTAAATTTATATTTTTTATAAACTTAGTAATATATAGTTTCTCATGTATGCACAAAAGACATGGGTCATTCAATGTCCTACATATTCTAGATTTTCATATTAATTTCCATTTTACTGTAGGTGTTTTGTTGGTTTCTTTTAAGTGCCAGAAATATTTCACACACACACACACACACACACACACACACACACACACATATATATATATATATATATATATATATATATATATATATATATATATGGGTGTGTGTGTGTGCGTGGCTGTGTTACATACGGTACCTTTGAACACTAATAGGCATGTACCAATCCTCATAAATACATTGGACACTATTGTAAGTGGGGGTAATATGCCGTCAAAGTAGTCCACCATAATCAGTTGTTTACTTACTTCAAGCCGCTGGTGAGTATTTTATTTTGCTGATGTTATTTCCAACCTCCGTTTTCGTTATTTCTCATACAGTAACCTTTCCTAGGTTACAACAATACATACATACATACATACATGCATATATATATATATATATATATATATATATATATATATATATATATATATATATATATATATATATATATATATACATACGTATAAAATGTGGAAGTAGGAATCCACACAGTATGGTGGCTGTCAGTTCAGAATATTCTACAAAGTTGTGAAAATCATCACGCACTGTTGATTCCAATATCAACATTGTCTAAATCTATAAATGGTCTATCTCATATAATATTCATTTTTTTTTAATTTATAAATATAGCTAATTGTAAAATATCGATAGATAAAACTGTTAGCAACCTTCTTTCATATATCATTACAACTTTTACAATTTACATTACATTTTTTAGTTCAATCCTCATTGTGTAAGTCACACTTGTGGGCTTTTGCCAAGGACAAACTAAACTAAACACGCATATATATATATATATATATATATATATATATATATATATATATATATATATATATACGTTTGTGAGGTTGCCAAAATTTAGATTTAAATAAAAATATCTGTCAATACAGTGTATTTTATTTCTTTTTTCTTTGAAAATAATTTTCTTAGACGAAAAGTTTTTGAAAGTTAAGTTTTCTATTCCTACAAAAATATTATCTTACTCCGTGAATATTTTATCGCCTTTATTGTCTCAAGCCAACATACTTATACAAGATCAAGAATTTTTCAATATTTCAAAGAAAACTCAAGACCTTTAAAAATAAACTAGAGCAGCCATAAACCCTTCGTGCTTTTGTCAAAATTATTTCATGATAGAGAAGCATTGATTAACAATTTTATCAATTCTATTTTTAATTTATATTTCCAAAACATGTTATAACAATTATTATTCATGTTATACTATATTTCTTATATCAAGCGCGATAAGAAATTAATAAAAATGTGTTTTACTTTTGTTTAGAATGAAAGTGCAAAATGATATAACACTTAAAGTACTACCATTCATGTATGCGTAGCCTCGGGGTGACAATTTATACCGAGTTTAGTATTTACCATATTATAAATTTCAAAGATGAAGGTTCATTCAAGAACAGCATTCGCCTGCTTAAGGAAGCGGGAATCAAATTAAATGAAATAATGTAACTTATATGCATTTAGAATCATTTTTTTGCAGCTAATTTTTTAAAAATATTTGTATGTATATTATACATGCATGTTTATTCCTCATATATTTCAAAATACGTAAGGGCAGCAAACCAGCGTGCATCTATTTAATTATTTACCATCAGGTCATGTAGTAGAATATATCATGCAAAGTTTGGACTGTAGGAAGGCTGAGGCAGCACTTCTAGCCACTCAAGTTCCTCAAGTTTGCATTTGGTCACATTGGTAGTATGCGCGGGGATATTGAGATACTGTAGGAGTGCACGTTTTCGATTGGCCCATGCCCGATAGCGTAATTTCAAAGAATCATACATTCGCTGCTGTTGTTGGGTATAAATCTCAGTGTTCAGAGCATAGCCATTTTGGACAGCCTCAAAGAGTATGACCATCTTGAAATTTCACCAAACACACGTATGATCTTTGTTCAAACTGTTCTTGTTTGACAAAAGCTTCTGGAGCCTGACTAGAACAAAGCCACAAATTTCTCTAATTAAGATTACGTGAATAGATCCATCTCCAGTTACAGTTCAATGTAAAAAACGTACATCTTGGGTATATACCAGTAGTTGTTTGAAAATGTTCACTGAGCCTGGTCACTGGTCATTTCATTAGAAACTTCTAGACAGCGTTTTTTTCACAAGGGCGAGCTTATGGAGATGTCTTTGTGAAAGACCAGGTTTTGACGACAGTGATCGAGTGGATGTACTTGGTTGTTGTCTAACCATGTCAAGCAAGCCCTCTAGAACAGAACGTCTTATTGACTTTGGTTTGTCTTTCAGGCTTGAATCACCTTCTTAGAACCAATTTTGTGCCACACGTTTCTTGACAGTTCCTCAGCCTTTGACTTCATAATTTCTTTAGCCACTGTCATTAGACTCAATCCATTTTTCTCCGGGTAGCTTAAAATATATGTAATTGCATTTTTTTCATTGCTGATTATCAAAGCAGTAAAATAAAGCATAAGCAATTAATGTTTATATGTTATATATGAAAATAAAGAGTAAACAATTAATGTTTATATGTTATATATGAAAATAAAGAGTAAACAATTAATGTTTATATGTTATATATGAAAATAAAGAGTAAACAATTTAGCAATGATTGGATAACAAGTTGTATCAAATTAATGATATAACATGGAGATAGAATACCAAAAAATAATCAGTGACAATCCGAAAGATTTTTTAACTCAAGCTGGTATATGTGGGCAATGATCATATTATACAATAATAGATAATACTATTTCTACTCTGTAACTGTTGCTATACTTAGTGTAAAAATATGAGGAAGGTCCCTGTAATCAAATTTTATCTGGACCTCGGAAAGTTTGCTACAGAAACTTTTCGAAATGTCTTGTCACATATTCGATAGCCCAAACAAGTACTTTTGCGTAGAACGTGCATTTCAAGGATAGCCGAATGTTGATTTAAGATGCTAAGCGTTCAGCGTGACTAATCGCCAGCTGGATGCCAGAAAAGTTTGGAAAGAATCGTGAACTCTTTTATGAAGACGCCAACCAAAGAATTTATCAAATATATCACATGGTTAGAACTAGTTGTAGGGTGTGTGATATCTCCATCCGTGATTTTCCCGGTATCACTTCTTGTAGCCTATATCAATCATTCATACATGATATCTGATAATTTTGTGAAAGATTGTATAGCGTGATCTTATATGCAGCTATC
Source organism: Acanthosepion lycidas (assembly GCA_963932145.1). NCBI lineage: Eukaryota > Metazoa > Mollusca > Cephalopoda > Sepiida > Sepiidae > Acanthosepion > Acanthosepion lycidas. The sequence continues at coordinate 110,814,051 of OZ010574.1, forward strand.
TCTAACTTGATGACTATTCAACAGCGTGTCTAATCTTATATTTTTTAACTATTTTTACTCGTATACAAATCTCAATATAGAGTATTACCGAATGAGGTTATTGAGACAACGGTTGACTCGAAACTTGAAGATAAGATTGTAGTGATCGGGGAAGCAGCTTTTGTGAGTCTATTCAACTAAAATAGCTGTCCTTGTGAAAAAGCTATCCGAATAGAAATATCTTTTTATCAAAAGAATACCAAGTGAATGGGGATGATTTGAACCTCTACGAGTGTCATAGTGGGTCGTAACTGTATTTGCGAGAAAGCGAGAGTTTGTGTGCGTGTGCACGTGTATTTATCAATGGTTTCTGGAAGGTACGTAATTAACTATAATGCTGTTACAAAACAAACGCAAAGAAACTGAAATTTTAGTATAAAATGCCAATAAGTCAATCTATCTTAATGAGAACAAATCAAAGGAACCTTTTTGTATATTTCTGTTGGATGTTTGTGCTAAATAAAGACGTGTAAATACGAATGATCAAACGAAAATATTTTATGAATATTGCTCAGCAACAATGTTTACAACGGCTTAATCTTTCTCCACGTACGCGTGTGCGCACACACCTACACACAGACACACACACACACACACATATATATATATATATATATATATATATATATATATATATATATATATATATATATATATATATATATATATATATATAAGCCCTATTTATTATGACTCTCAAACTCATCAGCCCGTAGAGTTAATTTACATCAGAGATGTCCACTTTAACATGTGCATTAACTAAATATATTTAATAAGAAAAAAATGTCAGATTATAAATAAAATACATTAATTCCTTACAAATTGATTTGTTTACTTTTCGGCTACGAGAATTAAAGCAGAAATCTGAAAAGGAAATGCACATTTCTTAAATAGGGTAATTGAACTTTGCTTCACTGTGAAAGTCTTCCGTGGCTGAAGAGACTCAAATGACAGCGGTTTCCCCTACATTGGGTAACTAGATTCGAACCAAGTTTGATCGCATATTTTCTTGAATAAGCATCTCGAATGCAGTCGGTAGAAATATATTTACACTGTTAAAAATAGGTATGTCTACTTAAACGTGTTTATCCACTAAATATAACATTTAAAGTAGCAAGAATTATATATATATATATATATATATATATATATATATATATATATATAGAGAGAGAGAGAGAGAGAGATAGATAGAGAGAGATAGATAGATAGATAGATAGATAGATAGATAATATTAGTGGTCAACACACACACACACACACACACACATATATATATATATATATACATACATATATATATATATATTAATTTCCAAGAGGATAGAATCCAGGTAGAACTCAATATCCAGGACAGAGTAAGAATATATATATATATATATATATATATATATATATATATATATATATATATATATATATATATAATTGAAAACAACGACCAAGGAATATTTATTATTTTTTAATTCAAATTTTCTAATATTTTTACAGAAGTAAGAATAGAGAATATATTGTAGTTATTGTAGAGCTTTTAGATATTTTCAAGATAGTTGATTTTCCCTGATAGTACCTTTTGTTTTTTTATCCTTATACTGTATTGTGTCAAAGTCGTAGTAATTTCTTTCAGATTTGAGTCTCTGTTTAATGTTCAACACACAACCAAGATGCGTGACTGTTTTCAAAGAAGTGTACTGATGATGAGGCAGCTGTGGTGATGACATAGATATACATAGTTGGGATAAGAATGAAAAAGATGCAGCATTCTCTACTAAGTGTTCTAAAAGTAGGACTTATGATAAACCTTCAGAAAACAGAAATCATTCTCTGGAATTGGAATAAAATCAGTGATAGCACGTGCATAGAATCCATTATGAAAATCACTATATCGAATAAATGAATACTAAACGCTTCAAATACATTGTTGTATGAATCAGTTATAACAAATTTAGCATGGGAGCGGAGAAAATTGAACCTCGAATAAGGAACGCAAGGAGAAGTTTTTTTTTTTTTTTTTCAACAGCGCAAATTACGACAAAACGTTGATTCTTTCACTCGAGTTAATTTTGAAATAATTTAGAAGTGTTCTGGATCGTTGTCTTATTGAAAGGTGAATCCCATTCCAATTACGGATGAACATATGGTATAGTACATATCTGAAAAATCGAATGATATTGTTTTTCATGAATTCCTTGACATAAATCAAATCTCCATCCCTCTCTTCCCCCAAACACCCCCACGCCATAACAGATCCACCACCATGTTTAACTGTTGAAAACACACATTCATCATTCAGTCTTTCTAGCTTACTTCTCACATAAACTCTCCTCTTACTTACAAAACGTTCAAATTTAAACTCCTCTGTCTACAAGAGATTGTACCTCTATTTCAATATCCTGTTCTTGTGCTTTTTGCCCATAACAATCTTTTCCGTTCATTCGCTTTCTCTATCAGGCGTTTCTTGATCGCTATGTACCCACTGAGCCACACTGATATAAGCCGATATTTCAGAGTTAAGAGAGACATTGTTCATCTGTCAAATATGGAGCAGTTTTCCTTCTATTTTTTTGGCTCTCAATAATCAAGTGTTTATCTTCATCAGTAGTTGTTACTTTTAGTGCTTCATCTCTTCTTCTGTCAACATTCCCTCCAGTTTCTAACTGCCTTTGTAGCAAATATTGCGCCCAATGTCTAGAAATCTACAACTTCTTGGCAATTTGTCTTTGAGAGTAACCGTCTTTCAATAATATTTCAATAAAATTTCAATTTGTGCGTCACCTCACTGAGCAGCTGCTTTGATTTTACCCTTTTGTGCAAATTACTTCAAAATTTAAAAAAATAAATAGATACAAATATGAAAATACTGTCGTAATAGCACATCATTATTTCTTCAAATAGGGACATCTACATATGCTTTGTTTGGGTAATGTCAAAAAGTGGTTAATAGCGAAAACAAAATATAATGTTTCTCATACAAAATATATATAATTTAACAAAATGTATTGTGGACAGATGAATCCAAATTTGAATATTTTGTAGTAAGAGGAGCATTGGAATAGACTAAAAATTTAAAGCTAATAAATTCTAGTTATTGAAATTGTATATTTTATTTATTAAAACACAAAAATATCTCCTGTTAATGGTGGGTGGCTGCAAAGGTATTGATTGTAGCATACATAAACCTGAAATAAATTTTATTCTTTGGTCCATAGTCTGTCAACAAAACAACTTAGACACTTAAAGAACTGTTCTAATATATTTGTTAAAATATCAAAATCGACTTTATTAATTAGTCTGGTAACTTCATTAAAGCAAACTTGTAAAACGAGAAAAATTAAATTAAAAAATGGCTTCGTGCAAATGAATCCTGCAGCTCTGAGCGAGGATCATCCTTCTACGTACCTCGTGAACTGGCGCTACAGAATCGCAAATAATGAACTGTATAAATATCAAAAACCACACAAATTGAGAACTTTCGACAGCAGTTGCAACTAAAATAGATAGTAGTTGGAAAAATAATGAGGTAATCAAGATGTTGATTTGCCACACTATTTCACACAAATAGTTAGTGAGGAATCTTATCATCAATACATGAAAGAGCGATAACTGAGAGCGTGCTTGAGAAACCTATTTTCATAAGAAATTGTTTTAAGAGAAAGATTTCATAAATTTCAACCGAATATAGCACTAGATTCTCGGTCAATGAATACCGAATGTTTCCATATAAGGAAACGGCTACTATTACTATTATCTTTACCATTGGTGTAATTCAAATTATGCCGGCTAATCCTATGAATATTGCTTACGGTCACATCACGTTGAAACACCGGTTCCTATACAATGACTGAAGTTAAGAAACGAAACTTGTTAGTGCCTAGATGGGTGTCAGCTTGGAAATATCAGGTCCTGTAAGCTTCGATGTGCGTGTAATGGATAATGGCTTGGAATTGTTAATAGAAGAACCAAGTTAAATTCCCAATGGGTTCGTTATAATTTAATAGCAAATATCCTTGGAAAATGTATAAACCCATCTTTTCTCTCCCAGCTTTAGGTTAATTATTAAGACTTGTATCTAAGTATGATTATCTAAAAAAATAGTTCTTTTAATCTAAATATATTAGCTGGCTTTAAATAATCTTCAAAGGGTTGATAAGCCATAGAAAACGAATTAATGAACCAATCAATATTCTTATATATAATCAACATTTTGTAAGTCAATAATATTTTTTGTCGCTATACATGATTACCCTACGTCTTTGCAATGTCATAAACATCAGAAGAGCAGGTTACTTTGTGCCGAATGTATTTGAAGCAAAAATAAATGTCCTTGTTTGTACAAATATATTTTTACAGTTGTAGATTTCTGTCCTCATCTTATTTGTCGAATATACATTTGCCTCTCTGCGTACCCTTCTTTGCGCAAATCAAGCAGTATTCGTTGCATCTGCGCATGTGACGATGTACGTTTATACAAACGGGTATATATCAGTGTATTCTATCTCAACAAATAAGATATCCTGCTTAATGTGTATATATTATTATTATTATTATTATTATTATTATTATTGTCAGTCATTTCTTTTTATTTTTCCGCGCTCAGTCCCACCTTTCCAAACCCGACCACTTTCCTTCCATCGCCACCTACTCTTACCAAAATTCCTCACATCGAGGAACAAACGACGATCGTAGATTTGCCCATTCACTCTTTCCTTCCTTCCTACCAAATTCTCCTTCCTAACGGGCGTATTTCATTCAATTCACCACTCCTTCACCCTTTCAGCTTCTTCCTTCGTTCACGACCCACCCGACAATAATCCGCCGCCATTCGTACCGGCCCTAACCCTCACTCCGAAAAAGCAGCGTGGTGTATTTTCCCCCGGCGCCCTCTCTACCACCCCCCAAAACTACCAACCCTCTCTTGAATGTTCATCTCTACCCCTACCCTGCACCAGGATTTCTTAGTCGTTCCCATTTCCTTCCTTCCTTCCTATTCTCCCATCCGCCACTCACACATCCTCCCGCACCTATTCTCATGGACTTTCGGATAATTCACTATCTTTTCCTCTTTAGTCTATGTTTCCATCGTTAATCTTTGCCCACTCTCTCTGCCTGTTTCTGTCTGTTTCTCTCTCAGCCTTCCATTGTATCAGATCAACTCTCTCCTTATCGATCTGCTTCCCTGTCTCATATTGTGTTCTATTTTCTTTTTGTTAAAGCCAGTTTCCTGTCCACGCAGTTCCTTCCAGCCCAGGCTATTCCCCACTCACCTTCTCTCTCTTTTTTTTTCTTTCTCTTTAGCCTTTCTCTCTTTGTCCCTTTTTCGTATTCTGTCTGTTTCTTTCGCTTTCCGCACTCCTCCTCTTTGGCTATCAGTATATTTCTCTTGTCACTCGCAGCTCGTCTTAAATAACCTTTACCGACCTCCTTCCCCATCCTCTATCTTTTTTTCTTTCTTTTTCGTCTATTTTCCCCCCTGATGTCTTGTCTGCTTTTCTATCGTCTTTTAGACGTCCTTTTTTTTCAACTTCTCTCTCTTTCCTTTATATCCTTTCCTCGTCATGTTTGTCTTTAACGATGCTTAAATAAAAAAAAAAACAAAAACGGGCCTACTCACGTGCATTTCTCTATCCTTCATCAACTTTTACATTGCCCCGTTCCTTCTTGCCATGTTTATGCCACGGCCATTTTCTCCTTCTTCCTTCCTCTATCACTCTTATAACCACTTGTCTATCACCCAATTTCCCTCGCCTAATTTCGTTTATTTATTTATTTTTTTTACCTTTTTTTTTCTCTTACAAAACCGTCTTCTCCAGCCTCTCCATCTACAACTTCCTCTAATTCTATCTCAATCGCTGATCGTCGCCCAGACCGACACTAAGTCGGCTCTCATCACAAACACAGCATCATTGCCTAAGACGCGTGCACTCAAAAACACACTCGCATACACGAAAGAATGATAATGGCATACGCATATATTTGCATCTCTACAGCCATACACGTAGACCGTAACTGTACAGAAAGTTTCACAAAAGGCAAGAGAAAACTGCATAGACACAAGTGCACGTATAGACACACACTTTACTCTATAAAGATCCACGTATAGACACACAGTTCATCAGCAGGTAGATATGTGTGTCGATGTGTGTAGATCTTCATTCACGCAATACTTCAGAAGGTAGATATGTACGTATAGATATTTTGTGAATTAGTTAGAAATAATGCCTCCATACAAACAGTTCATCCGTAGGAGATGCACGTAAACACCAACAATGCATCTATAGATGGAGATGCATGTAATGTTCAGTTCACTATGAGAAACAGGCACATGCATCCATTGCATTAGACGGATGAGATACACAGTGTATTGGTAGAATTAGGTAGACAAATACGGACTGGTGAATTTAATAAGTAGGTTCAGACGCACTCAGGCATCACGTAGGACATTCACAAGACGATGCACATTAATAGACACACTGCATTAGCAAGAAGAAACTCAGTAACAGAGATACAGTTCGTAAGCAAGAGCAGACACACATAGATCGATAGAGCATTCACAAGAAGAGATGTACAGACGTGGACATGTTTTATAATATATTGAGCAGACGCACATTGGAATCACGGTAACAGACACACATTGGATTCACGGTAACAGACACAGCTCGTTAGAAGAAATTGGTATGATTATAAAGACATGAACCTTCATGGCAAAACTATCCTGAATATATCGTTACCAGTCGGTGGTAAGTTTATTCTTGCTTATGTGCTTTGTAGAGAACAGCCAAACACACACTGTTATATGCGTGAAGGAGTTATTATGCGTTGATAGATTTTTTAGTACTATATCTCTTCAGGGCATAGACGATCATGACTCTCTACAAATACTTGTTCATTATTATCTGTGAATTACCTTTTGGAGAAACTGCGATTGTGGTTTCTCCTTACTTTTGAATTTAGAATAATCTATCATTCATCCGTGCATTGAATATTGCTGCCATATCTCGACAAAATTCCAAAGAATGTCTGTAATATTATCGGCTCTGACCTGGCATCTTAACTTCAGTCATTTTCCCGCCGCCATTAAATGGCTTCCCTCTCTCTTTTCTATAAATATTTTCATGCCAGTTGTCTAATGAGTTTTCTTATTCTTGGTATCTAGACTGTATTAATTTAAGCGTACTACTAAATTGGCAACTAAGTTTTAGCGTTTTACTGTTGAATAATCTACCTGCAACCAAATGTTCTATTCTAATAGTTTATTTTCTCGCACTTCTTGCCTTTGGAACGCTTTCCCAGTTTCTTGCTTCCGTTCCAATCTTAAAAAATTAAATGCTAAATTTTGTTTTGTTTCCCTGTATCTTTTTCTGGAAATCTTTAATTTTCGTCCTCGCAAAAGTTGTCTGTCAAAAGGACGGTTTTCCTTTGAAGACGCCATTATTCTAAGTAGCTTCACTTTTCGGCAAAGTTTATAGTTTTTAAAAGCGATCATTAAAATTGTAATAAAACCTGAACATATGATGAAAGTGAATTTATACATTTGTTCGTTGTTGAGAATTGACAACAAATATAATAAACACTAATTATTTATTGGATTGTTTTTATTGGAATGGTTAACAAAACATAGGCTAATTACTAATCGATTCAAACTTTATAAAATGGTAAATAATAAGAATTTCCGTATAGTTGGTTCACATATTTTAATAATTTAAGAAATGTTTATAAATTTATGAATAAAAAATATTTTCATATTTATTTCTTGATAAATTTGTAAATGATAAATATTGCATTGTTTTATTTTAAATACAATTGTATTAGATTTTAGAATATTGAAAGCTATTATTGTAAATAAATAATCTAACAAATAGTGTTTAATAGTTTTGTTGCCATTTCTCAAAAAATGAAGAACAAAATCTATAATTCACTTTCATCATATATTTAGGTTTTATTACAATACTAATCATTGTTCTTAAAATATTGCCGAGGAGTGAAGGTACTTAAGATAATAGCGGTGTCATGGAAAAAACTGTCCTTTTGAATTTTTTTTTTTTTTTTGCGGGCATGTCTATTAAAGATTGTCCTTTTCTTTTTCTTCTCAATAAAGTTTTCTCATTCTCTTTCACTCCTAGTAGCCCCATGCGTCTAATTAATATTATCGTCTTGCTTGGAGGGAAATTATTTTAAAAAAATTCCCTAGACTGGTTTCCACGTAGGTGCATTCTATTCTACTACATATAATCCTAGTCGGGTATGGGAAGAACCTGCTTGGAATCATGCATTCCCCAGTGATACTCTCTCTCCCCTCTGTGTCTCAAATCCCATGCACTCGAACTGTGAAGTAAGGAGCCATAACACTAGCACACTAGGAATTTCATTTGTGGTTTTCATAACAAGTTCTCAGGATGGGGTTACTAGACCATTTTCTAAACAACAGTCTGAATTCATAATTTCTCTTCTCCTAAACCGGTTCCGAACCAAGGCTAAAGAGCAGATTATGTCTTATTATTTAATCCATAGGTAGCATTTGTAGTATTTTATCTATGTTAAAAAATACATCTTACAGGCAATTTTGACGCAAAGCTGTTTTTCTATTAAAATGCATATACTTGTAAATTTTGTATGTATGCAGTCAATTATACAGTCGACTGTTATATCAGCAATTAAAATTAAAAAAATTAAATTTTTGTTTTGTAATTTTTTTTTTTAATGCTGATGAATCCTGGAATGCTCTGACTGAGGCAAGTCACTTGGATGACAAATATTTTAAGAACGTTCAAATATAATATCTGTGACGGGATGTGATGTCTACATGCACTTATATTTCCAGTGTTCTTTAGCTATTTCGTTGTAGCTAATGTTTTATTCCGGGTGTATTCCGAATGTGGTAATGCTGTTTGATACAAAGAATTTTCTGGCGTCCACTGAGCTTTTTCACGTCGGTATACTTGAATTCTTTCCCGATTCCAACATATAAATTCCGGACAACCTCGTACTATCCCGTCGGAGTTTTTATTTAAATAGAACTACCACAAGGCTCGGAATGCAAAGAATCTCTATCTTACCGTAGTTGTAGAGTTTTTATAGATATTAGGATGTTCGATAACAAGAATGGTAGGAGGCTGACGGGAGCAATCAGTAGCCCCATGAGCGTAAGTGACAAACTCCTGCATCCATGTGCACTCATCACATCCTCAAACAATGTAAACCGTATTAGACAAAGCTCGCATTTTGAACAATTCATAGAATAAGAACGGAAAATGAAATATTTCGCGAGATGTTTACGATAAAAATCACTTTATTGCATGTTCATACCGGATAAAACAAGGACCACAAGTCAAACCTGAAATGGTACTGCAACTTAGATATTCATAAATTATCACATTGTTCGGGTTGTTTGTGTGTGTGTGTGTGTGTGTGTGTGTGTGTGTGTGTGTGTGTGTGTGTGTGTGTGTGTGTGTGTGTGTGTCTTAAACACGATCAATTACGCCCAAGATGTACGACTACAGAAAATAAGCCAGATATTAACCACTTAATGCTCACCTGGCAATAGTAACACTAATTGGGCACCTGGAGGTGGTGTAATGGTTAAGCAAGCTTGGCTCACTAGAACAGTTACGATCCTCACTGGGTGCCCCCTAATTTCGGCCTTGTGCCACATCTAAGCTACGCTTCGAAAATCACTAAAAGAATTTTACAGGAAAAGAGATTTCTCGGGTTAAAGTTTTCTTTTTTGTTTTTCAAATGTCCCCTTTTCGCTTGAAGTAGTGTTGAGGTGACATATTGAAGGGAAATGACTTGGCCAGCCACTTGTGGATCAGGCGGGCCGTGTCGGATCGATCAGTGTCCTATTAGGACGCGTACCAACAGCTTCTCGATCCTGGGACTGGCTACCTCGACTATCAGTTCAGTGTATGCATTGGCTTTTATCCTACTAAAAGAACTCAGACGTTGTGACATATAATATATGAAACTTAAAAACAAGCAAATCCTGGATTTCTTGAGGTTCGAAAACCGACCGCTGACATCAGTAGAAATCAAGCAAAGAAATTCCACGCATGCACACTACTTAACTCCTAAGACAGGCACAGATACAGGCATTGAATATTGCTGTTACATCTGGTCTAGTGCTACTGTTATATCTTTAGAGATTCTCGATAAAATACAAAGAAGAATATCTAATTTTATTGCTCCTAACCTGGCATCGCTGCTTCAGACAATTTTCCACTGCCGTTATGTAGCTTCCCTGTGAGTTTTCTGTAAATGGTAAGTGTTCTGATGAGCTTTCCTCGTTGGTAACTAAATCTGATGAATTTAAGAGCATTACTAGATTGGCGGCAAGGTCTCATCTTTTTTACGTTTGAAATGGCTAGGTGTAACCGTAAGTTCTATGCTAACAGTTTCTTCCCTCACACTTCTCGCTAATGGAACTCTTTTCTGGCTTCTTGCTTTCCAGTCAATTTTGATCTTCAAAAATGTAAATGCAGCATCAGTCGTTATTTTCTATCTTCTTAATTCCTTTTATGGTACTCTCTCTCCTTGGGTGCTCCATACTTTTTGCCTTGTGCCATATCTAAGCTACACTTAGAAAATTACTATTGTTCTCTTTCCTTGATGATTTCTTCTTTTCATATTCTCACAGTCTCAGTAACCTTTTGCATCTGAGTAGCTTTATTGCCTTGTTTAGAGTGAAATGACTAAAAAAAAGACCTACACAGATTAAGAATAGCACTCTTAGAGTACTTGTGTTTCCAGTACTTATAAAATATATTTCAGGTTGTTTTCCTAATAGAACACACGATATGGGAACACAAACATTCTTAAGCCGTTGAAAGTGATATTTCTTGTCAAAACACAATTGCCCATATGGAGTCAGGCTTTCAAAAATTTAAAAACAATTTGAACATACTTCTTTTCTTTGTATGTGCCATATTGCTTCATATTATGTGCAATAATGGCTCTCCACAACTTCCTATGGATTCCAACTCGTTCACGTTCGTTTTTTAATATCTCTCCCACCATTCCGCAACACTTTCAGGCAAGCTCGTCACATAGGTGTTCCGATGCCTCTTCCTGTCACTTTTAGCTTCCATTTGTATTGTGGGTGCCAAATAATCTAAATCCACCATCTTCATTATATGCTCAATAAATTTTCATCTGCCTTTTTCTGGTTCTGAATATAAGTGTCCTTTTTGTTTCTATTTTCTTTAAGACTTCTTCTTGCACATCATTCTGTAGAAGAAAATTTCTGTTGTCACCAGTTTTCTCTTCTCTTGTGAGGTGATTTCTTGCATTCAATTCTGTATAAGAGAATTGATATTACATAGCATTTCAGCACTCTTTGTTTCTTACTAAAATTTCCTCTTCCGTAGTACTTTGTTTTGTTTTTGGAATGCATCTTTTGTTATTCAAAGGCGTGCTAGGATTTCGGTTCGCATTTTCTATTCTCTGTTAAAATAATTCTCAGATATTTAAACTTTTATACGGGTATTATTAGATTGGTGCAAAAATAATGACGTAATAATGTCGTTTTTGACGTTAAAAAATACGTCAAAAAACGACATTGTTACGTCATTATTTTTGCACCAACCTAATATTTCGGGATCTCTAATTCATAGTTTGCATCTTGGACTTTTTCATTTGTTGGCAACCATAATTTCTGTTGTCTTACAATTAGCACGGCCCTTTCACCTTCCATTCCTTCACTACCTTTTAGTTTTCTTTCCGTGTTTGCCATCAACACAATCTCATCTGCATATTTTATATTGTTTAGATTGCGCCAACCGATAATAAATCCTGATAGAATTCAAGGTATCTTTAGGATAATCTCGCTGTAGAGGTTGAATAAAACCCGTCAGAAGACATATCCTTGTCTCAAACCTCTTTCTTTTTTTGTGTATTTACTGAATGCATGTATCCTTCTGCATTTGTAATTCCCTCTTCAATCTCAGAATTTTTTGACTTGTAGACCTTTGTTTGTACGATCAGCTCCTTTTGTTATGATTCAAATTAAGCTAGAATTAAATGCGTGCTTCCTAACTGCATTACTTATTAAAAGTACATGCCTAACGGCCATATAACATAATATAACATGTCAGAATCAGAAAAGAAACATTGCAAGAACTCCCATACAAATAGTAAAAGAAAACAAGAAAATAGAATGTATGGCAGTCACAAAAGACAGTCCAAATTGTGAATTACATAATTGGGGCGTGAAAATCAAACAGATACGAAAAATTGGTTAGTGAAGAAATAGACGACCTAAATTGTCGCACAGAAATCCGCAGGCGTTTAGCGATAGGGAAAGAGGCCTTTCAGAAACTAAGTAAAGTATTAAGTGATATAAAAAAATTGGTTAGAAGGAAAAAAACTGAAGTATTAGGCAATATTTAATCTCCTATACGGCAGTGAATGATGACGAAGTGCTTTGAGGCGATAGATTGAGTGATTGGATTTTTACAGTTTATCAACCTTTTTTGACGTTATTTAAAACCGAAACATATTTTTACATTGAAAGAATTTTTGAGATAATCATGGTTTTCAAATTTAAGTCTTACTATTTAACCTACAGCTGGAAGGAGAATGAATAAATTCATAACTTTCTCCAGTGTATTTGCACGTAAATGAATATAATAAACACGACTGGAATTCGAACCCGGCTCTCCAATTAAAAAAATTCGAACATTATCCATTACACCACCCACACATCCAAGCTTACAGCACACGGTATTCCCGAATGGTCAGCCATCTAGGTTCTGAGCATGTTCAATTTTGCTTAATTCCAACGAGAACCGGTGTTTCAAAGTGATATGGTCGTATACATTGACCCAATAGATATGTGGTTATATAGACCGATGCTATGTATATGATAAACTGAATATGAGCAACGTGGAAGTTTAAAAGAAAATTGAAACTACGAAGATACGTATACTTACAATCCAAAGAAGATAGATGAAATTTCTCTTGTGATTCGTATTTCTTTCAAAACTTACTTGTTTCTTACATATATGGTATTCCCAATATTCCTCAGCACTAAGAAACGTTTCATGCTTTTTCTACATTTGCGTTGAAACGTTAAAAAATACTGTTAGAAGTTTCTCGGCATTTCTCTTTCAGTGTTCACGTTAATCTTACTATTATTATATAATTAGGAAGTTATCCAGTCAAAACAATCTGTGAATGTAATTCAAATGACGTTGAAAGAAAATCATCACCGTAATATAATTAATGTATAATATGATTACATCATTAACCACTGAATTTAACAATGTTTGCGATAAAAGCTTTTATCAAGATTTAGCATTCAGTGAATATGTTACGATTTAAATATCAGAGAAGTGGAGATTTCTCAGTAGTCAGAGAAATAAGGCAGACATTACAGAATATGGATGTTATGCGTATTTTAAATACTGCAAGTCTGACTTGGTAGATAAGTAAATTTGGATCAAGACATGCGCCATTTAACGATTTTTTTTATCCATGGACATGCGCAGAGAGCCATCAGACGAGCAAATAGACGCTTGCCCACTCCTTCGTCGTGTATGGGTTTTTATTTATAGCAATAATGCGTTATTCATTGGCTGTACTCGGCATTCGTCGAACTACTGTCAACTAAAAGTTAACAAAACAATGAGATTGGCCGGGCTTGGCTGTGCGAAGGAGTCGAGAGAATGACGAGTTAACTACCACAAAGTGAGAGAGGGAGTGAAATGGGGAAGGCAGAAAGGAGAAAAATGACGGAGAAGAGAGGATGAACAAGAAATTGAGAAAATAAAGAGTGGAGAAGAAAAGAGAGAGAGAGAAAGGGAGAGAGAGAGAGAGAGAAAAGAGATAAAACCGGGTGAGTGAGGCAAAAAAAAAGAAATATCCTTAAAAATAAAGAAGAGAAAAAGAGAAAAAAAGTGAGGAAGTAAAGAACGTAGAAACGGGTAACGCGGGTGGAGCAATCAGTTCAGACAGTAGACGGCGAGCAAATTATATAATAGAAAGTGAAATGTGGGAGTGTGAGATAGAAAAGAAGAAAGTAGGCGAGCCAGCAGAAGAGAAAAATATTGGAAAGAGAAAGAACAAGAGAGAGAGAGAGAGAGAGAGAGAGAGAGAGAGATGAAGAAGAGGGGTAAAAAGGAGAAAATGAATGGAGAAGTTTTATGTGAAATAAAGAAAAAAAAGCTTACTTTTATCCAATTTGTGGTCTTCATCCTTGAGTTCTTACTAAAGAAAAAAGCTATATTTAGTAAATAACAATAACAAATAGACACAAACATACTCAGAAACAGGCAATAAATATGTTAGCAGCGATAGTTTGCGACAGAATAAAGTAATTAGATAGATATGAATAGACTGAATAGAGATGGATAGATAAACAGGCACGCAGAGACACATAGATAGATAATGAATACACTGACAGAAATTAATAGACTGACGATAGATAGATAGATAGATAGATAGATAGATAGATTCGAATAGACTGAACATAGATTTACAGACAGATTAATCGACAAATATAGATAGATAATAAAGACACTAACATAGATATGAATAGACTGAAGATAGATAGATAACAAACACACTAACATAGATAGATATGAATAGACTGAAGATATATATATATATATATATATATATATATATATATATATATATATATATATATATAGATAGATAGATAGATAGATAGATAATAAATACACTAACATAGATATGAATAGACTGAAGATAGATAGATAACAAACACACTAACATAGATAGATATGAATAGACTGAAGATATATATATATATATATATATATATATAGATAGATAGATAGATAGATAGATAGATAGATAGATAATAAATACACTAACATAGATATGAATAGACTGAAGATATATATATATATATATATATATATATATATATATATATATACACATATATGTAGATAGATAGATAGATAGATAATAAACACACTAACATAGATAGATATGAATAGACTGAAGATAGATAGATAGATAGATAGATAGATAGATAGATAGATGAAGATTAGCATAAATAGACTGATAGATACAAGCTTATATACATAAAAAATACACTGAGATCCTTCGTTTAAAATAGACTAAGAAAGGAGATAGAATGATTTAAATATATTGGGTTGACAGAATTCAACGAGAGCGAGAGACCAGAAAAAAATGCAAGAGGAGAAATAAAAAAAGGAATAGTTAAAAGAAAGTGAACAAATAAAAAAGTGAATTTTTGACCTAAAATAGAAAGTTGCGAAAAATAGCTAATATCAACAATCGTATGAATTGAATTTAAAAAGAAAAAAGATAAAAAAGAGAAGAAAAGCTGAGACCTATATAAAGAAGAAGCGAGTGTAAGAGATAGAGAGAGAGAGAGAGGGGGGAGGGGGGGAACTATGGTAATGCCACCAGGGAGACAAACTGATGAATCGAGAGTTGCTTAGAAAATGAGGTTTTTCTCTGTCACTGGTTTAGCTAAGATCGATTTCGGTTACCATGGTGATTTCTCCGTAAGCGGAACAAATTTAAGAGCTTAGGGGCGCGAAACGAATACAAGTGAGAAATAAGTTATTTTAACAAAAACAGAAATCTTGAACAGACATTTATGTCGGGGTCTTCACACAATGCCCACTTGTGCAGCTCACTTTATCGATTTAACATTCATTCTTTCAGCCTCATTTCTTCTTCTTCTTCTAATTATTATTATTATTATTATTATTATTGAATGAATGAACAGAAGGCCAACGAAGTGATGATATGTAAAGCGCGATATATCGTACCTATGATAACACTTAATCAAATAAGGGTACCTATGCTTATGTATCACAGCCAAATGTGCGCAATATCGGGTAGGTTTTGATAAAAGCAGAGTATAAACTTGCTGTTGAACCTGAGTGTATTATTATTATTTTTATTTTCTTTGCTTTCTGGCGACCTAAGGTTAGAAATGGCATCATGACACTTTTCACTGACAAAAAAAAAAAAATAAATAAAATAAAATAAAAATTACATAGATAAAGCCCTTCTTAAAGTGTGGGCTGTACTTGTCAGAACAATTTTTTGTATCTCCTTGAGGCATGGGCTTCCAGGAATCCCTACAATTAGTCTACTGCAATCTTTTCCAACCAGTCCTAGGGCTCCAACTACAACAGGGATTGTTTATGTTCCCATATGCCACATTTTCGAGATTTCTATTTCAAGGTCCTTGTATTTTGACAGCTTTTTGAATATCTTCAAAGATACATTGCAGTCAGCAGGGACTGCCATATCACAGAGACTTAAGTTCATAAATCCCTTCATGATATTTTCAAATAACCATTTTTATAAAAAAAGAAAAAAAAAAGAACAAATCTTAAGATCACGCACATTTTACATAGATAAAACTCTACGTAATGTGTTCGCATTTCTAATCTATCCCCTATTATTATACGGACCGCTATTCTTTACTCTATTCACTATACTATTTATCTATTCGAATCACTATACCGATTACTATTCGAGTGAGTATTATCGAGAAAGTACTATTAGTGCGAGTGATATTTGATGGCGTCTGACACTAGTATTGTTCAACGACGTTAGTATAATTGTAACTACGATTATAAAGTCTTTACTACAACGAATATTCAACTAGTGTTCGTGCGCATCACCAAAATTGGTATTATATTCCTTTGGGTTGCTCCAAATATTCTGCCAGAATTGTTGCACTTTTTCAAGAGATGGTGGCATTTTGAATTCTATAACTGTTTTTTCAATTTCCCTGTAAAATTTCTTAAGTTCCGTTTGGAATATCATATTATGTCCATATTACCTAAAACTCTTTTCAAATCGTCCGGTTCTCTTTGCTTTGTTTTTATCGTCTTGTTCTTTCTATGGTTTCTGTTCAAGTATTTCCTTGATTGGCGGAATTTTATTTACAGTTCTTCTTCTTCTTCTTCTTCTTCTTGTTCCCATTATTATTAGTAGTAGCAGTATTAGTATTAGAATTATTATATTTTGCTTTCTCTTTAGTACAAACATTTACCGGTTCATTACGCAAGATTTGGGTTAAGGTAATGTAGTAAATATATGTATTTTATTCGTCCAAATTCTGATGGTAATTGATACTTGACAGTGTTTATATTTTTACATTGATAATACTCTCTTGAGTAGATGATCAGTTCCATAGTGATTTTTAAAAAAAATCTCTTGTACTCAGAAGCTGTCGGGGATTTTGATTAATATTCTTCTCTGTAAGTTTTTTATCGTGCGCAGGGCTCCGATTATTATAGGTTTAGCATTAGATTTTAGGTATCACATTTTATCAATTTCAGATTCAAAATCCGTATATTTATTTTTAGCATTATTTAACAGGTGTATTTTAGAAGATATTAGTAGTTTAATTATAGTAAAAAGAACAGAAATATTAGTTAATTGATTTGTTTGTTTGTTTTTTCAGCTTATCTACCTTTTGCCAATTTTTTAAAGCCAGAAATATTTTTACATTGTAAGACTTTTTTCCAAATTTTGTCCTACTAATTAACCCATAGCTGGGGAGAAGAGATGTATTCGTACCTTTTTCAAGGGTATTTGCGCGGAAGTGAATATAAAGAACCCGACTGGAATTGAAATTTCGCTCTCCGATCTTCAATTCCGAGCAATTTTGAATTACGTCATCCCTACATCCAAGCTTATAGTACCTGGTAATCCCAAGCGATCACCTATCTAGGTATTAATTAGGCTCGACATTACTTAACTCCGGTGACCACATCAGAACTTAAAGAAAGGGGACAAAAAAAAAGGAAAAAACGTTAATTGGCAAGACGAAAAAGAGGGGTAGGGAAGCAAAAAAAAGAAAAAGAAATTGAACCAAAATTCGATCGAGAAACTTTTTCAGAGCTAGAGTAAAGTGAGTCCGTTCTTGTAAATGGCTCCTTAACCTGACATTAAAAACCAAATTAGAAATGATATTAGATGGTGCTTTCATGGCTCAATTCTTCGAGCAGCACTAAACAAATCCTGGAAAGAGATCTATGCCAATATATCTCCTATCAGTAAATTAATACGTCAATAAAGACTAAGATTTGATAATCACTTTTGGCCTAGCAAAGAAGAACTCCCTGGAGACGTTCTATTCTAGATACCATCCATAGAATAATTACACAAGGTGGACCAAATATGATGTATATTAACCATCTGATTGAAGACATAAGATTCAGACTGGATGTGATTCCTAATGTAATGAACAAGAATTGATGGAAGCAGCGTGTTATAGAATGCCAACCTTACTCGACATGATAATGATGAAGATGATGTTGGTTCTGACCTGTCCACTAGGTTTCTGTTAGATTTCCACCACCATAAGTTTGCCTTTCTGTGCATTTTCTATAAATAATTTCATGGTAATTGTTCGGATGAGTTCGTCCCTATCCTACCTAGTCTTTTTGAATTTAAGCGCAGGACTAGAATGGCGTCGAAATCTCATCAATTTACAGTTGAGCAGATGTAACCATAAATTCTATACTAAAAGTTTATTTTCTAGCACCGTGGAACTCCAATCCGGCTCTATGCTTTCCAGACAACTTTAATCTGCAATAATGTAAATGCAGTGTCAATCACTATCTACTGTCCTCCGGAGTATTTTTTCCTCTACCAGCTCATTGTTAATATTTCTGTTCCTAATTCTTCCACACCCTGTAACCCCTTGTGTTTGGGGGCCTTTCTGTCTTGTATGTGGTAACACCGATTTAAAAAAAAATAACCATACTATAGGGGAATTTCTACGGATATTTTACTGTCGTAGAACCATGGAAATTTTCACGGGTTAAAACTAATTATTATTATTATTATTATTATTATTATTATTATTATTATTAATAGTAGTAGTAGTAGTAGTAACAAAACGAGTATAGAATAGTGTGTAGCATAGTTGAACAGGTGATGCTGAAATGAAACTATCATGCCTTCTTCTTTCTTTTACCTCCAACCTCTTCTGTAATCTGCGATTAATCCATCTGAATAGAACACACGATGATGGATATCTGGCGCTGCCATTGATGCCGCCACAATGGTTTATTATTAAAACATATCTGCGTTCTCTGTACTTCCAAGTAGCTATTCAGAGAAACAAATTACCTAGCCAGATCTAATTAACAACAACTCAATGTCACTTTTTCCTGCCTTCACGTGCGCACGCGCTCGCGTGCGTAAACACTCATGCGCACAGAAAGAGAGAGAGTGTGTGGGGGGGATTTTTTCGAATCTATCTCGATGGATTCCTCGATCTCTAACTCCTTTTTCAATAGAAAATTAAAAGTAGATGATTTCCAACTCACAGGTCACATATTTTTTTTTTTTTTTTTGATGAACGAAAGCAGCATAAATACAGTCTACTTCTTAAGGTAACCACTATTCGATAATATACAAAGGTAAGTCCGTCATCTGACAGAGTTATTGGCTCAGTTTTGATCGACAGTTTTACTCAATAATACTCGATACACGTAATTAATATTCCCAACGAAATAAGTGCATTGATGTAGAAGATTATGTTGATTAATTAATAGATTTTCCGTAAAAAATGCATTTTTTAAGAAAAAAAAAATATACGTTAGTATTGTTTTTTTATGTTTAGATGCCAGTCATTTGTACATTTCACTGTGGGTCATCCTTTTTAAGCAATCATCTATTTTTGTATCCCTTTTGTACCAAGCAGTCACATTCTCGACTTCCTTTATCAGTACTCAGTGAGAAAAAGCACGCCAATAAAATAACGGCAGAGCAGAATGAACGAAACCCAAAACAAATATCATGACACGCAATTGGTTGTATACCGAACATATGTATCACAACAATATATGCTCTATATGATGAAGGTGTTAATAAAAGTAGCGTATAACGGTGCAGGGGGTGGGCAGTTAGAAATAACTCGATATCGGTTAATCCATCAGTATATATATATATATATATATATATATATATATATATATATATATATATATATATATATACATACATACACACACACACATATATATATATATGATAAATGCAAATGTCAGTGTATCATTGTGCCGCACTTTTTCAATTAAAGGTACATAACTTTCTACGTTTCAACCACTCATCTTCTTCTTCAATATATATAAATGCGAATGTCACTGTGTCACAGTGTCACAATTTCTCAACTTTATTCCTAGAAGCTGTAACCGAACATATTATGCCATTTTGGAATCAGGCCGACATCGTAAGCAAATTAAAACATAAAATGGCGACAATTTACCAATCGACGCACCTTATATATATATATATATATATATATATATATATATATATATAACAAATATAGACTTGCTGGTTAGGTGGTCGTCGGATCTGATAAGGTAATTTAATATGCTGTCCTTCTTACCTTCTAAATTTAAAACGCATTTGATATATATATATATAAAGAAAGAACAGTAAGATATATAATCCGGTGTTCTTATAGATATTTTTATTTTTACCAAATAATGCTGAATGTAAATTTACAGAGCATTAATATTATAAATTAATTGATTTAAAATATGTTTTTTCCGCTACACAGTTTTAACCATATTTCAAAAATGAAAGCTTCGAATTTAATTTTAAATGTTAAAAATTTATTGTTAACGGCAAAAATTCTTTCGGCATTTTTTCTATTTGTATACTTTTTTCTATTTGTATATTTGAGGATGAAATGGAACTAATGTCTTTAATTTAATTACAAAATTAAATTCGAAGATTTTAGCTTCCATTTTTGAAACATGGTTTGAACTGTGTAGCGAATAAAACATATTTTAAATCAATTAATTTAGAGAGAGAGAGGGAGAATTCTTAAATAAATTTATTAAATTGGTCTATATTACTGCTAAATGGGCTAGTTATTTTATCATTTCTGTACCATGTCCATTCACAACGTAATCAATCATGGCTCTCCAAAATATACTGTCTCTTGCAGCTCCTATCACATTTTGCTTTTTTACCATCGATTCTACTTACTATTCTGTCATCCATTTTGCACAAGCTAATCAGGTAAGTTATTCGCTTCTTCCCTCTGTCAATCTTGCTTGCAGTATGTCCTGTGTGAGTCTAATAGTCCTCCTTTATTATTATGTTGCAGAAAAATTTCCTTTTATTTTTTACAGTAAGATTCACCCTGTACAAGGCCCGGGGGCCAACTTAGGTAAAAGATTATATTAAGGGGTAATTTATATTGATAGGAGGTGAACATAACGGTTAACTCTAGACATGAACATGTTAAGATTCTAATGATCGGGAATTATCGTCTTGTGTGTCGATTCTATTGAGCAGTGGTTCGCGGGAAGAAGCTCTTCGAGTGGAACTTACTTCTGGTCGATGGAATACGGAGATAATATGTATGTTATTACGATATATGTGGCATGGCGGATCCAGGCCGTGAAATTAAGACTTGAAGTAACCAAGGAATGTAGTTCGACCGAGCACTTTCCATGAAAGTAGCGACAGAGCAGTGAGAAGCTCGCTACATCCCGCCTGTGAGAGAGAGAGGTTGGAGAGTGGAAAATAATTCTTCTCCAAAAAGGACTCGGAGACGCTTCTGAGATCTATCAACACTGGAAAGTGAGGACTGGTCAGATCCCGCCCCAAAATGGCAATAGTACCCCATTTTCAGTCTGATATAACTATTATAAAGATAAATAATAGCATGTGGAGTCTCTTTGGGCGATACATCTCTTTCTGTTTTTTAAATATAAGCGTTATTTTTGTTTCCGTTTTCCTTAAATCCTCTTAGTTGCTCATATGATATTCTCTTTATCCTTCTGTGTAACTACATCTCTGATGTCACAAGTCTCTTCCTCATTTGTGAGGAAATCGTTTAGAACTGGGTACAATACTGGAAGACTGATATCAGCTTTAAGACATTACTTTTATTTTTGCAGC
Organism: Acanthosepion lycidas; assembly: GCA_963932145.1. NCBI lineage: Eukaryota > Metazoa > Mollusca > Cephalopoda > Sepiida > Sepiidae > Acanthosepion > Acanthosepion lycidas. The sequence continues at coordinate 110,835,983 of OZ010574.1, forward strand.
TGTTTTAGATCTGAAAAATTCGAATATAAACTTAAAGCTGGTGAATTCGTTTAGTTTCATTTTTTCATGGTTGTAAAGTTTTATAAGGAAAGAACAAATAAAATAATAATTAAGGGATAAGTAAATAAATAAACAAATATATAAATAAAGCAGAAACTGCGAAAGAGTGTCAGTACGTCTGCGTCATACGATCAGAGATAGAGAAGTTTGATGAGATCCTGTAAATCATGTGATTGAAATAGAAAAAGGCCGCTTACGTCTACTGTAAAAGTTAACGTAAGGAGGTGGGAGTAAGAAAAATATCCACATTGAAGAAAGTAATAAAGAATCTAAAATGGCCAGTTTCAAAGGATGTCTCGTCTCGTCTTCGACTCCTGTTCACGTTAAAAGTTCTTTCATTTCATTTCGTTGGCTTACAATCGCATGACCTTTGTGATTTCCAACAGATATTTCAGAGTCGGCAAACTGTTCAAATCGAATCAATCAAGCTCTGAATTACAATGACGCCCCTCCAAACACAATACTAAAGATGGAAGAAAAATGAATGAGTCAGAATTTGGCAAGGCGTTATAATTTTTTTTTTAAATAGCCATTTTTATTTCATTATAGTTTTTACAACTCTTTAATGTTTTAGTCACAAACTAATGTCAGCTCATATTTAAGATAAGTTCAAATTCCTGGCTTTCATGTTGACACTAAAAGCTTCCCACAGTGTACAAAAAGAGGTTAATCTCGAAAAATATGTTTATAAATAGATTTTGCGGATTTCTATATAATATTAATAACTGTCAAAATTATAATTTTCTAAACAGTAAGATCATTTTTGACTGAATATCTGGGATGAAGTGTTATGATTATTTACATTATTTACATGCCGACTATTGTCTTCATTTTTGTTGTTGTTTATCAAAATGTTTAGTCCTCTGTTCCCTCCAGCATTCATCAGAATCAAATCGATCCGAGTAACCTACAGGCAAATTCTAACAGAACCTTTTTTTTTTAATTTACAGAGGTATATTTTCTCCTTCCACAGCCCACATATATGTTGTCTGGTTCTTTTTTAGAACTGCACAATTTTTGTTCGACTCGTTTCCACTAAGTCGAGCTACAAGAAATAACACTATACAGGAAGACTTATGAGAGAATCAAAGCATAGCTGTGAGGAACTCCTTAGTAGGCCTAGCATGGAAACAAATACAATTTAGGAACCACTCATGGAGACAAATAATAGCTTCTCAACAACAGCAGCAGCTGTAACAAAAAGAGAAGTTTCAGTGAAAGTAGTCGGCCGAAACTTAACTACAACAAAGGTAAAGATAGTCGTCCGCATGCAAAATTGTATAATTCACTGGTCAACACCAAATTCATTGTGTGAACTTTTTAGGGGATTCTGATGTGCTGAATCCGAAAATCACATTGGTTTTGCTCAATCAGGCCAATTTTTTAGCGATGGCTACATGCTGTTTTTTTTACGTTTTTGCTTACATTTTCATGCCTGTTAAAATATCTAAATATGCAACATATTTCACACGATAAAGCTGAGTATTATGTTAATTATAAACCTATTAATTTCATCAAATCAAAAGTATTTTAGCCAAAAGTAGCTACATAAATATTAAAACAGTCCTCCCAAATATTTATAATCCAATAACACGCAATAAATTAGTTACATCTCAAAACACACCAATTAAACTGTAAAATACAAAACCATAGAATACAAATCAGAAAGGTTGTTTTATTAGTAATTATAATTTACCGCCGAAGTATCGCGTGGACGTAATAGTGAGCATACCACGTGACATTTTAGGGCCAATTAGGAATAAGTAAAATGATATAATTCAGGAACCAAGAAATAACGATATAAAAATCTCGATGTTTGACCTCAACGGCCATGTCTGTCTAACTGCCGGTATTCAAGACCTCATTCGCTTCCACACACACTATCAAGAAACAATTCAGCAGCATTGACAAAACCTGAAAGGGACCGTCTTCAGACACCGGCGCCATTGTCTACAATAAGAGCTTCATTCTGTCTCTCTCTTTTATACTTATTACTATTACGTACGCATGCACATACTATCTCACACACACTTGTAACGAGATTTCACCTTTCTCACATACGTATGCAATACAGTTTGTACTATGCACAATAATTCTTTTAACAGTAACAACCCTAAAGGAGACATAACTCATTCGATACATTTTAACCAACTGTATATTCCCGCTTGAATTCTTGTTATATAAAATTAATGTTTTTTCATAATAGTACGGGGTGTTTTTACACATGATTTTATTCTTTTAATGAATGTCGTGAGATTTTTTTAAAGGGCCAAATTACGGACAGCCCTGCAATATTTTATATTATCTTATCGAATCCCGACACTCCGCTTTTTAACTTTTAACTAAAACCCATGTACAAGGATTCCTACATGTACAGGTATTTTCGCTTTCATATGGTGCATTTTTTTATTTCTTCAAATAAACAGACTCTAAAGAGATAAATGTACCAATTTATGTCTAATTGATATTTTTATTTTATAAGTTAATGAAATGGATTCGAGCAGAAGATCTTGTAAAAATAAGCCCGACGTATTCTACTACATCTGCGGCGAATAGACCATTATTTCTAACAGGAATCCGGTCACAAGTTCCATACATTGTGCTTGCTTACTTTACTTTGTTATTAAAGTTGATGACCAAGATACAGTTTGGGCGACATGATATGTACCGAGTATCTGCGTCGGTAGACGAGGGCAAGAAGAGTTTGCAATTCCCATAGTTTGGCAGGAGCCAACAATCCTTAGAACTTACTGCTCTTTCTGTGCAATTGATGTGACTCGGATCAACAAAAGCACCGGATCTGCCTTAAGTATCCTGATCTTCAATCAGCTCACTGGAGAACTTACTGAAATTTGTGAAAATTTCTCCAGTGTTCAAAAAATGGAGAAGAAATGGTTTTTGACGATTATGTAATTTCCCCAAAAGGAACTAAATGATGTAATTCACGATTTCAGTCTGTTAAAGTCATCTGCCGAACTGTTGGCATCCAGAATGAAGAAAAAACTCATCTCTGACAGTGTTCGCATCACCTTCTACTGCAACACGCATCAAGAGTACCTCTGTTTTTTTTTCTCTGAAGAGAAAAACTTGGTGTACTGTACAGATATTGCACAGCTTCTGCACAAAATTAGAGTGCCACAGAACGAACCCAAAGATTGGAGACAGTTTATCGATAAGAGCACTGAAAAGTGTTCTGTTGCACAATGGCACTCAGTTTAACTCTGTATTTCTTGCTCACCTGTCTACACTGAAGGAGAAATATCAAGTAGTGAAGTATGTGCTGGAGAACATTCATTATGATCATCATGAGTGATGTATTTGCGTTGATCTGAAGATGGTGAAATTTTTATTGGGACAACAATCTGGGTTCACAAAGTATCCATGCTTGATGTGCGTGTGAAATAGTAGGGACACTGCACAGAAAAAGGACCGTCATGTTCGGGATAAACTGATGTCTTGCAGAGGTAAGAACATCATCAATAAGCTTCTGGTGGACAGAGACAGGATACTTTTGACATCGCTGCACAACAAGCTCGGATTGATCAAGCAGTTCACCAAAGCTCTGGACAAGGATGGCAAAGGCTTCGCTTACAGGCTTTTCCAGTATTGACGATGGATAAACTGAAAGCTGGCATCCTTGATGGTCTCCAAATCAGTCAGCTCATCAGACATCCAGAGTTTGAAAACCCAATGTACGAAATAGAACTGGAATCATGGAGTGGCTTTTTTTTTCTGATCTTGAAGAACGTTCTTGGCAACAACAATGCCAGAAACTACGCAGAACTTCTCATCAATATAGCGACTGCTTTTAGAAACCCCGGATGTAAAATGAGCATCAAAATACATTATTTATTCTCACATATGGATCGGTTTCCTGAGAATCTGAGAACAATAAGCTACTAACAGATGGAGAAATTCCATCAGGACATGAAAGCGATGGATTCCAGTTACCAGGGACACTGAATGCAGTCATGGTGACTGATTACTACTGCTATTTGAAGAGAGACATCCCTGCTGTTGATCATTTTAAGGGTTCTAATAAACAAGCCCTGAATTTTGAACAATGATGACGTAACAATTTACATGTACTTACATTTATAAATGTATACTATTCAATTTATTGTAATCGATGTTTGTAAGATTTAATAAATATTTTTTTTTAGCAAACAATTTTTTCTCTTAAAAATTTATTTCGTATGAGAAATATTAGGTTGGTGCAAAAATAATGACGTAATAATGTCGTTTTTTGACGTTATTACGTCATTATTTTTGCACCAACCTAATATCAACAAAATTCAGTCGATAATGTTACAAAAGTCAGAAGATCGGATTTTTAAAAACTCAACTTAGCACAAAAACATGACCTGATCGAGAGAAACTGATGTCATTTTAGGATTCAGCGGAGAAAAGTTGTCCTAAATCCTTTGGAAAAAATATAGACAAGTTATTTTTGTTTTGTTTCCCAGTGACTGAAAGAATGTGTAAGCAGCATTATAAAATATTGAACGGAAAGTGAAATCGGCGAGAGGAGTTCAAGATCCGCGTCTGCTACATTCACTTCCCATTGATATCCTTGAAAAATGCGTGGATATATCCCCGACACCCTAGCTTAAATAGCAGTGAAGGTTGGTAAGTCTCGACTGGGAGAAGAACAACTCTTAATTAAAAACCGTTTAGAAGGTAATTTGTAAACACTGCACTCTAGTATCCAAAAATCCACTGAAATTTATAGATAACTAGCAGCATGGCCCGGAGTTGCCCGTGCTTGATTCAAAAATCTTACGACTCTTACAGCAATCGCTATCACTTGACTTAAAATATTTTTGCCCTTCCTTGCCTATGAAAGGAGTGCCCTTTGCCGTGCTGATGTTGCTACATGCCTTACTTCTTGCCTATCTCAACACTGCGATTTTTTCTAAGCTCTATACTAAACATTAAATCTGTTACGAAAAAAGAACTAAACAAAATGAACACAAAACGATCAGCTTTAAAAAAGGACTCGTAACTGGAAAAACCGAATGAAAAAAGAATGTTAACAACAAATAATTTTTCACACCCAACCCAGTTCTGCGGAATCAGAATCAACGTTGAGTTTAAGCAAGCGAATGAGCCAACTGGAGTAAAGTGCCATGCAGATTTAAATTTTTCCCACTTGTGACGAATGCAGCTATCGATTTGTTTTGCATGCTAGCATGCTAGTTAACATTCGTGTCAGTCAGCTGTTGGCTCTCACGCTGGCCAGTAGAATCTTCCTGCCTATTCGTGGCAACCAGCTATAGGATCTCACTCTGGCCAGTAGAAAATGACCGCAAACTACATTAAAACTGCTGTAGAAGCATGAAAATATCGCTTATTTCCACTATCGATGGGAGTTGGGAAATGCAACGCCGGTCTTGGCTTTCCCGCTAACTTGGAACATGTGCATGTAAATTTTGGTGCAAATCCGTTGAAAATTGTGGCCGTGCATTCGTTACACACCTACACACACATCCTGCCTTTTATAGATAGAGATAAAAAAATGGCAAATGTAAAGCGGTATGGTCGACTACGTGTTGAAGCGATATGATTTTTTTTTAAAGACTATTGTTATAATTTTAATAAAACATATTGTTTTATTTGAATATTGATTATTAAATGTTTGAAAGAGTTGAATAGTTTCTATTTTCATCCAAATTAAATATATTTGTTTAGGAACCAATAGAAAACTAAGTCACCTAAACTCTGTGTGGGCGCATATCATATAAAACTAGCTGTTAATTATGCTTTAATAATAATCACCATAGAATTAAATCTCAAGAAGAGTATGTGCCAAAATAAAAAGTGGGAAATAGACATGATTGGATAGGAATAGTGATACACAGAAAACTGTGCAAATGAAATAACTATAATTGGATGGAAATGGATATTAATAACTGTACAGAGGAAATAGATATGATTAGATAGGAATGGAGATCCATAGGTAACTGTGCAAATGAAATAGACATGATTGGATAGGAATATAGATCCATCGACAATTGTGCAAATGAAATTAGATATGACTGGATGTTGATCCACTGATAATTGTGGAAATGATTTGGCATTGCCCATGAAAACCAACATGATAAATGAAAATGCGAATCTACCCAAGTGAATAGAAAATTAGAACTTTGATGTTCAAATGGATCTTCCAATCCATATCAGGCAATTAAATCTAGTCATGCTAAACAAATAGATCTGTCAAATAGAGACGGCACTAGGCAACGGTTAGATGATGATGGTGACGAGTAGTTACCGCACTGAGATATAGCAACAGGATTCTGGAAAAAAAAAGATTTGCTTTCCCAGGAAATTAAAAATATAGAATATAAAGACGAAGGTTGCATTCAAAGTTCCTCAGAACAATATAGATCAGCGAAATGAACTTGAAATTCTTCTTCTCCTTCTTCTCCTCCTCCCATTCCTCTTTCTTCTTCTTCTTGTGGAACAGTTGCCTCTTTCTCCTCCTCC
>OZ010574.1:110842728-110882728 GCA_963932145.1 Acanthosepion lycidas
AATTGTCGTGTAAAAAAAAAGTTACGTTGTTTTTTGGTCGACAAGTGCAGTAGAATTTCATAAATTCCCAACCTTTTAGCATTTTTTTTTTTATTGTGATAATTTTTTCAAAAACAATTAAGAACAAAACGCCAAATGTGACAATGTTTGTTTGTTACACGTTTTTAAAATGCTGGTTTTATAGAAGTGAGGACGAATGTGAAACGAGGCTGAAGAGACATTTGTAATTGAAATGTGATTACTAGATTTAATTACTGAATAGTTTTTTTTTTGTTTTTTTTTTTAATAAGCATTTAAACTGAATGATTTAGAGATTTAAAAAGCATACATGCTATTTATTGCATTTTAATACTTTTTCCGTCAATTTTGCGCAGTTATTCAGCCAAAACTCTACTAAATCTAATTTTCAAAATAAAATTTTCAAACTGCCGTTTCGGATATTTTCAACGCAGTTGGCCAACAGAATAGCTTCTGTTTTTTTGTTTTGTTTTGTTTTGTTTTTTTCGTTTTTTTTTTTTTCATGACTTTCTATGAATCCTGAACCGGCTGTAAAATTATTCTCAATCCATTGTTAAATCATCAGAATCGTAATCATCGGTAATGGTCAGTAGGACCTGAACAATCTATCCCCGTAGATAAATAAAGGGTTCAGTTCGAATTTCCTTGTAGTTTACACGGATCGGCATGCACATGATGAAGTCTGAAGACGCAACGTCCAAAAAACTGTGATGACAACAAAAATTCGAGGACGATGCTCCTCATGTAAAAAATGATAACTTCTAATCTGAGATATTCAGAGAGAAATAATTATCAAATAAAACATTTTCTAAAAAAAATATTTTTTCCACATTAAACAAAAATAAACAAATTGTTACTTTAAAAGAAAAAAGCGTTTCTCTCGGAACCAATAATTTTATTTTGATGCTTATTTTGTGAATTGCTGTTAGAATTATGCATTTGATCTTAGTAACTGAACAGATAAAGGAATTAAATTTTTTTATTCAAATAGCTGTTTAGATATTTCTAATATTTTAGAGTCAGTTGTGTATTTATTTAATTTTTACTGCTCATTGGTAATTTATATTTCTAGGTTTCATTTTGTTGATGTGCTTGTACGCATATCAAGCTAAATCAATGATTTTCTAAAGAGGTCAATAGAAACTTCGAGAAATCGATGAGACATTTTAGGAGATCGAAACCAACGGAAAATCTGAATAGCGGTCGATTGAACTTCTGGACTTTTTGGAGAGCAAGAATCCTTTAACGAATACGAATAACAGTGTTAAGTCAACTGCAATAAATGTCATCCTTAGAAAAGAGAAAACAACGAAAGCTCAAAAAGCCGGAAAATTACTGATAAAATCACCAATATGTAAATAAATATTTTCGTACTTCATCAACTTACTTACTATTAAAGCATTTTCTACCATTTCACCCCAAGTAAGGCAATAAAAACACTAAGACGTAAAGGGGGGAGATAGAAAAAAATTCTATAAATATAAGACTATATACAAAACAGTTTTGCAATTATAATTATTCAAATTATTCTAGATTGTTAGCTGTATGTCAAAACGTGTGCTTTTTTTTATATATCTATTCACAAGTCTAACGCAAGGCTGCAATATTGAGACATCTATGAGTAACGAAATCAGTCCACTTGCGTGCTGTTCTGCAATATTAGTTTCCTTGTCATTACACTACGGCGAGTTTCCCACATTTTTTTTTACTATTATTGTAAGGTTGTATCGTAGGTATTTTTGCAGTCTATCCGTAACATATTTGCAGTTGCTTCTTCTTTGTTTTTACCTATTTAAAGGATGGTTTTATGTATGAATAATAAGTCACTTACTTTTCTGGTCATTTTTCATCAAACGTTCGGCATTAGAGCAAGTGGATTTTTCGTGTTTTTTTTTTTTTTTAGAAAATCAACATTTTGGGGCATTAAGTTTTTAAGGTCGTTTGACAAAATTGTACAGAATTCCTAATTTCCGAATGTTTTCAATTACGCACTGACTTCAGAATTTTGCTATTACAAGAATGAATTCAAATAAAGTTGATACCCCCCCCCCATTGTATTAGATACATTGAATAGAAAATATATTCAAACCAGAATTTTAATTATAAATCACCACAGACAAACTATGCTATTTTTTTTTACTGTATTCGATAATTAAAAACGGTAAAAAGAATGTAAAAGATTCCAAAAAATGCTACTCAATGAATAAGAGTCGTTAGAACATAATTAATAAAAACAAAAAAATGATTAAGTGTATACTGCTGCGTACAAATTATAAGATAAAATGTTGTACATTTGCATTGTTTATTGAAAATGACACTAAAACTACTTCACCGTATAACATTACATCACAATAGAGCTAAATTGTTCAGTATAATTTCCCTTTGAAGTAAATGAAGATCTTATTTGATGGCACAATGATTTACTAATAATCTGCTTGTGCCATGCATTTGACCATATACAATTTGTAAAGCTTTAGTAAATTATAAATTTTATAAGGCTGTGCCGTAAGGCTTTCACTGATGACTGGAATGAAATTCCAACACTATCATTTTTAATCTAAACGTAATCTTTAAACTCGTCTCGTTAAAAAATGGTAACGATGTGGAAAAATATTGTGTCATTATTTATCATCTCAAACCCCATATTTCAAACTGAATGCAATAGCACGGTTTCATCATCGACCTGCCCTATTCTGCACTTCAGGTAGAAGACCCGAGCTTTCCTACGATTAATAAAGTTGCATCGTAAATTGTTCTGTTAGCATTCATACATCAAATAGGCAGACATATTATAATTTTATAATTAATTGCTAACTACTTTTATTTCATCTTTTAAGTCGTCTTAATTTTACGTCATCTCTTCAAGGATTCTTGCTTTCTTATGAAAGCAGGGATTGATTGGACAGTCTTTAGTGTATCGGTGGATGCTTGCATAGTCTTTCTTGTAATTGCATGGAGAGTATTTCATGCATAAACGCACATATTTTGAAGTAGATTTCATTGATTCCATCATTACATAGTGTAATTTCCCTTATTCTTTTAAACGCTTATTTAATTCCATGTCTATTCAGAATGTTGGCGATCATGGATCTCTTTACATTCCTTTTTTCATGTCTATGCTTTGTTGAGAATATATAGGAAGGTTTTCTCATTTTCTTTACCATGATTTGTAATTCTTTTCCTTTACTACGATTTCTTTTATTTGTGTTTGACTAGTCGCCATCCAAGGCTATAGAGTCCAATCTATCATAGCTCCTGGAAAGAGAAGAATGAATTCATGCTTCTTTCCAACCATAACAGAATTCAAATTCGTTTACGCGACTATATGGGAGAATAATTATTCTCCACTCATCAAACTCTTTACCTACAGACGCAACTTTGCAAGCCTGTCATTTCTTTATCCTTATTTCCATGGCAAACCTTCAAATAAACTCAAGAGACCTTTATTGTTAGGACGTGCCACGGGGTCGAATCACTCTCATTTCCTCAGTTTTTTAACTGTACGAAGAAAATTCCACACAGACAGTCCCCCAATAAGAACTTCATGGAATAGACTCCCGTGAGGATGCTTAGTCTATAACTACAAACTTAACCACTTCAAGTCAACTTTTCCCAAGTGCATCTTTGAACTTGATCCTTCAATTCCACTTTCAGCGCTGACAGCCGTTGTACTAGACGCAACATCTACAAGTAAAAGGTATGCATGATAATTTCTATAACAACATCCGTTTTCAGCCGCCTAGATTTTATTAGTTCATTTATTGGTTAGTCAACCAATCCGGATTTCTATTAATTTCTTTCTTAAATTCCGATAATTAGCTTCCACAAAATACCCGATTTATTTGTGTCCTGTTCCGTACATATTAGGACGTGTATGATCCTGGCTCTGCATAACATTCCATCCTTTGTAGCTCTAAGTAATGTTTGCCTCCTTACTATTCCTTCCAACCTATGTTCTGCTTTCCACTCATTAGATAGGTGACTTGAAGTCATCTTCTACCAATCGTGGTCACCATATATCATGTGATTGTCAAAACATCCAAACCCGCTTTCTTTGTTATGTGTCCCAGAAATTTCAAGTGTATCTTATTCAAAGTGAAAGTGCTATTTTTGTTCCGATTTTCATTGTAACTTACTGGTATCCCTTCACATGAAGAGCAATCATGACTCTCTTCAACTTTCTCTCCATTGTAGCTTTTATCAGTTTTTTTTTTTATCTTTTTACTATTCTGTCCACTCCCTGTTCTACCAACACAAGCTCTTAAGGTAGGTTACTCGCTGTTTCCATCTGTCCCTCTTGTCTTCAGTATGCCCATTCAGTGTCAAATTCTTCAAATCTTGTTTCTTCATTATATATCATAGAAATTTCAATTGGTTCTTTCGGATTCTAACTACAAGTGTCCATTTTGTTTGCATTGTTCTTAAAACAACCTAGAATCCCTTCAGAATACGGGAAATTATAGCAGTCGACAACTTTCTATACTTTATTCCTACAAGCAATGTTTGAACCTGTTATGGTCCGGTTCTTTGTACCACGGTGATAGTCCAAGGTAGAACCAATAAAGAAGAAATCGAACACAGGTATGGAATAACACCGATATATTACAAACAGGAATATATACAGAGAAGTAGAAGTGTTAGTATGAACAATCAGGTTTAGTAGAGAGACCAATGTAGTCTCGACCAGTATCACTATTCCAATGTCTTGCAGTAATTGTCTGAACGCGACTCTGTTTCGGACTGCCTCTGACACGAATCTTGACTCGACTTGAACTACTCACTCGACTCGAACTCCTGTCTGCACTGACTCTTGCCTACTGACTGAGGCGCAGTATTTACTAAGTATGGAATAGTCCATTATTATTATTATGGGTACGATCCCATAACAGTACCCTTACTCTAGCTCCTAGCATCTCTTCTATCATCATTTCATTGAAACTCATTATGTAAGTTACGAGATGTTTATAATGTCCGTCTTGTTTTCAATATGTATTGAGCATTAAATTCTCCAAGCCCTCTTTCCTCATTTCAGAAAGTCCCAGAAACTTTGATTCTGATTCTAAATACAATTGTCCTTTTTGGATTCTTTAAAATTTCCACGTTACTCGCAGATTCAGCATCCTTCAGTAAAACCATATTTATGTTCATGTCATCTCTTCATCTTCATTTTTCAGCATCATTCCTGGAAAACATCTGGAAGTACCTGATTTAATAGATGTTATATATATATATATATATATATATATGTATATATATGGCTTTTTAAAGATCGCTTGAGAAAACTATGTCTGCGCCGGGGCAAAGAATGACAGAACGTCGTTGTTCAAGGTTAGTATTAGGTTGGTGCAAAATAATGTCGTTTTCTCACATAGTAACATCTGTGAGAAAACGTCATTATTTTTGCACCAACCTAATAGATGACTCTAGTATTGAAAATATTAAAGAAAAACAATCTATCAATGACCTTTCTAAATTATTCCACACATTATTCAGTGTAGTATATTGTATCTGTATTAATTATCTGTATTGTATCTGTATTAAATGATATATATATACTTCGGCCTTTCTCGAATGAAATTTGCACCCGTTAGTCCTCAACTACAGTTTAATCTTTCTTTCTAATCCTTATCTTTACAAATGAAAGCAACATCTGTTTGTTTTTTTGTTTTTTTTTTGTTTTTCGTTCATATTTATCCACTATTTTCCAGGCTTTTCATGTTGTTCTTTCTTCATTAAAACAAACACACGACATACTACTGTTCTGATACAGTTTAGTATATTCCATGGTGTTATCGATTCACCGGTAGCCAATCAATGGATGATTATGTGTTTTCATTAAAGCCATCTTCTCTGATTATCAATCGATACCTGTTCTGGTTAATGGACAAGTGAAATATTTTGAGTGCTTTTACAACATAGAATAAAGAAAAAAGAGGTAAAAAGTTGTTAACTTTAATTAGTGGATGAACAGAAAATGTTATTTTTTGTCCCTTAGACGTCCAAATAAGACTCACGTTGAATACTTTAGTGAGCGAATCATTTGCAATAGCATAACAGGTAGTGAACGAAAACAAATACACTTTCTGAATTAATAAAATTTGTAGCATTCCCTCTCCCATTATATATATATATATATATATATATATGGCCTGACGATTGCATATAGCAGGAAACAGACTGTCACCTGTAAGTGTTGACTTCTATGTTCACTTTTATATTTACACACGCTCTTTCTCTGATATTTAGCACTTTATCCCATAAATATAGCACATCTTATGACTATATTTCTTCATATATATATATATATATATATATATATATATATATATATATATATATATATATATATATATATTAGGTGGTATACAATCAATGGGGGTAATAGTTCCAGAAGATTCTCACTATAATCTTCATAAAATCTCGTAGTCGGAATCACTGAGCCAATGCGAACGATCATTTCTTTAGTTCCTACCTGTATAGTATGTGCTACGCCAGGGATATATACGGTTTTTAAATTTAGAATTAATTTCTACTATTTCTACTGCTGGGGAGAGAAGAATAAGATTCATACCTTTCCCAATGGTATTAACACATGTAATGGATTCGACTGGAATTCGGACTCGGCTCCCTGATTCTTCAATCCGAAACGCTATCCATTACTCCATTATGCCTATTTTACTCTTTAAGGATACTAAACTGGGCAGATATGGGCTGAACCTTGCTGTGTTGCGACGCTCTCTGTGACCATACTGTCTAATGCACGCCGGACCGAACGCTTGTTTCTCCTACGAAGTTTGGCGCAGATTCGGACACTACCGTAGAGCTCATTTACTTTAATATTTCTCGAGCGCTCTGGCTGATAGACATTACATACACTGTTTAATATAAAAACAGAGCGCCTATTTCAATCACGTCCACTAAAAATAACATTTTAAGTAATGAAAATTTCAGATTAAAAATAAATCCATTAAATCTTTAGACCGTGAACTGAATATATTAGCAACGATGCTTTAGAGAAAATGAAAAAATAAAAATTTATAGATAACATCAGAAAGAGATAGTTGAATTTTTTAGGAAACATAATGAGGAAAGAGGGCTTTGAAATTTGAACACTCACATGACTTATTGAATGGAGGATGGACAGAAAACAGCGCATAATCTACTTAACTTGGGTAAATGGATGGGTTTAGGAGAGATAGCAAAAAGAAAAAAATTGCTAAAAGCTATAAAAGACAGAAAATTGTGGAGAGTCATGTTCGCCAACGTTCTGAAGTGACAAAGCACATAGAAGAAGAATTCGAATAGGAATATATGTTGGGGTTGTGTGTGTGTGTGTCTATGTGCATGCGTGATTGTTGGCTTATAAAGACAGTCATCTTATACAGTTATTCGTTAGATTTTGATTTAAAATTTTCACAGTAAAATGTTCACTCTATAGAGAAAGTTTTAGTTCTTTTCATCTTTAGCATAAGGACTTATTGATGAATCTATGCATATACATATATTGCCATAGTTATGCATACACACCACATATCTAATATATGAAACGATTATTTAACTTTATGTGAACAAACATATGTAGTCTCACAAAAAAGAAAAATTATTAGAAAGAAAATCAATTTTAAACTATTAGAAAAGTCTGTGAATATACATCATTCAAGCCATTCTCCCTAGAAGTATTTCTCGAATTGCCAAAGTGTGACTTTAACAGGAAACCCGTGTAACGTTCCCAAACTGGTCAAGTTACCGTTGGTCATATTTCAGTCACAGCAAGCGCGCTGGGGGGTAGACCAGGCCTAGAAATTCTCTCACAGAGCTGAACAAATACGACTTGGAGAACAATAACTTTTTCGGCGCCGATTTCACTCCGAGAGGCTCGCCAGGAAAACCGATGCGAACAGAACTGTGACCCTACAACAGACGCTCGTTCGTGTGTGACGGCCGTGATTAATCGCCAAGCAGAAAATATTATTTCTGGTGTGGTCTCCGCACGACGCCTCCGACCGACGCCTTCAAGTCCTGTTCCATTGAACTATCTACCTGCTGATTCTAATCATCTTCATTGGCAGTTCACGCAAATCATTTTATTGTTGCTCGAACTCGTAGAATTCAGTGTGAGGCGGAACAATTTCCCAATTAAACAACCGAAGTCGCCTGTACCATCGTTATTCGATAGGTAATTCTTTGGCAGGTACAGCTGCAGACTATGGGACTCCAGTAAATTTCCTTGTGTCCTGTAGTTTGTTGTTTGTGCTGTTTTTGTCTTTCATTCAATTTTGGAACTATTCCCGGTGATCTCAACATCAAACTGTCGTTCATATATTTAGATAATTCTGAATATCTTGAGTTAGGTTTTGGTACTTGGACAATCTCACGATGACCACATCAACAATCTGTCAGAGTTTTTTTTTTTGGGGGGGGGGTGTTGCTATCAAAAATAATTATCTTAAAAAATAGATCAATTGGAATAAAAAGAATTCATCAATATACCGGGAATCAAAAAGTAGTGAAGAAATATGCATATAATCGTGAGGAAATAATTTTTATATGATAATTCCTCAAGGCCCAAGAGCTATTCTATGTAGAGGGTTACTGAGTGAGGTTGTTGTAATGGTGCAATGTTTATAACGAGAGATAAAGAAATTCCTGAATGTGATATGCGTCACTTTCAATGAGGATACGTGGATTTTATTCTGTGATCAAATATTCATCTGTTGGAACAGAAGTCTGCAGGAATTTGATAAACAGAAAGCTCCTTGCCTTGAACGTCTCTTGGGCCTGAAACTCACCCAGGACCTCAAGAGGAACTCATATGTACGATCCATTGCTATAGGGGCTGGAAAAATAGCCGGCTATTTTATATCGCTCCCGTAAATAACTGACACCCCTGCTATACGCTGTCTTCACAAGAGACAACTGAGACCAATAACGGAGTACGAGCTGGAGCTACCAAGTCTTCAGTTGCCTGTCTTGATAGAGTTCAAAAGTGTGTATTCGGCCTTGTGTGTGATGAATTATTGTCTAGTCTACAATCATTTTCTCACAGCCGTAACGTTGCAAGCCCCTCTCTCTTCTATCGCTAATTCCCGAGAAAGTTTTCTGATGAGCTACCTTTTTTTGGTTCCACCACACTTGACTTTTTAACAGGGATCTGTCATGTCACGTACACCTTCATTCCTTTCGTATTCTATTATGAAGAATTAAATTCTACTCGGTCAGCTTCTTCCCAAGAGCTGCTGTAGGTGGAACAGACTCCCAGCAGTATGCTTCCTCGATCACTAAAATCTTGACTTCTTCAAACCTAGGGTTCAACTTCTTTCCTGCATATCATAATACACATCACTTCTTGAATTTTCTTACGCTCGTACAACAGCACACAGTAACACTTTACCTTGAGAGACACTTGGGCTTTGTATTGAGTGACATTAATATAAAACACACAGACGCACAATCGTTCTTCTGTATTATCAATGTAAATTCATTTAAATGTACATAATTATGATCTATACGCTTTTAAATTGGAATAGAAAAGTCGATAATGGTATTTAAAATAAATTATTCTAGATTATGAATTATAGGCAATACAAGGCTCAAAAGCCACTCAAGGGGAAGTAAGACGTGTATGTTATGAGGTTATATAGGATAGATAGACTTGAAAAGGTAAACATTGTAATGATGGTAGTGTATGGAATACGAGGGGAATGCGGATGAATCGACGCTGTGAAAGTGGCATGGCGGGTTCTAGTAGTAAAGTTCTAAACTGATGAAATTAGGGAATATGACGGAGAAAAAGAAATCAAAAATAAATGAACTGAAAAACACAAAATTTAAAGGTAAATAAACGAAATACGTAGATTCTCGACTAAATTTGGAAATATACAAACGAAACAAGATGGAAAAATATAGCATTTTCTTGTGATATATTTATATCTTAACAGTATAAATTTATTTGGACATTTTTTTTTTATTAATAACTGATTAATTGGCAAGAAATAACGGTTTTTGTTCTCAAAAGTACATTTCTTTCTTTCTTATGTTTTCGGTTACATTTTTCTTTTTCATTTCTTTTTTTCTCTTTTTGGTTTTATTTGTATTTTATTTTCATCATATCTTACCTTTGCATTTTCTTTCTTTCTTTCTTTCTTTTGCTTTTATTTTCTTTTTTATTGATTTTTCTTCTCCATTCGTTTTTCTTTCTCTTTTTCTTCCATTTTTTTTTTTTTTTTTTTTTTGCTTCTCTAGACAGGATTTCAATTTGCGAAATTTCTTGTACGTTCTTTTCTTTTTCTATTTAATACCAAAATTAGTTCCAAAAGTGCAAACATTCCTATTCTTCTTTCGACATATGTAAAAACTGGTAAAATTTTAGACGAATATAATTTTTGGCTTATTAATGAATAAATTAATTTTTATACGAAGAATTTTGCTGAAAAATAAAGACAAAAAATTGGGTCGAAATTATGTCAAAGTTTTACTAGAACAGACTTTTGTTCTAATAAATAAATTGGAGAACTTTTTATTCCATAACAACTTTGGAATAATTAAAGAATGACGTAATAAAAAAAATAAAATGGAAGGATTTTAACTCATAGACAATTGTGAGTTGATAATAAAAGAAATTATTGGATTTTTATTTTTAGCAAAATTTTATGATTATAAATAAATTTGAATAATTTTTACACAAAGAAAAATATTGGGCTAGTAAATAAAGAATTAAATGGACTAATTTTCACTTGAACAGAAATTTATGCAAATAAATAAAAAAATGAACTGGTAGAATTTCTACTCGGACAAAATACAAGGTTAATAAATGAATAAATTTTATTAATTTTTAAACAAATAACATTTTAAGCTAGCAAAATAAAGAAATGAATTTTACTATTTTTTACGAATAGAAAAATGAATTAGAAAAAAATTGGAAATTTTCTACGAAAAACTTGAATCTAATAAATAAATAAGCAACTCTTAGCCTGTAAGAAAATATATATATATATCAACGTCATTAAAAAAAGGTATTTATCTACAGTTATGTGAGTCTATATTATCTGCATCAAAGTTTTCTCCGTGTCATAAAAACACAAAATATGGATTATACCTTTAAAATCTTTATCTATTTGTTACATTCATTTCAGGAATTTATTTAATGAAAATAGTAAAATCATCGAGTGGTAATTAAATTCAGTCCAGTGATACTCGTCAGCCAAATCAGCTTAATTACCTTCCGTTTGATATTATACAGGTATTTATTATGCTTAACTTAGGCGACAAATGTAGTCCCCCTCCTACGAGGATCAAACTCACTATATTAAATAAAGGGTCCACCAGAGGATCTTGTGAACTGATGTTTACGGGAAGACGTCTTGGAATATTTAACATGCTTATCTTAATCTGTGGCATGGTCAAAATATTTGGGACATCTAGTGCGTGCTACACCCATTACACGAGCTAAATGGACTTCAAAACGAGCTTATTAATAGTCATGCAAGAATAAGTGCCCCAAATATTTCCAAACTTAGCAGAATAAGACACAACGCTACAAATATGGGATTTCAGTGATAATTTAACTCACTACATTAGCTCCAAGGCAAGGCATTTTGTTTTATAGTAATTGTCAATTGTTTTTTTTGGGGGGGGGGAGTTTGGGGTTTTTTTTGAGTTGGCCACAAAATCAGAAAACAATAAGCAAATTCATTTGCCACATAGAATATTCTTAATACATAGCATTTACACGTCTGAAAATTTTGAGGAAGTGGTTCTTTCTTTCTCATTGTCGCAAGCGCACGTGCACACACAAATGGGTTTATGTGAGTGGTGTGTATGTGTATGAAATTAATTGTCGGCAACTCGTCTTTGGGTCCATCCGTCTCCTAGGATGGTTCGCCAATCTGTGTTGCATACTCCTGCTCAGATACATGTGAGTTTCTTCAATCTGTGATTTATAGATTTATAGTCCATCTATATAAAGCAGACCCTTTGTTATGGCTTCTCATAACGTGTCTCAGAAATTTCAGCTGCCTCTTTCTGATGTTAAGTATAAGTTTCCCCTTTGTTTGCATACTCTCCAAAACGTCATCGTTGCTCACATGTTCGGTCTATGATATTCCTAGCATCCTTCTGTAGAACCATACATCTGTTGCCTCGAGTCTCTGCTTCATCTTTGAGGATACCGTCCAACATTAGCCGCTGTAAAGAAAGACGACAGACATCACGCAGCAGTTCAGTACTCTTTTCTTTGTTACCAATGAAACCCTCCTGTCTCGTAATACTCTGCTTAGCTTTTGGAAAGTGTTTTTGGCAATCTAAATACGTCTTCCGATTTCAGCGTCACACTTACCGTCCTTTATCAGAACACTTCCCAGATATTTAAATTTCCGCACCTGCTTGATTTTAGTGTCCCCGACCTGTAAATCGCATTTCGGTCTCATGTTTCTGTCTTCTTGTAGTTTATATTTGGTCCCTTCTCGCTTTCCTTCGCTACCTTCTGTAGGAAGTTTTGTAGTTTCCTTTTCGTGTCTGTTATCAGGACTGTGTCATCTGCGTATCTTATGTTGTGAAGATTATGACCATCAATGATGAATCCTGGTAGAATTTCAAGTTCTCTCAGAATTGCCTCGCTGTATAGGTTGAATAAATCCGGTGAGAAGACACATCATTTCCTTATGCCCCTTTCTATTTTTGTACATCTGTTGAACTTATTTTTTTTTTATCTTTATGAAGGCGGTTTGCTGTTCGAAGAGGATTTTTTTATTATTCTAATGTCTTTACCGAATATGTCAAGGTTAACAGATCTTTGTGGTGTACTTTGTCGAACACATTTGCGTTGACTATAAAACACAGGTGCACGTCCTTTTGCATTTTTATTTTTCTTTCCGAATAGTACCTTTTCTTTAAATACTTTCATAGTAATTGTTCTGATAAATTTTTCTCTCTGGTACTAAGAATTTATGAATTTAAGCGCAGTACTAGATTGGCGGCCAGGTTTCATTTTACAGTTGAAATGGTTAGATGTAACCGTAAGTTCTATGCTAAGAGTTTCTTAATTTACACTTTTTGTAGAGTACAGTATCAACTTAATGAAACAATTACTAAAGGCTATCAAAACCAAACGCACAGGAAAACTGACGTAAAGTGTTTTGTCTCTTCCGGAAAATGTTCCAGTACACAAGTCATTGTTTTCAGTGGCTACTGGGCATGACTGTGGCTTTGAACTGCTTGATCACCCTCTTTATTCTCCTGATTTGACTACCTTCTATTCCTGAACAAGTAAAAAAAACAAAAAACATTGGCTTAGAACTAGCATCGCAGTGATGATGACGTCCTATATACTGTTGCTGACTTTTGTTTTTACCAACAGTGTGAACGATATTCTTAGGGCAACCAGATGTCAGTTTATCTGAAATGAAACACTTATTAATATGAAGAGTTGAAATTAATGCATACAAGATTTCACAGTTCTAGCATTTCTCCTTCATAGTCAGCATATGAACATTTCAGCCTAACCTCATATTCGAATGCATTTTTAAATAATGTTTTTTCCTATTTTTTTACTAACAATTTTCCTTTTAGCTTTACTGTTATTCACAACTTCAATGCTTAGTCAGTGTGTGTGCGTGTGTGTGTACGTGTGTGTACGTGTGTGCGTACGTTTGTGTGTGTGTGTAAAATTGAAAAAAAGTTTTTAAAAAATCCTGGTTTCTTTTAGTAAAAATCGGCACAATCTCTGTGTCTTAAACAAGAAAACAATGTAAGAAATCTCATTTCAAATGTGAGTAGTTACGAAGTATAATCATGGTTAAGTGGTTTAATTTTCGTTTGATATCTAAATATCTTCGTCATAGTTCTTTCTAATGAATAAGAGAAATAGATATTTTTTGTTGGTGTCTAAATTATAAAATAACTAGTCGAGTGGCCTTATATCAGATGAAGGCAATCTTATGAAATAAATAAAAAATGTCTTGTTTCTAGATTGTTTACTCCCTTAGTTTCACTTGAATTCACACAAATTCTACAAATTGTCTTTGGAGTGATTCAATGTGAAGATTATGTGAATTTATATCTCGCCGGGTGCTGTACTGCTTTGACCTTATACCAGATGAATCCAATCTAAATGGGCTTTTTTGTGGATCAATAATTACATTTTTCTTGAATTAATTTTAAAAAAAAACTGCTACCTAAAAAGATCAATTGTTTTTGGTGTGATAGAGCGTAAAGGTTATGTGAATTTACCCCTGACCGTGTGCTATAACACTGTGGCCTTATGTCTTGGAAATAAATAAGATATTCTTTGTAGTTTAGTGATTGCGTTAATGCCGCTTGCTATCACTATTGTAGAGAATTTAATTCTAACCATGTGCATCACTAATATCAGCTCGTCCTGGGAATGACGATAAACTGCATCTGGCAGCAAGGCTTCTGATCGGGACTGGGGAGATTTGGAGAGCTTAGAACCACCTCTTGTTTACTGTTTTTCCCATGTCCACTCTGATCCAAGGTAGTAGCACCTCTTAGGATCCCAGCTGTGGGCAAATAGTGAAACTCCCAACAATTGGAGTCAAAACATGAAACTATAAAAATACATTAGAAAAAATTACCAGCAATACATTTTTGGAAAAAAAATACCAAAGCCCACAAGAAAAAATCGAAAATAACTGACCCATAAGGAGTTGATATGCCGTTAAGCAAACAAACCAAACCCAATAATATCGATTTGTGCCAGACTAAGAGAAACAAAGTACATCAGAAATACGAATAAGTCTTTGATTCTTCTACTAATAAATTACAAGTAAAATATTTAAACTCAGTATCAAGAGATTAGGTTTGTTATCACACATGGCAAATAAGAATAATTCTGGTTTCAAGTAGTAATGTCACATCCTAAATTGTTATAGACTAAAATGAATAATCTTGCGTACCAAATACTGGTGCCGGCATTATTAAATGATTCCTTCAATTCCTCTAGCCTTGCTCGATAAATAGTGATCCTATTATTTTCGATTGAGATTGATTTACGCGTTATATATTTTGAATGATATGTGGTTATGCATTTAACAGTTATTTTATTTTATTTTATTTTTTTTGTAATATCTTGGTTTGGGATATTAACAATTCTTTCAGGAAATGAAATATTGGGAATAAACCGGAGCGCACATTTATACTTTGATAAATTACGATAGTAGCGCTTTCGAGAATTTTCTTTCTAAGTTACTTTCTTTTTTAATAAGTGTGGCATTCGCTCGGTCAAAGTTGTGGTCGAATTTATTTCTTTGTATTACTAATACATTGGTACGTATAGTATTTCTTTTATGTTCATAGAAGCGTGTTTTAAATTTCTGCAAATTTCCCCAATGTATTTTGAGGCAAAGTTCTGGCAAATTATTTTGTATATATCTGCTTCAGAATTATATGTTTTAGGTATATTGATTTTATCCAATCGTTCTTATCAAAATGTAAAATGAAGATAGTTTTGAATGGACTCGCTTCTAGATCTTTTCACACCGACGCTGGTGTCCACCAAGGCTTTATCCTGGTTCCTAAGCTATTTCTGATCTTCATCAATGATCTTCCTGGTGCCATCAGTTTCCAAGTAGGTATTTATACAGATGGCACTACCTTTTACTCCTGTCCCAATCTCAAATCCCTCAGAGATGAAAACTTAACCTGACTTCTGCTCTTGAAAAGGACCTTCAATCAGTGTTTAACTGGGGCATGAAATGATTTTTAAATTATATCGCCACCAAAAATAAAAATGATCGCATTTAACCACCAAAGAGAAACTTTTTTTTGGCTGCCATCAGCATCGCTGACGCTAGATACTTGGAGAGCAACACACTTGGCCTCATGTTTTCAGCTGACTTGAAGTGGAGCTATTACATCGAATCAATAGCTGCATCTACTGCAATGAAATATAGTCTATTTTGTCGTGCCAGGAAAGGCTTGCACATTTACAAATCTACCATTCGTCCGTACATTGAATACTGCTGCTGTATCTGGTCTGGTGACCTGCTATTCATCTCGAAGTTCTTGACAAAATCCAAATAAAGGATCTGCAACGTAATCGATCCTGACTTTGCATCTCGATTTTAGTCGTATTCTCATCGACGTGTCTTTTTTACAAATAATTTTCGTGGCAACTGCTCTGTTGAGCTTTTCTTTTTTTTTCCTGGTGCCCCGACTACATGAAATTAAACTAGATCCGCATTTAGGACCCACACGTTTAATGTTGAAATAGCTAAATGCAACCGCCACTTCTACTCCAACAGTTTCTTTTCCCGCATATATATATATATATATATATATATATATATATATATATATATATATATGCAAATCCGAGTGATTTCGACTATCTTTTAGCCATTATCTAGGGCGATTTTTATTTTTTTTATTTTTAACTAGACATGTATTTTTTTTTTATGTATGTCTCTAAAATTGTAGGAACGTTTTATTTTCTGAATACGGTCAGCACATTGTCACTGTATTCAGATTTAATGTTATTGAGTGTTGTTTTCTCATTATTTTTAATATTTATTTACATGCGGATGTGGCTATTATACCTGTATTTTTCTACTAGTATGTCTCAGATGGAGTCTGATAGGTGTTTTTGTGTATTTAAATAAGTCCTAACAGATTTACTGTCTGGTAGGAGAGTTCCAGATAGGTGTGTAGCAGTATGATCAATGTAATTATTTCTAAGTTTAGTTTGAGCAGGAACTCAGTTCCTTAAGGGGCATCTGAATATATATATATATATATATATATATATATATATATATATATATATATATATATGTGTGTGTGTGTGTGTGTTTATATATTATTAATATACATATATATTAATATAATGTATGTATATATATATATAAATATGTATATATATATATAAATATGCATATATATGTATACATATATATATATGTAGATATAAATATTAATAATGACATAAATATGCATATATATGTATTTCTTTCTATATATATATATATATATATATATATATATATATATATATATATATATATGTATGCATGTATGTATGTAACGCCATGTTTGTTTTGATTTTATTGACTGTACAGTATAGCAGGGTCAGTTGGGCAGCGTCTGTGAGAAAAAGTGCACCGTGACGCAATTCACTCAGTCAGAAATTTGGAAACGGCATGCTGTACTGCTTGGTATTCACACCAGATGCTCCCATATGAGCATTTCAGCGTGTTTCGGTGTCAATAAGCGGACAGTGCGGAGTATTCAGAAAGAGTTGGACGAGGCTAATGGTGATTACGAAGGTGCAACAGTTCGGAAACCTCACTCTGATCTTTCTGATAAGGAAGGATCTTCCAAATTTCTTGGTAACCACCTCAGACTCAAAACGGAAGCCTACATGAAGTGCCCTGAGGAGGTTGTTCTGCTCTGGGTCAAGAGGGTGGATGCACTATGTCATACAAGCAGGAGAACCCAGTCATGTTTGTTAGACAATTTCTGCGACTTTATCGCCCTTTACATCGGGACACCAAACTGCCCAGCCTGCAACCCCCTTCATTATTATATGTGGCACACAGATGGGTGAGAGACGAACAAAAGTCTGTTTAAGACCAAAGATGAAGGCAAGGATTATGGCAGCATTCATCTACTTAAACAAGGAGTCCGCCCTGATGTTTTGCAGGAAATTCCGAATTCGTCCGGAGGCTTTGGTTGAAGTCAATGATGAATTTATTCAATAAATTTACTCTTTCGTATTTCAATTTTTGTGTAAAGTTGGTAATATATCTGTTAAAATGACATGAGAGCATATATAATTGTGTATTTGGGCAGCAATCTCTCTGTTATACATGTTTCATTAAATACATCTGTCAAGGTACTGCGGTTATGATTCTTTATTTAATTTTTCTTGTGTTCTTATAATTTTCTTGGTTTTTGCTTATAAATTATGTAGATATTGTCCGAACGTTCCGTATATTTGAGCACTTTTGGTTACACTTTTAGCCATTATCACGGAGTATTTTATTTTCATTTTTAACTGAAAGTATGAATTGTTTTATGTATGTATCTAGAGTTACAGCATTTTTTCCAAGCACGGCCAGCACAGTGTGACCGTATTCATAATTAATGTTACTGAGTGTTAGATTTTCTATTTTTATTAATAATGTTTCCATTATTTTTAACCTTTTTTTTTACATGTGAATGATGCTATTATAATATTCTATTATCAACGAATAAATATATTAATAACAAAAAATAAAATTTATCATTAGCGATGCATTTCGTTCACAGATTTTCTCTATCGTCTTGAACAAATCATGTCAGCAAAGAAAAGTTTTCTTTTTGCCTTTCTATAAATATGTTTTTATTTATATCTAAATTTTTACAAGCTTTACAAACCCCACCCCGCATATATATATATAAATATATATATATATATATATATATATATATATATATATATATATATATATATGTATATTTATTTATTTATATATATATATATATATATATATGTGTGTGTGTGTGTGTGTGTGTGTGTGTGTGTGTGTGTGTGTGTCAGAAATGCATCATATCGGACATATTGTTATTTTGGATTTATTTTGTTTAAACGTTATTATTGATGGATACTCGTATTCGAGTAGAAGCTCTGTTTATTCAGACTGGTAGATGTAGTTGTATAAAAATAGTATTTAATTAAAAACAGAGCTTTTACTTGAATATGAGTATCGATCAAAAATAACGTTTAAAAAAATAAATTGAAATAACTATCTCTCTCTCTCTCTCTCTCTCTATATATATATATATATATATATATATTATTTTAGGATATTTAAACAAAAACGTGTAAAAAATCGCAACACAATTACAGCTATATTTCGATATTACAAATGTGTCTCCTCACGCGAGGTTAATTTTTTTTTTTTTAATCCGTCATTTTTGTTATTTGAATTGTTATACTTAGTGGATGCGAATATTTGAGCAGACGACACGAAGTTTTTCTTTCTATTTTTTATTTTTTTATTTTATTCCAATAATATATATTGTGTGTACCCGCTTGCACACTCTAGAAAACAATAAGGGGCACTGAAAATTACGTTTGAAGTAATAAAACATTATTTATTTAATGTTGGTATATATTTCAGGACTTCTAATCCCTACATCAGTCAAAGTTTTGCATTGGTTTAATTATTGTATTTAAATGCACAAGTAAAATGCAGATTTGTAACAGGCATTAATTAAAAGGTCATGAAAAAGAGGATAAGTCATTAAATGAAAAGAAGAAGAAGAAGAAAAATTTACAAAAAAAAAAACAAACCAGCAACCATAAGAGTAAGCATATGATTATTAATACGAATATACGAAAATATGTAGTGAAAGCGACAATGCAAATAGACCTACAAAAATGGCGTCTTTCAATAGACAGCTTAAACAAATAAGCTCCGAATTGATTCCTCGTTTTTTTTTTTGGGGGGGGGGGTCGCCTGCATTCGAAACCAAGAGGAAAAGTTCTGTTTTATGCGAGATTACTTGAACGTCGGGGCTTAGTTGAGTAGAAAGCAAACAGCACCGCGGGTTTATCAGCACACACACACAAAAAGATAGATAAAAGAAAGATTAATAGATTTATGAAGCTGCGATAACTATGAAACCGTTTTGTTTTTTGGTTATTTTTTTTTAAATTTAGAGTCATCTTTCTCCTTTATGTTGAAGCAATCAGGCAATGTTCTCTGCTATCGGCAAATGCGCAAAAGAAAATTAAAGTTCACCATTTTTGTATCACGTGGCCGGGTTGTCTAACAAGTCGGAACATTAAATTCATGCTCTGCATTTGTTTACATTGCATTGTCTTGTAGTCACTTTACGATCTTTGTATCTTTCTCCGTCCCACATCCATTCTCAACTCTTTTTGACCTAAGAGATATGTATGTGCGTATGTATGTATATAAAGTAATGGTAATATTAGCTGTTTCCTTATGTGGATACAGCCGGCATTCATTGACCTTGCCGCCAGTGCTACTTTTGTTTGAATTTTATAAAACCTCTCCATTAAAACAATTTTTCAGGAAAATTGTTTTCTTAAATCCAGTAACTCTTATAATACTTTCTGGTATGAATCGAAGGCTTTTTTTTCTTTTTTTTTTGAAGTATTGTGAAATGTCGACACTGTGATTATGTCATTACTTTAGTGACATATGTTATCCATTTTAGTGGATTCAACAATTGAAAGTCCTTAAGTGATATGGTTTCTGTTATTTTTCTACAGATATTTTTTTTATTCTGTATCGCCATTCCACAAAGTTCGAAGAAGGATGGTCCACGCTAAGATACAGGCTTCATTCACCAGAAAACATTTTTAATCACTGATTTGAGAAAGCTGTTGCATAGAGCTACAGTTTAGATATTTCTGAACAGGTTAGATACTATAACATTTCCTTTCTCTCTCATTCTATTTAAATATATATATATATATATATATATATATATATATATATATATATGTGTGTGTGTGTGTGTGTGTGTGTATATATATATATATAGATATATATAGATATGTGTATATATATATATATATATATATAATTATATATATATACACATATCTATATATATCTATATATATATATACACATATCTATATATATCTATATTTATAACTATCTCTCTCTCTCTCTATATATATATATATATATATATATATATATATATATATATATATATATATATATATATATATATATATATACACAATAAAAAAATCTCATCGATATACAAACAGTTTTTCACCCAGAATTACTTTTGACTTTTGTCTTCAATGCGGAAACGGCCTTAGACATGAAGAATGGGACTTGTGAATGTACAAAAAGAAGCTTATAGCGAAGCTATGCTGAAGACGGGAAAGTATTTTTTTTAAATGTTCGAAATTATTGCATGTTTTTTCAAATAGTGAATTTATAAAGACTGGTGAATCTGAAAAGTTAAAACACACGCGATTTCTTCATAACATGTTCGCCATCAGCGGTTTTTAAACGTTTCCCTAGCAACATTTGATCTTAATCCACTCCTCGAGATTTCTTTCCTTCAATTTCCACCAAGAGTTTATCATGGTCCCGTACAACTTCCCCATAATGATTGTTATATAAAAGAGATACACTGTAAAGTAAAAGCAAGATACACTTCAGGTACAATGTGTGTGAAGTGTATGTTATAGGTTCGGATATTCCACTATCATCTTCCGGCTGTCAACGTATATTTCACTGTCTTGAGTATCCTTACACGGCCCCAGCTGATGAGTTGACTACGTGTATGTCTTATCTGTACGACCTCTGTCGAACTATCTGCTTTGGCCTAAGCGGATTCAAAGGGTATATTTTTGGCCGAGCTTACGGGCTCTGAGTAACCCACGTTAAACTCGGACTTGTGCCACATACATTCCTCGTGGGGGGACTGTTAAATAT
Organism: Acanthosepion lycidas; assembly: GCA_963932145.1. Lineage (NCBI taxonomy): Eukaryota > Metazoa > Mollusca > Cephalopoda > Sepiida > Sepiidae > Acanthosepion > Acanthosepion lycidas. Next base: position 110,864,178 of record OZ010574.1, read on the forward strand.
CCCAGGGAGTGGGTATCGCCTATACTTGCTATACACCATAAAAGTACCATAGTAAAATTAGTACATAATAACTGCAAGAAAGTGATTACTTAGTAAACTATTCCTTAAAAGTCATTTTTTTAATATACGACTCACGTTTTATGCTGTATCTATTTTGGGCATAGATTAGTTGATTGGTTTATCATTAAACATTTAAATTTAATAAGGTTAGTTTAATATCGCAGGAAATTGTATGACAGAATGTGAAAAAGCTCTATGTAATCCTTCAAAAGGACTTCATTAAACTAAAATAACATCCTTATTCATGGAACTATGTATATGTAGAAGGAGAGGCGAAAGTATAATCGAAAATGTCATTTATGATTTCTTGAACTCAACTCATTCAACTCGAAGTAATAAATTATGTCAGCAATAACATTTAGGTTGAAGATTTTCATCGAGGTCATTGGCTGAATCGAACAGGTGATCATGTGAGGAAGAATCAAGTATTAAAATGATGTTACTTGTTCTTCTGCAAGTGATAACGTTGGCTATGACATTCTGGAACCGGTCCAAATTGAAAAGGAAGGACCAATGAAATTGTCCGGCACATTATTTCGAATCGTGTCAGAGACACCGTAGAAAACAGTCAATTTTAACACAATGATTATCAATGAATCATACGTTCATACAACGGCGCACTGAAGCGTTTTGAAGACAAAGTAACAGGAAGTTAGGAAAAAATATAGCATGTATATACGCAGTCGTAAACATGTAAATTAATATATCTATAAATCATATATACAAAATCTTATGAGTTAAATATATGCTATCTATCTATATGGATATATACACATATGCTTGTATATATGTGTGTGTGCATGCATGTGTTTGTGTCTGTAGTGGGCAAATGAAAGACAAGATGGAAAAACTTGTTAGGAACGTGATTCGTTTCGAGAATGAACAGTTTGAGACTACGCTATATATATATATATATATATATATATATATATATATATATATATATATATATATATATATATATCATAGCCAGTGAATTCTCGCGTGAAATCTCCCCGATCACTTCAATGTTAAATCATGTGTCAAACGTTGTTTATGCTACATATCCTCTAAGCTGCACTTCTTACCTGTCTATTGACACTTTTATTGGATAATATATATATATATATATATATATATATATATATATATATATATATATATATATATATATATATATATGTAATTTTATATTTAGGCAGTAATCCCTGTTTTATGCAAGTTTCATTAAAAGAGTGCTGTGGTTTTTATATATTAGGTTGTTTGGAAAGTTCATGCCGATCTTAGTTTTTCATGTTAAAACCTGTTAGAACACCCCAAATTTATCGACAGATATAATATGCTTACATTTAAGATTACAGTACACTTCAAATTATCACTTGCGAAAGAAATTTTAAAATTACTTAATTCGTGTTATGTTTGCATCCCTATGAAAACGAATGAAAGATTATAAGACATTTTAGACACTTGATGCTTTTTATTACCGTAAAGGCCAAAGTGCCTCGCAAGAAGCAAAAAGCTATGTCTTGTATACGGTAAAGGTGTTTCAGTTGATAATAAAAAGACTTACATTTCATTTGGCTGAACATAGCGCATTATATAAGCCCTTATGCCCACACTTACAGATTAGACGACTATTAGTTGAAAATACATCTATATTACATAAACAGAATAACAAGCAAAAAATAAAAACCCTTGATTCCCTTTATATAAAAAGGTTAAAGCCCAAACTAAATAAAGTCAAATATGACTATAGCAACAAAGTCCTTGAAAAATTATGAAAAAATTATATGCGCATGAGAAAAAAAAACAAAAAAATATATACGTATGAGCAAAAAACAATACATATATATATATATATATATATATATATATATATATATATATGTTATAACAAAAAAGTTACTTCCCTTATATTGGAAAAATAACGCCAACAGAACACGTGAACTTTGAACTTTGAAATCTAGAAGGCTGCATTAGCATTAAAAAAAAAAAAACGAACAGTTGAAATGTTTTAAGTTCACAGTAACAAATATACATACACACAAACACCTTAACCCACTGATGATGGTCTCAGATGAGATTGAAACTACTTGAAATTTTGGTATTTTCTTACTCAATTTTAGAAGTCTACCAAAAAATTAATTCACGAACTTGAAAGGATCACAACAAAAACTAATCGACATAATATTTATAATTTATCTAACCTAACCTGTTTGAATATATATATATATATATATATATATATATATATATATATATACATATATATATATATATATATATATATATATAGATAGATAGATAGATAGATTGATAGATAGATAGATAGATAGATAGATGGATAGATAATATTAGTGGTAAATATACCCATACATATGCAAAATATATAAATATATATCGTATTTACGATTGCAATGGAATAAATTATGACCATGGAATATTAGTGTTTAAGCCTTTTTATTATATATATATATATATATATATATATATATATATATAAATGCTGATTAAAAAGTATCAGGAATGGTGCCATAAAATAAAACTAGAAGATATCAATTCGGCATTTAATCTCATTCGATGTAGTCCACTTTTGAATTGAAGCCACACTCTTAATCCAGCGCCGTTTCCAGTGATAGAGGCGTTACTGGAACTTTTAGTGGGTGGGGTGGATAGTGAGTAGCTACTTCGTCGCAATGTTATGTGAGTGTATATGAGTGTTGCCGAAAATCTACTATCTTTTAGGGATGTTTCATAATTCCAGCGAAAATATCATTTAACAAAAGCATAAACATTTTATAAAAAACCGTAAAAGTTGTTTTTTTTTTCGGCAACACTCAAATACACACCACACAACACAAATAAGCCAACATGTAAATAAACATCATCTGGTTCAACTCACAGTACAACAAAAAACATAAAAACAAAAGTAAGAAAAATATTAATCAAACTCTTACTTAAACAGTTACTCCATCAAGCACCCTGCAGAAAATATTCAACAAAAACAGTAAAAGTCAACTATAGCTGCACTGCGAACATGATATAAATAATAAAAAAGCAGAACAGGAAAACAACCAACGCAAAACAAACCCATGTGCAACTGCAGAGCAAAGAATGAATGTCTCTTAAAATATACAATGCTTGCAGAACAATGTAATATACCAAGCCACTGTAAATTCAGCCGATAACGAAGAAGAAATATACATCGGTGTAACTATAACAAATTAGATACATTAAACCACCTTTACAAAAATAAAAACGCAAACAGAACAATGCTTTCTAAACATATATGGGAAATCCAAAACAAATCACATCAAACATAGCATGGAAAATAAGGAAAACAGCATCAACATTCAATAATAAATCCCAAAACTGTCAACTCTCTCCGGAGGAGAAAATAGCTATAATTACTATCCGAGAACTCATGTCAAAATACAGAAAGGAAAACAAATTTTACTACATTACTTATAAGTCGAAAACTAAAAATGAAAATTATAAAAGTAAATAAATAAATAATGAATAAATAAAAATAAAATAAGTAAATAAAAGTAAATAAAGTAAATAATTAATAAATTAAACTCCGAACGCACACATAAACACAACACGTAATAATACCAACCAACAACAAATAATAAAATAATCAATAATACGCTAGTGGACATAACGAACGCGAATGTAATTAAAACTCAGTTCTCCGATTTGCAATTCCGAGCCATTATCTATTACACCACCTGCACATCCACCCTTACAGTACATGGTATTCCCAAGTGTTTACCCATCCAGATACTGACTAGGACCGACGTAACTTAAATTCGCCGATCGTATGGGAACCGGTGTTTCAAAGTGATATGGCCGTAATCCTAAAGAAATTTGAAACTACATATATACATATATATATATATATATATATATATATATATATATATATATATATATATATTTGTGTGTGTGTGTGTCTATATATATATATATATATATATATATATATATAGCTATTTATATATACCTATATGTGTGTGCGCGTGTGCTTGTGTGTGTATGTGTGTGCGTGTGTTGCCTTACTCAGATGCACACTTACGTCTTTATTTATACTTTTCCTGATGATTAATCAAAGATATCTCTTTTTAATAATTCTCTTCAGGAAAGGGTGTCTAAGAGATCAGAGTTTCTAAATGTAGCTGATTGGAAAAGTGCCAAGGTTTTGTCATATATCACTTTCCCTTTAAAAACAGATCAAGGTCAACGGCTTATATGGTAATTTCTTGTATGAAATTTGTCAATTTCGAAGGATATTCACCAATTTCCCTATTTGATTTGAGGTTGTGTCTTATTCGTGTATAGTGTTGGCCTCGTTTCAAGGACTTTGACTTAAGATTTCCAAAAAGGAAGATAGACAAACATTTAATAGCCAAAGTTAGAGACACATATAGAGTAGATAGCTAAAGAAAGAAAGAGCGGGGGAGAAAGAGAGTGATAGAGAGAGAGAGAGAGAGAGAGAGAGAATGACAGTTATATAGGCAGGCAGAGATATAGACAGAGAAAGAGAAAAAGAGAGATATCTGAAAGAGAGTACCGATATATTAGGTTGGTGCAAAAATAATGACGTAATAATGTTGTTTTTTGACGTATTTTTAACGTCAAAAAACGACATTATTACGTCATTATTTTTGCACCAACCTAATATATATATGGAAGTAGTAACTGACACTTTGCACTACATTTTTTGCAACATTTCCTGATGTTAAAAGAGTTTCATAGAAATATCTACACTATTATATATATATATATATATATATATATATATATATATATATATATATATATATATACAATATTAATATTAAATATTAACGAATATATTAATGTTAACAGTGTTTCACATAATATACGTAAAATATCTCTCTTCTGATATGGCAAGAATTTTCATGAATTATTTTCACTATTCAAATTGGAACTAATATTTTTGTTGTTATTGTTTTGGCCGTTGTGAAAAGTTTCTCACGGGTCTGTCAGTCAGTGGATTTTGAATTGAATGCTTGATTTATTTTACACGGATGGGTTGTTAAGGTCAGGAATAAGGAAGGACACAACAGCCGAAACGTTATAACGATAAAGATTAGGGCATTGGTATGAATATAAATAATGTAAATAAGGATAAATTATCATCCCAGAAATTCCAACAGATTTTTATGAATTTTACCATAATTTCTAAATTTTCGCATTATTGTGTGACTGTAAATCCAAATCTATTACGTTCAAATTAATTATTATAATTAGAGAATTAGAGAATTACAACAATTTACAAATATAAACATTTTGAACAATTCTTTAAAAAGGGTAGCGGCAATAAAGACAAAGTTATAAAAGTTCACATTGATATGGAATGTATGCTTCCCATTCTGAAACTAATTTTAGACAGCGTTCATCCACTTATAATACTTTGTAATTTTTCATATGAATTAAACTGCCCAGAACCACATATATCAAATCTACTGTTCTTCATTGATAATAAATTACCACTTGCCAAATTAGAAATAAGTTTTCAGACATTTCTACAAGTTCCCAGTCGGGTTGAATGTAATCGAACAAGCCAGCCACTTCAGTAATTAATCACTTGTCTTCGAAATCCATTTTATACATATATTCTTGAGTGTTCTTTGAAAGCAAAGAAACATGGTCGTAGATAAGATTAATTGAACCATAGCTCCACATGAGCTTTTTAAAATAATCAATGGGCGTCTGAGTCGTTATCTGAATACCACCCAAACCTCTCTATGAGTCTATGACATCCGCCATGTATTTGTACTCCACAATATTAGATCAACTCCACTTTGTTGACGAAATTTTGCCCATATGTCTTTATTTTAATTTTTAATTTTCACGATGATGATGTAAGTTCAAATGAATACACATATGTTGTACTGTGAAGATGTATGTAGTGTCACCTTCAGTTACTTTTCTGATCGCAGATGGCATCTTATAATCCAGTGACTGTATATTTTGCTGTTAGTTGTGATCTTAGACATTTCCTCCCGCTAGTATGCCATCGACCTGAAATTACATGCAATTTTTTAACATTTTGCAGGACCGGGTTATTTTTGCTTTGGTTAACAAGCAAGAAAACGTTGTTTCTTTCAGATATTTACGTGACTGTTGTCTTAATGTCTCCTGCATATTCGGTAATGCTTTTATTTGTACTATTCATGGTGAATTGCACGTTCTTTAATACTCTCTCTCTCTCTTGTCTCTTTCTCGCACAAGTTCTCATTTGTTGTTTTTTTTTTTCCTTTCTTTTGGCTCATAATAATTACATTGTGTACTTTTTGAAAAAGAATGATGAAGCTTTTCTTGAAAGCCATAAAACATCTGCCCGTCTCATACCCTTGAACAGTTTGTCAGTGCTTGTAGCATTTTGTATAGTTTTGAATTTGAAATATTTATTCAATTCGTAGTCCTATATCATTTTTAAACATTTGTAGTTCTGATTACTACTACTACTTCTACTTTTTCTCTCCCTTCTTCTTCTCCATCGTCTTTTTTCCTTCTTCTTCTTCTTCTTCTTCTTCTTCTTCTTCTTCTTCTTCTTCTTCTTCTTCTTCTTCTCATCTTCCTCCTAGAGTCAGTAAAACTTATCCACATTTTCGCAGTAACATATATTTAGGTTTGTCATACTGGAGGCTTATATATGGTACTATTGCGGTCACGTGATCAAAGTTTGAACTTACAGTGTAATCATGGCTGCTAAAGAGTTTTGATGTTCCTTTAAACCGAGGGCTAGCAAGTTTCTCTTGTAGATAATTTCGTGGTAAAAAAAGTTTGTTTCTAACTCCAAAAAGTACCAAACTGCTACTTTTAGATCAGACTGAGAATAAAGTATTCTCGTCATATCTGAGCTTGAGCTACCTAATTCTCACTCAAGTCCTAAAAAGCGATTACGTGGCCTTGATGGTGAGGAAAACCTTTCCGCACAGATAAAACGTTGCTTGCGTCTCGTTACTCTGTCACTGTTTCTACGGTAAAGGTTAAATCGATCTACATTCTTTAGTGCCACCATTTCAGTCTTGAACATCTAGGACCAGCCATGCTACGCATATGGCGTAAACTTATACTCATACCCTTCGTATTGCCTTGGTAAAGTTGAAGTTACAATCAGGCAACTTCTTCCACAGAGATGCCACATAGTTGAACAGGCTTCCACATTTGCTACAATCATAACCACTTCCATTCTGGGTTCAACCGTTATTTATCATACATATCCGCATGGTATGTCCCCCATCCTCTTCCCTTTACACCCTTACAACAATCTCAGTATTGCCTTACTCTGGATGGCGTCTGAGGTTTATATTGGGTGAAAAATAATATAACAAAACTTGTGGCAAATTAAGCTGTATAGTAAGTCAAATAGACCCAGCAATGTTTCGTTAGGTAAATGATATGGCGAGCAACCTTGACTGGGTAGCACACCAAAGTTGTCTCTTGACGGTCTTAGCAATGTGTTTGCTATATCTTAATCGCATCCCTATAGAACAATAAAGAAGAGGTCTAGCTCTTTATTAGTCTAGTCAATTCAAGTCTTCAATATGTGCCCCAATTAACATAGCCTTCTTCCAGAATATGATCAGCTTGATAGAGAATCAGAATCATTCATTAACAGAGACAGAGACAGCGAGAGAAAAAGAGTGAGACGGCGTACAATATTACGAGAGTCTTTTATTTCTTGATCAATATAAAGCTTATATAATAGGTTTGTTTCATTTCAAGTGTATTGTCTTGCTATTGAAAATATTCATTTTATTTCATGTTATTTATCATATTTCATCAAATAACACTTCATAATCACAGAGCAAAACTTTTTTTAAAAAGCCATACTTTTATTCTTATGTATTATATTCAATATTTTCGCCGCAGTCCAAGAATATTAACTTACAGAAGCCTTAATAAATATACCTGCCCTCTGTAATTAAGACGTCCCCATTTCGTAGCTTTAATCATAATTATCTGCACGTTGCTTTATTTCCTGACAACAAAATATAATTATCATCGCTAATATAAAGAAATAAATCATATTTACATATATTTTATTATGTATGCATGCATGTTCTATGCGCATATACATTTGCTTATGTGTCTAAATGCAGCAATAAAATTGCGAGCAGGCTGATCGTAGACATTTCCTAGAATACAATTAAAGCTAACCCCCACCAAATTCTACTCTTCTATTCTTCTATTATAATGAAAATTTCAAAGAACTGAATGTCGTTGATTAGCAGTTATTTACAAATCAAAGATCAGAAAGCGTTCCCGTTTTTTTTTTCAACCTTCATGAAACGCCAAAGGATTCCTTGAAACCTATCAGCAATAAATCCTGAATCAAAGATGAAACAGATGCGATGCCAAAATTAAACGCATTTCTTCACCTTTACTTCATTCTGGTCAAATGAATCTAATTGACATTCAATCTTCCACGTGTAATTAAAACAAATTCGAATTCATAGATTCGTGTAATTATGGGGGGGGCGGAATTATTTTCAGTTCACAAACGACAAAGAAAATAATTAAATGAAGCTATACACGTTGAATTCAAATTGAATTATTAACGTACGTTTTGGTTTATATTTTATAAATATTGGACTTTTTCTCTCTAAGTTTCTCAATGCCTATTTCTCGAATGAAACAGGGTTCTGATGGCCAGCCAACTCGGAAAAATAATTACAAAGAAAACAATCTAGAATAATGAGCCTGTCTATCCTGCTCCAGGAGTTAAAAATAAAGTATAAATTAAACACACACACACACACACACATATATATATATATATATATATATATATATATATATATATATATATATATATATATATATATATATATATATATATATATATATATATTGTGTGTATTTAGGCAGCATCTTTTCATTGATACACGTTTCATTAAATATTATAGACAAATGTTGTCTATTTCATGTAAAATTTTTTCCTAACATCTGATAAGTTTAATAACATTATCGTTGAACGAAGAAAGAAATTGACAAGAAAAAAACAAAAATATGAATCAATATTGTCAATTTCTTTCTTCGTTCAACGATAATCTTATTAAACTTATCAGATGTTACGAAAAAAAATTACATATATATATATATATATATATATATATATATATATGCATACATACATACATATATATATATATATATATATATATATATATATACACACACACACAAAGGATGAGAGAAAGAACGCAAGTAAGAGAAAGATTTTGAGATACCTTGTTACGAATTTTCTACCAACGTAGCTGAAAGCCTGAATAATATAAGAACGCACTACGTTTTAAAAGATTGACGCAAAATAATGAATTGACGTTCAATTTAGTCACATTTCGCTTCTATAAGAGTTAACTAAACATTTTGCTTCTGTAAGACTGAACTAAGTATTTTGTTTCTGTAAGACGTAAGCAAATATCCATCTAAATATAAGTCCTATGGTAAAAAGAAATACAGTCGGAATTTTTAAAATAAATTTTTTCTTAATCATATAATACAGGGTGCGATAGATAAATTGTCGTCTAAATTACGGAAAAATCAAAATAACACTGACATAACATTTTAACATTAGATATAGCCAAAATTACACAAACAATAACTCGACATTCTAAAGAGTAAATTTATTCAATAAAATCGTCATTGGCTTCAACCACAACCTAGAGAAGACTTCCGAATCACTTGCAACTCTTCTGGGGGTTCTCCTTCTTTAAGTTGGCTAATGCTGCCATAATCCTTGCTTTTGGTTCGCCTTCGGTGTTTTATTGAACTCTCGCTCAAATTCTATCCACACATAATAATCAAGGGTGTTGCAGTCGGTAGAGTTAGATAGCCAGACGTGAAGAGTGATGTGACGACAGAAAATGTCTGACAGCTAAGACGGAGTTATCTTGCTTGTGTCGAATGGTGCATTGTCCTGTGGCCAGACATAGTCTTCCAGCAGCCACCCACTCGGCCCAGAGCAGCACTACATCCACAAATAACTTGATGTAGGCCTCCGTATTGAGGCTGATATTTTTACATGTTCACGCTGTAGAAGACTCGAGAGCCACACGAGTTACAGAGCAAAAGACACAGTTTATGGCGACGTATGGGGAGGATAATGGTTAAACCTAGACTTAAATACGTTAAGATTGTAGTGATTGGGAAAACATCCTCTTGGAAGTCGGTTACACAGAGCAGTGGTACGCGGGAAAAAAGCAGCTACAGTGGAACTTTTCATTGATGGGATACAGAAGGAATGAGGATAGTTCGCTACAATGTGCGTAACATGGTGGGTCTTAGACGTGAAGGTTAGAATTGGTGTAACTAAGGAATGCAGTTCATTTGAATACTTTCCATGGAAATACCGATAGATCAGCGGGAGGCTTGCGTCGTTTCATCTGTGAGAAAGCGATTTTACGGTGGAAAATATTCATCACCAACAAAGACGCAGAAACGCTTTTGGACTCTATCGAGACAGGAAAGTGAAAACTCATTACACAAAGAAATAATAATAAAAGTAATGATGAGATTAACCATTTCCTTAGAGAGAAAAATTCCTCATTCCTTGAGCGAACAGTTAGCATTACTCTATATAAAATATATTTCTCAAGTTCATTGTTATCACTCTTTCTATTATCGATAGATGTTTCCTTCCTACCTGTTTGTTTAAAGTAGTATGAAAGGCCAACATCTTAATTATGTCATTATTTTCTCTTCGATATATAGATGTGCTAGCCATTTTAACTCTTGTGGCTGTCGGAAGTGTTCAAATATAGTGGTTTCTAAAAATCTTTATATGTTATTCTGTAGCACAAGTCTTTGAGATCTGATGAAGTATCATCTGCTTTCGTTTGAAGCTATTTCTTTTATCCAAGTTGTAAATAATAATAATAATAATAATAATAATAATAATAATAATAATAATAATGTAGAAAACTATCAATATGCAAAGAGCTGAAGATCTAAAAAAAATCCAGTTTTGTTTGGCAGTTAGGGCTTGATTGGAGAACTTTCTGATTAATTAAAATTATTATTATTTCCCCTAAATAAACTTTTCCTCGAATATCTCCAGGACTCTTATTGTTTCCAGAATCCATTGGGTGGGCCCAGATGACAGGTCAGCTTGGAACAGTTCATATACAAGGGAAAGTTTTGTGTGTCTGTGTTGAAATCAGGAGCTTAAATATGACTAACGTCAACCAGCCGAAACATCTAAACGTCATATAAGATCTCAGCCAGAATAATATCCGTGTTATCCTTCAAAATAAATCCATTGTTTACTTATATAAATAGACACACACTCATATATACACACACACATTCATACACACACACGCATATATATATATATATATATATATATATATATATATATATATATATATATATATATATGTATAATTATTTATTTAAAAATTATATCTGCAGTACTCTGTACTGAGCACTCTTTTAAGAATAGTAATTGTTAATAATTGGAATTTATTCCCTATACACCAATCATATACTTGTATATATATATATATATATATATATATATATATATATATATATATATATATACACTAATAATAAATATACATATTTTTCCTAAGTGCTTGCTACTATTCTGAGTTAAATGCACGTGAAACAGCGAAACAGTCTGTCTGTGGACGACAATATATATATATATATATATATATATATATATATATAAACACACACACACACACACACACACACACACACACATATATATATATATATATATATATATATATATATATATATATATATATATATATATATATTCAAATGTAACGAGATGGAAAAGGTTATAAATTCAAGCGTTCCTAGCATTAATTTCAAAGAGGGCTCAATACCAAGAGTAGAGGAAAGTTATTTATTATAAAGAAGTTGCTTACGGACAAACAAGTATTCACGACAAAGATGCATTTTTGTTTCGATGCAAACGCATATCGACAGGGGAGAAACAAAGATGGTTATAAACGATTCTATTTAAAAATGCTACTTATGAAATATCACTTTCTTCTTTTCATTATTCAAATGTTAAGAGAAAACATAAGGAGAAACAGCTGAAAAAGAAAAGAAATGTATAAAGGCTTACCATAAAAGATTTATTAATCCAACTAAGTCTGAAATCAGTAAAATCATCAAAACAATGCTAGAACATGTGGACCTACAAATTAAAAACAAGCTTTGTCTCAGCGAGTGGGTTTTGTACTACAGAAGTAATTAACCTGTTTATGAATTTTGACATCAGAATAATTGTACTTCTATTCAGTACAATATTGTGGATTTCTATCCATCTATATCTAAAGACCTATTTAAAATGGGTTTGGAATTTGTCGAGTTTTATTCCGACTTTTCTAAGGATGAAATCAATATAATCTTAAACTGTAGAAAATCAGTCCTAATCCACAATAATGATCAGTGGATAAAAAACTAGGATGAGGATTTTGACATATCCATGGGATCACTAGATTCTGCGTAGTTCTCTGATTTAGTGGGATTATTTATGTTGTACAACCTTACTGCATATGAGAAAATTAATTTAAACAATGTAGGACTTTATAGAGACGATGGTCTAATGAGAGTAAATAATTCTACTGGAAGTAAAGTGGATAAGCTAAGAAAACTGATTCATAGAATATTTAAATTTAAAGTTAAAATTAACTCTAATATTAAAAAGGTTTATTTCCTAGGCATAACTTTAAACTTAGCCCTTAATAATTTTCAATCTTTCTTGAAAAACAACGCTAGTCCCGTTTATATAAACCCTAACTCCAATCACCTAACGTCTGTAATACAACATATCTCATTATCTGTTGATCGTCGTATTAACCAGCACTCCTTTAGCAAAGAGTTATTCAATAAGCATAAAATTGTTTATCATAAAATCCTTCGTGATAGTATTTATAGATCTCCTGAGATTAAGTGTGCAGAAAATTATAGTTATTCTAGGAAGAAGAACAGAAACATGAAGATCATTTGGCATACACCTCCATTCAATAAATTAGTTCCTACCAAATTGGAACACAATTTTTAAAACTTGACTGATAAAAATCTTCCTAATAGTCAATTAAGTCAAATCTTTAATCGTAACGTCCTGAAAATTAGTTATAGTTGTACTAGCAATCTGGATAAAATTATTAAATCGCTCAATAATAAAACTCTGAAACTTAATAACGATGATAACTGTAATCCAGGAGTCTTTTATTTACATACTACGTTTAATTATATTAAATAATATATCTGTTTCTTTAAATAATGTCAAACTTTGATCGTTACATAGCATCAAGAGTTGTCAAATGTAGCAGACATTTTCGGTTAAATTTAAATCTTTTGGAATAGTTTTTTTTGTTTTTTTTATCTTAATGCTAACGTTCTTTCATTGTCTGAATTGTAATCAGCAACCCATATTGTATTCCTTTGCTCTTTCTTTTCTTTCTTTCTTTGTCTTTTCCGTTTTTTTGTTTTCATGTATTAGGTTGGTGCAAAAATAATGTCGTTTTCTCACATATGTTACTATGTGAGAAAACGACATTATTTTTGTACCAACCTAATAGATTTTTCTCCTATTCTTTTTTGTTATTATTCTCTTCTCTTCTTTTTTTCTTCTTTTTTTTCTTTGGTGGAGTTGTGACCTGTTGCCTTTTAATTTTTCTTAACTCTTATATTTCTCTTCTTTTCCTTTCTTTTTTTTCCTTTTATTGTCTTCTTATCCTCTTCTTTTTGCTTTTACCTGTTGTTTTCTTCTTATTTTTTCTTTTCTTTTTATGGAAACCCATTATATATTTCTTTTCCTTTATGGTGTTTCATCTTATGCCTATTAAAAAAAAATGAATAATGAAAAAAGAAAGTGATATATCATAAGTAGCCTTTTCAAATATAATCATTTATATCCATTTTTGTTCCTCACCTGTCGAGAATGTTTACATAGAAACGAAAATGCATCTGTCTCCCGAGTATTTGTTTGTTCGTACATAACATTTTTCTAATACATATGTATGTAAACGGCTGTTGTCTGTATGTGTGCGAAGGTTAAAACTAAAAAAAACTACAATAGTCCTAACGAAGTAAATACGTATACAGACTCATTATCACCCAAGCCAGGTTTTCGTAAAAAAAAATATCATCGTAGGATTTGTATTTACGAAGATAAAGTAAATAAACTAAATTAAGATATATTTAATTCAATTCTTTTTTTAAAGCAAAAACTATAACGAGTCTTACTTCTTCGAAAAATAATTATTTACTGTTTATTTTGGAGGGGATAAGTATTAATAAAAAGTAAATAAGCATAAATTCAGAATTTAAGATATATTTAAACTTGAATTTATTTTCACATCTACAGTAAATAAAAGCACAACTTTAAAAAATGAATATTAAAACAACAAAGTCAATTTAAAAGAAAAAAAATATTAAATGCAATTATTTGACAAAATGTTTAATAATTACATATTCAAATATTCGAGCGCCCGCTTGTGTGTGTGTATGTGTGTGGCTACAAAATAGATATACAGACACATCAGCCATCAAAAGACTTCGGATGCAAGGAACAAAATATGCAGGCAAAATAAAAAATAATCTAAAAGAAAAAAAAAAAAATTCAAAAAATTCAAAATTCAAATTTTCAGCGATGTATTTCAAAAACTGTCGATTTGGAATTTTTAAAGTGACCGCTTGGTGGTGGTGATGGCAGGCCTTTCAATTTTAAACAAAGATGGAAACTATGATATATTAGCGCTTACGTGAGAAAGTAGATGTGAGAAATCTATATTTTTCGTTATTTTCCTTAATATATCTATATTAATTTTACATTTATTTATACCATATCTACATGCTTATAGTATTTACATCATAATCATAACTACTGGTAGTTACTATAGTGGTTTTAGAATTCAAAAATAATCCCTTCCTATCTACGGACGATTGTCTTTAACGGACCTCTGTTAATCCGTTGATTAGAGTTTTGTCACTATCACCCTCGAGGACATTTGTTTGTTTGTTTGTTTGTGTGTGTGTATTATTGACTTATTAATATTTTTCGGCCACCTTATGAAAAATATTTTTTTTATTCAGCCTTTGAAAAATAAAGGTCATTGGTTTTTCGATCTATAACCAATATAAAAAAGTAAATAATTTTCAATTAAGTTTTATTAAAGCAAAAAAAAAAAAAAAAAAAAAGAAAAATTATAGCGAGCCTTATTTTTTCGAAAATTAATTTAAATAAAATATCGTTAAATTCATAAAACAAATATTCAACACGACTAATTTTGGCCGTACGTCATGTCTGTCTCTTCTAATTTTTATTTAATTAAAGTTTTTCTTTTCTTTTCAAATGCAAATATAACTTGAAATTTAAGCAATCGCTTTTCAAAACTAAATTCTCAATGTATCTTGTTTCAAAATACTAATTAAATTCATTCACAGAGAAAAGTTTCCTAATGTAATGTTTAAAAGTAAAACTTTATTCACTTTAAAAAATTTAAATACCCCTCCAACATAAATAGTAAATAATTATTTTTCGAAGTAAGGCTCTTTATCGATTTTGCTTGAAAAAATGATTAAATTAAATATTTAAATATATCCTTATTCGAGTTTATTTTCTTTTATATTAATAATAATTTGAAAAAAGTTTAATGAACTTTTATCTAAGTCGAATTTGTTTGAAAACAACATTAACACAATATTTATGTTAGTATTTAAATCGAAAAATTAAGTGTCTTTTTGAATAAAAACATGGGGAGGCTCAGCGCCCCAAACCTTCGCCCACAAGCGTGGTATTGGTAACGTGGTATTTTCCTAAATTTAATTAATTTGCAATAAACCAAAAAAATAAAACAATGAAGTTTCTTTTTTAAAGATTGAGTAAAAAGTTATTTTCCATAAGATGGCTGAAAAATATCAATAAATTTTCAATAATAAACTATTCAGAGATCTTCCGAGCAACTCTGGGTATCCCTACTAGTGCATGCATATATATATATATATATATATATATATATATATATATATATATATATATATACTGGCATTTCTATCATCCGTCGACATTTTGAAGATTTACTTTGCTGTGATTACTAGTATTAGTTTGGTGCAAAACTAATGTCGTTTTCTCACATATGTTACTATGTGAGAAAACGACATTATTTTTGCATCAATCTAATATCTCTCTCCCGGACACTCACGGATTACGCTGACACAGCGGACCTATTTTCTCAATTTCCTTGTTTTATTTTCAACCTTTATTTCTACTTTTTTTTCTCATTCCCTCTTTCTTTCTTTCTTTCTTCCTTCCTTCCTTCCTTCCTTCCTTGCATCTTTCTTCCTGTTTTGTGTTTGACATTCCATCTCTGCCATACATATACTTAATAACCCCCTCCCCCCCCCGCTTACATGCATCTTTGCCTACGCAGCCCGCACGTGTCTGTCTGGACTGCTTTTTCTTCTATTCTTCTTTTCCTTGACTGTATCCACAGTCAATAGCGACGTCATAATTATTGGTATTAAACACATGCTTCGTCTCTGCGCGTCCCTCCTTCACAAATCCCCATCATTATCAGCCTTTTAATGGAACTCTTGAGCGGCGTCCCGCCCACATAAATATTGACTCGGTTCATGTCTTGTGGCTACGATGTGTCGGCAAAATCTCCTTCTAAGTTGTTGAGCACAATTAGATATACGAGAAAGAATTAACATCATCTACTTTAAAAGGCAAATCACTCTGAATGTAAACTTAAAAAAACAACAACAACAAAGTAAACAGCAACAAGACATTAAAAATAAACGAAAAAAAACATATAGAAAATATAAAAGTTGATGGAAATGTTGATCAAAATATATTTCCATTAAAATAGTAATAGCAATTGTAGTATTAGCCGTTTTCTTATAAGGAAACATTCTGCATTCATTGAACGAGCAGCCAATGCGGCTGTCGGTTGAAATATATGAAATGTTTTTTCTTAAAACAACGTTTTAGGAACGGTGTAAATAGGTTCAACGTCCTTGGAATTTATCCCTCGCCCAACATTCGTATCAAACATGTTTTGGTACCGAATATCAGAATATTAAACTAATGTGGCCAGGAAGGTGTTAAACATTAATATTTTTGGTGTATAGGAAACAGTGTGCGAGAAAATAATGGACATTTAATCAGTGACAGGAAAAGAATTATACATGCAGGCGGTGAGATAAATGAAAGAGGTGTAAGACTGATACTAAACCAAGACATTAAGAAATGTGTACCTGGATACTGTCAGCTATCTGAAAGAATATTTCTTGTTAAATTAAAAGGAAAGTCTTTCAACATATTGTTTATGTAACGACAACACAAAGTACAGAAGAAAAAATTGAAAAGTTTTACTCTGCGTTAGACAAAGGCAAAGCTAAATGCAAATCCCAAGAAATTACAATTGCCATGGGAGAACTGCGTGTCATAGTAAGCAACGAGAGAGAGTGGGAAAGATTTAGCAAATTAAGACTAGGAATTCGTAATGAAAGCGTAGAAAAATGGGTCCAGTGGTGTACGGTGAATGACCAAGTAGTAGCCAACACCTGGTTTCAAGGACACCCAAGATGTATATGGACTTGGAGAAGCCCAAGTAAAGAAACGGAAAACCAAATCGACTATATAACTGTTATTAAGAAAGTCAGAAATACCGTCTTAAATTGTAAAACATACCCAAGTACCGACTGCAGAAGCGACTACCTTCCAATGATATGTAAACTTAGAGTGAAACTACGGAAATTGAAGAAGATCAACGCAGCATCCAAACTGCAATACAATAAACTCCTGAATGATTAGAATGTGGACGATAAAATATATGAACAATGGGGAAAAGAAGATACGAATGACAAAATGAAAATAGAATCTCGAAGTGGGAGACATTAAGTGAAACTTTGGTAACATTAGCAATCGAGATCCTTGCAAAGAAAAATAGACAAAAAATGCATGGATGACAGATGAAATTATCGATATGATGAAAAGGAGACTGTAAACAATACAAAGAAAGGTACAGAATATAGAACTATGCACAAAATTTTTAGGAACAAATGCAGGCATTATAAAGAGGAATGGCTCAACGAAAAATGCGCAGAAATAGAAAGAATAAGAGACAAAGCAGATATCCATAAAAGTATAAGAGAACCACATGACAAAAATCATGCTCATCAACAGGCTGCATAGAATCCAAGCACGGAATCCTGACATTAGAGAAAGAAAAAATATTTACGAATAGAAATATATATTTTAGAACTCTTCCACGACGAAAGAGAACAAGCGGTATACTGAGAAATATTAAAGAACCAGAAATATAAAAATCTGAAGTGGAGGCACCATTAGCCAAAGTGAACAGAAACAGAACAAACCAGCCAGAATTGTAGTAACGATGCTGACAATCTTAGATTATACCGGTATAGACAAGATTACAGACATAATAAATGAAGTCTAAAACAGTGGTGATATACCGGATGAACTAAGTAGA
>OZ010574.1:110887728-110941736 GCA_963932145.1 Acanthosepion lycidas
TATGTACCGAAGGAAAATGAATGGGAACCTAGAAATGTTTTTTATTTCTTTCTTCGAGGCGACAGACTGACTGGAACTTTGGAGATGTTTCTTTTTGAGACCGTGTTAGGAAGACCACACATTCTGATAATTAGCGACAAAATACCTGACGTAAACCACGTGTAGAACAAGAGTTATGACCGCCATTGTCATATTGTCCCGTTCGCGACCAGAGAAATGATAACGGAAAGAGAAGAGATAATTTGTTTTTATTTAAGCAAGATATTTTTTATTCTCTTCCTGAAATAAAGCCGCGGATTTGTTCACGCCCGACTAAGACATCATTGGTCGAGTGGTGATCACGTGACGCACGAGGGAGGCTGTTGCAGCCCATCTGAAGGATGAGTAAGAGAGGTTGCTACGAAGATGTGGGGAGGGCAGTTCACGCCCCTCTGAAGTATGATGAGAAGGTGGGAGTGAGGAAAGGTTCCCAAAAATGGAAAAAGGTGGAAATTCCTAACCAGAGAGGTGGATATGTATTTAGAATTATCGAGGAGCCCCCCGGCGCCGACAAACTCACCCCGGTTTTGGTCGGCGCCCATATAAATGAAGCCACAACGAGCAGAGTTGAGTTGAGTCCCAGCAGTTCTCAGAGTCAGTCTCCAGTTGAAGCAGGCCTCGCAGATAGCTGACCAAGATTCACGCACATTCCGGACCCCTCTTCAAACCAAGAACAATTATTTTGAAGAGCGACTTAGATTCAGATCACCGAAATAAGTTTTTCTTTTGACTTTCGTCCAAAGACCCACCAAAACACCAATTTCTTGGAGAGCACACAACTTGAAGTGTTAAAACTTGCCTAGCGGAAAACGACGTGTCACAATCCATGGAACGGGTCGGGAGATAGATGCAGTCCTATGTATCGAACAACTAGACATAAAGTTTGTTACCTTTTTCTTTGATACTTTGAACTTTTGAGTTTTCATTTTATTGTCTTTTATGCATATTTGTGTGGTATCACCCCCGTTGAACTCGGTTTGCAGTACGGCCGCAACCACTGTTTGATCTCGTCTGCCTAAGATCAATTCACAACGTGGGTAGGCGGACTGGGGGATCAGTGCTGTTACCTTGGTAACCAGGCGTTGGAAGCGAGTTGGGAACGACGAGGCTGATATCAAATCTAACCAGATTCCCACCCGAATCACCAAAAGGTTAGAACGTCACATTTAGAGCAGTGACACCCGAACGGAGCAGCGAGGAGCGAACGGCTGGCGCCGCGGCGAGGACGTCACAATTGGTGCTATTTAGGGACGTCACAGTTGGTGCCGTGGTAGACTAGGATAGAACGTCACGGTTGGCGCTGCGACCAGGGGACGACGTCACATACAAATTTAAAACATTTTGTCTTATAATTTGTTTCCAGCATTATTATGGTTTTATATACACATTTATCTATTTTTTTTTTGTTTTTATTATGATCTAACAAATGATCTAACAAATCTTATTAATTTAGTAGCCATTTTTTGTAATCTTTTACAATTTTTTACATTTTTTACCTCAGCAAAAGATGCATATTGTCTTGTGTTGATTCATAATTAGAATTCTGGTTTTAATATGTATTTCAAATCAGTGTATCTGATACAAAAAAAAAATCAACTTTATTCGGATTTAATTTTGAAACAGTAAAATCTTGATCTCAGTTTTAAGCAAAAACCTGCGGCAATTTGGTATTTTTAGTCGATTTTTTTAAAACAAAATGCTCAATCATTAGTGAAAGCCATGAATCTAGTTTTTAGTGACAATTCTTATCCTTCAAACCCCAGCTTTTCCAGCGCATGTAATGTTGATTTTCTAAAAACTTTTAAAAAATGCCTTATTATAACAATTCTTAGATAGTTAAATCTTTGTACTTGCTTGATTTCGACTTTTGTAATTTTTCGCTCTCATCTTAGGTTGTCAATCTTGTTAATGACAATGTTTTCTGTTTTCTTATAATCGATGAGTAGTCCTTTGTTCCCGCTTTCCTTTGCCGCCGTGTATGTATGTTAACCAGATTACGTAAACCTATCGAGTAGACATGTTATTAGAGCCTTAGGCATTAAAATTCAAATAAAAATAAAATCGATTTTTTTAACCTCTTCAAAATTAATTTTCCGTTTCCCGTTCAGGAAATTCTGTAACATTTTCAGAAAGTTGTTAATCTGACGGAGCAATTTTTGATAGATAAGGTGGTTAATGTAAAAATTCCATATACGGAAAAATATTTTCTTGTGTGCATTTTGAAAATGTGTGATCTTGCATTGCTATACAAATGTAACAAACATTTCCAAATAAGCGGGAAACTTACTTTTTCAAAAAAGCCAGGTGTAGAGCTTCTAGTTGAGAAAATCATTCAGAATTGACTGTTTCATTAATATTTTGCTATACTAACATTCACACAATACAAACTCAAAGTGCCACTCAATGTAGAGAATTGATGTGTGGTGTTGCGTAAGTGTAAGAGAAGGCAATAAGTGCAGTTCATGAGGTTATGTAGGCTAGGTAACTGTTAACCCTAGAATTGAAGAGGTCAAGAGTGTAGTCGTCGGGAAAGCATCTTGCTGGGAATCAGTTCTACAAAAAAAAATCAGTTCTTGGGAAGAATCTGTCCAAGTAGACTTTATTTCTTACTAATAGAACACGCAGGGAATGTGGATGATTCAACGGGTTCTTGCTTCATAGTTCAAAGCTGGTGGAACCAAGGAATGCATCTTGTTAGAATGCAAATAGAAATAGCAATAGAGTAGCGAGAGGTTTTTGACGTTTCGTTTGTGGGAAAGGGGTTGTAGTTTGTAAAATAATTCATCACCAACAAAGCCACTTATACTCTTTTGAACTCAAGACAGGCAAATAAGGATGGGTCAGCTCCATGTCAGATAGGGCAGCAATATTCCATGTTTAGTTTGATCTGGTTCTTTTAAAGATATATATACTTAAGGGGCGGTACCATTTTTTCCAGCATTTTATTAAATAAAATTATTTGATGTAGGCTTTTATATTTTATTTAATGAAGCTTTGTTTTTTAAAATATATATTTAAATTATATTTTTTTTATATTTACGTTGATGCCAGTTTTATAAGTATTTTAATGTAAGTTTTTAAATCTTATCTAATGTAAGTGTTTTTTTTTCTTTCTGAAATATGTTGTATTCCATGTAGCTTTGTATGTTATTTAATGTAAATTTTAATGAAATATAAATATTTAAATATCTCTTTTTTATTTAACGTAGTTTCTTTTACGAAACGTTTTTAATCCAAGTCTTCTTATTCTATTTATTGGGGTATTTTAAAGAATTTCTGCTGTCTCTTTTGGGTTTTAAATATGTATCCCTTTTGTTACCATTGTCTATAGAACTTCGTCGTTGCTCACATGTTTCGTCCATTGTATCCTCAGTGTCATTCTGTAGACACCTCTATTTTGTTGCTTCATGTCTGTGCGTCATCTGTGGGGAGATTGTCTAGCATTCACTGCTACGTAAAAGGAATGATATTACGTAACATCTTGTTTCTTTGTTTCTAACGATATTTTTCTGTTTCTTAATAATTTGCTCGAGTTTTGGAAGGCATTATTCGCTATCTCAATGTACCTTCGGTCTTCCGTGTCGCATTTTCTGTCGATGCGGAAATCCGAAGAAAGCAAAAAGTCAAAAGTTATTAAGAGCTACAAAAAACAGGAAATTTTGGATAGACATGGTCACCAACGTCCTGAAAGGACAGAGCACAAAGAAGAAGAAGAAGAAGAAGAAGAAGAAGAAGAAGAAGCAGAAGAAGAAGAAGAAGAAGAACAACAACAACAACAACAACTACAACAACAACTATAACAATAATAACTTCCAGAATAACAACCACAACAATTCTATGAAATATGTTTATTTGAAGTAATCTTTCTTCAAGTGTTTGGATCATTGTTTAATTTATGTTTATACTGTCTACAAGTATGTGTCTTATATTAGTAGGAATAGGATGGACTTGTTTTGTACTTTGATTAAAATGAACTTTAGTGAATTTCTGGAATCAGGATTCATCAATTCTTGCGTTATTTAAAGTGGGACGAATGTTCTCATTTTAGGTATTAAGTTCACAATAGTTTAGCTATTGTCCCCACAGGCTTTCAATTGTCCATCGAATCGCTTAACTCACGGGGAATTTCGGACTGAACACTTTATACAATTTGAATACTCTCACTCCGCGCTCAATATCTCATCTTCGTGAACTGTTTAGAAGATGATGGAAGATCGCGTAAGTTTTAAGGTGCGAAATTCTAGATTCAGGATTGTCCCATGGGACAATGGTGTAGTCGATTAAAGCGCTGGTTATTAAAACTGGTAACACAGCTCAATCTCTGGGCTAGGTAGTACGAATATACTCGTACTAACTGGAAAAGAACGACCAATCACTGATCAATTAACCAACTAGACATAGACAGAGGAATGAGAACAATCTACTCCATACAATAAATATTTTAGCTGAAGATTAAGAAGATCGATAGGCACCTGCCTACAACCGGAGAGCACAACGGTCGAAACTCTGTGATCATAACATCAAAGATGAGGACATTAGTTTGAATGGAAATAATGAGCTTATTTTTGCTGATGACCATGCATTCTGTCTTGTAGTTTATGTTTAGTCGTCATCTTCTCACGCTCTTTCGCTACTTTCTGTAGGAGGTTTTTTAGTTTCCTTTCCGTGTCTGCTATCAGAACTGTGTCATCTGCATATCTGTGGCCGCCAATGATAACTCCAGTCGCCTTGCTGTATAGGTTGAATAATTCCGGTGAGAAAACAGATCCTTGCATTAGACCCCTTTCTATTTTTGTATATCTGCTGAATTCATTTTTTAGCCTTACGCAGGCGGTTTGCAATCAATAGAGATTTTTGATTATTCCAAAGTCTTTCCCGAATATATCAAGTTTGCTGAGCAGTTCTAACTGATCTTTCTGGTGTACTTTGTCGGGCGCCTTTGAATAGTCTATAGAATTATATTTCTGATAAGATTCTAAAAATAAGTATCGCGTTCCTTGTCCCGGTGTCTCTCCCACTGTTCTTGTTCTATCTCTGGCCTGATTCTGCTACGCGCTCTATTCATCAGAATTCGGATTTGTTATGTGGCTCGTTAGGCTGATTGTTCGGTGGAGTTCACATCTGTTTACGCCTGGATTCTTAGGCAGTCCTATGAAAATAGATCTGCTAACGTCTTCCGGTATATCAACATTGTTGTAGATTTCATTTATTATTTCTGTAATCTTGTCTATACGGAAATCATCTAAGACTGCCAGCCGCTTTATTAAAATTCCGTCTGGCCCTATCGCTTTGTTTCTGTTCAATTTGGCCAGTGCAACGTCCACTTTTTTATTTTATTTATTTATTTTTTGTATTTCCGGTCCATCGTATTTCTGTGTATCGCCGGTTATTTGTCGTGGAAATGATCTCCAATATATTCTTTCCAGCGCTGGTTTTTTCTTTCTCTAATGTGTGCGTTCTGTCCTTGGAATTTATGCAGCCTTTTGATGAACATATATTCTGCCCTGCTAGTTCCTTTATTTTTTAGGCATATCTCCATTATATGTGATATCAATTTTCTCTATTTCTAGTTGAGCCATTCTTTTTTAGCCTGCCTGCATTTGTTCCTTATTTTATTGTGTAGTTTTTTGTATTCCGTTCCATGTCTTGGCATTGTTTGCTGTTTCCTTGGCATAATGTCGAGTATTTCATATGTGATTCATTCATTTTTTCTTCATCAGCCTCTTTTCATCTACCTCTTTCTCCTCTTATTGCCTACTTTGCCATTCAGGTCTCCCATGATAATTATAACTTTTTGGGATTTGAATTGGATCTTCACGTTGTCTAGAATAGAGTAGGAAAATTCGATTTCATCTTCCGTACTTTGTACTGTTGGTGCACATACTATGATAATAGCTATGTTGAATGACTTCCCTTTCCATTTAACTACAAGTATTCTTTCAGATAATTAACACTATCCCAGAACGCATTTCTTAAAGTCTTGATCTAGTGCAATCAAACTCATTTTTTCATTTCACCATTATAAGTTTCTACATTTGATTCGATTAATTATTCAAGGAATTTTAAAAACATCTTGAATATGTTGAGATCGTGGATCAAATCTGATGTTATGCATAGCATTTTGAGAATGACATGTCTGAGGAGTAATCCATGTGGAAGAAATTTCCATCACTACTCGCATGATTGTGTACTGAATTTGATGTACGAGGCAGACTTTGCCATGGAACAAATTTAACTTTCGACACATTTTTCTATCTGATGTTTGACATTCGTAGAACACAATTTATAACTTACCCAAGATTTTTTGGGATAATTTTTTTCTTTCTCCACACCCATACACACACACACATATATATATTATTGTATGTATGTATGTGTTCATATATATATATATATATATATATATATATTCTTATATATATACACGGTTCGATAAATAAATTGTCAAATTAATAAAATTCAAAATAACACTAGCATCTCATTTTAACAGATATATTTACTAAATTTACATAAAACTGTCCTGAAATACTTAGGATTAAATGTATTCAATAAAATCGCCATTGGCTTCAACTACAAAATCCAGACAACTTCGGAATCTCTTGCACCTCTTTCCTTTTTCCTTTTTTTAAGTTGATGAATGCTGTCATAATACTTGTCTTCAGTTCATCGATGGTTTTGCAAGTTTTGCCCATCTTCTCGCTCAACTACGCCACACACATAATAATCAAGAAGTTGGGTGACCAGATGTAAGGGGTGATGTAGTCGCAGAAATTGTCCGAGAGCCATGACTGCATTCTCCTAGTTGTGTGGCATAGTGCAGAGTCCTGTTGCTAGACATAGATTCTTCCAGCAGCCACCCTCTTGACCCAGGGAAGCACTACCTCTTCAAGACACTTGATATAGTCCTCCGTGTTGTGGTTGTGGGCTTCACCAACAAATGCGGGATTTCTTCTCTTATCAGAATGACCAGAGCGAGTTTTCCAAGCTGCCGTACCAACGTAATCACAATTAGACTCATCCATCTCTTTCTGAATCCTCAAATTGACACCCAAACACTCTGAAATTATCGTTTTGGAGCTTCCGACGCGAATGCCAAGCAATACAACTTGTTGTTTCCAAATTTCTGGAGCATTGAATTGCGTCATAGTGCTATTTTTCTCATAGACGGCGTCCAACAGACCATACTAGCAGTAGAAGTAGACAAAATAATAAAAACAAAACATCGCACCATGAATATATAGGTACATAAAATAGTTCTTATTATAATTTTGAATACATCATTTAATTCTACCAGTAAGTATTTATTTTTTAATGTAATGTGTTTCCTCGTCAGTGCACTTAATCCAACATTTCTATTAGGTTGGTGCAAAAAAAATTTCGTTTTCTAACATATTTTACTATGTGAGAAAACGAAATTATTTTTGCACCAACATAATATTTGTCGAGATAGAAGGAAAGAAACAAAGAAAGATGATTGTTATATCCTAAAAAAAGAAACAATCAAACAAAGAAGATAGGTATACCCTGAAAGAAAAAAAAAAGCAAAGAAAAAATATAGGTAGATCCTGAAAGAAAGAAAGAAAGAAAGAAAGAATGAATGAAGATAGGTATCTCTTGAAAGAAAGAAAGAAAGAAAGAAAGAAAGAAAGAAAGAAAGAAAGAATGAAGATAGGTATCTCTTGAAAGAAAGAAAGAAAGAAAGAAAGAAAGAAAGAAAGAAAGAAAGAAAGAAGATAGGTAGAAAAAAAGAAAAGTAAAAAGAGAAAGAAAAATCAATACGGGGGGTGGGGATTAATAAAATTACTTATACAGATATAAATATATAGATATAAAGATTTAAGAAAAAGAAACTTATGAATGAATAATTTATCGAATTCAGAAATAAAAATAAAGAAATAATTATTAATAATAATAATTAGATTATAAATTCGTGCTGACTATCGTGTCAGACTGCAAAAGGATTGAACTGCTATTGAATCTATATACAATAGTGCACTGGCAACTTCTACACCCGATCAAGAGGCTGTCCCAATAAATCAAATCTTTCGTCGTTTAGTTAGAAATGAATGGAGATATATGCATGAATACAACATTTTTTATATAAATTATACCCCGGTTATTATACATCGAGCACTGTTCCATTAGTACAAGAACTCAATGTGCGATATCTTTAGGTAATCGGATGTCGAGCCATACAGAGGAGCTTTGAAACAGCGAAACAGTCTGTCTCTGGATGACAATATATATACATACTCCTGAAAAAATTATTTAGGTTGAAATCTTCGGCGAGTAAACTGAATTATACGTAAACAGTGATTATTACTGCTGCTGATGCAAGACTCTTCGTTAAGACGAATTAAGTTCTCCAGTCACTGGAATGTTTGTCTAAAAATAAATACTTCTACCTTCATCCCTGACGTGCGCCTATAGATTAGGGATATAATCTCCGACTGTTACTATATCAGTCGGGTTTCGACCCCGGATTGAGGTAAATCGATGTCTAGCCACACTTATGAGATGTAAAACAGTCTGTCTGTGGATGACTATATATATATATATATATATATATATATATATATATATATATATATATATAAGAGGTAATCGATCCGTTGGTATATAATCTGGGTGGATCCTAGTAATATTAATTATTAAAAGAGTGCTACACAATGTATGCAGTTTTATATAACAAGAACAATTTTAAAGAAAAGAAAACTGTAAAAGTGGGAAAAATTAATATGTCACACGCTTTCTCCTTCGGAAGTTCATGTGTTGTCGAATTAATATAAGTATCACGTTAGTTCGATGAAGTACAAAAGGTCGAAACACGTCATAGGAAAGCTTTTCAAGCTTTGACATAGTTTTCTCTAATATATATATATATATATAGACATTTGGTCGATTCATAGGGGACCCGTGCTTACTATCAGCGATGGTCCGTTTGGTGGTATAGGTTGGACATAAGGCTTAATATTACAAGGAGAGTCAATTTCACGCCTCAATGCGATCTTTAAATCAAATCTTCCTCTCTCCCTCCCCCTTATTGTTTACTGGTAATTCTGTCAGTTCCCCTTTTTAGGCATTTTTGCCAATCACACTTAAGCATGGATAACTCTACATGTGCTAAAAATATATACTGAAGGCATATCATTCACGGTTAAGACCCCAGTATGCCACGCACAATATGTCGAGCCAACCTCATTTCATTCGAATTAAGTTCCACTCGAGCAGCTTCTTCTCACATGAAAATTACTCTCTCTCTCTCTCTCTCTCTCTCTCTATATATATATATATATATATATATATATATATATATATATATATATATATATATATAAAGTATGCTATATTTATGGATTAAAGTACTCACTGTCAGGGATCGATCGTATGCAAATGTGACACTGGACATTGATCTCATCACCCAGCGGTCATATGATTGCGTTTGAGCATGAAACATGCTGTTGCCACTGAGTGTTGACCTCAATGTCCATTCAATTCTTCAATGGCAACTCAAATATGTAGAAGCCATGACAAAATTCGTATCGAAAATAGAAAATAGAAGACGCTTCCCCGATCATTACAATGTTAACCTGTTCATGTCTAGAGTTAACTTTATCTTTCCTAGATATTGTCATTGGACATGCCCCTTTCTCTGTAACTTTCTACTTAGGGTGTCTCTCGGGGCTTGTACAGGGTGTATGTTATTGTAAAAAAAACGTATTGAAATGATAGGATGCATAAAATATGTTCTTAATAAAATCTTATTTAAATTGTTTACTTCAGTAAGAAATCACGTCCTGGGTATGACAATAAACTACATCCGCGTCCAGGGTATGACGATAAACTACATCTAACAGTAAGGCCTCAGATAAAGGTTTTTGAAACAATAATGTTGCCAGCTATCCGTTTTTGAAGCAATAATGTTGCCAGCTATCCGTTTTTGAAACAATAATGTTGCCAGCTATCCGTTTTTGAAACCATAATGTTGCCAGCTATACGTTTTTGAAACAATAATGTTGCCATCTATACGTTTTTGAAACAATGTTGCCAGCTATACGCTTTTTGTAAAAAATAATGTTGCCAGCTATATGTTTTAAAACCATAATGTTGCCAGCTATACGTTTTTGAAACAATGTTGCCAGCTATACGTTTTTTATAAAAAAAACAATGTTGCCAGCGGTACGTTTTTGAAGCAATAATGTTGCCAGCTGTGCGTTTTTGAAGCAATAATGTTGCCAGTTGTACGTTTTTGAAACAATGGTGTTGCCAACTATGCGTTTTTGACTTTTAAAGTCACTCAAAATCATTTCCGACATAAAATGACCACTAAGGTTGAGATGCCGTTAAACAAAACAATCAATCAATCAATTAATCAGTAAGAAATCGGTAAGATAGTTATTTGGGATAAAATATATTATTAAGATAACAATTAATAAACGACCTGACATTTGTTATGGTGCTTAAAATCTGAAAAATACGTTAGAATGTAATGCAAGCCATTATTGGGGAGTTATCGTTAAAATGGAGAGAATTGCTGAACTTTTGAGCCTGATTCGGAAAATATTTGAATAAGTAAACAATCAAACAGATATCAAAGTTCACATTTAATTATTTAACCAAAACTATATTTTGAAAATTTTCAGCCAAATTTCATCTCTTTTTTTTTTTATTCCTTTATATTAAAATACGAAGAAAAGTTGGCATCTTTTTTAGACTCGCTTCATGGCAAACGTAGGAGAAATAACAAAACAGAACATATTTCATTTTTGAAAGGCATCTTTAGTTCTCTACTTATTTAATGTTATTTAAAAAAATGGCACCTTTCTGAATAATAATTCTTCGTGAGGTCGCCAACCCGACATCTGCAAGGTTTTCTTCCCAGAATCCTTTTCACCGTCAAATGTCCCTCCCACACATGCACACAGCACGAATGCATGCACGATGCCAGTGCACACAATGGCCGCCAACAATTGATGGGTTGAAAAGTGGAGGCAATCGCATTTCTTTGCTTCAAGTGTTCTGGCAGTCACCCCGCTGCGCGAACACACAGATCACGACTGAGCATCTTGGCCCATCACTCTGCTGCCGCTCACATGGCGTCGTTTCGAAGAGATGATTTGACCTTTTGCACCATGAAAATTCCAAATGTCACCAGCTCGTCTCTGCTTCTGGTTGAACAGTTACCGCGATAGTCGTCTTCGAAAGACAGGAAAAACAGACACTGATCTTCGACGTTTCCTAAAAGGTGATTTTTTTTTAATCAGTACACTGCACCCAAGAAAAAGTCATTCACGTAAACAACTGTGAAGAGCATATGTCAAAAGACTGAAAAAAAAAGCAATGAAAAAGAAAGAAATGTTTAAACTTTTCGTTTACCGAGAACTTTGGCGGATACTCAAAGCAGGCGAAGTTATGAACAAGCTGAGAAATCGGATTTTACATATTTCGACTGTAGAAGGAAATTATAAATTTGCATTTACAATATGTGTTATGGTGATTATCAAAGCGTAGCTTAGAAGTAGCACAAGGCCGACGGCATATGGCACCCAGTGAGTATCGAGCTCCCTATTCAGTCGTAACATATCTATCGAAATAAACTTGCTAACATTTACACCACGTCGAAATTTCCCCCCTCCGCAAAGGGCTATACCTTAGTAAATATTAAATGCTGGAAGTAATTTTGTGTTTATCATGGCCTATTTTTGTGCTTTGGGAATTTTGTCCTGGCTTCTACAGTGCGGAAGTGAAATGGACATTGAAGTCAACATTCAGCGGCGACAGTCTGTTACATGCTCAAACGCAATCGTATGTTCGCTGGGTGTTGAGCTCAATGTCCAGTGTCGCATTTACGTACGCTCTATCCCTGATAGTGAGTACTTTAATTCATAAATATAGAATACCTTAAAACTATATTTTAATTATATATATATATATATATATATATATATATATAATGTGTGTGCGTGTGTGTGTATGTGTCTGTATACGTATATATATATATATATATATATATATATATATATATATATATATATATATATATATATATATATATTATTTATATAGTCGGTTCCACGTGAGAAGAAGCTGCTCGAGTGGAACTTAATACGAAGGGAATGACGTTAGCTCGCCATATTCTGCGTGACATATTGGTTCTTAGCCGTGAATGTTAGAACTGTTTGAACTAAGGTATGTAGTTCATCTGAAAGCTTTCCCTGAAA
This sequence comes from Acanthosepion lycidas, assembly GCA_963932145.1. Taxonomy (NCBI): domain Eukaryota; kingdom Metazoa; phylum Mollusca; class Cephalopoda; order Sepiida; family Sepiidae; genus Acanthosepion; species Acanthosepion lycidas. The sequence goes on from OZ010574.1 coordinate 110,899,989, forward strand.
ATATCGACAGTGCAGTATGAAGCTTGCAATATTTTGTCTGTGTGTAAAAAAGCCCCCCTCCCACAACTTCCTATCCCTTTTAGTTAAAACTACTGTTTGCGCCTTATAGTTTCTCCCAGTCCTTGTTCTGTTGTCTATTTACACAAGCTCTTTAGCTAGATTAATAGCTGCTTTCCTCTGTCATCTTGTTAGTGTCTGTAGAATTATTCATGTTTAAGTGTCTTTGGCAAAAATTTCCTAACAAACGGAATTGACAGAATTACCAATAAACAATAACAAAAAAAAAAATAAAAAAATAACAGGAGAAAATAATACTGAGCAAACAATATATAAGAAAAACTAGGCAAAGCAAGAGTAATGAGGCAAAAAAACTTCACAAAGTCAGAATGGTTTTAACACATAAAAAGGATAGAGACACGTGACTACTAGCGTTCTGGCATCAAGAGCAAAAAAATGGCGGATGAAACAGAGAAATGGTCCATCTTATTGACTTGAAAGAAATGGCTACATGCATCTGTATGATTTGTCTATAAATTTGTAAAAGCGGATTTGCATTCATTCCTGTGCTGATTGTTATCAAAAGTGTCAAATTCTCCAATCACTCTTTATTATGTATTACATTTCATCAGTCTCTTCATAATTTTAAGTAACTTTTTTATTTCCATTTTCTTCAAATTTCTGAATTTTCTGTTCATAATATTTCCAGTATCCTTATGTAGAACCACATACCTATTACCACAAGTCTCTTCTTCATCTGTGAGGAGATTGTCCATCATTCACTGCCATATAAGAAGACTACATAACTGCAGTCTTTTTTCTTTTACTATCAAAAGCTTTTCTCCTTTATTACTTAGTTTATCTTTTCCATGACTTCTTTTGCGATTCGAACGTGCTTCTGGATTCAGTATATCATTCTCGCTCATTTTTTATAAAACTAAAAGTAAATTTCTTTACCCGTTTCAGTCGTACGTCTTCCATTCATAGTACGCAACTTTTTTTTGTAATTCTAGCTAATGACCACACTGTTTTCCTTTAAATTTTAATATATATATATTTTTTTTATTTTCTGTATTCAGTTAATATCCGGCATTAACTTAAATCTATGCGTTATTGTTCACATCTCATTGCTTAGTTTGTTATCGATTCACTGTTCATAAATTATATATGCACAACGGATTTAATAAAAAGAAATGAAACTACGAATGAGTAAAAGACAAAAATATGAAGTATTAGGTTGGTGCAAAAATAATGTCGTTTTCTCACATGTGTTACTATGTGAGAAAGCGACATTATTTTTGCACCAACCTAATATTTCATTATTTACTGCGGTCAGGTCTCATTTAAGTGCCCGTGTATTATACCGTGAATAATCCTAAATTAGGCTCGTGGCGATTTCGATCATCTAACCTGAGATAAGGCTTTGAATTTCACCGTTGTCAATTTATCGTGAAGGTGACTTTGTATCTATCGTCCTGAGAAAGCGACCAATCATGCTGCACATTCGGGAAGTATCTGAAAACCATACCACTGGCTGAAATTGTGTAGTCAAAATTGTCCTTCGATGGTCGTGCTTGTACGAAGTCACTCTTCATCTTGACAGGGGGTTTGAGCGTGCTGGCATTTCTGAAACTGTTGATCACGCCAGATGATGCACTCTCTCCCAAAAGCTGTAACGAAAATTCGCTCAGCGTAATTGCAGTATAAACCACAGATGGTTCAGTGATTGAATAACTGATTTAGCTTTTTATGGGTGACAAATTTTTCTAGGCTATTTAAAGTCAGAAAATATTTTTAGACTGTAAGAATATTTTGGAAATAATAATGATTTACAAGTCCGACTAATTAATCTATAACTGGAGGGAGAAAAAATAGACTCTTACATTTCCCAAGGGTTTTTGTGCGTAAATTCAATACAACAAGCACGAATTGGAACAGGAACTCGACGATTTCCAATTCCAAGCCGTTATACATAACATCACACGCACATCCAAGCCTACAGCAGCTGGTATTCTCAAGCGGTCACTCATCTATGTACTGACCAGACTCGACGCTGCTTACCTTTGGTATTCGTTTCAACGTGATATGTAAGTGTTGAAACACTAATGTGCATGAGTAGACCTCTTCAAAAAAATTGGCTAGTCGTCCTAGCAGACATTATATTGGGATATGAGCGACCAGTAAATATAACAGATCAATTATTATTATTATTATTATTATTATTATTATTATTATTATTATTATTATTATTAATGCATTAGTATGTAGCACTGAAGTTGCAGATACACAAAGATAGATTTCTTGGCCTTATCAAAAAAAATTTACTTCTTGCTTATATTGTATCATTTACTATTGTCAATATGGATATTTTTCCTGGGCGTAAAATTTTAATCTATTGCCGACATCCATTTTTTTTTTATACGTCAAGTTTCAATATTATGCTTATCCGTCTATTTACAATATTATGCCGATGTTGCCAGTTTTATTGCTGCGAGTCAATTTTCAATATCATAGTTATCCATCACTTAGTGTTGTACATCAATTTTCAATATTATATTTATGCGTATATCGTGAGCTTCGACGTGGTGCAAAGGTTAGCAATCGAGTTAATTATGACTGAATAGGGAGTTCGATTCTCATTGAGTACTCTGTGCATTTAACCTTGTGCCACATCTAAGCTACTCATAGTGAATCGCTTTGTATAAATGTTAGTGTTGTCCGTCAATTTTAATGCTGTACGTGATTATTTTATATTATCGTGTTATTCATACATTTTCATGTTATACGTCATTAGTTAATGTTATACCATTATACCTCATTTTTCAGTTGTACGTCAATGTTCAATATTATACGTCATTTTACAATATTATGCAGTTATACGTCAATTTGAATGTGGTACGTCAATTGACAATATTATAATATTATATGTCAATTTTACCGCTGTACCTAAATTTTCAGTAGTTTTCTGTTGTAAGTCATGTTCATTATTACATTGTTGTAGGTCCACTTTAATTTTCTATGTCATTTTTCAATATTCTGACGATGTATGTCAGTTTTGACTTTATCAGTTTCTACATTTACTCGATTAATTCTTCCAAGAATTTTTCAAAACCTTGAGCTTTTTCAGATCACTGATCAAATCTGGAAATTACGTAAAATTTTGAGGATGGCCGGCCTGGCGAATAAGTCACATATGGAAGAAATTTGCATCACTATCTGCATGGTTGTCCATTGAAATTGCTTCACGGTCCCGACATCTTTGTTTGGGGAAATACCTTTTCCATCTCCAGTTTAAAATTTAAGGGACCCAATTGTTCAACGTAACACTGTGCAGTAACACTATATGCAAATTCTAGTTCGTCGTAATAAACAACTACTTATGATTCCAAAGACAGATAATATTAGGTTGGTGCAAAAATAATTTCGTTTTCTCAGATAGTAACATATGTTAGAAAACGAAATTATTTTTGCACCAACCTAATAAATTGTTTACCAAATCTTGATTACGTCTATGAGATTTTTAAGGACGTCTGGGATCTTAGCCATGATATTCTTCGTTTTTAATTCTCGTAAGAAATACACTTTATATCATGTCGAAAACAAAAGAATATAAATAAATTCAAGGCGATTATTAAATTTGAATGATTGTAATAAAAATCCAAAGAAATATCAGGCATTTATCAAATTACCCTAACACTGTGCGAATGATAGAGCTGTGAAATTTCCCTTCGAACAAGTAATGTCGTTCAGTATAATTAAAAAAAAATCGATGGTGGCTATTCTTATTAAGCCTATTAAAAATAACATTGAACTGTAAACATATGCTCAAATAATAAACAAAAAGGCGGCTATAAAAATAGAATGGCTTTTTAAACGAATAACTGATTCAGCTAAACACTCAGCTTCAGAAAGATTATTACTCATATATAATTTTGAATGATGTATATTTTTCAGTAAAATTAACGTGGTGTTCTTATTTTGTCTTTATCGTTATCCATAAAAGTTCTTGTTTTCTCTTTTTCTGGATTTGACCAATTTCATTCCTTTGCGTCACTGCTAAACTGGCAAGAAAATGGCGGCCAGATTATATTAGCGTCGTAAAGGACAGAGTTCGCTAGATTTTTGTTTCTTCCCATTTCTTTTTATATTTTGTTTTCAATCGCTGCCTCGTTCGATTGACAGCAAATCGAAGTATTAAACACGAAGGGAGAAGCTGTTAATGTTGTAAGTGGCCGATATTCGATGGACGTTTCTTATTTTGGTAGTCGAAAGTGGCTATTGGTCTAGTTCGCCTTTCAGAATATAAATTCCTGTGTGTGGGAAGAGATTACAGTTGCTCGGAGGCTGTCTCTCTATACGTTGACTCTGCCATATGTTATGACATCTAAAACCAACTTCGCGAAACATGAGGTTGTATCGGAAGGTTGCCACACTTGGATCTCCTGGCAGACATTGATGTGAGATAACTGATGGATTGTTTGTTGAGAGTTATCATAGCTGACCGCAAGATATTTTTGCATATGTTTTTCATTTTTGACGTGATTAATCATTCTAAGTGCTAAATTTTTAACTAATTTTCGACCAGTCTTAAAAAGTAAAAAAATAGAAACGGAAAGAATTTTTGCAGAAGCCCTGAAATATTTCGAGTTTAACTAACGAATATATAGAACTTCAGATAAAATCTGATAGAGGTTTGTTGCTTGAATTTGTGTCTACTCTATGTTAATGATTTACTTAGTTTAGTATGGTACAGGGCAATAACAGAGGAGTACAAGGTTAGATCAGCAGATTATCCATTTACCCAAAGTAAAAGCTATATATATATATAAGTGAAGATTGAAGTCAACACTCAGAAGCAGCAGGCTAGTTCATGCTAAATGCAATCGTCAGGCCTGACAATTGTGTCTAGCATGAAACAGTCTGTTGCTTCTGATTGTTAACTTCAATATTCACTTTTATATTTACATATGCTCTATCTCTGATATTGAGTACTTTATGCCATAAATGTAGCACACCTTAAAATTATATTTCTCCATACATATATATATATATATATATATATATATATATATATATATATATATATGTATGTATGTATGTATGAAGAGAAACTTAAGTATTCTGAAAATTCAAAAGAAACCGGTTAAATCTATCACCTGACGCCTTTGAGGATGTACAGCATATACGCCAATCTCATACCATAACAATGTAATAAGAATCTAAACAATATTCATTTAAGTAAAATGTAATTTATTAGGTTGGTGCAAAAATAATCACGTAATAATGTCGTTTTTTGACATTAAAAAATACGTTAAAAAACGACATTATTACGTCATTATTTTTGCACCAACCTAATATTTTAATCTTGAAAATTGCTCGTTCACTTTACTTTTTGCCAGATTTCTAAGCCTTGATAAAACAATGACATCCTCGCCTTTGCAAGGCAAAATATATCCTACACTGCCTTGATAAAGTCCCTCAAAGGACGAATCGCGAGAGCTAAAAATGGCTTTTCCTCTTGTCTCTTTTTATTCTCATATATATATATATATATATATATATGAAGAAAAATATATGGAAAAACAAAAATCCAAATTTAGATAAAACTTTAGATAAAAATAAAATTCTTCTTTTTGATTTTTCATTTAAAATATACTCTATTTTAGGAATACGTTTTCCCAACATCGCCCACGTGACGCCCACGTGATCATATTGTGAAACAGAACGCTGATCTTAAAAATTTCAGTTATTCTGTTTTGATTAGTCTTACTCTTATGTCTATCGTCTTTTCATGTTGACTTTAATATCGTCTAATGTTAATTATGTTTTAATAACTATGTTCTGAAGAAGGTCTGCTAGACCAAAACGTCTGACGTCGATATTGAAACAGCATTAAAACAGCATATTTGCATATTCAGATTTTTGTTTTTCCATATATTTTTCTTCATACTGTCGGATCCATATATATATATATATATATATATATATATATATATATATATATATATATATATATATATATATATATATATATATATATATATATATAAGGTTTTTGCAAAAATAATGTCGTTTCCTCACATATGTTACAATGTGAGAAAACGACATTATTTTTGCACCAACCTAATATATATATATTATGAAATGGACAAAGTCCGACAATTTACTTATTAAAGACATTTATGATTAACGTTCTTTTTTTTTTTTTTTTTTTATAGATACAAGTATTTAAGTAAATGCTCTGTTTATAATAAACAGTATTAAATAACATTTACCGGCCTGAATGTCCGAGAAATTTTCATAGAAAATATTCGTCCTTGGACAGGATTCGTACCTCCATCCTATACGGAACCGTCATTTACGCTGACATGCCTAACCGATTCGGCCAACAAGAATCGTTCGGTAGGTAAGGTCGAATTTACTGCTTATAAACTTCAATCTTCCATAAATTAAATTAAACACACGGCCGTTTTTGTGAATTCAATACCCGGCTAAAGGCAGTGGAGATAACTGGCATATATTAAACATGGCACGTGGAACTAGAAGAGCCTACCCTAGTGAGCGAAATAAAGGGTTCAGTTCGACATTCCAACCACCTGAAGAAGTCCGGAGCGTACAACAGCCGAAACGTTGTAATAAATATGGCGACAAAGATGAGGACAATTGTCCGAATAATGTAAATAATTTATACAGATATATATTTAATATGTGTATATATATATATATATATATATATATATATATATATATATATATATATATATTTAGTAAATAGAATTATTTATATTATGCATATAAATATATATATATTTAAATATATATATATATTTAAGATATATATGTATATATATATATATATAAATAATAGAATTATTTATATTATGCATATATATAGATATATATGTGTGTATATATTAGGTTGGTGCAAAAATAATGACGTAATAATGTCGTTTTTTGACGTTAAAAAATACGACAAAAACGACATTATTACGTCATTATTTTTGCACCAACCTTATATATATATATATATATATATATATATATATATATATATATATACCCATTACGTTTAGTATACACCACATGCAACATTATTTATTTAAAATATCGTTGTCTCGCTTTGCAACTACAGTTCTAAGGTAGGCGCCATTTAGCCTTCTGTAATAAAATCTCAACTCCCAAATCGATATTATTGAATACAAATAATTCTCGTTGAACAGACATTTTTCTGACTTTTCATCGTCATTTTTTATGCTTTCTCTTGAACGAAGTAATTTCCACTTGAGTAATTTACTGTTGGTTAACTTTGTATTATACTTCAAAAGGATCTAATTGTGTTTGCCATACAGCAGCAAATTCTTTACTGCCGACCATACCTGCATTGCTTTTATTTGTCGCCCACTTTCTCAAACATGCATCGATTATCGATTGATCGATTGAGGCCAGAAGTCAATAAACTCAGTGCTAACATTAGTCCAAAAAATGAAAAAAAAATGGATAGAGATGAGATTGTGTGATAAGCTTTTTCTCACAGCAATCAACGTAATATCACGTCTGCCTCCCGTTTAAACAGACATAGTGAAAATTCAGTTATTCAGCTTGCCACTCAATGGAAAGTGGAGTGGTTTTCAGGTTATATTAGTCTGGTGCAAAAATAATGACGTAATGATGTCGTTTTTTGACGTTAAAAATACATCAAAAAACGATATTATTACGTCATTATTTTTGCACCAACCTAATACTTCCGCACCAGCTCTAAGCACAAAAGCTATCCAAGAAACATAGCATGACACAGACAAAATAAACGTGAAAGTAATCCAAAAGCAAAAAGAGAAAAACACTGCCACATCATACATATACGAAGGTATATATATATATATATATATATATATATATATACTAAACATACCTAAGCTTCTTCAAAGTAACATAGGGTGGAAGACTGTTTTGCGTCAATATTCTAAGTAGGAAGAGCCTGCCACAAATGTGTGTACATAGTTCTAAATTTATAGTTATGCATAACAGCGACCTCAGACACAATTTACTAAAACATGTTTACTGGATACCAATATTTGAGTAGACGCTTTGTATTTTTACCGGCCCTTGTACTCGAGAAAAGGGCACATTTTCATTATTAAGTTGTGTGTGTGTATAAAAATTATATTTCGAGACAATAAAAGATAAAAGAAGAGGAAAAGCTATGTTAGCGCGTCTCGTTCCTTGAAGAACATTATCGAGGCAAAAGTATACATTTTATTTAGTGTGACGTCCCCTCGGTGTCGCTGCGCCAAATGTGACGTCTGCCTGGTTGCGTCCGTTGTGCTATCTTGTCCTGTGACGACCAAGCGGCTTAATGTGACGTTCTAACCTTTTGGTGATTCGGATGGGAATCTGGCTAGATTCGGTATCAGCCTTGTCGTTCCCAGCACGCTTCCAACGTCTGGTTACCGAAGTAACTGCTTTGATTTCCAGTCTAACCTACCAACGTTGTGAATTGATCTTAGGCAGACGAAATCAATCAGTCGCCGGGCGGTAATGCAAGTCGAGTTTGAATAAGGATGATATCGCACAAGTATATGTAAAAGAAAATACAATAATAACTCGAAAAGTTCAAATATGTTAAAAAAGGATAACAATATTTTATATCTGGTTGCTGAATACAGGACTGCGTCTTCTTTCCAACCCGCTATATGGATTCGTGACACTTTGTGTTTGTTAGGCGAGTCTTAACATCTTAAGTTGTTTGTTCTTTAAGAAACTGGTTCTTGGTGTATCTTCAGGCGATATTCGTGAAACTTGTTTTGGTGGTGTGAGTCTAAGTCCTTCTTCAAAAATAAATTGTTCTTGGCTAGAAGTTGAGTTCGGAATTGCGTGAATCTTAGCTTCTGCGAGGCGGGTCTTCAGAGCTCTCAGCTCACTGCAACTGCTTGCCTGTCTGTCTCCAACCCCAACTGCGAATTTGAACTCGAACTCGAACTGAACTTAACTCGCTGCGACTCTGCTTATATGGACGCTGACCAAAACCGTGGTGGGCTTGTCGGGGTTTGAGGTTCCTTGATAATTCTAAGCCCACAATCCTCTTCTTTGTTTTTGGTCAGGAAAATTTTATTATTTTCCATTTTTGGAAGTCTTCTGTCTTCCCACCTTCTTCTGTTCTCATATTGGTATCTCACCCATACCCTCAGAGGGTGTCAACAGGCCGCCCCTCCTACTTCACATGATTACCTCCGCCTAACGCTCTCGTCACCATTCAGCCAATGGGCGCTCAGCGGCGTGGGTGTGGCCAGACTATCCTCGGTTTAAAAAAATCCTGCTCAAAGAAAAACAAAAAATTATCTTCCCCCTTTTTTTTTTACTTTTCTTTTCCTTTTCCTTTTCCTTCTTCTCTTCGAGGAGACCTCATACCCTAGACTCTTTATCTTAACCGAATCACCTGAAATTCGTCAATCAGCTTTTCGCCAGCATCAAGTGGGTGGCCATTTGGACGTATTTGCATTCTTGGTGATCCAATTACTGATCCGATAAAATAGCTTCGCTATCCTAGCCAGTTCCGACACAAAACAGATGCCTTTTTCAAACGACCTTTTCGTAGATAACTAATGTTTTAGTCTTTTGTTTTTTGTAACTCTGTGTGGTCCAATGGACATTATCTGCGACCTAAATAATTTTTATCTATTTAGAATTCTGCCCTGTAGGTCATTTGACCAGCCTGGAATTTTCTCATACATAACATACGTAACATAAATCAGATTAAATCCAGTATCTTCCTTTCTCGACAATGGAAATAAAAACTTTTACCACTTTTCTTTGTCAGAAAAATAACACCGCTTAGTTTCCTTTTCGTGATGGCTTCTTATCACCTAACTTTAATTCTCGCCTTTCTTTTTTTCTTTTTTTTCTTCTTTCTTTTTTTAGCAAGCCAAATAGTGTCACCTCAGTAACCTATATTTATATACATAAGGAAAAGAAACATGAAATATGGAGGACTCTTAGTGGGACAATTTTTAGGGCCATTAAACAAATGCTAGTTGATGGATTTCTTATTTTTATCTCTAATTTACTGATATGTACAAATACATAAATAAAATTCGTTCACTAGGACTGATGAGTTTCGCACTTATATATAGAAATTAAAGGGATTTGAATAATTACAATTAATTCATCGAGTCTCGAAGAATCCTCAGCAGAATGCCGTTTCGTCTTATCATCAGCTGTGCGCATCCCGCTACCGAGAATCGAAACCGGACCTTATACTAACAGACTATGCCACATCAGTCACGACTTTTATTCCTAAACCGCTCGGATGAGTCACACGACGGGGCTATACCGAGTCTGATGCCTTACCTCTCCGTCACTGAGACCCGTTGTTTTAGTGGGTATGACGCTTGCGTCCTATTGTATCGGTCCGAGTTCGATTCTCGATAGTGGATGCGTACTGATGATGAGTCCTAAAAAGAGTATGAAGCGTCCGTCCAGTGATTTCTGTTGAGGATTCTTTTAGACTCAACGAATTATGTAAATATGTGTATTTTAAGAAAGGATAGATATATTAATATTTATTAATCTATTTTCCACCAGGCGGATAATATTCCTTAACTTTTGTTGTTGATGTATAAAATGGTCAAAATTAGACTATAAATAAAGTTTACTAAATATAATTTTTACACTTGTCTTTATAAACTTCCTCTTAGAACGAAAGTCTTTTCAGTTTTCGTCTTGGATTTATCATATATATATATATATATATATATATATATATATATATATATATATATATATATATATATATTCAACAAGAACAAACTTTCCTGTTTATTAATTTTAAGAAACATTTTTCCAGCATGTGAAGCATTTCATTTCACAAATGTGGCTGTTCTTGTGTATAAGTTATTCAAAATTCATAATAGATATCAGCAAACTTCATTACATTCACTTAAGTGCTTATACCCTTGGGAAAGCTATGAATCCATCGCGTCTGCCCACCGCAGCTAAGTGTAAAATAGCAGAGTAGCCTGGGTCAGGTCCTATAGCTTTGAGTGTCAACCAGTCTAGGAGAAGGAAATTCTGATTTCAAACCACCTTGTAGGTACTGTCTATTGAGGCAAAGGCTAGAAGAAGGTAACTTCAGAAATGAATCTTCTTTTGTGAGACGGGACTGGGTAAACCCATCCACGTGGCATTTATACTGCCTTGAAACTGCCTATGAATCCCAATTTTTGAGATAGAAGGGTCGAATCATCTTCATTCGTTTCGTATGTCATTGGTAAGTAGTAAGAGATTGTTCTCAATCTGAGCAGACGTGGTTACCAGATTAAAGGTATTTCCAACTGGATTCCTTCTGCAAGGTTATAAGCAGTTTTACCCAAGCATGAAACTATATAGGTCACATGTTCATGTGATACATATGCCTGGTATATCCTCATCACACTGTACGTCATGATGGAGATATTGGCCTTAGTATATGTGTAACCCAGCGTCACTTTATTGGCGTGCTGCTCTCTCAAACCACAACAACAGCAAAACCAACGTCAACAACAACAACAACAACAATAATAATAATAATAATAATAATAATAATAATAATAATAATAATAATAATAATAATAATGATAATAATAAAACGTAGAAAAAGGACTTATTATAGCAAAGCAGAGACTGACAAAAGGATCAAAACAGCAAATATCACCATTCTGGAGATAAATGCTAAACTTTGTACTATTTGACTGCAACAAGATGAATCGAAAAGTATATAAAATATACGATAGGGTAGGAGCAGTGATATACTGGAACTTCTGCAAATGACTTAGGCTCAATTATGTCAAGAAATGGCAGCTTTATAAGCTAGAGTCAGATGTAATAAACGAATAGATAGATAGATAGATAGATAGGAACGGGCCGAGATAGATAGATAGATAGATAGATAGATAGATAGATAGATAGATAGATAGATAGATAGATAGATAGTGAACAGACTGTGATAGATAGATAGATAGATAGATAGATAGATAGATAGATAGATAGATAGATAGATAGATAGATAGATAGTGAACAGACTGTGATAGATAGATAGATAGGAACGGGCCGAGATAGATAGATAGATAGATAGATAGATAGATAGATAGATAGATAGGTAGGAACGGGCCGAGATAGATAGATAGATAGATAGATAGATAGATAGATAGGAACGGGCCGAGATAGATAGATAGATAGATAGATAGATAGATAGATAGATAGATAGATAGATAATCTTGTCATATTCATAGATTTTATGAAAGTGTTTCATGAAGAATATTCTGAAACAATGTCTGCTTTATTTTCCGTGAATTGCTCAAATCATTTCATTTTAACAGATAGATTTACTAAAATTATACAAACATATCTTGAAATACTAAAGTATAAATTTATTCAATAAAATCGCCATTGGCTTCAACCACGACCTTCAAACGACTTAAGAATCTCCTACAATACTTCTGGACATTTTCCTTGTTTAATTTGGTGAATGATGCCATAATCCTTGCCTTCAGTTCATCTTTGGTGTAATAAAAAGTTTTGTTTTCTCTCTCTTAACTTCACTTCACATATAATAATCAAGGGTGTTGCAGTCTGGGGAGTTAGGGTCTTCCAGCGGCCATCCTCTTGACCCAGGGAAGCACTGCCTCCTCAAGGTACTTGATGTAGGCCTGCATTTTGAGTCTGAGGCCCTCGCCAACAAATTCAGATCTTTTCTTGTCAGAAAGATCAGAGTGAGGTCTCCGAACTTCCGTACCTCCGTAATCACCATAAGATTCACCCAAATATTTGTGAAACCTGTGCACTGTCATCAGATTGGCGCCCAAACACTATGAAATGATCGAACTGAAACTTCAGGCCCGAATACAAAGCACTACAGCATGTCGTTTCAAAATTTCTGGCAGAGTGAGTTGTGTCATTTTTCTCACAGATGGTGCCCAACTGACCTTACTATTCTGTGCAATCGACAAAATAAAAAAAAAAACAAACAACGCGCATGCGCGAAATTAAAATTATAAAATAGCGACAATTTACACATCGCAGCCTGTAAATGCATCGATGCACGTATTGATCCAACTGTGTTTTTATTAGGTTGGTGCAAAAATAATTTCGTTTTCTCACATAGTAACATATGTTAGAAAACGAAATTATTTTTGCACCAACCTAATATTTAATAGCTCATTTTCTTTAGATCTGTCGTAAAAAGACGATTTTTAGGAAGTTAATCTCAAAGACAACTCGTCGGGTCGGGAAATTTACTGATAATACATTCATTGACGAATATCAATTTGTCTATCTTTCCGTCTAATAAACATCAAAGGTATCCTTAGGCCTCCGTTGGGAGCAGAACTTTTAGAATATAAATGAGTAAATTCATGTATTCATCCAACTTTATTTTTATTGACTGACACATTTTGCTGTGATACAATTACTGCTATGTTTATCGTCGCAAACAACCTTAATAGAAAAACAGTTTTATTTAAAGTGTATTCTCTCTGCTCCTACACGTCTCCCTCAACCGTTAGCCGACTGAGCTGATTACGGCTCTTCTATTTCTTGGCCTGCGGCGGGAAATCATCAAGAATATTACGCTTTTAAAACAGGGCGCGTTTAGACTGTCTTAAAAGCGGCGTCTTATTTGTTGATACTATTTAACTTGAGACGTTGAATTCGTCGTGTTACAAGCAAGAAAAAAGTGCTCTCTCCAATCGATTACAACATCCTGTTTCGATATAACAATTGCCCTGCAGAAACATCATCACTGGACCCTGCTGATCGTTAGTTAGGATCCCCCTTTTTTTTCTCTTTCTCTTTGTTTCATTGTAGCCAATTGTCTTTGGAGTTCTGTCTTCGTTCTTTTATTTTCATTTTCGTTTGGCTGTGGGCTGTGGTTGTAGTGTTTTTGGTTTGGTACTTGGATCAAGGTTTCGATGTTCAAGAAGACGAGGTTCAATGGCTCTTCTCTCCTCTTAAGGGCAATGCATGGTGTTATTAATGGTTTATCCGGGAGGGGAGAAGTTGGTGAGCCAAAAGATTCGCATTGTCTTTCTGACCGACACAAGCGCCTTTCTCTCCTGACCGGGAAAGTGGGGAACTTCTATTGTTACCAAACCATAAAAGATTCCTCTATGCTTCTTTTTTTTTTTTTTTTTCATCTTTCCTGAAAGGGTATTTTTCAGAGATAAGCGTAAGTAGTACCTGAAAATAATAGATCTGGCAATGTGTACTGAAATAAAGGCAGAAGATATGCAGATAAGAGAAAAACGAAAGGTAAGAAAACAGTGGAAGGAAGCAAGAGACACAAAACATGGATAACAAAAAGGAATGTCGAAAAGAAGAAAAGGAAAAATGAAAGAAGCAATAATAATAATAATAATAATAATAATAATAATAATAATAGCTAAATAAAAGGAGTTACCGCCCTTGGCAGTGATCTCCATTGTTATTGGCTTGCTGGTGACTCGTTTTGCTTTTAGCGGTTCGGGAAAAACGGCGTGAAGTAAGGTTGGAACAGTGTCAGAATATAAACCGAAATGTCTATTCTGCGATCTACCGATTCCAAATTCCAAAGAATAGGGGCGCTTTCCACATACATATATCTCTACTTTCTTAGAGTGACATTCCAATCATTTCTTACGAATTTTTCCTGTCTTTTTTATTGTTATTAAAAATCTAGTTTTATATTTCCTTGACATTGGAGATATGAATTGATTTTTCGTAAACAGAAAAAAAGATGGACATGGTTGAAAGAAGGAAAGGGACAAAGGAAATAAAAGTGAAAAAAAAATTAAGAAGAAAGAAAGGAAGAAAAATAAAAACGGTAGAAATGAAAGGAAAATATGAGAGAGGAAAAAATTATCACAAATGTCATGTCCTGTTCAAATTCACTTGACAATAACGAGGATCCTTCCTTGACACGTACGCAGAGAGCCTCTGGATGTTGTCTCTATCAGTGACAATAGAGAGCCGAGAATATGTGGAATTCCCCACAGAGCAATGCAAACGTATTTCTCCTTAAGCATTGTTTTATCGATTATTGAACTCACTAAGTCAAGATTACTGTTCAACAGGGAAGATGAGTCGATAAGCCAAAAATTAGGGTACGCAAATGAAAAACTCATTCCTGATCATCGAGAAACACGTAAGTACTTTCCTTATTTTTAATACCCCACCACCACTCACACTCTCTTTAATTTACTATTAGGATGGTGCAAAAATAATGACGTAATAATGTCGTTTTTTGACGTATTTTTTTAACGTCAAAAAACGACATTATTACGTCATTATTTTTGCACCAACCTAATATATCGCTTGATATAGACGGAAATGTGAAAATCTGTTTGTGTTAGGTTGGTGCAAAAATACGTCAAAAACCGACATTATTTTTGCACCAACCTAATACTTCGCGCTTCGAATTAAATGTTGAACGGACTTTGGATAAAGACAGTGTGAGCAGAGTATTCTTTGAGGGATCGTTTCAAATACATCCAAAGGGAAAGATAGAGAATGGAAAAATGTGATAGGTGAAATAATTTCTTCATAGTTAAATAACTTGATAGCACGTCACACTATTTATTATCTGATTATATTTAACTGCATTATTTCATTCTCTCTCCTGACATATATATATATGACGAAATATAGTCTTAAGGTGTGCTATATTTATAGAATAAAGTGCTCAATATCAGAGATAGAGCGTGTGTAAATATAAAAGTGAACAAAGAAATCAACACGGGTCAATAAATAATAAATATATATGATAAAAAATAAAAAATAAAAATAAATAAAAACAAGCTAAATAATTTAACCCAAATAAATAAATAAGCAAATAAACGACTTCCGGTAAAATAACCACCATAATAGAATACCCACAATGCACCCCTGACCCGTATATATAAATAGCCGAGAAAAATAACAGTACTCATGGCCTGACGATTGCATCTAGCATGAAACAGACTGTCGCCTCTAAGTTTTGACTTCTATGTTCACTTTCACATACATACATACATATATATATATATATATATATATATATATATATATATATATATATATATATATATATATATATATATATTCTGTAGTTCACTGCTACCAGTAACCAGAAAAGTTTTTTTCTTCTGATGATGACCATGTTGGCCGAAACTAATCGAGGAATCCAAATGAAATAATAATAAAAACGAAAGAATATTAATATACAAAACAGGGAGTCTGAAGATTTTAATTTTTGAATATTTTTTATTGTTCAATATATATATATATATATATATATATATATATATATATATATATATATATATATATATGTGGAGGGGTGTATGTATGTATGCATATTTAGGCAGCTTATTTTCATTCAAGCAGGTTTGGTTAAATAATTTAAAAGTATTATGTCTATTTTACTTTTAATACTTTCAAGCCCACGAATTAATTCCTTGGTGCCTGTAGAAAGTTGAATAAGAAGAATTCTAAAATTTTCGTTCAAATAATTTTTATTTTCCAAAATACTTTCAGTCTCATCTGAGACGATCTTCAGTGGTTGCATATCGATGGATGTGTTATGCGTTAACACCATAAATTCAAAATATTTTCCAACTCTATGCAAGGGAGGTAACTTACGGGATTTTTTAAAAAGATTTTATTATTGTATCATTTTAATTTAGTATTTATTTATATAACACTTTGCTGCTACAAACATTTAAGAAACTTTGTTGCTATACTCGTAGTTGACTATTTATTTTTGGCCGTGAATCACTTATATAAAGGGCTTTCAAAAGTTTCTGCTTATTATCTTGATGGAACATGGATGTATTTTCGACCAATATCTACCTAAACTGTGAATGTGAACATGAGTGTTTCTTTAAATGTACTGAGATTGAACTATGATCGTTCAAATAAAACGTGAGCCTTTTCGTTATTGTCGTTGTTGTAAAACCAACATACGTATTAACATTTGTATCAGAGATACAATCTCCTAAAAGACATTTACATTGATATACAATGTCGACCGCGTTTTGCAAGATGCTAGTTGGCGGAGAAGAGTTGTTATAAATGACTAGGTTGGTTGTATTAAATGGTATATAATAGTATATAGTATATAATTAATTTTATTTTTTTTTACATGGATTAGTGGTTAATATATTAGTGTTTCTGAGTCTTTTTAAAAAAAAAATATTCCTGCTTATAGTTAGAATGCATGTGTTTACTGTATAGTAGTTTGATATGTCTAAAGTTATTTGAGGACATATTATGTTTATTTTTATTTATTCCAGTATTCCCAATAGCTCGTCTAATTTGTTCATCATCGATGTAATTAGGAAACTCATTATTGTTTAATATTTTTAATTCAGAATAGAACATCTTTCTTGTTGTAGAGTTTGTTTTTGTACGGTTTTTTTATATAAACTTTTCTATATATGAAGGCAAGGTAGAATAATGAATAACGGCTTGAATTTCAATTTGAGTTCTTTGCATTCACTTATCTGATGGGGTCATGAGGAATTCATATATTTTCCTTTAGGAAATATATGAATCAATCTTTTATTCCCCAATACTCCCAGCTATGGGTAAATAGAAGGACAGACTGGGTCCTGTAGCTTTGGGTGGCAATCCGCCTAGGATTGGGACAACTCTAAATTCTAAGCTTAAGTAAGGTCATTTGAGGACGCTGGTTTGCACTTTGCACATGATATCTGTATTCGGCTTTTCCAAAAAGTGTAGTTGCTTTGCCACAAGCGTTTACCACTATAATGAAATCATGTACGGGGTTTCTGGCTGTTCGATTCGAAGTAATAGGTTGGTGGTTCCTCATTCTTCAAAAAAATCGACAGTCCTATATATAATTCCAATGACCAAAAACGCGATTCTTAAAAGAGTAGAAAGAGTAAATACAGAGTAGAGCAAATATTATTTTTTCAAACATTATAAAATAAATATATTATAACATCACTACAAAAATAGCCATTTAGTTTCAACACTATCTCTTGAGAAGACACCAGATGTGTTGAAACTAAATGGTTATTTTTGTAGTGATGTTATAACATGTTTATGTTATAATTTTTTAATAATCATATATATATATATATATATATATATATATATATATATATATATATATATATATATATGTGTGTGTGTGTGTGTGTGTGTGTGAAAATATATAGAAAATAGGAAAGAACTGGTTAGGTAAATAATCCAAAGTTCTTTAGTATTTTTGTTATTATTTTTAATAAATAGTGCTCGATACAAAGTAGACCATAAATATAATTATATTTATGCTTTACTTTGTATCGAGCACTATTTTTTAAAAAATAATAGCAAAAATACTAAAGAACTTTGTATTATTTACCTAACCAGTTCTTTCCTATTTTCTATATATTTTCACATATATTGGCTCCCGAATTAAGGTCGAGCACTTTGAAACTTTATTTTTAAAACAACTTCTTTAAGTATAATTATATATATATATATATATATATATATATATATATATATATATATATATATATATAACATGCATATTCATTTTCTTGTGTATACAAGATTGCTCTATTTTAAATTTTATTTTTATTTTAAAGTTCTTTTTCACATTTTTCAGCTAGATATAAAACTACCTCTTTTCCCCTAAAATAGTAGTAGTACAATATTATGTAACTTTACCTATAAACTTTTCACAATTATAGGAAGGTATATGTTATATGATTTGAATTTTACAACAAAGAATAAGTGGGGATTGATTTACATCGGTGCAACTTACAAAGAATTTAAGGAAAGATAATCAAATCATTTGATGTGATAAAAGTATTAAATATATAGTTAGAACATCATATTACCAAAATACATTTCCTCTTTTTTCAATCGACATGTCCCTTCAGAATGTTGAAGATCATGTCTCTCCCCAACTTTCTGCCATTTAGTTCTCTATAAATTTTGTATTTTCTTCATCACTCACCCGTCCTGCTCAGGCATACATTAATTCAAACTCGCCAGGTGTGTTATGCGTTGCTTTCTTATGTCTCTCTCGCCTTTGATCTGTCCTGTCAATATCAACTTTCCCATTATATACCGTGAAAATTTCATCTGCCTATTCCTGATGTTAAGAACAAAAATCCTTTTTGTTTTCATAGTATCCTGAATTTCTTCGTTACTCAAGGTCTTGCTTCATAACGGAATACAAGAACAGATAATTACAGCGAAAACACTAGGAATACAATTGGATATAAAAAGATGGAGAAAACCAGAGGAAAAGATTGCAATCCATGGAGGAAAAATTTAAAGTCCTAGAATTCAAAAACGTGAAAAGCAATGAATGGAATTATTGTAGCCACGCCGAGGCATTCTTCTGGAAAACATTTCCTTTGTCCCTTTTTTGTCATCTTTTGTTTTAAATATATTTGTGAGTGCCAATTTTCAAAGCTCTTCTTCCTCATTATGTGTCCAGGAAATTTTAAATGTTCTTTTTTTCTGATTTTGGGTATAGATCTTTTTCATCACTGTAATTCTCCTATAGAATCACATTTCTTCTACCTCCAACATTTGATTAGATCTAATATTGTTTTGCATTTATATTACTCTCCGATATAATTCTGATACTTTTCTGAACTTAACGATTGTAAATATAGTTTGGTTCCAAGCGCTTTCCCTTAGACTGTTAACCATTTTCAGGGATTAATATTTTGTTAAATCACTATAATAATTGCTATGTAAATGATATTGTAGCCGGTATAAAAGTTGTTGTAAGTAGATACGTTCTCAATTTTCAATTTTGCAGCCAGTATATTGTGATCGAGTTCATAATAAAAAAAATCAGCAAATATATAGTATCCTATTATTCAACCAAAAATGTATTAAAGAGAAATTGCTATCAAATACACAACTATATATATATATATATATATATATATATATATATATATATATATATATATATTGTGTTTGTGTGTGCATGTGTGTGTTTGTGAGCAGATAACAAGGTGGAAACACTTAATGATGCGTTTCGGACCGAGAAGGAGATTCTTCAGACAAATAATTGTTTTATTTATGGAATAAGTATTGTACTTATAAGATTGGGAATAGTTTAAGAGTGAGATAAAAAAAAGGCCGCTTGCAGATTACACTGTATTCTTGAAGATGACGTGTCACACAGCCTTTAAATTTAATTTGTTATATTCTGTAAATCAAGATGTTAACTTTAGCAGCTTGTACCGCGCTTGTTTTTACTTTTACCTTTATTGCATTTAATTATACCACAGTGCACCAGCAGTCGTTTTTTTTTTTGTTTTTTTTTGAGAAAGGAGATATGTTGAATGATCCGAAATGCAAATTCATCTCCTTTCCAGAAAAATATAATGCCAGTGCAATGTGGTATAATTAAATACAATAACAATAAATTAAAAAAAAAAAAAATGAAATCTGAAGATTTTTGGCTAAGTTAAAATCCAGATACATCGTATATCAAAATGTCCTTTTAAAGTCTGTCTCTGTAGCGTATTTTTTTTTATTGTGTCAGCCTTGAAGAGAAGAAGTTTTAGCCTCGTATTTCATGAATTAGCCATAATTATCGATCATTTTACAAAAGTAAATTCCGACAAGATTCTCTTTGTCTGTGACATTTAGAAAACCGGTTTCTTTCCCATTCAGATATTTTTTAGAACTAGTGTTTAGCGATATATAAAAGAACAATAAGTGTTTACAGAAATACAAAAAGAACAATACGTGTTGAGAGACGTATAGAGATAGCAATACGTGTTTATAGACATAAAAAGAAAACAATCAGTGTTTAGAGGTATATAAAGAGGATAAAAATATTTTGAAACATATAAAAGAGTTATAAGTGTTCAGCGACATATAAAGCGAGCAATTATTCTAGTGACATATAAAAAGAGCAATATTTTTTGAGTTTTATAAAGAGAGCAATAAGTGTTTAGCGATATATATATAGAGAGTAATACCTGTTTAGCGACATCAAAAGAGGGCAATTTTTTTAGACTTATAAAGCGAGCAATATGTGTTTAGCGATATATAAATAGAGCAATATGTGCTTAGATTTATAGAGAGAAAGAAATATTTAGCGACATATAAAGTGAGCAATACGTGTTTAATAACACATAAAGAGGGCAATATGTGTTTAGAACATTATAAAGAGATCAATAAGTGTTTAGCGATATCTGAAAAGAGCAATACGTGTTTAGAGACATATGCAGAGAACAGTAAGTTTTTTGAGACTTATAAAGCGATAAAGCGAGCAATGTGTTTAGCGACATATAAAGAGAGCAATACGTGTTTAGAGACTTATAAAGAGAGCCACAAGATTTTCGATACATATATAAAGAGAACAATAAGTGTTTAGTGAATCACGCGAGACATATAAAGCGAACAATAGGTTTTTAGAAACATAATTTGAGGAATAAGTGTAAAAGCCGATGGGTATGAATTGATATCATCAAATTCAAATGGATGACTACAATCGCATAGACAGGCGAATAGCACAAATTGGATAAAACAGAAGATAGATAGATAGATAGATAGATAGATAGATAGATAGATAGATAGATAGATAGATTGACTTCCGTATGTATATTTCTATATAATCCAATTACCTTCTGAAAATTAAATAATGAGATCTCTATTAAAAAGCAATCAGTTCATCTTCCATTGCTATTGAGTAAGAGCAATTGTCTTCACACTGAAAGCAATTACGCCATTTCAAATATTATTTTATGCAAGCTGTAAACAGGACACGATTTTTAATTTTGAAGATAAAATACAAAAATTTGCGTTGATAGAATTCAAAAGAACCTGAGATAGTAACACATAAAGACAGCTATACGTGTTTAGAGAGATTTGATTTAAGTATTCTTAAAATTGACTCCTTTTACTTTAAAACATTTTCCTCCGCAGGGCGAGCTTATGTCAATTAGCAGATCTCTTACTATTCAGGAAAGGTTCGCTTTATTCGCCATTGAGGATGTTAGTCGACGTTTTATTTTAATTAGATCAACTAAGAATAGATTTTGCCATTTGCAACCGATGCTGATTAGTTATTTCTGACATCATTGTCTCAAGAATAGGATAAGAAAATGCTGAAGTTAAATACTTGGCACTTTTTTATTTAATCATCTTCGACAAAAATAGTCTAACGAGAAAACAATTGGAAAATATCCATCTTAAAATAAACAAAACCCTGGTTTCTCCCTCTTGGCTACACAATAAAATAAACCTGTAATGCCTAATCTCCTTGTATATTGCTTTTAACAAAATATTAGCATGCATTATTATTGGTCTTGACCTGGCATTTCAGCTTCAGTTACTTAATCACCTTCTGCTTTTTCTAGAAATACTTTTTAATGTAATTGTTCTTATGAACTTTGCTCTATGGTACCTAGAATCTACGAATTTAAGCACAGAACTAGTTTGGCGGCAAGGTTTCATCATTTTCCACTTGAAATCGCAAGATATAACCGTAACTTTTATGATGATGGTTTCGTTTATCACAAAACTCTCTTGTGGAACTCTCTTTCAGCTTCTTGCTTCTAAGCCAACTTTTATCTTAAAAAAATAAATACACTGTCAATCGTTATCTTCTGCCGTCTTAATCCCTGTTTTTTTTATTGTTCTCTCTCCTTAAGAGTGTTTTTCCTCATATTATCTTACCCTCAGTACACATTGAAACTTAGTGGCTTTATTGCCTTGCTTGGGGGTGGAATCATTAAATAAAATACTAGCCAACTTCATTCATCTTCGTAACAACTTCATTTTTGTTTTCCTTTCTCGCTGTTGTTTTTAAATACATCATGTTATAATAGCCGCAGTTGTGTTAAGAAAGGTGAAATGAACCTAGACGTAAATTTACCTTGGTTGAGTCAGAAATTAGTGTACTTTCTATACATTTTTGCCTCACTAAATTGCATGCTATTTTAATTAAAAGTGCATTTTAAATGGAATTTATAGTCTGTCTAATTATGTGTAGACGAATCGGATGAAAAAATAAAAATGTAAATTTTAAGTTAAGTGCCCCGTATGTTTGATTATAACAGACGTTTGCTTATTTTTCGTTCCGTCCACTTATATATATATATATATATATATATATATATATATATATATATATGATTCCATTAATAAAAATTTTATTTTGTCTGAAGAAGTCCTTTTGAAGAACAAAACGCGTTACAGTTGATATTTTTTTCCATTTTGTTATTTAAAGATCAACCCTTTTAACATGTGTATAATTTTTGGCATTGATATATTAACGTAAAATGAAATTTGAATCATTCAGATTAAAATACAATTTTTTCAAAATGACATATTTACTTACTAAGATCAGCTTAGTATGGCACAAGTTCATAAGTGTATGGATGAGGTTTAGACTTACTATCTCGTCAACGATTACCTCCATGGAGAAGCGCCAAAAAATGTCTAAGTATAGTTTAGTCTGATGCAAGTTCATTACTATGGTGAAATTTGCATTAATCGATCCAGCTACACAGTAGATATGGGCTGATAGACTAACTCGTTGATCTTCGACTCATGTTAACAGGATTTCATTACCAAATTGAATTTGATGCAAAGCTATGTTTGTTATTCATTCAGCAAAGATCTAACTAGAGTAAGGAATCAGTATGCAAGATTAATTCGCACATTCGTAAAGTCTAGTCAAAGCAAGCTTAGCTAATACTGTTACAAGGCTGCAACTATAGAATAGTCATTAATGATCACACTGGCTATACAATAGTAGTAGCTTGCGAGATCGGTTTTAGAACTAATTCTATACGTTTATCCTTCCCATTTATTTTATAAATTCAACTTGGTTAGTCACAAAGTGATCGTGGTTGAGTACTTAGTAAATGCAGAATTCCTTACCCTGGCGTTTTGTTTGGCTCTAAATGCTTGATAATTCTTGCGTTGAACAGTAAAAATAAAAATAATGGTTATACTACAATTAAGAATAAAGGTAAAATTAGTGATACTTATAATGGTAACAATAAAATTAACCGTTTCTGTATAGGAAACAATCACCATTCATGAACCTATCAGTGTTACCTTTGCTTAAAAATTATTTTTCAAAATCAGGAAATTAGACTTCTTAAGTCCGCTAACTGTTACAGTTCTTTCTAATAGGTATGTGAATTTTAAGCATTTTGTTTTGCAACAAATTACGCAGAACTTATTTCGATTAACTGCTTTACTTAGAACGATTATTTCTCTACTTATGTAAATGTAAAAACAGTCTTGGCAATAAATAATGACAGATTGCTATAAAAAGGCACTGTGCATTACGTCGCGGTTAATTCGTTTAAATAATGCAGTGAATGTTGTTTGCGTCACGTTAAAAGTAAAATGATACACTAAAATAAGTAACCAAGTAATTGTTTTAAGTTCTTTCTATATCGGTGCCCTTTTCTTTTTGGTAGTGTGAAAAGATAACCGCTCGATTATATTATTTCTATTCCAACTGCATGCACTGGCCATATTTGCTGCTGTTGGAAGTATTAAATTGCTGCCATTTTTAAAATGTTTTTGTAAGTTTTTTTTAAGATTAACTCATTTGAAGTTAGTCAAATCATTGTTCTGAGAAAACGGTTGTATTCAGATGATAGTTTAGATATTTTTGAACAGACTGGATGCTCTGCATGACATCCAAATGAAACTATAGATAATGATTCGTGTTTTAATATTAATATTATGGTTTGTAGCATTTGTTTATTGCCCAAAAGTACCCCTGGGGAAACTTATTCTATGCTCAACTTCCTTATCTCATAATTAAATTGCTTAAAACTGATTCCCACATGGATGTATGAAAGGTATTTTAGAATTTAAATCATTTTCACTAAGGCAGACATCTTAGGCATATCTATTGATAAGCTGGAACAAAAATGCGAATAAAAGACCCCCATTTAAGGTTGTACTCATTACACAAATGTAAATATCTGCTAACATGTTAATCAGTCGGTGATGCGTAGCAGTGGACCTGTCTTTTGTTAAGGGTGTATTACATACACAGTGTCGTAAAGGGATGAATCAGTGTCGAAAACGGACTTCAAACAATCTTAAAACATTAT
This sequence comes from Acanthosepion lycidas, assembly GCA_963932145.1. NCBI lineage: Eukaryota > Metazoa > Mollusca > Cephalopoda > Sepiida > Sepiidae > Acanthosepion > Acanthosepion lycidas. The sequence continues at coordinate 110,925,053 of OZ010574.1, forward strand.
TTCAATGTTGTGATTCCTTTTTTTTTAATTAATAAAAGGAATCACGACAACATTGGAATTAATTAATAATTAATATATATATTAATATATTAATATAATTAATATATATATATATATATATATATATATATATATATATATATATATATATTTATGAATAAAAATGACAATAGGAAAACTGGTAATTGCTGACGCGTTTCGTCCAACGTGGACTTTATCAAAGCAAAATACGAAAATGAAATTAAATGAACAAAGTAACTAATAAAAACAAAAACAGAATGTACCTAGCAACTGGAATGGAGAGAAACGCTATTTTCATATTTTTAACTGAAAAATAACGTCAGTAATTGTCACGTGTGGAGAATATTGTAATTATAATTGTGTTGATGTATTCAACCATTTTCTTTTGATTTTATGAATCTGTTGCTAGGTACATTCTGTTTTTGTTTTTATTAGTTACTTTGTTCATTTAATTTCATTTTCGTATTTTGCTTTGATAAAGTCCACGTTGGACGAAACGCGTCAGCAATTACCAGTTTTCCTATTGTCATTTTTATTCATAAATATTGTCTCTCTACTGATTAATTCGGAGAAATTTTCATATATATATATATATATTAAATTAAATAATAATATTAATAATATTTTATTTTCATTATATGTTTACCCATTCTGAAAAAAGGGATTTTTAAGTCTTTACTGTCCTGGTGATGCAATGATTAATCAGAGAGCCCAGTTCGAAATCTAGAAAGATTCATTACATTAATTTGCGCTCGAATAAACTTGAGAATGGTATGGATTAATTAACAGGAATGTTATTTGGAAAAAAAATCATTGTTATTTCCAAAAACTTCTTAATGCAATATTCAGTCATGAGAATAAAAATAATTATTCTTACAATTATGTTTCGGCTCCAAAATAACTCATAAATGGATTCATTATCTTTAAAAGGGAAAAAAAAACAAAAAACAATTAAGCAACAACTATAGGGGTTGAGCAAAATAATTGGAACACTTGTTAAATTCAAAGAAAATTTATTTACTATGGAGTTAGTCCTCCTTTAGCCTCACAGACAGCTTTAATACGTCTAGGAATGGAATCATACAGTTTCCTGACTTCATTCAGAGAAATTTTCAGCCATTCTTCCATTAACACTTTCTCCAACTCTTTACGACACGACAGTAGAGGATAGCGGCCTCTAACCTGTTGCTCCAAAATGCACCACAAATGTTCAATAATATTGATATCTTGAGATTGGGGAGGCCACTCCATGTGTTCTAGCTCGCTTTTCTGCTCTTCATACCAATTCTTAACCACTCGAGAGGTATTGGAGCATTATCATCTTGGAAGATGCAGTCACCATCAGGGAATAAAGTCTTGGCCATTGGATGAACATGATCTCCCAAAATGTTCAGGTAATTTTTGCTGTTGATTCTACCATGCAGGGCAACTATTGGACTGAGACATTTCCATGATATGGCGGCCCAAACTATATATCACGGATCCACCTCCATACTTCACTGTTGGAAGAAGGCAGTCAGGGTTGTAAGCTTCTTTGAGTTGCCTCTACACATAAATTCGCCCTGATGTTGGAAAAAGAGAAAAACTGGGCTTGTTTGAGAATATGACTTGCTTCCATTGGTTTGCAGACCAGGCATTATGATCTCTGCACCACTTCAACCTCTTTTGAATGTTGCGAGCGGAGAGAAAAGTTTTCCTCACAGCGGCTCTTCCATGATATACAGCCTTATGGAGCCCACGGTGAACTTTTTTTTAGTAGAAACTGAACTATTCATATGGTTATTCAACTCACCAGTCACTTTGGCCGCATTTGTCCGATGATTTTTTGCCACATTGCGTTTCAATGCACGTCTGTCCCTGTCAGTAATTTTGAAAGTCTGGCCCGAATAGCTATGGTTGCTAGAGGTCTTGCCCTGTTTCTCGAATTGCATCAGTGTTCTTGATATGGTAGCTCTTGAAAAACCAAACAGTTCAGCAACCTTAGTGATCGAGGCTCCTGCCATGCGAGCTCCAACAATTTGCTTTTTTCGAACTCCAAGAGGTCACGCATTTAGCTTAAATTTTACTAAATTCTAGAAATAAATAAGACAAAGACAGTAAATCAGATAAATAAATGTATTTACAATAGATATAACCTGCAATTACGAATTTTTAGTTAAAGTTCTTAATATAATAGGTTTTTGAAATATAGGAGTGGATTTTACAACTGTTCCAATTATTTTGTCCAACCCATGTATGTGTGAATCTTGAAATATATTTTTCCCTTGTCATTTCACGGATTCAGTCTTTTCATCGCCCATCTAACTTAACAACTTGACATAGGACATACTAGTGTTACAACTAAAGTAGAGCAAAAGGTGACAGATATTTCATAATTTAAAGGCAAAATATTTACTTTATCTACTGTATAGTAAAATAAAAATTAATTTCATAATTTTTACTAGGGACGATACTTGCAACCTACAGATATACGGACATAAAAAATCACCAGTGTTGTGGTATTACAATTTAAGGATTTTAGAAGACGAATAAATGCGTGTGCACATAGATGGGTACGTAGACAAATATAGGCAATTCAGAATAATAAATAGCGAACATGGCCGACTATGGCTCTCCACAACTTCGTAGCTCTTATCAATGTCTGTCTATTTACTCTGTCATCTTCCCTTTAGAACGTCCGCTGAATTTCATATTCTCCAAGTTCATTTTCCTCTTATTTACCTTTCTGCTATTTTCTTAAATCAAAAAGGATCTTTTCATTTGCAAAAAGTGATCTTCATTATTACAGAAAGTACAAAATGTCAAAGTATGGCTTTAGTAATTAGCGTTGCTGCCTTTGCCTCGAATAAGTGACTCAATTCGACGTGGGATTGAATAAAACACGGTCCAGAATTTCACAGTGGAATTTTTTCCCATCCTTCTATGCCCTAATCGCAACACTATTGGAGATTGCGTGGTTTTCGCTGGAACACTTCTTTCTTCATTTCTCTCCACAATGGTTCAATTCTGTTGATATCAGGACCTTGTGAGAGTCAGTCTTCCAAAAGTTGAATCTCTTCATTCATTAGAAACATTTTTATTAGCCGTGATATGTCGCAAGGAGCATCGTGATACTGGAAAATTGTTCCAGCTGACAAAAAGTTTAAATTAAACGTTTACCAATTTTCTTTTACGATCGCTTTTTATACAACCCCACAACATTACGCGTTCACCAGTACATGTTACTGTCTTTTGGGTGTATCTTGGATTTTTTCTTTATTCCACTGGACTCCTTATATATTCTCTTGCATTAGAATGGAACTATTTTGCGTTCATCACAAAAACTATTTTTTCTATTTCTATTTTTTTCAACTTACAATGTTTAATATTATCACGATATCACAACATTTCAGATCATATATTGGCCCAATAGTTTTGCATGGGCATTTTTCAGCTTCAAGCGCATAATGATGTGTGTCTTGCAATGTATCTATGAAAATACAACTTATTTTCCAGTCCTCAAAGTTCATAGACGTTACTAATAAAAGTATACGTCTAAACAATTTTAACTTCTTAATAAAGTAAATTTGTATAATGAAATTTGCACACCGCTATATATATATATATATATATATATATATATATATATATATATATATATATATATATATATATATATATATGGTGGGGGTATATGTATGTATGCATATTTAGACAGCATATTTTCATTCAAACCGCAAACGTTTTTGGTTATAATGTGGATTTAAAAAAATATATATTATACTTTATTTCCATTTTTTTTTTTTGCTACACGTGTTTTGGATCCTGTAGCTTTCAGATGTAAAATGGTTATTTACACATTATTTAAAGGTATTAATATTTTCTTTATGTTTTCTTATGTTAAACCATTTTAATTCCTGTGTGGTAATAATCTAAATTTTTCTTTGGTGGAGAAAATGTTCCTTTGCTTAAGGGTTAATAAAACAATTATGATTGTTCGAGGGTTTAGCGGAAAGGAAGGTGGCCTTTGTTCTTATCTTTTTATGACTTCTGTATCTTTTTAAAACTAACTTCATTTTTTGTGCATTGCGTGTGGCTTTTTGCTAGTATGCATATACATATTCCTTCTCCATACATATATATATATTGTTTCATTACAAGGAAATAGTAATACACATACAGTGTATGTTGTGTAAGGGTTCGTATGTGTCTGAGTGTGAGTGCACGCGCGTGTGGTCCGTCTAGTGTGTTTGTTTTTAACAGTATATGTGTGTATATTCCTTCTCCATACATATTTTTTGTATGGTGTGCGAGTTTGTGGGTCTGTGTGTAGTCTGACTACTATTTGCCGCTATGCACGCATGATATATATATATATATATATATATATATATATATATATATATATATATATATACATTATTTCGTATATGTATCGAAGTCTGACGTTCAATTTTCCTAAGAAGTAAAAACGTAAGAGATGGGAGGTAATTTTACATAATTCTAGCCAGTTATATGCTCGTTCAGTTTCTTACATAAAATTTTGTAGTTGATAAATAAAAAGCTGCTTTAAAAAAAATGGTAAATAACTAAATAATAAAAAGGCCATGGCGTCGTTTAATTTAATTTAATGTTGACTCTATCCAGGATAACTTTTCTTATCTTTCTGATTTCTGGTCTGGTAGGGTTGATAATCCTTGTAGGTAGTTTGATTTCAAAGTCTGGTTTATGATCTTTAATTAGGGCATACGATACTTTGGTATATAGCTTACTACCCTTATTGCTAATTTTAAGTTTATCAGTTATATTTTTATAGGCAGTGTTAATTCTATCAAGTAGATTAATAGTGTTAATATTCAACTTCTTTAATTAAAGCATTATAAACTTTAGGACTAAATCTATAAAATATAGCAATTTTGTCAGATTTAACAAAGATTTTTTTTAGATCTATTAATATTTTTAACAACAGAATCTAAATGCATCCGAAAACGATTCCTATCTTTATGAAAACAGATATTGTTAATAGATCATTTTCAAAGCCTTGTAAGCGCTCAATGGAAAATGCAGTTTTCAAGCTTTTGAAACCATAAGGATCTGATATATCTGAAACATCCCGATCAAGACGGAAGAATTGAGAATGGCGCCTTGGACATTTACAATAGACTGTACCGCTGATGTTAGATTAATTGATTCAAAAGAATTATCAACAAAAGAAGGTGCTCTTTTATCCAGTGTAATATCGTGAATGTTTACCCTTCTATTTCCAAGAATCTTTTTACCTTAGCTTTCAAAATTGCCAAGGAATACTCTAACATTTCCAGTGAAGACATAAATACAATAATGAACTGTAGATGATCTGTTCTCATTAAAAACAATGAACAATGGATTAAATACGCTGATGATCACTTTGACATCTCTATGGGAACATTAGATTCAGCAGAGCCTTCTGACCTGATCGGTTTATTTATTTTATATAATCTTAGCGCTTATGAGAATGTTAATGTTGATAGTATGGGGCTATACAGAGATAATGGTCTTATAGTAGTAAGAAATTCTACTAAAATCAAGGTTGAAAAATTAGGGAAAATGATTCATACGGAATTAAAAAGCTTAAATCTTAAGGCTAATGTTAAACAGGACGATTTTCTTGATGTTACATTAGATCTTGTTAATGGTGCATTCTAACATTATATGAAAAATAATGATAACCCAAATTATATTCATCCTAATTCTAACCACCCACCATCTGTAATCAAACATATATCCTCATCTATAAAACGTAGTATTAGCAACAACTCTTCTGACAAAGATGTGTTTCATAAATACAGTGGTGTTTATAAGGCTGCTCAAAAATAGTGGTTACAATTTCGCTGAAATCAACTATAGAAAATACGATAATATTGATTGAAAAGAAATAGGAATAAGAAAATCACTTGGTATAGCCCTCCCATTTAACTCAGTACTATGTTAGGCCAGAAGTTTCTCCATTTAATTGATAAACATTTTCTTAAAAGTAACCCTCTTAGTAGCATATTTAACAGAAACACACTAAAACTAAGTTATAGTTTCACCGATAACATTAAGAAAATAATTAAATATAAAATCAATTTAAAAAATGTGGATAATAATACAAATCCTTAGATAAAAAAAACTGTTAACAATATTAACCAATGTTATTGCAATGGTTTTAACGAACGCTCATTACGAAACCAATGTTTAATCACCTCTCTTGTGTATGTAAGTACTATTTCTACAATAGAGAATCAGACTGTTGAAAAATATTGTATTTTGGATCCATTTTACGTTCGAACGGTTAAGTTATTTACCAGTTTCTTAAAGGGATCTTTTATTTATCAAATACACAATTTTATGTAAGAAGCTGAACGAGCATATAACTAGTTAGGATTATGTTAAATTACCTCCCCATCTCTTTTGTTTTTACTTCTTTGGAATGTTGAACGTTAGAATACGATATATCATATGAAATAATATAGCAACTCATATCTGCCCATAAGCAAATTGTCTGATCTTTATATGCAGACAATTTCATGTCGTGACCTATAATAATAATAATAAAAATATCCGGTGAATTGGTATTTAACGTAGGTTAGATTCGATTGGTTAATCACGACAAAGCCGACAAGCTTATTTGTTTAAAAGTATCCTGCATTTGGCATTGAATTAATCTTTCACTCACCAGTAGTTTAACATCGCCCGAGGAGACACATTTATCGTATTGAATCATAATTGCTATTATGTAGCAATTTTTAACATGTTTTAATACATGTTTTAATAGCTCTACTCTGTATTGATCCCTCTTTTAAAATTAATATTACGTACAGTGGAATTATACTCCATTTGTTCTAATTTTACCTATATATATATATATATATATATATATATATATATATATATATATATATATATAGAGAGAGAGAGAGAGAGAGAGATAGGGAAATATTCTCAGAAAGAGTGTAAACCTAGACGACACAAAATGAATAAAAAGCGACAAGAGGAAAAAATATTCTTAGTCGACGCCTTTCATTCTGTGAGCGACTTTATCAAGGCAATGTAGGATTTATTTCGCTGTACGTGTTTATATACAAATGTGAGGATGTCATTGCTTTATCAAGGCTTTTAAATTTGAGAAATTTCATGAATGTTCCTCAGGTAGTTGAAAAGTCAATCAAAGCACAGGTGGGATACAAAGTGTCATAATTCAAAGTCTGTCGAAAAGTGAGAGGTAAATATATTTTTTTAAAATATTGTTTAGTTGGGGATTAGATTGTTATAGTAATGCGATGGATGTATGTGCTGCCCATCCTAAAGGCGTGATGTGAAGAATTAGCTGTTTTCTTTTTTCTTTTTTTGCTTTTCAACATATCTGTGTTTGTGTTTGTTGGCTCTGGAAAATAGTAATTCTTTCAGGAAATGTGAGATTGGGGAAAAACCGAGTCGTAGATTTATATTTTGATAAGATTCTATGTATGTCGCTACTTTCGAGAATTTCACTTTTGAGTAAATTATATTTTAAAAAGGGGTCTTTTTTTTTCTTTTTGAGGGATTAGATTCCATTATTTATTCGTAGTTTTATTAGATGATTTTCCAGAAAACGAGTTTAATCCGGCTCTATAAATTTGTTTCATGGCGACCATTTTGCATTTTTAATGTCAATCTATTTACGTAACAGTAAACAAACGGTCATCAGTAAGGTTTTACCAAATCCTACCCTAGAGGAACAAATAACATTTTATTTAATAAACATTTATATAAGTGGTATACATACTGGAAAGACCTACAGCATCGATTTATTTTATCGTACTCAGATGCCCTCAAACTACAATATAAAAACATTCTGATATATAAAGTCCAAAGATAGTAAAAAGCGATTCATTATTTACTATGAAAAATTTTAATCTCATAAATTAGTAGTTACTAATAGTTATTTATCCGTGTGACCACGTCGCAACAGAATGTGACACAATGTCGAAGTTTTTCGGCAATAGCGTAGAAAAACTGCTCAAGACCGCGCGGCACTTCCCCTATTTGGAGACAACTCAGGCGACAGTAATGAACCCAGCCCCCTCCAGAAAGAGAGGTAATAGCTGGACTGGTTCTCCTGGGGCTTGAGCTAATATCAATTTCAAATATATAGAGCTGATGCTGGGAGAGTATAATAAATAGTCTCTAATAGTAGCATATTAAAATTAAATATTTTATAAACACCAAAGTCATTTAAACCTTCATTTGTCTTACTGGAGATTATAATTTAAAAAATGAGAAAGACGTGCATTATATAAAAAATACGAACTTATCACTTCTTTTAGACTTATGTATCATAACCTCATCCACGAAAAGTACTATTAAATTAAATGAGACAATTCTTTATGAATCATGTAATAATACTCAACAAAATATATTGTAGAAAAGGATTAAAAATTTCAGAAGCTATTCATATTAAACAGAACCAGTCCAAGAAACTATCAACAAAATCACTTATGATACTGGAATATGCATTCTAATATATATTTAAACTAGAAATACTTGTGAAAATTTCCCGATTTTCCTATTTTAATTTTCTGATGAATCTTAATTGTCAAATTAATGGTTGCATAAGCTCATGACGACTTTTACAACAGTAAAACATCCATAGAAATGGCTCTATTTCATCGTTAAATATTTAAGCTTAGAAACTTTATCAAAATATCGCAATAACAATTATAAATATGAATACAGACCATAATTTAAAGAAGAGGATACAAATAAAAAAAATGAAACTTTTCCATTTCACGGAAACAGACGTTAAGCACATGAGAATGCTATCACGGCTTCTAACTTCCATTTTTATTTTCTCATTGAAACAAAGTTTCATCACTTATATGTATTTTCTGCTATTTCCACATGATCAAAATGGAATAGTCCATTATTTTTGAGGTATTGGCGAGGCGTGACGTACGTGCTAACTAAGGAACTAATGGAGAGACAAGCAGAATTATAAGATTCTTAGAATACACGCTTCGTCGAGGTAATATGGCAGCAGAGAATTTGAAAAGTCAAAAAAAAAAACATCTCTCTTACTTAACAACACAAACATTCAAATTTCAAAAACATTTCAAAGATGAAAAATAACACACGTAGTTTGAATTTCAGCCAATTTGTTTCATTTTTGATAATGACTGAAGACAGACGAAAGGTTAGAACCTGAACAAGAATTAAAACAAACTTCAGCGATATAAAATAGCGGATATCGATATAAAATAGCCATTATATAAAAAGAAAATTAATATTGCCAAATTAATCGCAAAATTAATCTTCTAAAACAATTTTCTACAAAGAACTAAGTGAACAGTTGCCTTACACATTTAAAGTCTAACATACCGATGATAATACGCCATGAAAAATATAAAACAAAACTTGTTTAAGCAGATATTCGCTGCCTATACAAACCCGATATATATTCTAATCCCTCCCACCGCATATAATATATAAATAATAATATATATAATATATTACAAACACACACACACTGATATATATATATATATATATATATATATATATATATATATATATATATATATATATATATATATATACACTTTTCAGACACACACGCACACGCATATAATATAAAGGCTTGGTGCATAATTATCAGGCGTTTTGTAGGCAAGTTAATTTTTAATAAAAATTTCTGTTTTGTTTACTTTTTTAAATAAAAATATTCTATTTTCAGGTTATAAAAATGCGTGTCGATAATCATGCTCATTTGAAAATGTTATTCTTGAATTGTTATGTTTCTTTTTTTTTCATAATAAATACTGTTTACAAAACTCCTGATAATTATGCATCAACTCAATATATATATATAATGTTTAATTTTGATAGTTGGATGATAAAACATTTGATCTTTGATTATTTTTTTAAAATACTAATGTAATATATATATATATATATATATATATATATATATATATATATATATATATATATATATATATATATTTGTAAAAATAGCGTATAGTTGATTAGTTATTAGAAGTAGAAAAGTACTTTTTACTTACTTATTTTCAGACGCCCCCTTTAAGAAATCCTTGTATATAAAATTATAAATTAAGCGGTCAAATAAAAATTATCATTGAAAAAAAAACGGATGTTATTGTTTGTGTGCAGGCACCTATACGCGACCTTAACTTAACCTGATTTTGTAAATAAGTTATATTTGATACATAAGGTGTCTAGGGAAATTAAAGCCCAGCCACCCCTTATCAAAATTATTGAGTTTTGCTTAATTTAAAATATTGAGATTGTCTGTACTTATAAATGAAGTAAACATCTTAATAGGTTAATCCAAAAATCTCTTGAGAATGGAAAGGTGCTATTGATTTAAAATTTAATTTTATAATTAAATTTGAAATTTTAGTTTCTGTTTTGAAACATGGTAATTCCTGTGTAGCGATGGGACCATATTTTTTAAATAGAAAATAATGATAATATTATGCTCTATTTTTTGAATCGAGCACTGTATTTTAAAAATAAAAATAATTACTAAGAACATCGGATTGTAAATCTTACTGTTCTTTATAATATATATACATATATATATATATATATATATATATATATATATATATATATATATTTTTCATATAGGCAAAAACAATTTAATCTCGACAAAGATGCAACTTCGTTTCGGTGCATTTAGTTGCACCTCGACTGGTGAGAACCAAAATGGTTACGAACAATTCTGTTTGTAAGCATGCCGCACGTGCAACATCACTTTCTTTTTTTCAATTTGTTTGAAAAAAAAGTTTCATTTTAAAAGGTGAAGTATAAGGATAAAGAAAAAATAGGAGAGGTAAAAGGGTGTCAGAGTGAAACAATAGTGTTTGTTGACATCAGCTTGCTGAAGGATTGTAGAGGTGTTAAAATGATGACTCGACCCGAATTTTTTTTTTTAAATCGACAACAACGGTCAAGAGTTCAGGCGCAGCATTTCCAAGCCTCCTAAGAATGAGGGATGAAGGAGGAAAAGTGAGAAAAGGAGAGAGTAAGACAATGAAAGAGGAAGTAGGGATAAGTTCAAACGATGGTTATAGCAGTAATTGCAAATGGTTTTGGTAACTTTAAAACGAAGCCAGAGCTGAATTGCGTATATTTAGACTGGAATTATTGCTACTAGTTTTGTAATCATGCATGTATTTTGTAAATTAATAGATTAAGAGGTGGAGATTTTTTCGTGGTCTGTTGAATGCATAAGTTATTTTGTTTTTTAAACAATAATTTTCAATTCAGATTTTAAGATATAAGGAGAAAGGTATTTAAAAGTATGGTATATTAATATAACTTTTATAAGCAAATTTTGACCTATTGTCGGATTGTATAACTTGTAGTATAAGTATGGATATAAATCTATTTATCTGATACTATTACTAGTATTATATATGTGCAAAAAACATTTTTAAAATAAACATCTAAATAGATTAGTAGAAAGGTATATGAGAGGGTAGAAAGTATATCAAAGTAGTTGAGTTATAATTTTAAACGTTTAGGGTTATGGATTTGGAAGTTTAACAAGATTGTAATATTAGATCTTTAATATGCATACAAAAATAATGGATTCAAGTCTTTGATTTAATAATTGGCTGTTGTTCAAAAGTTTAATAATACATATTTTTCCTGCAAACATAAAAAAAAACAGGTTCGTTCAAAGATTTGCAAGTTCTGGCTTGTTTTAGGATTTTCTATTTAAACTTAGATGTTTTGCTTTCTTCCTTCAGTATTTAGAAAGTGATGTCATATTGCGTTTGCTTGTATTAGTAAAAGAGGATATGTGATTGTAATATCGATCCTTAAAAGAGCTTCTAGTGGATCCCACATACAATTTAATATCTTTGGGGTCCTCATTTGGTGAGTTGGAACACATATATACAACGGATTTTGTTAGGCATCTGTTTGATAATGGACATTGATCTGCAGTTCTGTAATTACATAGTTCGGTTACATGAGGTATATTAGAATTTGCGTTTCGGTTGCGTTTATTTTCATTATAAAATTTCAGTATTCCATTGTTGTGTAATTTAATAATTTTATCTAGATTTCTAGATTTAAATACTCTATGAATCGATTTTCTCAACATGCCTACCATACTCCCGGTATAGTTATTTACTACCATCAGACCATCGTCCCTATATTATTTAAACTAATTTCATTATGTGCAGTGAGATTGTACAAAATAAATAGTCCGACTGAGTCAAATGACTAAGCAGAATCCAGCGATCCCCACGATACATCAAAGTTTTCTTCCGATTTCTTTATCCAGTGTTCGCTGTTGTATATTATTATTGATTTTCTACAGTTTAGGATGATGTCGATTTCATCCTTAGAGATATCGGGATAAACTCCAAAGCCATTTCGAAAAGGTTTTGGGATATGGATCGCTAGAAAGCCACAATGTCAAATTGGATGAAGATACTGTTGTTTTTGTTATTGAGGCTTTTAAACCAATCAATCACTTCTGTAGTGCCGACCCATTGGATGAAACCAAGCTGGTTCTTAATCTGTTTGTTTACACGTTCCATGATCGTTTTGCTGATTCTAAATTTTTTTCGCTTTTCAGCGATTAAAGGATATAGAAATTATCCATGGTTATAATTGTTCCGCGCGTAGCGAAACTACTATGTAGAATAGACACATAAATTCACCATCAAAAACAACATCCTTGATAATGGCTATAGAACTAAACAAAAGCGATCGGAACAATTATAACAATGAACAACTTCTCTAGGCTTTAACACCTGAAAACCGGAAAAAAATGTTAGAATGCTGGAAAAACTCAATAAAAGATTAACTATTAGGTTGGTGCAAAAATAATGACGTAATAATGTCGTTTTTTGATGTTAAAAAATATGTCAAAAAACGACATTATTACGTCATTATTTTTGCACCAACCTAATATATCCTACTTATCGGCCGTTTTCAATGTGCATTTCATTATTACTCATTCATCTTGTCAATGTGATCCTTTGGCTTTTCCCTTCTGTATTTTGGATAGGTGTCATTCTCTTGTTCAACTTTAAATTTAATTTAAATCAAAGAGACAAAAATCAGTGGGGTGGAGGGTTGCCTCCCCCGGGGAATGAAGTATACTTATCCAAGTACTATGAGTAATGTAGTTTCAAAATAGATATATTTATGGAGGTCTCTCTCTCCAAACCATAGGAGGAGTTCGATAACAAACAAGCAAAGGCTACAATTTTATATAGAGAGATATATCAGTGGCGAAGGGTGATTTGGATCCAGGGTATGCAGTCGCGAATATTTTGTCATATATGGCCTACCGCAATATTTCGTCACTTACTGCTTGTCTGTCAACAACTACTTGCTACATCAACGGCTGCGTAAGAAAAAGAAGTTGTTTCTTACTGTTTTTTAAGACAAAATAAGTAATTTTAGTTTAATCTTGTTTAAAATTTACCAAATTAACAGTTTCTGTTTAAACTAGAGGTAGACATTTTTATATTAATTTTTAATATTTGTTTAAATAGGTTTCTTATCTCCTGACGACCGGTGTCAGAAATGACTGTGATGGATGATTGGAAAAACGAAAATTCATAATTTTGACCTAATTAAATTGACATTGTTTTAATTTAAATAAAGTTAAAATTTAGATAAAGTTCAACCTTTCTTCTTTAAAATGACATCAGCATTAATACATAAAATTCTAATTTAAATACTTTTAATTTAATTTTAAAGGTAGGTATTGCAATGATTTAAAAAATGCCCTTTAACAAAATTTAACGTTTAATGAAATATATTATCAAGAAAATCTATTTTACGTAAATTAAAAAAAAAAAACAATTTTGTATAGTTAAATTTAAATCTTAAGGCATTGAAATGTATTAATGTTCGTATTATTTTAAAGAAAGGTTAAACTTTATCTTAAAAGAACATTTTGGTAATAAAAACAATTTAAATTAGGTAGCTTGTAGAGTTGTCAGACAAACAGTAAGTGACAAAATAATATGGCAGGACATATATGACAAATATTCGCGACTGTACGCTTTGGATCCAATACATCCTTCGCCACTGGTTCTCTCTCTCTCTCTTTCTCTCTCTCTCGCTCTCTCTCTCTCTCTCGCTCTCTCTCTCTCTCTCTATATATATATATATATATATATATATACAAAAAGAAAACAAAAAAAAAGTTTTTCTGTTTTCTTTTTGAATTTGTAGGTCTGATGAATTGGATCGTATTTACGATTCCATTGGAATAAATTATGACCGTGGAATATTAGTGTTTAAGCCTTTTTATTATATCCTTACTCTGTACTGGACATTGAATTTTACCTGGATTCTATCCTCTTAGAATTATTTTTTATACAAATATATATGTATGTGTATGCATGTATGTATATATGTTTATATGATTGCATTGTATGTGTATATTTATCACTAAAATTCTCTCTCTCTCTCTCTCTCTATATATATATATATATATATATATATATATATATATATATATATATCGCCCCCTCATTCCATAGTGGCTGGCTATATTGGTTGTGTATTAGTAAAAAAAAATGTTGCAGACGTCTTCCCAGGCACATTTTTTTTACTTATTCAACAGCCATATAGGCCACTTGTGGTTTATAATGCTACTATGCTGAGCAAGCAGTAGTTACCGTTTCTGGAAGGGAGCACATAATCTGACGTGTTCAGTACTTAGAACATCGCCAACTTGTTATTTTCTGCTAGCACAACCATCGACAGTCTCCAAACAGTTGCGTCTACCAAATTTCTCTCACAAGACTCGGGCCAAACCGTGGTATGAATTCCAGGCTCTTTTCTAGGTACCGCATACAGGGATTGCGACTCCAGCCAGATAACATCAAGAAGTTACCTTCCTGAGAAATCGACTATTGGAGATTAGAACTCTTTCCATATATATATATATACAGATAGAGAGAGAGAGGCGCAAATGAAACATAATAACCCCCCACCCCCCAAAAAAGTTCTAACACACACATACGCACACACACACATATATATATATTTATGTTTCATTAAAAACGACAGATAATCGAATCATCCTTGATAATGGCTAAAGGTATAGCCGAAAGCACTCGGAAATATAAAACATTTGGACAGTTTTTACACACCCTTTGTCCAGAAAAGAAAGCTCTTGTTCGAACACAAGAAAAATTAAATAAAAAGCTTAACCGTAGTACCTTGTCTGTTGTTTTTAATGAAACATGCATAAAGAAAGGATTGCTGCCTAAATATACAACATATGCATATATATATATATATATATATATATATATATTAATTTAATATATTAAAACTTGTTAAAAGTCTCTACACAAAATTATGTTTCGATACCATAAATGTGTCTCTACAGGCGATATTAAACTACGGTGAGTAGGTTAACATCGCCTAACGAGACACATCTATGGTGTTGAAACATAATTGTAATTGTGCAGCGATTTTTAACAAGTTTTAATATTCTAAAATTAATAATATTTAGCTTTACTTTGTATTGAACCCTGTATTAAATTAGATGTAATTATACTACATTTGTTCTCATTTTGCCTTTATATATATATATATATATATATATATATATATATATATATATATATATATGTGTGTGTGTGTGTGTGTTTGTGATGATTTCGCGCGTCGTTTTTTATGTGTGAATGTTCAGCCACTCAGTTGTTATAACTGAACAGTTCGACTAGTAACATATATGATTTGATTATGATGGCGAAGACGTGCAGAACTAGCCACATCTTTCAGAAGAACTGAATACAGAAAGCTGGTGTACATGGTGTGTCAGAAGTTCTCTAAACGGATATTTATATATATGTACATATACAAGGAATATATATATGCACACGAAGAAGAAAGTAAATAATGCGAATATGTGCCTGCTCAAAGAAACAATATGTATAGAATTAAATCGATTATGACATGAAAAATGGAATTCGGAGTTTGTCTCCTTCAAGATAAGTTACCAACCAATGCCTAAGAAAAAAAAAAGTTTTGCCTTACTATTTAATCCATAACTAGGA
Source organism: Acanthosepion lycidas (assembly GCA_963932145.1). Classification (NCBI taxonomy): domain Eukaryota; kingdom Metazoa; phylum Mollusca; class Cephalopoda; order Sepiida; family Sepiidae; genus Acanthosepion; species Acanthosepion lycidas. The sequence goes on from OZ010574.1 coordinate 110,941,126, forward strand.
GTGACGAAGATTTGGATTCATAACTTCCCGAAGGTAATTGCACCTAGGTGAATGTAATCAACACAACTGTAATTCCATCTCGGTTTTCCGACTTCTCATTCCGGGCTGCTATCCATTACACCATACTCACATCCCCAAACACATGCCCGCGCGCACATTTATATGTAGGGGAGGTTGTATAAATTTATTCAATCCACTCGCACATATATAGAATATAGAAAGAGAATGACAACAGAAGACGAACACAAAACTCAGGTGAAACGTTGAAACAAACAAACGAAACTGATATTAAGAATAAAATATTGAATGAAGCTTGGTCCATTTTCTTGATTTTATTTGTACTATCTTTGTCTGAATCAAGTAAAAGATAAACATTTTCAAGACTAACCTTGCCGAAGGGCGGGCTTATGAATTCGGTGTCTATGAAGAACGTCTGCGTCTGTTAAACAATAAAAAGAAAAAAACAAAAAGAAATGTGGTAATATCATCTATTAAATTGCCAGCGTTAACAGTCTGTTTATATTGACGGAAATTCATTCAGTCATTTTTTTTTTTTTTTTTTTTTTGCAGAGCCATTTTAAGAATCTCATCGATTCTACTCGTATCAGGAA
>OZ010574.1:110941936-110961936 GCA_963932145.1 Acanthosepion lycidas
CATATTTGAACACGATTATGCTTCCGTTCAGATTTTGGTGTGACTGCAAACAATAATCTCTCTCACTCTCTTCCTCTCTGTCTGTCTTTTTATCTATCTATCTATATAACTGAATATTTAAATTAGTCTCATGTTTAACGGTTGTCAGTTATCAGTGATCTCCTGTTAATTTTCCCTCTGAAAGTTCTTCACTGCCTTAACCGGGTATTGAACTCTCACTCTTTGGGTCCTGTCAGCCTTTATCCACTGTGCGATGTGTCCTTATATATATATATATATATATATATATATATATATATATATATATATATATATATATATATATATATATATATATATATATATTGGATTTTTATATATATATTGGATTTATATATATATATACATATATATATATATATATATATATATATATATATATATATATTGGATTTATATATATATATATATTGGATTTATATATATATATATATATATATATATATATATTGGATTTATATATATATATATATATATATATATATATATTGGATTTATATATATATATTGGATTGACATATATATATATATACATATATATATATATATATATATATATATTGGATTATATATATATATATATATATATTGGATTTTATATATATATATATATATATATATATATATATATATATATATATATATATATAAACAAAAACCTTGATAATCGCAAATGGAATAGCCGAAGGTGCTCTGAAGTAACAGTCATTTAGTTATTCATGCTAGCACCAAAAAGGAAATGTCTTGTTCACACACAGGAAACACAGAAAAAAATTGAAGTACCTTGTTTTTTGATTTTCAATGAAATATGTTTAGGTAGGAATACTGCAGAATTACACAACTGTTGGTCAAATTATAAAGTACCAGCCACAAAATGGTAAGACATTTGTAGCAATGGTGCCTTCCTCTAGCTAATTTCCATCGGACCCAATATTCTTGAAAAATAAAAATGGCCTGAAATAAAGAAAACGGTAAATAAAAAACTAAGAGCTTTAACTGATTTTTAATCATACATATATATTTTAAGACAGTTCTTATGCTTAAACATTCTTTTTATAGATAAAAATATTTAAGTAAATGACTCTGTTCATAATAAACAGTATTAACGACATTTACCGAATGTCCGAGAAATCTTCATATAAAATCGAATCGAACCTATATCCTATACGGAACCGTCATATAGCCTGATGTGCTTTACCGATTGAGCCACAGAGGAGTGTTTCGTTTAACAAGGTCGATTTTACTGTTTTTAAACAACATGATTTTCTCTCGTACATTCATATCTGCTCGATGCCTATCCAAATGTAAACAAATGACGTTACACATTATGAAATGGACAAAGTCCGACAAATAAATATAAAAAAAATGTCTTAAAATAATTGTGGTTCTAAAAAAGATACCGAGAATAACATGGGCCGAACATATGAGCAAAAACGAAGTTCAAGAGGCAAAGGCAAGAGAAACGACACTTATGCTAGATACGAGGAAGAGACAGTTGAAATGTCTTGGGTAAATGATGAGGGAAGAGTGCACTGAAAATGTGATAGTCACAGGAGAGATTGAAGGTAAGAGAACCAGAAAAAGGGCAAAGCACAACCTACCTGGCGAGAGTGAGTGAATGGATGGATGGCAGAAGAGTGTTTGGGAGAGATAACAGAAAATAAAATATATTAAAAACTGAAAACGATAAAAAATTGTGGGAAGCTATGATTGCCAACGGATTGAAGTACACAGCACATAGAAATAGAAGGCAGCCAATAGATAAGTTTTTATTGTATTTTTTTTTATCAATTATCTCTCTCTCTTGACATATATATATATATATATATATATATATATATATATATACTTACTCATATATATATATATATATATATATATATATATATATATATATATACTTACTTATATATATATATATATATATATATATATATATATATATATATATATATATTAGCGTAGGTCTCAAGTTTGATTGGTTAATCACGGTAAACCATAACCCTCATTTTAATTCTGATTTATTTTCATCTTTCATTTCTCTTTCAAAAAAGATTAAGTATAATGCTTTTGAAATTAATCGTTCACTCAGCAGTAATTTACTATCGCCCAAGGAGACACATTTGTCATGTTGAAACACAGTTACTATTGTGTGGCGATTTTTAACGTATTTTTTATTTTACTGTCCAATAATGAATAATATTTATCTCTACTCTGTATGAGCCATCTTTTAAATTAAATGTTACGGACAGAGAGAGAGAGAGAGAGAGAGACCGATGCATGAATTTTATATTTTTAATATCGCGCATGCCCTTTGTTTGTTTTTTTATTTTATCGATTGCATAGTATAATAGTCTAAGTCCGACACCGTCTGTGAGAAAAAGAGCACCTTGACACAATTCACTTCGCCAGAAATTTGGAAACAGCCTACTGTACTTCTTTGCATTCGCGCCGGAAGCTCCAATACAAATATGTCAGAGTGTTTGGATATCATTCCCAGGAGAGTTCAGAAGATTCGGAAAGAGATGGATGAGTCTAATGCTGAATACGAAGATACGGCAGCACGGAAAACTCACTTTGATCTTTATGGTAAGAAAAGAACTCCAGAATTTGTTGGTGAGGGCCTCAGATACAGCACACAGGCCTACACCGAGTGCCTTGAGGAGATGGGGAAGAGGGTGGGTGCTGGAAGAACCTATGTCTAGTAACAGGATTTTGCACCATGCCACATAAGCAGAAAAAATCCAGTCACAGCTGTCAGACAACTTCTGCGACCACATCATCCCTTACATCTGACCACCTAACTCCCCAGACTTGCAACCCCCTTGATTATTGAAGTTCAAAAAGAAGCCAATAAAACTCGTTGTAACACCAATGAGGAACTGAAGGCAAGGATTATGGCATCATTAACCAACATAATAAATGAGACCGTCCAGAAGAGTTGCCAGAGATTCCGAAGTCGTCTTGAGACCGTGATTGAAAGTGTTATGGGACATTACCCATAATAACATAATGGACTATTCCATACGTAATAAATACTGCGCCTCAAGAGGAAGCGGGGAGTTCCGCCTGAAGTCTGGAGTTCCGTCTGAAGTCTGGAGTGAAGTCCGTCAGTCAGAGCGAGCGAGCCAGTCAGTCGAGTCAGAGGCAGTCCGAAACAGAGTCGCGTTCAGACAATTACTACTAAACCTGATTGTTCGTACTAACACTTTCTACTTCTGTGTATATATTCCTGTTTGTAATATATCTGTGTTATTCCATATACGTGTTCGAGTTTTTCTTTATTGGTTCTACCTTGGACTATTACCATGGTACAAGGAACCGGGCCATAACAGAAAGCAAAATCGATTTTATTGAAAAAATTTACTCTTTAGTATTTCAAAATATTTTTATGTAATTTTGGTACATATCTATATCTATAAAACAGAAAATGTGTGTCTGTCCGTCTGTGTGTCTATCTGTCTGTCCGTCTGTGTGTCTATCTGTCTGTGTGTCTATCTGTCTGTGTGTCTGCTTGTCTGTCCGTGCTATTTATGCACGTCTACATTTCTTGATCGATTTCGATGAACTTGTACACACGTGGCAAGTTTATAACATTAGTTCAACACTGCCTTTGCAGTCTCCAGGTAACCCCCCGCCCGGGTTTGGCGGAAAAATTGATAAAGCTGAAGTTGGATACGACTTTTTGTAAAAACCGAGGCAATGTTACACGTGAACAAAATGTTTACTTGATGAGCTGATGTTCTTTGCCCTTAATGCAAAACATATCTCATGTTATGAAGTTTATATAGAATGCTTGAGAGTTTTCCTGTGACATTGGCTTCACACAAACAACTGCAAAAATCTGTGAAAAAATTAGTTTTTTTCGTACTACTTAAAAGAAAAACTTAAATAAGTTCCTCATTTTTTAACCCATTTCCTTCAGACATGCCATCATTCAAGAAATAAGATAGTGTGCTTTTAGTTTTGCCCGCTTCCCCGCGTATAACAAAAAACCACGCAAAACTGTTTAAAAAGGCCGTTCTTTGACCATAACTCCCTGGTTTTTCATCAGATGCTTTTCAAATTTGCCATATAAATTACATATGACACATAAATTGTCTTGCACGAATGTTTAGTTTAGATCGTTTCAGTTAAATGGACGAAATCTACAACAAACTAGATACAAAATCGGCTTTTGGCATTTAGCGAATAGTTTCTTTATATGATTCCATCTTAAATTATCATTCAAACAACCATTGATGCAAAGATTCTTTGAGAAGGGTTATTGAAGGATTTGAAAGGAAAAATTACCGAATAAATTTATTAACCTATGCTTTACATGAAACGTGCGAAGAAGTAGGGGACGTTCATGCGTTTGCACTTGCAGTTGAATAAATCTCTGACGCTTCATCCCGTTTTTTGTTTGATTATTAGATTTGTGAACAATACCATACTATTTGAAAGTTATAACAGCCACAGGAAATTTAATGATTATCTAAAACATTGAAACAATTTAAACCCGAGCAATGACCACACAAGAAGGTTTTATCGATGGAATTCCTTTATTAAGAACAATCAAGCACTTGCGAAGGAAATACTGTAAAACAGATGAAGGGAGTATCTTAGTATACCAAGGGATGATGCATGTAAATGGGGACGCAGGCAGATATTTCTAGACAGGGGACGGATATACAGGGAGTGCGGTTATACAACTGCAGCCATGTACACCCGGGCAACGCCGAGTACCTCGTCTAGTATCTGCTAAAAGGAGATGTCAGTTTTAATTTCATTTTTCCGTGATTTAGACGACAATTTATACATTGCACCGTGTATGTATATATATATATATATATATATATATATATATATATATATATATATATATATATATGGACATAGATATTAATGTATATCATATATATTTTTATTAAGTAAGAACAGATGTGCACAGAGATTGACTAATTTTTTGTTGTCAATAGATTTCTGCCGTTTGGTGTAGAGAAACTCCTAAATTATTAATTTTTATTTGCAGTTGGATTGCCAGAGTATTGTCAACCACAATCTGGCAGCTATTAGTAGAGAAATATATATATATATATATATACACAAATGGAATGAGAACGAATCAAATATAAATTCAAACGTTCACAATATTAATTTAAAAATAGGGCTCAGTACTATAGTAGAGCGATAATTCTTTAATATAGCATATTACATTCAAATATGTATATAACACCGCTACATAAATGCATTCAGGTTTCGATGCATATGCTCGCATCTCATCAGGCGGTGGTAAATAAAGGTTATTGTAATTTTTAATATTTACTTATAAACAAATATTCTCTTTTACCGCAAAAAAAAAGCATGAAAGAAAGAAAAACATAAGATATAATCTCCTCTAAAAAGAAAAATGAAATAAAGACAGTATAAAGTTAGGCCATAATTTTCTAAATTTAATTGACAAAAATTTTCCGATAAGCAATCTTCTTATTAAAATTTTTAATAAGAATACATTAAAACTTAGCTATAGTTGTACTAATAATCTTGAGAAAATAATAAATTTACACAACAATAAAATACTTAACCAATTTAAAAATAACCATAATGCAAGTACTAATTCTAATATAGTTAAGGACATTAAAAGTGTAATTTTAGGAATCTTAACCAATGCCCATTATCTAATAAATGCTTGACCAAAGCCCTTGTGTGTATATATTCTATTTCCTCAATAGAAAATCCGAAGATTTAAAAGTTTTATATTGGCAGCACTAAGAACACTTTCAAAAATCGCTGGTATAAGCACCTATCTTCTTTTACTAATGCTACTTATAGAAATAGAACTTCACTTTCAAAATATTTCTGGAAGTTGAAAGGAGAAAATAAAATCCCTAAAGTTAAATGGAAAATATTAAAACTAGCTGGGACATCTATATTCTTATATGAACCTTGTTTTCTAGGTTTACTGGAGAAAATGAGGATAATATGATTTTTAAAGAGGGACGAGTTGTTAAATCAATGATTTGGGCAAACTGTCAAGTGCCAGTATATTTCGCCTTTGACTTTACAATATTGCTAAATTTTAAAATTTAATAATCACTTTTTTATGATGAATAACCATATGTTAAACATTTTAAACTTATCCTTAATAAGTTAGATTTTTCCGTTTTTTCGATCTTGTATCTTTCTTTCTTTTTTTTTCTTTTTAGAGGAGACTATATTTTATGTCTTTCTTTCTTGCTTGTTTTTCTTCTTTTTCATGGAAAAAGAGATTACTCACTTTAAAAAGTTGCCATTCGCTGTGACAAGTCGCTGGGGGCCACTTGATCTGCTTAGGGATTACAATGCTTGGGGATGTTTGGTCGGTTGCTTGGAGGGACTGGGCGGTGTGGTGTGTCACCCGGACTTCCACCTTCTTCGTTTCAACAGGGGCTAAACCACTGCGTTGCGTTGGACTTCCCTTATCCGTGCATTTCATCCTAGCCTGGTGTATTTTAAGGCCGCGCAGATTTTTACATTCTTTCTCGCAGACGCAAATCACAATCGAAGTCCTTTGATCGAACATATGGGTCCGTATCAAAATATTCGTCCTAACGGGAATCTCATTACCCAGCCTCTCGGGATTCCCTGGGGTATGTATCATTGTGCGCTGTTGTGGCAAATCTGGGATCATTCCTCAAGGAATGTACATGTTGAAATGCCAATGCAACATGAACCCGTGTGCCGTCTTTCCGGCTTTCTGTTCTCTCTCCAGTAGTCACCGAGACTTTTCCTCCGTCGTCATCTGATCTATTTCCAGGCGTTACTGCGTAATTCAGAATGTAATTTGTTATGAAAACACTCCATCGAGTGCGCAGGATCATCTCGTCAGTGATGTTATGACTTGGAGTCATGACAAGTTTCGGGTCCTCTAACATCATACTTGTTCCCCCAAGAGACCCTATGGAAACAGTACTATTCCGGCAGGCGATCTTGAAGCAAAATTCCGCCAAGCATGCAACAAATGGACGAATTAAGTAACTGCAATTGCTGATGTTGAAATTAAAGGCGACCAACCATTAACGATCTAAGTCACTTCAAACTGTGGCCATTAGCTGTTAAAAGTCGATGGAGTCCACTTGATCTGCTTACGGATTACAATTCTGGGGGTTGTTTGGTCGGTTGCTTGTAGGGACTGGGCACTGTGGTGTGAGTCCCGGCACTATATATATATATATATATATATATATATATAATGTCGTCCACAGACAGACTGTTTCGCTGTATCACAGCTCATCAGTGCGGCTAGACATCCTCTAGCTAGGATCGAAACCCGACTGAATCGGTATCAGGCGGATATTCTACCATCTGTCGGCGCACGGTCGGGATGAAGGTGGATTTTTAGCGTATTTATTTTTGGAAACACGCCCAGTGACCGACAGTGACTCAATTCGGCTTACGAAGAGTCTCGCTATATAGCTATAATAGTCACTGTTTACAAACCCATACCTAGAGTGCTCAACTGGAATTAAATTTAATTCAGGAGCTAATATAATGTCATCCACAGACAGACTGTTTCGCTGTTTCACAGATCATCAGTGTGGCTAGACATCCGGTTGCCTCTAGCTCGGATCGAAACCCGACTGAATTGGTATTAGCCGGAGATTCTACCACTAAGCATGGCAGGGAAGCAGGTGGATTTTTAGCGTATTTATTTTTAGAAACACGCCCAGTGACTGACAGTGACTCGATTCGCTATGAGAAGAGTCTCGCATTTACATATATATATATATATATATATATATATATATATATATATATATATATATATATATATGTAAATTTCCAAGAGGATAGAATTCAGGTAGAACTTAATGTCCAGGACAGAGCAAGAATATAATATAAAAGGCTCAAACACTAATATTCCATGGTTATGATTTTTTTTACATTGGAATCGTAATCACGATCCACTTCATTAGAACTACAAATTCAAAAAGAAATCGGAAAATATAAAAGGTAATATCGTGACCTAAGGTGAGTAAATCTACACCTTCATTGATTTGTTAGTAGGCCTTGTTAACTGCACCGTGTAGAAACGCTGGAATAATAAAAATAATGTATCATATTTTGCATTTCATCCAAAATAATATAACTTTAGCTCTTCGACGCCCTACCACCCTCAGATCGGTCATTCTAAAGAAATCCGAGTACAATAAGCGCACTTTCAATTAAAAACTATTTCCAAATTCATCGGTTTCGTTAAATAGAGAAATAAAACGTGTACAACATTATTACTTTTCGTTCTTACTTTTATTGCTTTTTGTTTTTAAGGTGTTATGGTTCCCATGAAATATGTGGGCAGTAACTGAGTTAATGTCAATGAGGCTACTGTCAATAAGTGCAGGGATATGTTGAACAGAAAATGCTTTGCTCAGGTATATTGGGTCCTTGCACTGTTGGAAAAATGTGAAGGAATCAAGAGAAAAAGCGTGACATTCTAGAGAAAAAAAATCGGTGACTCAGGTGAGTGTAAAGCTTTTCAAAATCCTACAACTTTTACAGAACGTTGCAATAGTACAAACTGGAGATATTTATTCTATCGGGCGAACCAAACATCGCGCTAACATTGTAAAGAGTGCGCAATTCCGAAGCAACAAGAACGCACCTTTCATAATTAGACTCCCAAAATGATGAATGATACATTGCCAGGCATAGACTTATTAAACAAATATAGAAGTTACTCAGTTTACCAACACTAGCCTAACATTTGGGACACCCTTATATATTTTCTTTTGCATTAGGTTATTCACAATTACACAATTTATGTATGTATCTATCTATCTACATACACACGAAGATATCTATCTACACGCACGTACAAAGATATATACATATATAGTTTTCTAAGATAATGGATTTATTTATCAATCAAACAGATTTATATCACTTTAAATGATATATATATATATATATATATATATATATATATATATATATATATATATATATATAAGGCCGTGCTGAAAAGAACCTTGTCCTACATCCTTTAGAAATTTTAATTTAAAATCATTTTTTTTTTTTTGTAGAATCAATTCTTCATGCGGCTGGGAAATTTTCATTACCTCCTTGTGTTACAATATATATATATATATATATATATATATATATATATATATATATATATATATATAATTTAAAGTGATATAAATCTGTTATATACATATTTTAAAAGTTTTCTTATTCTTTATTATTGAAAAAAATTATATTGGAAGTACGAAAAATGATTTTAAATGAAGATGGTACCAGCATCTGTCTTTCTTAAAAAATAATGAGTATTGTAACCAAACTTTCCTATCTAAATATTTTTGTCATTTAAAAGAAATAAATAATCCCTACTGTAAAATGGAAATTATTTTAAACAACCGAGAAATTGTAGGTCTATAAATGTCGTCTGTGACTACATAAATAGTTATATATTATTAAGTTTATTAAAAATAAAGATTTATTAAATCAACGAAAAGAAATAACTCTTTTTTCTAGGCACTATAAAATCACTTTAAATCATAATTCATAAAACATTAATCACAATATATCTATGAATTGAATAAAAAAAAATATGTACTTAATTCTTAAAATTAAAATTTTAGTTTTAACAATACCATATCTAATGTACCATTAAATATTTTTAGATCTTTATAATTAAAAATATAAATATACAAAAAATAGTTTAATCAAATTTTAAGCCTCCTTAAGACAGTCCCAATGTAGTTTTAAAAATATTAAAAAAATAAATTTAAACAATAAATCTAAATGCCAAAATTAACCCATTGTTCGAAACATATTCACTCCTTGAATTTTAATGTGTCTTATATAAGTTCGTAAAAATGGTAGACAGGATGACACATCTCATACAGTAAAGCAGAATTTACATCCCCACACCAAAACTTTAACCTTCATTTTCACTTTCCATCTTAGATTAGACCCTTTTCCCTGATTCTTCAAAAAAGACACCCATTTAAAATTTTGAAATCTCATTCCTTTTACGACTTAAACACTTTAATTTCTTCTTGTTTCTCTAATATATTGGGCGGAACAGTTTTTGGGATTTATTTCATAAATGCCCGCTTCAGAAATATTATTGCTATTAGTGTTTGAAGATCTGAGTATATCCGCCTTTCTTCTTGCATTGTGGATGAAATTATATGGGTATCGTAGGTTTTTGAATGTGTTTTCTATGTATGTTTCTTCTTTAAGTAAATATTGGTAGCTGCCAGATTTTTGTTGTAGCTTCAGATAGAAACAATATTGAATCTTATATAGACTTCATTTCTGAAACTGAAACCAACTAGTGTGTAGTTGGTTTCAGTTTCAAAAATGAAGTCTATATTAGATTCAATATTGTTTCTATCTGAGAGCATTAAAAATCTGCAGCTACCAATATTTACTTAAAGAAGGAACATACATAAAAAACACATTCAAAAACCTACGATACCCATATAATTTCATCCACAATGCAAGAAGAAAGGCATACAAAATATATAAGCGAAACAAAAATAATAACATAATCCGCAATAATAAATTACATAAAAACAGATGCATAATACTACCGACCAACTCTGTCATGTCCACTATCCAGAACAACCTATCCATCTAAATAATCACAAACACTTCCAATGCCATTATTCATATACTCAGATCCTCAGACACTAATAGCAATAATATTTCTGAGGCAGGCATTTATAAAATAAATTCCCAAAACTGTTCCACCCAATATACTAGAGAAACAAGCAGAATTTTTTTTTTTAAATGTATCTATGGGCACAAAAGAGACCTTACATTAAACACTTAAATATAATATTACTTTCCCCCTAAAAGTAAATAATTTTTTTCTGAAGTTATTCAATATCTATGGAAAATAGAACAAAAATTTTAAATTTTAGTCCGAAGCAGTAATTTCTGTGTTGCGATGAAAACATTTTATTTTTTAAATAATAATAATATATATATATATATATATATATATATATATATGTGTGTGTGTGTGTGTGTGTGCTTTAAATTTTGTTACATTTATACGGGAAGATACGGTTAAGTCATGAAACAGACTGTCGCCGCTTGGTGTTAACCCCAGTGTCCACTTCTATATTCATATTTGCAAACTCTCTAGCTCTAATATTGAGCACTTTCAGCCATAAATATAGCATAACTTAAAATTATATATATATATATATATATATATATGTGTGTGTGTGTGTGTGTGTTTGTGTGTGTGTGTATGTGTGCGCATGTGTCAGTGAGTAAGATTTTCTCAGAAGTAACTTGTAGAAAACGACAATATGTATAAAGGAAAAAAGACAATAGGAAAACTGTGTAGTTTTAGCCGACGCGTTTCGTTCAATGTGAACTTTTTCAAGGCAAAAACCGAAATGAATTTATTGAAACAAACAAAATGTCGTTAACAATTAAAAGAATTTATTTGATTTATTAATATATTTGCTGTGTACATTGGCTTGGGTGAGTAGTGATTCTGTTAGGAAATTTGTTATTGCGAAAAAAACAGGGGGGAGATTAATATTGGGATAATATTCAATGTCGACACTCTCGAGGATTTTTCTTCTGAGTTAATTATTTTCTTTTTTTATGAATGTAGCATTTATAAATCAAAAGAAAACGGCTGAATTCGTCAACACAACAATAAAACAATATTTCTACAAGCGAAAATATTTTCTTCCAACATAAAGTAATTGACGTTGTTTTTTATTTGTCCAGATGAATATACAGTAGCGGTTCTAAATACTTCTAGTTGCTAACTACGTTTCGTTTTTTCCTTCAAATATCCACATTGGACGAAATGCGTGGGCAAAAACTACACAGTTTTCCTATTGTCTATTTTTTATGCACACACACACACACACACACACACACACACAGAGGCATATGGTATGATGGGTAAATTGTCGCCAATTTGAATTTTGCGTATGCGCGTTGTTTGTTTCTGATTTTGCCGATTGCACAATATATTGGGATTAGTTAGGCACTGTCTATGAGAAAAGATCAACATGACGCAATTCACTCCGCCAAAAATTTTTAAACACTATGCTGTACTGCTTGGCATCTGCGCCGGAAGCTCCAATACGAACATTTTAGATAAGGAAGTTTGTTTTTTAGGCATCGATATTTGAAAGAGTATTTGTTGTTGTACAGACGCTGCTTCCAATTACCAGCGGATACACCTATGTATCTTTTTTTCAAGCTGGTATTTACTTTGGGGAGGATTGTACCTTCATATATTACATTTTCATATATATATATATATATATATATATATATATATATATATATATATATATATAAAAGTGAACATAGAAGTCAACACTTAGAGGCGACAGTCTGTTTCATGCTATATGCAATCGTCAAGCCACGTGTGCTGTTATTTTTCTCGGCTATTTATATATATACGGGTTAGTGGTGCATTGTGGGTATTCTATTATGGCGGTTATTTCACCGGAAGTCGTTTGTTTATCTATTTAGGTCAAATTATATTGCTTGTTTTTATTTTTGTTTCTTATTTTATTTATTTATTTATTTATTAACGTAGTAAAAATTTGTTTATATCACTTATTTAACAGTTTTGGTTTGGGAATTTAATTAAAACTATTTGTTCAGTTTTGGGGTTGATTGTTGTAGTTCATTCTAAGTATTATTTTGGCGGGAACAGTTTTTATTTGATTATCTTTATTTGGGATTGGTATGTTTATTTATTTACTTGGATGAATTTAGGTTAATTTATTTTACTTGTATATTTTCTCTTTTCGGTTTTCGATTTTTAAGTAACATAGTATTTTTTTATGTTTTATTTCTATTTTTTTTTTTTTTTTGTTATTTTGTTATTTTTGCTTATTAGTATATTTATTTGTTTTTATTTTATTTTTTCCGTTTTTTAATTTTTTAGGTTACGTAGTAAAAATTTATTTTCATGTCTGCATTTTGAGATGAGTTCGGATCTTTTGTTTAATAATTTATTTTGGTCGGGAAAAGTAATGATAGCTATTTTTTCCTCCGAGCAAAGTTTGCAAGTTTTTGATTAGTTATTGTAGGCTGATGATTTTTTCCTTATCTTCCAAGATATTTTTGGTGTGATGTTCGTTTTGTTTTTAATTTCCCAGATATACTTAGAAAGCATTGTACTGTTTGCATATTTACTATTTGTGAAAGATGTTTTGTGTGTATAATTTCTTTGTTTCCAGGGTCCTTCAGTTACTCCTATGTATACTTTTTCTTCATTATCTGGTGATTTTATCGTGGCTTGGTATATTACGTTGTTTTGTAAACAATTTCCGTTTAAGGGACATTCGTTCTTTATTCTGCAGTTGCACGTGGGTTTAATTTGTTCGTGTGGTTTGTTGATAATTTTCCTATTGTGCTTTTTTATTATTTGTGCCATGCTCTCGGTGCAGCTGTAGCTGATTTTTACAGTGTTTTTGTTGAATATCTTGTGTAAGGTGCTTTATCTCTGATATCTCTGATATTGAGCACTTTATTCCATAAATATAGCACACCTTAAGACTATATTTCTTTATATTCAGCTCCTGGTAAACAGTAGAGCACTTTCGCTACATTTATAACCCAGTATGGACATGGAAAAATTTAACCTCGACTACTCCCTAAAAAACATACCCATCCCATCCCCCCCTATATATAAACTAAAATTAATTGAAAAAATAGAAAGTTTCCTAAAAAGAATGAGATGGAAAGTCCACTTTTTAAACCGGGACCTTTACAATAACAACACACTTAAGGAAAAATACGGCTTTAAAACAAAAAAATGCCCCCCACAACAAAAAGAATTAGACAATTTCGAGAAAGACTTAACTGACCTAGTTAGAAACATAAAATTCCACAAAAAACAAGATGCATTCCAAAAAAAACTAAAAGCAGATATAACTAAAATAAACAATTCAGCAAGTGTATTTATCGCTGCTGACAAAACGAGAAATTTATACAAACTAAGTCCTCCTACACACAATAAATTACTGAAGAACAACATAACCAAAACATACAAAAAGGCACCCCAAACAACAGAACACGATATCAATAAGGAAGCTAAAACAATCGCCCAAAAATTAGACCTGGATGACCGAATAAGTTGTATTAGCAAGGCAGGAGCCTTTATCACACTAAAAGACCATAAAGAAAATTTCAAAACCAATCCTGCATGTAGACTCATAAACCCAGCCAAAAGTGAACTAGGTAAAATAAGTAAAACAATACTAGAAAGAATTAATTCTGAACTTAGGAAGAAATTAGGAGTAAACCAGTGGAAAAATACGAAAACAACTATTGACTGGTTCCACAGCATAAATAACAAACAAAACTGCCAATTCTTACAATTAGACATAAAAGAATTTTACCCATCCATAACAGAACGTATGCTAGATAAGGCCATCAACTTAGCTCAGGAACAAGTAATAATACAACCAAGCGAAATCAACATCATTAAGCACTCCCGTAAATCACTATTATTCCACAATGAAGAAGCATGGATAAAGAGAGATGGGATATTTGACACTACAATGGGAAGCTTTGACGGTGCAGAAGCATGCGAAATCATAGGCATTTACTTACTAAACGAACTGAGCAAAATAATAGATAGAAATGACACAGGACTCTACAGGGACGATGGTCTCATAATCTTAAGAAACTGTAACAAACAAAACACAGACAAAACTAGAAAAGCAATAATAAAGATTTTTAAAAATAACGGATTCGACATAGATATAAAAACTAACCTAAACGAAGTAGATTTTCTAGATGTTACCTTCAACCTAAGAGAAGGCACACATAAACCATATAGAAAACCTAATGGCAAACCACTCTACATACACACATCTTCCAACCATCCACCTTCTATAATCAAACAGATACCAAAATCGATTAACCGCAGGCTCTCTGACAATTCCTCCAATGAATCCCTATTTAACAAAGCTAAGAAAGACTATGAAACAGCCCTAAAAGATAGCGGATTCCCAGAAACACTCACATACTCACCACAGAATACAAAAAAGGCCAACAGAAGAAGAAATATCATATGGTTCAACCCACCGTACAGCAAGAACGTAAAAACAAACGTAGGGAAAATATTCTTCAAACTCTTACACAAACACTTCCCAGAATCAAGCACCTTACACAAGATATTCAACAAAAACACTGTAAAAATCAGCTACAGCTGCACCGAGAGCATGGCACAAATAATAAAAAAGCACAATAGGAAAATTATCAACAAACCACACGAACAAATTAAACCCACGTGCAACTGCAGAATAAAGAACGAATGTCCCTTAAACGGAAATTGTTTACAAAACAACGTAATATACCAAGCCACGATAAAATCACCAGATAATGAAGAAAAAGTATACATAGGAGTAACTGAAGGACCCTGGAAACAAAGAAATTATACACACAAAACATCTTTCACAAATAGTAAATATGCAAACAGTACAATGCTTTCTAAGTATATCTGGGAAATTAAAAACAAAACGAACATCACACCAAAAATATCTTGGAAGATAAGGAAAAAATCATCAGCCTACAATAACCAATCAAAAACTTGCAAACTTTGCTCGGAGGAAAAAATAGCTATCATTACTTTTCCCGACCAAAATAAATTATTAAACAAAAGATCCGAACTCATCTCAAAATGCAGACATGAAAATAAATTTTTACTACGTAACCTAAAAAATTAAAAAACGGAAAAAATAAAATAAAAACAAATAAATATACTAATAAGCAAAAATAACAAAATAACAAAAAAAAAAAATAGAAATAAAACATAAAAAAATACTATGTTACTTAAAAATCGAAAACCGAAAAGAGAAAATATACAAGTAAAATAAATTAACCTAAATTCATCCAAGTAAATAAATAAACAAACCAATCCCAAATAAAGATAATCAATTAAAAACTGTTCCCGCCAAAATAATACTTAGAATGAACTACAACAATCAACCCCAAAACTGAACAAATAGTTTTAATTAAATTCCCAAACCAAAACTGTTAAATAAGTGATATAAACAAATTTTTACTACGTTAATAAATAAATAAATAAATAAAATAAGAAACAAAAATAAAAACAAGCAATATAATTTGACCTAAATAGATAAACAAACGACTTCCGGTGAAATAACCGCCATAATAGAATACCCACAATGCACCACTAACCCGTATATATATAAATAGCCGAGAAAAATAACAGCACACGTGGCTTGACGATTGCATATAGCATGAAACAGACTGTCGCCTCTAAGTGTTGACTTCTATGTTCACTTTTATATTTACACACGCTCTATCTCTGATATTGAGCACTTTATTCCATAAATATAGCACACCTTAAGACTATATTTCTTTATATATATATATATATATATAAATATATATATATATATATATATATATATACGTTTTTGGTTAAGTATATCAAATTGATTCAAGGAAAAGCCGCTGAGCTATGGGATTCAAATTTGCGACTCGTCAGTATCTATTCATTAACACAGAATTACCACACGAAGCACAAATTAACTAAAGTGTCAAGAATTACATCTCAATTTCTGATCACGAGTTATTTCCCCTTGTCGGATATTGGAAATTTGACCCCTTGTAATCTCTTAGAAATCGCTTCTTCAGCAAAAACATTTCAACTCAGTGTGCCCATAGAATAAACTGTACTGTTTTCATTCAATTATCTATATACATTTTGGAATGAATAAAGATCTATTGATTTTTTCAAACAGTTTCATTAGAGTAAGTAATACAACCACGCTATTTATTTCAAATCTGAAATCCTTAAACGATATTGAATCATTGTGCTTATCGATCTTAACACGTTCGGGATTCATTTATCTTCCTACCTGGCGTCATATATTTGTCAGCAGAATACTTCCAGTGCGCACAATTTGAATGTATTTCTGATTTCAGCCTATACCCTATGAAAACAATACCCATTTTGAGAATTGATATCAGATAAGGTTGCATTTCACCGAATTTATTTTACATAGACAATGAGGTGATCCAAAGAGAATCAGAAATAATATAAAGATTTATTGAGTAGACATCATCTTAATAACATAAGATATGTATATGACATTATCTTGATGGCAGACAAAGAAAGTTTCACGAACAATAAAATAAAGGTCTAAAAATAAATTTTAAGAAGACATATAGTCGGTAGAGCCCAAAATGGGAACGAGAAATTAGAGACTTCATAATAAAGGAAATACTGAACTTTAACTATGCGGAAATTGTTTTAAAACATTGCAGAAAATATGACGAAGAGATGCGAAGTTGCAATGAAATGGCGAAGAATGCCTTCCAAAAACTAAAAAAAGAATACTAAGGAACAGGAACATTTCGTAATAAACAAATAATTTTATTGAACTTCCTATGTGATATCAGTACTCCTATATGGTAGAAAATGATGGGTAATCTATTCACAGATGAAGAGGAGACTTCAAAGATCTACAGAAAGTACTGAGAATACTATGTCTGGTGTCCCGTCGTACCCGGTACCCGGGTAGGTTCTCCGATGATCTGGGTTAGTTCATACGAAAAATACTGTTGATATTTATGAGACATAATGAGGAATGATGGCTTGTATAACAGAACATATTGAAGGCAAGAGGAAGAAGGAAACAGTGAGTAACCTGCCTGACACATGTGTATATATGAATAGAGGGATCTCTCGCTTGAATCTCCATTCCATTTTTACATGTGTCTCCGTCTCTCTCTACTTAACTCAGATATCTCTTCTTTCTCTACCGTTCCCCTTCCTCTTAAAACTTTTTGCGTGCTAGATAGTATTTCTGATAATATAGACAGAGCCATCTCCATACACCCAGTTCGGTGTTTTTAATTCCTACCATACCAAGTGGCTTAAACACTATTTCGCCGACCTCACTGACATCTAAACCCTTAACTTCTCAATCATTTAATCTCTCACGCAAGTGGTGGACATCCCCAACACTTTTTCCCAGTAACTCTGACGGTCACGCTTGTGTGATATGCGCATAACCCTGTCACTGGTCTCGGATATCATTTCAACATTAGACTCCCATAAAGCAAGCGGAGGAGACGGGGTCCTAGCCGTCGTCCTAAAAAAATGTACTCCCGACATGGCTCCAGTTCTCTCTAAACTCTACAACTACGGCCTCGCTGCTTCCTGTCTGCTGGAAGTCCTTCTCTATAGTTCCTGTTCTTAAGAACTCTGGAGAACATTTTGATCCCTCTATCTACCTATTAGTACCTATTAGTATCCTACCTCTTTTCGGCCAAGTATTCGAGGCTTTAATCAATTTTGAAGTATTTCAAAATCTTACCTCTCATGACCTACTCTCTGACAAACAATATGGCTTCCATTTTGCTGGGCCTACCACTGACGTGGTTACGGCGATCACTGAATATGTATATCAAACTCTTGATAATGACGGCGAAGCTCGATCTATGGCTCTAGATATCTCAAAAGAGTTTAACAGTGTTTAGCATGCTGGTCTTTTACGTAATCTTCCAATCGTTCGTATCAAATCGTGAAATGAAGGTCGTTTTGACCGGGCTTACATCCTGCTCCGTTCACGAGAGCGCGGATATTCCTCAAGGCTTTATGCTGGTTCCTACGACATTACTATTTACTCCTGTCTCAATAGCAAATCCTTCAGAGCTGATAAAGTTAACCTGACTGCTCCTCTTGAAAAGGACCCCCAATCAGTGGTTAACTGGGTCAGGAAATCGCTTGTAAATATTAATGCCTCCAAAACTAAACTACTGACATTTAATCACCAAAGAGAAATTTCCCTGCCCGCCATCAGTATGGATAATGTTCAACACCTGGAGAGCATCTCACTGTGCCTTCTTGGCCACATGTTTTCAGCTGACTTCAGGTGGAACAACTACATTGAATCAGTAGCTGTATCAACTGCAAGGGAAGTTGTTTCATTGTCACGTGCCAGAAGGTATTTCGCGTCAGTGTCCATCTTGCATATTTACAAATCTACCATTCGATCGCACGTTGAATACTGCTGCCATATTTGGTTTGGTGCTCCTGCTATTCATCTGAAGGTTCTTGACAAAACCGAAAGAAGAATCTGCAATGTAATCGATTCTGATTTCAGTTACTTTCTCACAGACGTCATGTGGCTTCCTTCTGTCTTTTCTACAAATATTTTCATGGTAGATGCTCCGACGAGCTTTTTCTCTCTGGTGCCCCGACTGCATGAATTTAAGCGTGCTACTAGATTGGTATTCTGGCATTTTGCTTTCCCATAAACATTGATCTTCAAAAGATTAAATCCAATGTCAATCGTTATCTTCTGTCTTTTTAATCCCTGATCATTTATTGTTCCCTCTCCTTAATTCTTTCTCTTTTTCTCATATTCTCTGTTCTCTTATTGGATTTATTGCCTTGCTTGGGGTGAAATGATTAAAAATATATAACTATTAAACATTGAATAAAATTTTAAGCTATTAAATTTTTTATCTGTTATTATTTGTTTAATTTTACTTATATTTCCATCAATTTGTGTGAAAATTATAATTAATTCAATAGCCGAAACTCAAGGAGAATAAGTTAGCTGCTTACATTATAATAACATTACTGAACTTATCCATCATTTTTATTGGATGAAACTTTGTCAACTATTATTGATTTTTGACTAGAATTTCTTGCTTCGTATTATAAATTAGTTTCACCACAACCACTCGTCAAGATTTTAGTTGTGATGAAAAATTATGAGGAAAGAAAACCGTCAGTAATCAATAAGAGTTGGCAATGTTTCATCTAATAAAAGTTCAATACAATACGTTTAACAAAGAGAGTGTACATCGAAACAATAAATATGTCAGCTAGCGATCGGAGAACTGTAATGATTAAATGGCTTGAATTGATTTTCGGTCAACGGAATAAGGGTCTTTCCTTGGAAAAAAAAGATATGCAAGTTCGAGTTTTACGGAAGACTTAT
>OZ010574.1:110971936-111014436 GCA_963932145.1 Acanthosepion lycidas
ACAGTGTTCATTTACTTGAAGATATTTTAAGCATTGAACTGAGGAAACGGTTAAATAGAGCTGATAGTTTCGACATTTCTGTACTAGTTTGACAGTCATTCCTGATATCTATACGAGAGTCTCGATTTAGCGAGCCTGTTTATGAACCTGACTTGAGTTCTTATATTAATTTTTAGGCCTTATTTCACAAATCTAATCTTAACGAAGGATTGTACTTTATTCAATTTCCTAATCTCCAATACCAAATCTTTTATAACTGATCTATACACCGCGGTATTTGAAGCGTTTTGTATTTATATGCACCTACTGAATTTTCATTATGGATTCAGTTTATGTTCCGCCACAGCTTCCATTCCAGTTCCAGATCATAAGCAATCTATTATATTATATTTATAACGGGTTTCCTTTGTCTTAAGTTACTTTTTGAATGCGTGAAAAGTTAACAGCTTAATTATGTCATTGTTTTGTCTTCGAGCCACATGCGATACCAATTTTTGTTCCTGCTTTTGGAAGTCTCCAAAACGATGTGGTATTTGATATTTCGTATTGAGTGAACTTTAGTATAAAAAAGAACTCTTAATATCATTAAAAGCGTGTTGTAATTCACCTGGAATTTTCCCCATGTGTCATTACAACAATTATGACGTAACAACATTATGCTTCAACCTCTAGAAATAGCATTAAAAGCTGGTTCATTTCATTTGAATGTATCCTCATATCGTTGCAGCAACTATAACGGAACAACATTTTGCGTCTACCTCTTGATGATAGCATTAACAGCATATTCCAATTTGCCTGGATTCAGCCTCGTGTTATTACAATGACAAATTCATTTCGACCAATTCTATATACAAAACTCGCACAAAGGTTCTTACCTGATTGTCGAAATTCGTTCCGTTTTCGGAATAAGTAAAAGGAATTAGTTCACAATTCTTGCGTTGAAATAAATGAATAGCACTTTTTTCTGTTGCAATTTTTTTTTTACTTAATACTTCTCATAGCAGGAGTAAAGCAATTGATTCATTAATAAAAGTTATTTTCTCTCTTTCCTCACTTATCGTTATTTTTTTTTCACATTTCCGCCTCCTGCCATAAACAAAAATGAAGAAAAAATAAATTTAAAAAATAATTGCTTAGGCCCCTCTTGGGAATTAATTCATTTTTTATTCAGTTTCTTTTTTTTTTTTCACTTGGAAACGTTGATGATTGTCGTGACGTTTTTAGATTAAGATCCTCATTCCAGAAAGAGAAACGTATAAAATATCTTCGTAAAATAAAAAAGAACAAAAGATAGAATGAATTTCAAGTAAAGAATATGTAAAAAAAATAAAAATAAAAATAAAAAAATAAAAAAAAATTGAAAATATATCTAAATTAAAAGTCATTTTTTAAGAAATTAAGATGAATCAATAATTTTTTAAAGAAATTTTTGCAAATAAAAATCTTGGACATATCACTGATTTTTTCACGTGATTCGAAGTTATTGATAATTTTCGAGAAATATTTCGTAATTTCGTTTTAATAATTACGAACAATAGATACAATAAGACTAGCTTGGGTAAAAAAGTATTTATTAACCCACCCACGAGGATTAAATGTGGCACAAGGCCGGTTTAATGTGGGTTGCCCGCGAGCCCGTAGGCTCGGCCAAAAATATGACCTTTGAACCCGCCTGGACGGGTTCAGGTCCTGTCTACCTCCCCGAAGGAAACCTTGCCCTTCGGCAAAGCTTCCTCCGAGTTCCTCCCTGCATTAGTGAGTTCGACAGAAGCCAGCCCGCATGATCACAAAGCACAGATACTACACTTTGATCCTAAAACGGGTAAATGTTGACGTAATGGTTGACGTCATTGAAGAACAACAAATAGAACAGAATATATTTGATATTTAGGTTAGTATCGGTTTGGTAAGACATTGTGCGGTACTGTTTTTTACCCCCTGAAAACCATACCAGGGTTTGACCTAAGATATGGGAGGGAAACTGGGTATTCACAAGTTGTTGACGGTTGTGTTAGTACGAATACTTGTACGTATTGAGTACACAGTGACGATCGAACTCACTACTCTGTAGTAATGGTCAACCAGCTTAGCCTCGTTAACCATTACACCACACCGGGAAGAAAAAGAAACTTGAAAGAACTTACAAAAGAGAGGAAGAAACACAGTAAGAAAGATAGAGAATTGGTAAAATATGAATGAAATGAGAAATATTCATAGGCATTTAAGTTGACAAACTGAGAGAGAGAGAAAGAGGGGGGAGAGAGAGGAAGAGAGAGAGAGAGGAAAAGAGAGAGTAGGGGAAGAGAGAGAGAGAGAGAAATAGACTCCCGTAAATGACGAGTCTCTATTGAAACAGAAAAATGAACCACGCGTTTTGAAGTAAAGGTATTTTAAGAGTTCATTATATATATTTATCTATTACAAAGGTTTTGCACTATTACCGCCACCCCTAGTTATATTAGGTTGGTGCAAAAATAATGACGTAATAATGTCGTTTTTGACGTCAAAAAACGACATTATTACGTCATTATTTTTGCACCAACCTAATATTTAAACGACTTCTGCACATACGATAATATTATCTATTTCAAGTGAACAACAAGTCAGTTTTCCTCTTTAGACCATTCCTGTGCTTTCGTTATTACTTTCAGTATTTAATACATGCAATAAAAAGCCGCAGATGTAGGACACTCAGTGGGGAACAAACTTACTATATTAGCCACAGTAGCATAGCTAGAGGGAGCGGTCACCTCGAGCGATACTTTTATGAGGTTGAAATTATTGGGTATAAGCTTGTATAGGCTGTATTGAAGTAAAGAAAGTTATAATGTCGAGGCCCTACTCACAGTTGAAGGACCTTTTTATGTAAAACCTGTGAACGAACCTATGGGGCGTTCTTTTAATGCCACATCACCGCTGTGTGTAGGAGACACATCTTTGTTGTTCTCATATAATTTCAGTTATTTTGCTTGACAGAAGTTAGTTTGAGGTTATGTGTTGCCCTATCTTTCGACTTTTGGGCCTGTTAATAGTTAAACACTCTAGCTACGCTACTGATTATCAATAACCTGTAAAATTGTCATCCACTACCCTAAAATGAAGACCTTCATATCATTTACAGATTATCATTAACGGCAAACTTTCAAATCATACTTGTGATGTTTTTGTTGAGATGAAAGATAAGGAACAAAAAGTAAAAAAAAGCTAAACAAAGTTCTAAAGTCCACCGGACGCAAAACACACCCTGAAGAGGACTGAAAAATATATCAATTGAAGTGATGTATTAAAAATACAAAGGAAACATTCTGAAAATTTGCGGAATAACGAAGTTTTTTTTTGTTTGTTTGTTTGTTTTGTTTTTATTTCAGCGATGTATTTAAGACAACCTAGAGAATGCCTTAGAAGATTCGTGTGAAAGTAAACGGGAATAGACGCCTAATCGATTCCATTTGCTGCGTTTTTCTTATTATGTTTCTGTCTTTTTTTTAGTTTTCACTTTCTAAAGAGTGCGATTTGTTGCTCGTTCTGAAGACGATCATGGCATTTGACAGATTTGTCGCGATGCAACTGTGCCAAGACGAGCATCTACGTCGATGCTGACTTTATTGCATACGACAGCTGCGTGAAGCCGGCTCTGCCAGTCGTAAATATCAGTGACTGAAATCGACTGTAAAAATATAACGCGAGTCAAGGAATGAAAGGAACATTTTGAGTAATGGGATATCAATAATAGTCAAAGAAGCGGAGATAACGCAGGAGTAATGGCGGGTCACGGATTACGTCAATAGATGGTTTTCAGGAATTCTTCCTAAGATTTGCTTATTTACTTTTGAAAATTCTTGATATTTTCTTTCTCTTCGTTCTTTTTATTTTATTGTTTTGCCTTTTTCTTTTTCTTCTTCTTCTTCTTCTTCTTCTTCTTCTTCTTCTTCTTCTTCTTCTTCTTCTTCTTCTTCTTCTTCTTCTTATTATTATTATTATTAGTATTATTAGTAGTAGTAGTAGTAGCAGCAGTAGTAGTTGTTGTTGTAGTAGTAATGTTTGAAGTAAAAGTGTTCAAGTGAAAAGAAGACTGAACAGAAACAGTTTTATAAGCGACGATGTTGACAGCTTTAGAAATTCTTATCCTCCTCATCATCATCATTATATTATTATTATTATTATTATTATTATTATTATTATTATTATTATTATTTTCTCTTCTTCCGAACATTTTTTTTAATTTTCTACCGAAGATCTTGCATTATGAGTTTTCCATCAAATTGTACGTCCTCAAACTGATAGCACCTTTCGTAGAATAGTTGTAGCGCCAAGCAACGCTGACTTCTGAAGCGATGGGGTACAAGGCTTTTATTCGGATTTTTTTTAATGCAGGTCTTTAAGTTCAGCGCTATACACCGCAACGCCCCAATGGTAAGTGGGACAATAGAAGCCTGAACGTCCTATATGAACGTCCTATATTCTGACAAACCCCAATCCAGAGGTAGATGTACTCTTTAAACTTGTTAATTATTTTTTTATTTTAATTTTTTTCCACGACGGTGATGCTTGGTTTACTGGCCTCAAGGTTGCCGTTTGTTTTGATGTTGAAATTCCATAAGATCTTGACTTGATCATCGTCTCTAGTTTGTGTAGGTACCTTTTCTGTTCGGCTTCAAGTTCAAACTTCATTTTTGTTTTTATCATTATTATTATTATTATTATTATTTTATTTCCTTTGATTTCTGGTGTATACTCATTTCTTTCTAGGCCCCCACTAGTCACCTAAGGTTAGAAATGGCATCATGGCATTTTCCACTAAGCAATTTAAAAAAAAAAAAAAAAAAAAACATCGCATATATTTTACATTGATAAAGTCCTTCATAATGTGTCAGTTGTACTTTTGAGTACAATCTTTTGTATTTCTTTAAGCCTGGGCTACCGAGCATTCCTTCAATGTGTCTATTAGAATTTTTTCTAATAAATCCAAGGGTTCTCGCTACAACTTACATTTTGATAGCATTTTGAAGATCTTCCAATATGCGTTGCAGTCTGTAGGGACTGCCATATCAATAAGGAGGCACATTCGGCCTCTAATCACGATTATTATTATTATTATTATTATTATTATTATTATTATTATTATTATTATTATTGTTATTTACTCTTCGAGTATTTTCCTCAGTCTTCGCTCAGACAATACTTGGCACAACTCTCACTTCATGTTCTAGGAATTACTACTACTAATTATACTGTTAGTATTATTATTTAATCAAGGAGAGAAAAACGCTAAAACTGAATTGTGTTCATAATGCGGATTATAGAATTAGCCTTGCCATTTATAATATTACGAATAATAATTATCATTGTTTATTCATATAATGTCACTATTTTGCCCAGACTTTGTGAAGATATAGACACGCCTGTCATTGAGAATTATGCAAAAGACCGGGTTTCGAAGCAGCAGTAAAATGGCACATGCAAAACCCAACCTGATAAATGCAGAAAGCCAAAATGGTCCATGTAAAAACAAAAAAGGTGTATGTACGAACGAAAAGTAGTACATGTATAAAACAAAAATACTACTTATACAAACCAAATATGATTCATCTACAATCTAAAAATGTTACACCTATAAACCACAGTGATACATCTATAAAGCAAAACCGGTAGATGTATACACCAAAAAATAGTATATATACAAAACAAATATGGTAAATTTACAAATCAGTGACACATATATCAACAAAATGACGCATATATAAACTGAATGACACATATATTGACTAAAAATGTTGCATTTAAAAACCAGAACTGGTAGACGTATAAACCGGAAAATCACGAAGTAGTGTGATTCAATAGGACTTTGAATGTTAACTGAATCACTCGTTCCAGTCTGGAAACAAAGAAAAGAAGATCTGTCAGATAATGTGTTTTGTTGTCCTAGACGTGTACGGAGTGAAACTGAATATATATATATATATATATATATATATATATATATATATATATATATATATAAATGGTATTTGCCAACGAATTGAAATGTTTGGAAGAACTTTGCAATAAAACAGGAACAGGGAAAAATATGATTAAATACGAAACTGTTCGAAAGAGATCAGGATTAAGACCGACAAGAATACTGAATTATTGAGGAGATTGTTGTCACTTGACCTCCAGCATGGGACACAACGCATTAGCGCTGTGAAACTTCATCTTCAATTCTAAGACGCTGTGACACAAGATGAGAAAACGATAGTAAGAAGAAAAGACAATAAAAACAGATTTCAGAAAGACAGAAGACAGCAATTGAAGTTGCATTTAAATGTTTCATGCTTAACCGAAAAAAGACGCGTTTATATTTACATACGTTCTATCTGACACACACACACACACAAACATACATATATATATATATATATATATATATATATATATATATATATATATATATATATATATATATATATATATCAGAGATTGGACTTATATAAATATACGTATATAAATTCACCCTTGTAGTTCATTGTTACTAACAAGCAGGAATTTTTTTCTCCTGATGATGGCCGAAACTAGTCGAGGGACCTAATTTAAAAATACAACAAAAATGTTAATACACAAGACAATGTGTATGAAATTTTCATTTCTAACAATTTTTAGTGTTCAATACAATTTGATAAGTAGAAAATGAATTTAAGTTAAAGATTTAAGCTGGGTAGTTCTGATTAAATTAAATGTTATATAGACATAAGACAGCACATTTGTGTGTGTCTGTGTATTAAAAGAGAGTCGAATTGATAGAGAAAGATTATTCAATATATTTGTACAGCTCTTTATATTTGTAAGTACATACGCGCAGTCATACACATATCCATACATACAGCCGGACATGTTGCCGAAAACAAATATATCCAAAAGCACACACGACTCTATTTATTTTATTGCATATGATGTAAGTTACCAATAAAGATGATAGATTTTGCTGGCTTTGTTATGTCACTGGAAGCAATTGCCAGTGTCATACGTGATCAAGAGAACTCTCGCCTTTCGTCCGCATTCGCCATAGAACAGATGTGTGTTCGGGACCACGGGTAACTTGCCTTGATTGACATTCTTATTTCTCTGTTCTCAGCCCGACATCAAATCAATGGTGCATTTTCTTTATTGTTGCATTGTTGCTGTGCGTGAAAGCCACAAAAGCCGTTTTATTACTCGGCATTCTTCTCAGTATATAGAGGACAATTTTTCCTGCAGCAAACAGTATAGTTCTACCGACAATATACTCACTGCTAACAACTTGGAATCCTTTGTGCTGCTTGCTTGAGAAAATGGTTAAAACGGCCTCTTTAAAATAT
This sequence comes from Acanthosepion lycidas, assembly GCA_963932145.1. Taxonomy (NCBI): domain Eukaryota; kingdom Metazoa; phylum Mollusca; class Cephalopoda; order Sepiida; family Sepiidae; genus Acanthosepion; species Acanthosepion lycidas. The sequence goes on from OZ010574.1 coordinate 110,979,271, forward strand.
AAAGAAAAAGTATCATGCATCCTCATTCGATGAAGAGACACTGACATATACACACTTTAACACACACACACACGCATATATATATATATATATATATATATATATATATATAACGAAACGCAGTTGTAGTTGATAAATTCTAAATATGATAAAGTTGGCAATTGAAAGTGATCAATACAAAGTTGAAACTATAAAGCATAAGATGAATGAAGAATAAAAAAAGAAAATGGAGGCAACCCGTTTCACCCTTAAAGATAAAGGATCGTTAGGCCAGGTTCAGTTTTGTTTTGCTCAAGAATTACGCCTTAAATATGGAGAACTTGTAGGTTTTTGCAGTGAGTGTCATCCGGGCTTCATATAAAGAGAAGCTGACATTGAATTCATCCATATTAATATAATAAATCAAAAGTAAATAATATATATAGAGAGAAAGCTGAACATTATAGTTGTCCGGGAAGCATCTCCACGATGTGCTGTTTCATAAAGTAGCGGCTTTTGGGAAAAAATGTGTCCAAATGGAACTTCTTTCTTACAAATGGAATATGAAAGGAATAAGGATGGTTCGCCTATGTGTATATGGTATGAGGGGCATAATCTGTAAATCTCTAATGCAGTGGAATTAGGATATGTAGGTCGACAATAATCTCCCTGTATATAGCGATAGAATATGTATAGACTGGCAACTTTCAGTTTTTGAGGAAAAGAGTAGTATCCCCTCCCAAAAAGGTCACGTAAACACTTTTGAACTCTGACGGTCAAACTTTACAGCGTTAAACCTTAAGTAGGAATTTATAAAATTGATCATAAAAACATCTCAATAAATGGGTAGATAAAGCATTTAGACGTTAAGAACCGGTACTGTTTAAAAGGGAAGTATTAGGTTGGTGCAAAAATAATGACGTAATAATGTCGTTTTTTGACGTTAATACGTCAGAAAACGACATTATTACGTCATTATTTTTGCACCAACCTAATAATAAAAGCCAAATTGTATTGTAAATGCATTCCTTTCTCGTTGGAGGGTAAATTTACGTCCAGGTCCATAAAGCATATGTCTTTTCCCGATAAGACTATTGCTGATATAATGCGGAATGTTTTTTTTTTTTTTTTAAATTATCGATAAAATAAAAACAAAAGTTATGTTAGGCTGATTTGAACATTTAGATACAGCGGTCGGGACACCTCGGGGCAGTGTAATGGTTAGCAAGCTTCTTTCGCTAGAACATTTATGACTGAATAGTGAGTTCGATCCTCACTAGATGTCTCATACTTTCGGCCTTGTGCTGTCATAATTTGACGTTCTGTATCTTTACATGTTTGACGTAAACTCTACCCGGCATTCGTTGTATTATCTCCCAAATTTTATGAGATTGATTTCATTAATAGAACCTTTATTAATCAGAAAATCTTTTGTTGGAATGAAGCGAATCACACACACACACACACACCAAAAAATATGGTTCACGCACACATACATGTATATGTGTGTGTGTCTACAACAAAGTTTTAATTGACGCGTTTCGCTCCAAAGGAACTTCTATATATACACGCTGAAAATGTTTTAAGTGCACATGTGAATATCTGTGTGTGTGCGTGTGATATGCAATAGCAATATTCACCTTTTCTGAAAAATTCCTTTCCAGATTGAAGGTCTAATTTATGATATCGTGTGTAGGCAAAGTATCTACCGACATTAGAGGTTTTAGACGGCATCAAGTGTGTAGATGTGTAATATTTAGAACTGTGATTGCAGGTGGTGAAATGATGGGTCTATAGCGACTTACAAGTGGGATAACGATGACAACTCAGAAATTTTGAATGCACATGCAGGACCATGTACAAGTAGAAAACCAACAGCTTTTAGAAATAAGATAGCTTTTATTCAAAAGCTGCATCATATTCAACAAAGAAAACTCGTGACTAAAATTGGTTTCAAAGACAGTCGTTTGAGGAAGCAACCGGTTTTTTAAGTAATCCGAGCGAAACCCTTCAGTGTATTCTGAATATGGGTCAATTTTGGCTCACATCAGTTTTGCCAGGAAAATTAATTTTTAATGCTAGTTTGGGCAGGCGCAGTTTGTGCGGATGACTAAATGAATCTACAGGGAATCCTAGAAAAGACAGTAAAGGAAAGTTAGAAGAAAGGACTAACCATCAATTGTAAGAAGACAGAAACTATGGCTGTCAGCACGAGGAACATCGCAAGATGCGAACTAGAAATTGTAGATGCCAAAATCAGTCAAGTACAAAAACTTTCATATCTGAGACCTGTCATAAAAGCGGATCGAAAATGTGGCAATGAAATTCGAAGAGTCACTGGAATGGCGAAGAATTCCGAAAGATTTAACAATGTATTAAGAAACAGGAAAATTATTGTGATGTAAACTGTTATGTAATATCAATATTTCTATATGGCAGTGAATGCTGGAAAATCTCACAGACGAAGGAAAGACTTGAAGGAACAAAAATGTGGTTCTACAGGAGGATGCTGAGAATACCATGAGCTGAACATGGGAATAACATGGAACTTTGAAGGAAAATGTTAACAAAAATGATGTCTATACTTAGAATTAGAAAGAGATCATTGAAATTTCTTATACATATAATGAGAAAAGAGGGCTTGGTTAATTTTACACTCATATGACGTATTGAAAGCAACAGGGACACAGTAATTAATCTACGAAACTAGTTTGTGGAAATTTGATGACAGAACAGGGATTAAGAGGCATGATAGAAAAAAACAAAACATAGTAAGGGATACAAATGATAGGATACTGTGGCCAAACGTGATAGCTGGCGCCCGGAAAGAACACAGGACATAGAGGAAGAAGTACTTTGGATGTTGAGCAGTCATTTTCAGATGAAAGAATAGAGCATGTCACAAAGTCAATGTATGAACAGCTTACAAAATTACATTTAAAAAATGAGACATATATTTCCCATCAATATTTTCCTGAAAACTTTGACGTCATTAACATGACACTGCTTCAGACATTTTTCTAAAGGTTTATCTTTGAAAAAAGAAACCCGTTACTGTAATTATTCCTTTTAATTACAACGTAATGTTTCTAGTAGTTTCAGTAACATGGTTAATAATATAAAGGTTGGAAAATCATGCAAAATTAATAAAGCGAATTTTAATCACTTTTTAATCGAATTCAATCCATATAACACAGTAAAACCACTAAGACACAAGGGGTTACTGGATGAGAGAGAATTAAAAAAACAAAAGTATTAAAGAGCGATGACAATAATAGAATAATCAGGAAGCCAGTAGATAACAATTGATATTGCATTAAATTTTTGAAGATCAAACTTGCCTGGAAATAAAGAAGCCGGAAGAGAGTTCCAAAAGCGAGAAATGTGAGAAAAGAAACTGTTAGCATAGAACTTACGGTTCTATCAAGCCAATCCGATTGTAAATCGATGGGGTCTTGTTGATAATCTCTCACTGAGCTTAAATTCATGAAGTCTAGGTGTCATAGGTATCAGAGCTCATCCGAACGATTACCATGGAATTATCTATAGAAAATGCATTAGGAAGCAACTTTACGGCGGTGGGAAAGTGACTGGAGCAGAGACGCCAGGACAGAACCAACAATATTTCTATTGTCTTTGGATTTTATTGAGAATCTCTAAATATATAATAAGAGCACCGGATAATATGTGACAGTAATATTCGAAGCATGAGTGAATGGTAGACTTATAGATATGAAAGACAGATTCAGGAGAGAAAAAATGTCGATCATGACACAGTGATTCAACTTTCTTGGCATCAGACCTAGCAATGGATTCAATATAATCTTTATACTTCGTATCGGCTGAGAATGTTAGCTTGTGAAATGTAGTCTATAATAATTTAAAGATATTACATGAAATGTTTCCCTAAATTACTTCATTAATTTTTAAAGTTTTTTAATGATAACAGTGACTATTAACGTAAAACGCAGTGCTTATTTTACCCATTAATACCCAATGGTATTAACAGTGGCGTACCTACTATGAAACTAATGACCCTTAAAATACAGAACCCTTGATCCGAAAAGGACTCCTGAAGTAACATTTTTAATGAACAATTTTTTCAACGAAATCAATGTTTTTTTTTTTTTTTTTTTTTTTTTTTTTTAAGTGTCTGTTATTAACTAAGGACCTTTGATTAATAGAGTCATAAACCAGATTGTTGAAGTATTAGGTTGGTGCAAAAATAATGACGCAATAATGTCGTTTTTTGACGTTAAAAATACGTTAAAAAACGACATTATTACGTCATTATTTTTGCACCAACCTAATAGCTAATGTTGGCCTTAGAATATGGTCTAATACGCATTTGATATGACCTCAAAATTGGTCAAATTTTAAAATTCGTGGCGAGGGACGGGGTTTTGCAGTGCAGGAACATCCAGATGCATTAGCAAGTTCAGCTTGCCAGAATCTTTTCATCGCCTGCATTTTGTCAGTTTCCCCCATTTCTATTCAAGCTTCAGGAACCAAAAATATAGATCTGCCACTGGGTATTAATTATAAAAATAAAAATCCGGTATTATAGGTTTCGATATAATCCGACTTTAATTATGGTTTTATAAAAATTCAGTATTAATTATCGATTTCTAGTTATGGTTCATTAATGTCACTGCCCCAATAATGGGGATAATGGTTATTAATCGATGAACAGAAAGGAGAAAACAGGCTATCACTCTAATTTCGATACTTTTTTAGCCTTAAATTGGGTGCAATGCACTGTTGCTGATGCAGAATGCAAAGCAAGGAAAGATGAAAAGCAAGAAGAGCTTCAGTTAAAGAGATGGACTCATGGAAATTCAACGGGTGTTGAAGATATTCTGTATTCGCAGATATATTTTTGTAATTACTGACAGAATAACAACTATTTTGCGTATTAAATATAAATTTACCCATATAAAGTTAAAAAAAGCAAAATAAAAATAAGTTAAGCAAGCAAGCAAGAAAGAAAGAAAGAAAGAAAGAAAGAAAGAAAGAAAGAAAGAAAGAAAGAAAGAAAAAAAGAGTGGAGAGATTTTCATAAAAATGTGTGGAGAGATATCAAGAAACAAAGAAAGTAGGGAGATATTAAGAAAAAGAAAGAAAGACTAGAGAAATATACTAGAAAGAAAGAAAGAAAGAAAGAAAGAAAGAAAGAAAGAAATAAAGAGGGGAGAAATATTACAAAGAAAGGAAGACGTGTGGGGAGATATTAAGAACAAAGAAAGAAATCGTAGAGAGCTATTCAGAAAAAAGAAAGAAAATGTGGAGAGATATTATAGAAAAAAGAAAGTGTTGAGAGATATTAAAGAAAAAGAAAGAAAGTGGCGAATTATTAAGCAAAAGAAATGGTAAGAGATATATCTAGAAAAAAGAAAGTAAGAGAGAAGAGATATTCAGAAAAAAGGAAAGAAAGAGTGGAGAGATATTAACAAACAAGGATGAAAGAGAAGAAAAAGGTTTAGAAAAAAAGAGAGTGTGGAGAGATACTAAAAAAAATGAAATGATTCGGTGGGCATTTGTGAATGAAAGACACACAGATGAAAAACATTTTAATAATCTTAAGAACAATAAAATATGCCCTCATTTTTTTAAACGTAGGCAAACTAGTATATATGTTCGTGTGTGTATGCGTGTGTGAACAGAATTATTTTACTGTCGATATCTACGCAAAAAGTCTAACAGTGCTTTTGTAAATGACTACCAGATTAAATACATTTTTTAAAAAAAAAATACTAATGTTATTAATCTTTTTTACATTACTCTTTCTTCATTTGTTTCCTTTGACGTTTTTTTTGTTTTATTTTCCATTTTCTTTTTTTTTGTTGTTTTTTGTTGCTTTTCCATTCTTTCGTTCACTTCCTCGTTTCTTCAGACTTCTGCTTGTTTCATTTTCTTTTCTTTTTGTTTTCTCCGCATCTCTATTTTTGCATCATTCAATACGGTCACAAAAATCGCCCAAGTTTTTTGTTTTGTTTTCTGCTTTTTTTTTTTTTTTCAATATGCGCTGTTTTATGTAATTTTTTTTATATTTTCTAATCTTTATAATTTTTATTCTCTGTTCTTTTTTGTCTGTCCTTCTTTCGTAATGGAAGCATTTTCTTTTTTCCTTTATAGACGCGTGTTGAGAAGGAAAAATAAATGTTTGTTCGTTGAAGGAAAAAACATAGTGGGGAGGAAAGACAAAAAAATAAGTCAGGACTAAACTCAATTTTGATAATGCATAATAATTACTGGGTAATTATTTGGAACAGTTCAAGCTCTCCAAGAAAAATGTTCTTTGGCTCCAAATTGGTATATTACACGTCTTTGTAGTAAAGGCGTTCACCCACCATCATTTGCAAATCTTGACTGAAGCTAACATTTCCCTCGCCTTTCTTTGTCTTCAACAATTTTTTTTCATATACTGCTTTCTCTATCGCTTTCTCTGTTATCATCCTCCCTTTCTTCTTGAGTCCCCCTTTTTTTTTTACTGTCCCCTTCTCCTAATGCTGCCGACAGAGAATTCCGTTTTCCCACTCAAATTCCATTTTCTTCTTTGCAATCTTTGAGCTAACTTAAATTGTTTTTAGTTTTTCTTCCAATCGTAGTTAGTATCCAAACACACCAATAGGCGCATGTGTGTGTGTGTGAGTTTTCATATTTTCACACATAAAGACAATGTGCCTCCATATACATACATATTCCTTTTATTCTCCCTGCCGTGCCACTTGCGTGATCAGGGATCTACGCAACTTCCTATTTTTTTTATTTCTTAAAGATGTTTGTTCTTAACTGTTCCTTCTACATTCAGTTCCGCCATCTATTCACACATGCTGGTCAGGTAGGTGTCTTGCGACATTTATCCGCCACTTTTTGCCTTCATTATGTCCTGTAAATGTCAAATTCTTCAAGTCATCGTTTCTCATTATGTGTCCACGAAATTTCAACCATTTATTTCTGATTCTGTGTATAAGCGGTTTTTTGTTTGCATTTTCCTTTAGATTTCAACAAATTATATATATTTATTTATATCGGAAAAAAGGACAAGCCTTACAACAACACAATAACATTTACAACCTCTTCCAATTGGAAAATTAGAAATAATGACATTTCTGGATCCAAAAATTATTTTGAATCAGAGATCCAAAATCATGAGCCATTGCATACAGACAAAAATTACTAAGTTCATATGAGGCTGGATAAAAAGTATGTACATTTTAATTAGCCACCACCTCCACATATATATTTATAATCAACTTACTTTTCTTCTCCTCCCCTTCTTCTTCTTTATATTCTTCGTATCCTCCTACTCCCTTTCAATCCCCACCAACGTCGTGCGTGCGTTTATTTATTTTTGAACATAATACAGCGTTCATTGGGATTTTAAAAATTTTTTTATTAAAGCACTGGGACTGAAATTTATATAAATCGCACAAGGATAGCGTGAGGTTGAAACCAAGGTAGCAGAATCGACTGATTTCCTAATTTTTAAAGTTAAAAGCTCTACAAGTTAATTTTTCTTTTTCATTTTTACTTCTTTCACACATGTATTGAGAACTTTTTAATACTACTGTTTCCTGGTCAAGTTCAACTCTGATCATTAAGCTTTTATATATATATATATATATATATATATATATATATATATATATATATATATATATGTGTGTGTGTGTGTGTGTGTAAATATAGCAGTAAACCATAAAATCCTAAATTACCTCATATGGTGCATAGTCTTGATATTTTATATTGCTAGGATCCACTTGGATTATATAGCAACGGATTTATTACCTTTACTATATATATATATATATATATATATATATATATATATATATATATATATGTGTGTGTGTGTAATGAAAAACAAACCACTTTAAGGTACCATTACGATAATTTATTTCACCTAAATCCTTTTTTAAGGATTCAGGATCATCAGGTAAAACTTCCAACAACGAATTGAGAGGAAAAATCTAAATATATTATAAAATATAAATATATAAATTAATTAATATATTATAAAATATAAATATATAAATTTAAATATATATATATATATATATATATATATATATATATATATATATATATATATATATATATATATATATATATAACATACAACGTGTGTTATCACGTGCGATACCCTGTCTTCATCAGCCGCCAACCAGGGGTGATCTCACGGTTTCGGTGGCTAAGGCGGGACCGCCACCCCAGGCGTCACCAGCAGTATTTGCCACCAGGCAGGGTATATATATATAAAAAAAGAAAAACTAATTGATCGTTCCTCTTTGTAAATTGTTAATGAAATAAATAAACGATTGTCCCTCTTTGCAGCTTCTGTCCGTAATGAAAGTTCCTGGACGCGTTAGCCGTTATTGACGCGCTCTTAAAAATCGTTATAAACGACTACGCAAATGTTTCACTTGCGCATCTTAGATCGTGAGGTTGCGCGCATAATAATTCAGTAATGTCTATTCTCACCGCAATTTTCCTTCCTGGATTTGTTGTCGATTTGGTTGTTTTTCATCTTTTTCATTACTGGTTCAAATCACTCAAAGCAAACGTCGTATATTGTTCTACAAATGGAACTGATTTGTAGCCCTATGTGACCCTTTAAGATTGTTATTAAGGATAAAAGAAAGCTCTTTTTCAAGATTTGTCCAAACAACCTTCTGGTTACATTTGGGCCACTGTATTTTTGGTTTACTTAGGATTTCTCCAGGGTTCTGTCGCTCAACGATGGAATCCCGAACGCTGTGGGTGTATTCCAGATTCATAATCCCATCACTCGATTTACATTCTCCGATAGGAGAATTACGTTGTTTGCACCAGAGTGCCTTATGGATACTTAAACCGCGTAAACCGTTAAATCTTCTGCCGCAATCATACGTTGTAGCCGGGTCCATATACAGGTCGTTTCCATTAAAATCAGTCTGATGGGTGATATATTCTCCCACCCCGCTACAGTCACCCAGAGGGCATTCTACGTCTCTTGTATTCTTCATGCTTTAATGTAGATTCTTGTCTTTCCAAGATGTCACTCCACCTTTCTAGAGGGTCACTTCGTCTTTCCGAAGTGTCATCTTGCTTTCCAGAGAGTCTTGGTAATCAATTTTTAACATAGAACGTGTGTTATCACGTGTGATACCCTCTCTTCATCCGCCGCCAACCAGGGGTGATCTCACCGTTTCGGTGGATAAGGCGGGACCGCCACCCCAGGCGCCACCAGCAGCATTTGCCACCCGGCAGGGTATAAAAAACAAAAACAAAAAAAAAACTAATTTATCGTTCCTCTTTGTAAATTGTTAATGAAATAAATAAACGAATATATATATATATATATATATATATATATATATATATATGTATATATATATATATATATATATATATATATATATATATATATATATATATATGTATATTAATAAAAAGAAAGAACAGTAAGATATATAATCCGGTGTTCTTATAGATATTTTTATTTTTACAAAATAGTGCTCAATGTAAATTTACAGAGCATTAATATTATAAGTTAATAGACTTAAAATATGGTTTTTCGCTACACAGTTCCAACCATGTTTCAAAAATGGAAGCTAAAATTCGCTTGAGGATGAAATGGAAGTGATGTCTTTAATTTAAGTACAAAATTAAATTAGGGGCTTTTAGCTTCCATTTTTGAAACATGGTTGGAACTGTGTAGCGAAAAACCATATTTTAAGTCTATTAACTTATAATACATATATATATATATATATATATATATATAAACGATTATATATATATATATATATATATATATATATATATATATATATTAAGGTATGCTATATTTATGTGTTAAAGGGCTCAATATCAAAGATAGAGTGCATGTTAATATAAAAGTGGAGATTGAAGTCTACACCCAGATGCTGATTAAACGCATTCGGCAGGCCCGTGTGTGTGCGCGACTGCGTGTAGAGGTTTGAAAAAGGCACTGTGCGTATTAGTGTTTCTTGATAGTTACTCATATTTTATTCCCTTTCTTAATTTCTGTTTCTTTTGTTTTTGTACTTCCAACTTCTGAATAATCTTTTCTACTCGTGTGGTTAGAACATTCACTTTACGAACATTAGAACCAGGTTCGAATCTCAGCATAACCGATTTGTCATGGCGATAGTTTCTTGATGTTATCGGCTTGTGGAGAAGTGATCACAACGCCATTAGAAAGTGCCTGAAAACCATACCACTGGTTGATCCCAACCATGTTTTTTTTTATATTGGATACACGCAACTTTTTCGAAGGCTGTTTATGATTGTGACCGAGAGTTTGAGATGATTGATGTTTTTCAAACTGATGGTCGTGTAAGATTATGAGCTTTCTCTCCCAAAATGTAAATAAGTTTCTTCTCAGGTGGAATTCTATAGGCTCAGAAGACATCTATAATATGGTTTAGTTAGCCGCCTTAGCAGACAGGTGTGCCCGAAACAGAGTAGTCAACATTCATATATATATATATATATATATATATATATATATATATATATATATATATATATATATATATAGAGAGAGAGAGAGAGAGAGAGAGAGAGTATTAATAAGATGATGGAGATTTAATTATCAATTTCGATTAAAATATATTAATTTATTTCGTGAACAGCAAGGTGCTCAACTCTTCAGATCAAAATCGCCTCCGTAAATGGAGAAAATACATTTATACATTTATGTATTTTCTACATTTACGGAGAAGATTTCGATTTGAAGAGTTGAACTGTGTTCACGAAATAAATTAAAATCGAAATGGATAATTAAAGTCTCCGTCTTCTTATTATCTTTACAATGTCCTGTAGTCTACATTGAGCTGGATTTATACCCTCCTTAGAATTATTCCTTCCAATCATAAAATGACAAAACGTATATATATATATATATATATATATATATATATATATATATATATATATATATATATAAGTATAGGTTTGGTGTATACGGAATAAACTCCAATAACCAACAAATACTATTCTTAAAAGAGTGCTCAATACAGAGTAGAGCAAATATGATATATGCATATACGTATGTGTATATACACATACGAATGCTTATATTTATGTGTGTGTATGTGTATATATATATATATATATATATGTGTGTGTGTGTGTGTGTGTGTGTGTGTATGCTTGTCTGTAGGTATGCTTTTCTGTGTTTTCTGTGTAGTGAAGAATGTGTGTACCCATATGTCTGTATGTATTTTTTATTTTCTTTCACCTACTCTTATATTTTTATAATCGTGTATGTCCGCTAGTGCGTATATAGGTACAGCGTAACCCGGATATAAGGGACCCTGATATAAGAGAAACCCTGATATAAGAGAGATTTCCTCTGGTCCCAAATTTGAGCCATACTTACCTAAACAAATGTAGACCAAACCCGGATATAAGAGACTTTTTCCGGTCCCGACAACTCTCTCATATCCGGGTTACACTGTATATATCAAATATATTTTTATATATATTTGTTTGGCGTTTTCGTTTGTATATATTAGATAGTTTCTGTCCATGTCTATCTGTTTTAATGTCCTTTCTTTCACTAATGTTTGTTTTTCTGTTCTACCCATGTCGAAGTTTATCTATGCTATTATTTTTTTCTGTGTATATTTGCCCGTATAAGTTATATTTTAATAAGTGGTTAGAATTTGTTTAATAACATTTTCAAACTTGAATATTTCTTGGTTGGGGTATCGGAGTATCTTTGTCAATGTATGTCTGTGTATGTACGTGTCTTTATCGGTGTATGCGTGTATGGTCGCTTGTGTGTATCTTTCGCTGTGTATGCATGTTGTTTTTTTTAAAGGGTCGTGGAAATACTTCCTGTCTCGTCGTTTTTTTGTGTTTATCTAAACACGCCTGCCTCTGTTTATGCTTCAAATGTGTCTATGTTCTCATGAAGTTCAGAGCAACATTTGATCTTAACATTTATTCCAACTTAATTTCACCAAAAACAAAATAAATAGAATAACATAAGCATTTTTCTTTTTTTCCTCAGTATTTTATAATTTTAAACTTAATATAGATTAAATTTAAATTTTAAAATGGATAATTTTTAATTTCAAATTTTATCGTATAATTTAATATTTATTATTTAAAATAAATTCTATTTTAGTCTAACACCAACATTAAAGTATTAAATAATCATTATAACCTTAGTTCGTTGCCAAGTTTTTTTAATCCTCGTATACTTGTATTTTGATTGGTCATTCCAGCTTATGTAACAGCGTTTCCCTTAGCGAGGGGTGTTTGATTGATTTGAACCTTTTAAAACCCTTTATTCTACATTCAACATCATCACTTCTTAAGACACCAGAAGTGTTGAAACAAAATGGTTATATTTGTATTGATATTTATGTTATAATTTTCGAATAAATAATTATATATATATATATATATATATATATATATACTCTTTCATACGTATGTATGCTCTTTCATATCCATCAAAACTGAATATTACCTGATTTGCGAAAAAAATACTTTCAAGTGCTCCTGAAATGATCCTCAGAAACTTCAAATATTAAACACGCAGAAACAGTTATGATCCATCATTAAAAGACATGTCTGTGAGAATAGAAAACAATATTACAACAACGATCTCATAGAAGTCATAAAAACTGCTCTAAAATCTAAAAACAATTTAATAAAAATAAATTATTCAAGATGAATGAAATTTATAGAAAGTTGAGGAGCCTCCATTAATATACAAAATAAATTGCCAAAAGTAAAGACGGACTAGGCCGGAATTTGATCCAGGCTCGCTTATTCCACTTTCTATGTGGATAAGCGTTATGTACACTCGATTTAAATGTAAAGCACAAAAGACTATGTTATCTTAAGTGAGATTACTCGATTACCAGTTTAGTACAGGCAATGGAACTATGAATCTTCACTGCCTTCAGTACAAGACACGAAGCGAATTTGTTCGCTTAACTGTTAAATTCAATAACAGAGTAAATAAAAACAAAACAAAAATATGTCTCATGAGATATATTCATAATCGCCGACGCTATTGATATGCACCCACTAAACACGGAGATATATATATATATATATATATTGGTTTGTTTTATGCTTAAACGCTTGGTGTTAACCTGAATGTACACTTCTATATTTACATCCGCCCTGTCCTTGATATTGAGCAGTTTGACTTATAAATATACTATACATTAAAACTACAAAAATCATTTTACCCATTCGTCTGTAGATATCTATCTATCTATCTATCTATCTATCTATCTATAGTATCCATTTATAATCTCTCTCCCTCTCTCTCTCTCTCTATATATATATATATATATATATATATATATATATATATAGAGAGAGAGAGAGAGAGAGAGAGATTATAAATGTAGCGAAAGTCCTCTCATACTTATCAGAAGCTAGATATGATAAAAAATATTGTATGCTATATTCATGGGTCAAAGATCTAGCGTATGCAAATATAAAAGTAAGTATTGAGGTCACCATCAAGCGGCAGCAGTATTTTCATGCTCAAGGACAATCTGATTTTATGCGCACTAAGTTCTTTGGAACTCATCTCACAAATGGCAGTGATTTTTTTTTAACATTCTCATTTCTCTTACCGGCTTATCGAGACTATTAATATGGCGGCTTCTAAACTGACAAAGGTAATGAAAAGACACGCCGTTATCGTTCAACTAGCTACCAACCGCAACGACTTGGGGATAGCTATTGTTTAGGAAAATACCAGAGGTACAGTGACGAACATTAGTTCACATTGTCTATGATCATCCAGCGGGTCGAGAACAATGAAGGTTATGACATAGCTACCATTTTTTTACAGCAGGGTCTCAACCGCAGGGCTTACATCGAAATGCTGGTCAGTTTGATGAAGCCCGCGATCGAAGCTTTAGACGTAATTCTTCTAATCGCTTTCTGTTCATTTCCACATGGAACACAAGATGCAGGAATTTCCCGCGATCATGTCACCCATCACGTCGTTTTTCATGCAGTCGCTTTCGAGGCTGCATCAGGCCTGTCTTGGAGGCTGGGATTCATTTTTTATTGAATAACTTTTGCCCGTTTTTTCAAAATTGGGCATGTGTAAATTGATTGAGGGGATTTTTCTATTAATATCTTTATTTTTCCATACCTTTCTGTTTTTAATATTATAATTTTCTTCAGTTAATTGGCGCGCATAGAACCATACGAGCGCGCACACACGCACACAAGCACACAGTCTATTTTTATTACTTCTCAAACATTATTTTTAGTCGATTCGGTGTTTAAAATAGATGTTCTGTTTTTTTTTATTTGTTGGAAACAGTTTATTACGTCTACCGGCCTCCACACTCTTAATTAAGAAAATAATGGGGTTTTTATTTTAAACTTGGATGTCCATTAAAAATAATGTTTCAAGCAATAAAAAAATCGGATCAAAAATAAATCCATTAACTGTTTAGAAATTTCACGCAATATATATATATATATATATATATATACATATGCCTCTGTCCGATGAAGGACAGGGGCATATGTCACAATTCGACAAAGTCCACATGCACGGCGATGCACTTCTGGTATCGTTCAATAAGCTTCTTTATCCATTCCGAAAAGAAGTTTTTCGGTTGATAACGAAGCGAAGTCTGCAGTGATTCTTTGGACAATAAACTCAGACGAACTTTAAGGTACTCCAAGTCATCATGCACTATGGTTTGTGCAGATCCACAGCTGATGCTTCCGTTTGCCACCACTTCTGCTAAAGTGATTCACCGGCCTTAACTGACAAAACATCCACCCTTTGGATATCTTCTTCCATGTTCGATGTTGATTAACGACCAAATCGTCTTTCCTCCATTATCCTCGTTCTTCCGACTTATATATCTTCTATTTAAATGATGGTGGATGCTCCATACTGCGCCAGCGCCACCAACCACCAATGGATTTCCAGATGTTTGACTCCATCAGTCAACAGAAAGCCTACTACTGCACATTGTTCTTCGATGGAGCAATCGTTGATTGGAGCGTCCATAATTCTGACCTCGATACTCTCCACCACTCGACTGAACGCGCGGTAATCTACCCGTCATTATATTAGCGCACTGGTGCCACACGTCAACGCCTCACTGATGTTTTTCTTTTTTTTTTATCGCATAATATAAAAATTACATTTACTTTCTGATTTACTCTTGCATATCATATATTTTGGAAAACTACGTCGAGAAACCGGTGCCATCAGAAAAATAATATTTTGCTGTAACAAAATCTACATTAGCGATACAATACATGATTGATGTTAAGACGGTGAAAACTTGTTTTTTACTTTAACTAGATAAATAAAGTGATAAATAATAAAATATAAATAAACAAAAACCAAAACTAAGCTGAAATTTGTTAAAATGTATTTTTGATTCGGTTAAAACAAGAATGTCTGTATGGCACATTACACAGACGGATTCGAGTTTCATTAATTGTCCTTGCGAAATCTAACAAGACACATGTGACACTATTACAGGCGGAAACCAAAGCGCTATAAATTCTCCTTCATATATATATACACAACTGAATGTCCAAAGGAGTTTGAAACCTGGCTCTTATGAACAACTGATACATCCACATTTTCTACATTCTAAATGCAATGTTCTCTTATCCAACCGAAAAGTAACTGATACTAAGGTGTCAACAGTGATTGAACCCGGTAGAACAGAGTGCATTAACAGATGTGGTAATACCAGCATTGAATTGGGATGGAATTTCATACAAAATTCCAGTCCTTAGAACAGTTGCTTCATCGACGATTAAATTACTTATTTTTTCTGGCCTCAGTCATCGTTCTGCAGTCAGAATTAAAACATGTCTACAAACAAATGGTTGCCAAAGATGCACTACTACAGCTATATTATCTTTTTATCTGCTATATCTTCCATACAGCTTCTTCTTAAAAACTTTGTTTTTTAAAGTGTAGTAGGCGGAAACGCTGTCGCTAATTTTGGGGGTATTTCAGTTATATATATATATATATACATATATATATATATATATATAAAGAAATATAGTCTTAAGGTGTGCTATATTTATGGAATAAAGTGCTCAATATCAGAGATAGAGCGTGTGTAAATATAAAAGTGAACATAGAAGTCAACACTTAGAGGCGACAGTCTGTTTCATGCTATATGCAATCGTCAGGCCACGTGTGCTGTTATCTTTCTCGGCTATTTATATATATACGGGTTAGTGGTGCATTGTGGGTATTCTATTATGGCGGTTATTTCACCGGAAGTCGTTTGTTTATCTATTTAGGTCAAATTATATTGCTTGTTTTTATTTTTGTTTCTTATTTTATTTATTTATTTATTTATTTATTTATTAACGTAGTAAAAATTTGTTTATATCACTTATTTAACAGTTTTGTTTTGGTTTGGGAATTTAATTAAAGCTATATATATATATATGAATGATAAAAAGTATAGTTTGAAGGTATGTTATATTTATGGATGGAAATAGTCAATATCAGGGATATTGATACCGCTTCCTGTTGGCATCAATTTTCTCTTTTATATATATATATATATGTGTGTGTGTGTGTGTGCGCGCGTGCTTGGATTCAGGGTGCGATGGATAAGTTGTCGTCTTAATTACACAAAAATGACAATAACACTGACGAGTCATTTTAACAAATATATTTACCAAAATTACACAAAAATATCTTAAAATACTAAAGAGCAAATCTATAAAATCGCTATTGGCTTCAGCTAGAAGTTACAGATGACTTAGGAATCGCCTGTACCTCTTCTGGGCGGTCTCCTTTTTTTTAAGTTGGTTAATGCTGCCATAATCCTTGCTTTCATTTCATCTTTGGTGTTACAAGGAATTTTGTTGGTCTTTCGCTCAACTACGCCCTGTACATAATAATCAAGAGGGGCTGCTGTCTGTGGAGTTAGGTGACCAGATGTAAGGCGTGATGTAGTTGCAGAAATTGTCTGACGGCCATGACTGGGTTCTCCTGCTTGTATGACATGATGCAGAGTTCTGTTGCCAGATATAGGGTCTTCCAGACATCCTCTTGACCCACGGCAGCTCTACCGCCTTAAGAATAATGATGTAGGCCTCCGTATTGAGTTTGAAGCCCAGTGGAAAGATGAATATATGCATATCGTCGCCATCAATAGTGATCACTCCAAAAAACACTGATGTTGAGTGGTTATATCATCCAATTATTTCCCAGTCCTCTTTAACTTCCTTAGATTGACACAAAAACAATCTGAAATGTTCGTATTAGAGCTTCCGGCACGAATTCCAAGCAGTACAAAATATCTTTGCCAAATTTCTGGCGTATTGAATTGCGTCATATTTTTTTATCACATACCGTGCCCAACTGACCCTAGTGTGCTCTGTAGACGACAAATCAAAAACAAAACACGCACTTGCTCGAAATTAAAAATAAAAATTGGCGATAATTTACCCATCGCACCCTGTATACATAGCGTCGGTAGATATAGAGGTATTAACCATGACTTAGATTTTATCATTGAATTATATAATGATATAGCATTTCTTTTCCAATCAAAGCTATAGCTTCAAATATGATTATAATGAGGTAACCTTTATCATTCTCCCATTCTATAGCGAAGAAAACGGCGACTTACCTCATCAAACCAAGCGACAGGGCTTCGCGTGTATCTTACGACGGAAAATGTGGCGAAAAAGAAAATTACTTACCAAAAAAGAAGGCACGTATTCCGCATGACATGCTGAAGACGAAATATTTAAATTAAAAAACAAGTCCGTCGCAGGAGTCACTATACAAGTATTTTGATATGCAAAAATTGGGCGTCCTCTCCGAGTCGTCAACGAATAGAAAAAATGCTAGCCGATAAAAGCAGTTGGTGTTCTCGAATCGGGGAGTTGGTGTATTTTTGGCTACCACGTTCGTCGGAGAGTGAGTTTTTTTTTCTGAATGGTTGCGTGCATTGTGCTATCCCAGATCGCTTACACATTCTATACAGTTTACTTAATGGTAAAAAAAATAAAAGAAACAGAAAATATGAGAGAAAATTAATAATGAAATTGCTTCCTTTAAGAAAATCAGATAACATAAGAAAATTACGTCTACTATGATTTAAGTACGTATATATATATATATATATATATATATATATATATATATATATATATATATATATATATATATATATCAGGCAATAAAAACGAAAGAAATCTTTCCCCAAATTATATGTAGAATTTTGAAATAAAAAAATAAAGTATCAATTCAGTTCAGATGTTTCTTATTTCTGCTAGGAAGAAAAATTAGAATTAATAATGTGAAAACCTGAAGAATCTATCTAATAAAAAGATCAAAATAATGACGTCGTACAGGCATACTTGTCACGCTTCGAACTTGATTACGACAAACATTGAGATATCATCAATCGACCTCAACAATTTTACTATGAAAAAGTTTTCTAATAACTTGGACCGATTTTAAATGTCAATTAAGTTTAAGAGTCTAATGATGATTTTTCCTTTTCTTTCAGATTTGGCGGACATTCAGGCGATATTATATTTCGCACATAATTGTCATGACTTAAATAACATGATCCAATAGAGAAATAAATAAATTTTGACCAATAACACTGATTTATTTACTGCTGACTTAGATCCGTGTTAATGAAACACCCTTATATATAATCCGTCTTAATGAAACTATATATATATATATATATATGTGTGTGTGTGTGTGTGTATATATATATATGTGTGTATATATATATATATATATATATATATATATATATAAATATTAACAAATCGTGTGGATTTCCAACACCAGATCATTGCCGCAAGATATGGAACTAAGAGTTGTGATGAGCTGACACGCAGCACA
Organism: Acanthosepion lycidas; assembly: GCA_963932145.1. Classification (NCBI taxonomy): domain Eukaryota; kingdom Metazoa; phylum Mollusca; class Cephalopoda; order Sepiida; family Sepiidae; genus Acanthosepion; species Acanthosepion lycidas. The sequence goes on from OZ010574.1 coordinate 110,998,133, forward strand.
TTTTGGTAATATATATTTCATTATTATAATATTAAGGCTCTGTCTTGTTACACTAAACTTTCAATTTGTCTCATATTTTATTTCATGTGTGTGTGTGTGTGTGTGTGTGTGTAAAAATACTGTCGGGAAAAAAAACTGATGGAGCACTAGAATTTTTTTTCGAAACCCTTGGTCCGATCGACAACTTTTCAGTTCATACATATATATATATATATATATATATATATATATATATATATATATATATATATGTGTGTGTGTGTGTGTGTGTGTGCGCATGCGTGTGCGAACTTATATTCTTTAATATTTAGATGAATTATCACAGTTGTGTGAACTCATATTTACAAAGACTTTCTTCCTGATGATTGCCTGTCAATAACTTCCTGTCGTTTTTATCCGATTTTCCTGTCGATTTATCTTCCTTTGATTCGCGCCCGATTCATAAGGTGGGGGCCCAAACAGATCCTTTTTTTTTTCTTTTTTTTAACTTCGTTCTTCCTTACTTCCTTCTCTATTTGTCCTTCGTCTCTTTTAGCATAGCCTTCTTCTCCCATGAAGCCTCGAGCACTTTCCCATTTACCTTTTCTCTTTCTCCTCTTTTGCCTCATATAGTTCTTCGTCCTCCACTTCCTTCCACATCTTTTTACTCCATCGTTCAATCCTCCTCCTCTTAATTTCTTCTTTCACCACCTTCTTTATATTTTTAGTCCTTCCTATGCCTGGTACAGTTATACACGAATAGCTGTTTTTTTTTTTAAATGGTTTCCATTCTGAGTACGTTGTCATCGCTTAGCTTCATAGTTTTAGAAAGATTCGACCGTGTATCGTTCATTTCATTTCTCCCTCTTCCTTTACTTATTTTTCGTTTTTTTATCTCGCGTCTTCTTCTTCTTCTTCTTCTGCTGCTGCTGCTGCCTGACCTGCTCATACTACACCTACAACCTTCTTCCTCTTTCGTTTTATTTCTCGTTTACATGATCACGTTAAATTATTCTCCTTTGCTGCTTTTTATGCGTAAGTATTTTCTTTCTTTCTTTCTTTCTTTCTTTTAATCTTACTATTCCCCCCCTATTTCTTTTATCCACGAAACTTCTTCATCTTCCGGCCTTCTGCACTGTATTATGAGAGAGGTGCGCTAGGTTGAGAATAAACGCGGCTGAACTCATTTGAGCGAAAACAAGAAAAGAGAAAAAACTTAAAAAACGCCAGAAATTCTACGATTCCTCCATATTAGCCTCTTGCCTTGTACTCGCAATGTTGGTCTGCGTATGAGTAAATACAACATCGCTGAACAAAACCCTCTCAGGCGACTCTGATGACATTGGTGAAGAGCTCCACACTGTGCTGAAATCACCACGCTTATCCGTCATTCTCGCTTTCGTCGGTTGGCGTTCTTCTTCACTGGCCTGAGGCCAGTAAGAGAACGGCATTTTACGCTTGACTCGATCACGAATAAAAGACGTTGCCCGTGTGTTGTCAAAACCAATCGCTTGTCTGGTTAGTCATGCGATTAACGAGGGGAGGTAAAACGCTGGTTTGCACGAATTCCGTCTCTAATTACCCAAATATCCACTCTTTCCCTTGTAAACCAGGTTCTAGTTCTTTGCGTTGTTTCATAATTACCATTTTCCCTGATTATTATTAATATTATTATTAATAATAATAATAATAATAATAATAATAATAATAATAATAATAATAATATGATGATGATTGTGTATAATTGTTATTATTATTATCATCCTATGATAATTCTGCTTGTTCCTTCGTTAACACGTACGTTATGCCTGCAAATACTGCATAAGTAATGGACAAGTCGATTTTGATCGCAAGGAAATACAGAAAAGACATATAAATGATGCTCTTTGATTTCAGTGAGAAAAAGAAACAAAGATGGAGAAGAAGAAGACGTCCACGTGCATTTAACGCCAGCTTCAGTGATGCTTGAAAAACTTGTCATTTTCAGATTGTTTCATTGTACCCGCTTACTTCTTTAAATAATGAACTGTTTTTATACCTATGTTTATAACTGCAATATTTTGTCAAAGTTATTAAGATTAAATATTTAATGATTCAATAAGGGAATTTCCACGGGTATTGTCGTAGAAGTCGCAAAGAGCTTATTCAGCAATTAACTTAAGAATTATGATCCTTGAGTAAATTAAGATATTAGGTTGGTGCAAAAATAATGTCGTTTTCTCACATATGTTACTATGTGAGAAAACGACATTATTTTTGCACCAACTTAATAAAAAAAACCGTGACATTTTCTATGGTATTTCTAGTTATTATTATTATTATTATTATTATTATTATTATTATTATTATTATTATTATTATTCCTTTGATTTCTGGTGTGTACACATTTTGTACCGGGACACAACCAGTGACCTAAGGTCAGAAATGGCATCATGACATTTTCCACTGAGCATTCTTTGAGGAAAATAAACAAAAAACAAAACTAAAATCACACATTTTGCATCGATAAAGCTCTTCGTAAGTTATGGTCTGTACTTGTGAGGACAGTTTTTTTTTTTAATTTTGTATTTCTTTAAGGCATGGGCTTCCAGGAAACCCTTCAATGAGTCTACTGGAACGTATTTCAAATCATCCGCGGTTCAATCTACAACAACGGTTGTTGATGACTTCATTTGCCACATTTTGGAGATTTCGATTTGAAGTCCCTTGTATTTTGATAGTTTTTTGAAGAACTTCAAAGATACATTGCAGTCTATAGGGACTGTCATGTCAATAAGAAGGCACGTTTTCTCTTTGCGGTCTCTGATAAGAATTCTAGACGATTAGCTTTGATTGTTCTGTCTGTGTGTATTGTAAAGTTCCATAAAATTGATACGGGTCATATCTCGGTAACTGGGTCTGAGTGGTGTTCATACCAATTTCTTGCAGTTACCTTTCCGTAGAAGTTGCAGATTTTCCAATGCAGATATTAGCCCACTCAGTCATGTCGGGTTTTATATTCAGTGGGTGCAAATACTATACAACCGGATAAAAGATAGTCGATTATTTCTAGATGTTTATCACAGAATCTAAATTTTGCGCTAACATGATTTTTCTGTTTGTGTGCTTGGTAATTTCTATTTAGCAAGCATTGGACCTGTGCAGTAAGGATAAAACCTTTGATTCCATTTTTTAACCATGTACTACGTAACCACTAATGGGTACGAGATTTTTCTACATCAAATATGTTTGGTACAGGCTGAATATTAACCGTAAAGAAGTTTATCTTGCCATTCTTTCTGTATCTGGTCGATTGCATTTGCCTTTGATTTCATTTGTAAGGTTTTTCAGCTGCTATAGATGTATTATGTTTTACTTGCAATTCTTTACCCGCTTGAAAGTCCATTTGAAATTGTTGGCTTCCTTTATTACTGAAGAAAGTTTCTTAATTCTTTAATGTTCATTGTTATCCAGTCTTCTATAATTTTCAGTTATCTTTAAAGGCCGACTGTTGTATTTTTTAAGACGGTTCTAATTAAACTACTCCCCTGTTTCCTTCGTATCTAGGTACATACAGACGATCAGCCTTTGGATGATTCATGTGGTGGCAAGTGAGAAGCTTTCTCGTTTTGGAGTCCATTCGCTTAATGTCAGCTATGGTCCAGTTAAGGATGTTGAAACTGTATTGCACCCCGGGGACTGCCAAGGTGTTTATGGATGATATTCTATTTTTTGAATTCAACTCGGTATTTGTTGAAACTTGACTAATGCATGGAATAATAATGCAACATAAAATGTACTTAGAACAAAATGTAGTGAAACAAGAAAGTGTACACAATATTTACATATAGTCTTTTGTATATTCCTGGGAATACCGTTCCTGGAGAATGTGTTGACTGAGTCGCAGTCGCGCAGAGTCTCTGGTTGAATCTCTTGATTCCTGTATTTATCAATCCACCCACAAGGATCGAATGTGGCACAAGGCCGTTTTAATGTGGGTATCCCCGAGCCCGTAGGCTCGGCCAAAAATATGGCCTTTCTGAACCCGCCTAGACGGGTTCAGGCCCTGTCAACCTCCCCGGACGAAACCCTGCCCTTCGGCAAAGCCTCGTCCGGGTTCCCCTCTGCTAATGCAGATAGTTCGACAGTCGCCGAGGAATCTCTTGATTCCTTCCCTCTCTTCCCGGCACCAACCATATTTATATGGTCTGTACTCCACTATGCAAATTAGGTGGATCCTACCACAACAGTATTCAATGCCAAACGCACACGCCTCGAGATTTCTTTTCTTACTTTCTCTTTTATTTGCTTATATTGAATTCCATCTTTTTCGCTAATTGCTAGGTATATATATATGCTTCTTCTGGCTCCAGTTCCCTAATCTTCGTAACAAAAATTAAATCTATTGAGTGTGTTCCTGTAATTATCTGTTTCTTGAATGTTACTTTTGCATATTATTGCATGTTGCTATTATAGTTTAGTTCAAGCGTTAGTGAGATTAATGACAAAAAAAAAAAAAAAAGCAAGAAGGGGTGACACCGATTTTCCAAAACTCTTAAGGATCATGGTGTGTAACACACTATCAAAGGCTTTACGGTAATCTATTCATGCCGTGCTGAGATTTCTAACTCACTTCCTGCAATTATCCAGAATCATTTTTTTTTTTTATCAATAGTTGATCATTGCAACCATGTGAACCTCTCTGGCATCCCTTCTGTTCCAGAGGAAGAATGTTGTTTTCTTCGTGAAAAGAGTAAGTACAATTCGTCAAGACAGACGTGATCAGTTTATACGTGGTGGACAGATATGTTATTGGCCTATAATTTTTCGGATCATCTGTTTTCCCAGTTTTTAGCAGGAGATATGTAATACTTTAAGTGATCCATTCTGTGACTTCATTGAGATTATTAATTAGCATTGATAATGTTTGTGTAAGGGTTTTATGAATTGATGAGAGAAGATAGAGCCAAAAGTTTGGTACCTCGTCATTTTCTTGGGAATTCAGGCTTTACCTAACATTAGTCTTGGTTATATTTTCCCATTCTTGTAGAGGTTTATCCGTTATTCGTTCTTCTAGTTGGATCCATTATGCATTAGGGTTACATTCCTTTGGGCTCCTCCAAATATTCTCACAAAATTTCTGAACTTTTTCAATAGAGGTTGGCTTTTTAACATCTATAGCGGCTTTTCCAATTACCCTTTAAAATTTCTTAAGGGCCGTTTGGAATATCTTATTTTAATGATAGAACTTGCCGCGCTTTTCACGTTAACAGCAGTTTCTGTTTTTAGTAATTCTTTGATTGGTGAGATTTCATTTAGTAATTGAATTTTTTATCTTCGCTTCATCTCATCTTGTATCTGATTTTCTTTCTTTCTCGCTTCAATTTTGCCTTCCAAGATGGCTCTTTTTGTCTGTTGTTTGGTCTTTTCATTGTCTTGGCACCGGTCTTCCCCAGTAGCTGCTAAAGCTGTTGCGTATATAGCATTATTTACATCTGTGATATTTTCCAGTGGGTTGTCCCTTAATAGTGTTTGCAATGCAGCGTTATATGTTTGCACAATATGTTTACTAGACTTTGTCATATGAATTTTTAGAAGCTGGTCTCTGTCTGATATTTGTGTGTAAATTACTCTGCTGAGTACTTGAATGATGTGTCTTTTTTTTTTTTTTTTTTTTGCTTCGGTGAATTCACCTCTGTTGTTTTAAAGGAATTCTGTCCTAACGTCTTTTGACTCATCTTCAGTGAAGTAATCTGAATAACTTTATGTCGAAGATAAATTCTTCCTGAGAGATTATTATTTCATATCTCATTTTAGCTTTTACCTCATCCTCTTTCATATTAATATCCAATCACATCTTTTTATTGCCTTGGTTATTTTTTTTGTGTTGTATTTTGTCTTATATTTAGTCTCATATGATCTAAATCTGCATTTGAGAGTCTTATTTCGCACGATGTTCCTGTAGACATTGGCAAGCATATTTGCGTTGAGATTGGGTTTCCAGTTCCTATCATAATTCTCCATATTTAATATTTCTGATCCATGATGTTCTTCTACAGTGCGGGGGAAAAATTCTTGATTTGTTCATACTCTTCGCGAGTCTATTTCGTTTTCTTTTAATTAATTGATTTGGCATTGAGCTACTTGGTCAAAGGTTGGAAATATTTCGGATTTGTTGACCAGATGTTTCATAATTGTTCTAGTAACAATTTTTCGGCCCCAGGCTGGTTCCTCTCTGAGGCTAAAAATAAAATTAAAAATATATAAGAAAAAAAAAATTATGAGAAAAAGACTTAAAATTAAATTAAATAATAATAATAATAATTATTATTATTATTATTATTATTATTATTATTATTATTATTATTATGTTGGTACTGTTGTTGTTATTTCTTTTGAGCAAATCTTTAATACTCTTCTATTGTGCCATTAAAGTGAATGTTAGTAGTGTTATTGACAACGTACCTTTGCTAACGCTTATGAAGTGCCACGTTTCATTGGGACTATACCGTGACTGAGATGAGTGCATAAGGTCATAGGGTGCATATAGTCTTTATTCAAGCTCTGGCAAAATAATCTGACAAAAGAATCTGAAGATATTTCAAATCAGGCAGCTGTATTCCACTCGAAAGATTAGATTAACACCAACACACCCAAGTAATATGATTGTGAGTGATTAAAATAAGCATTATCTATCTATCTCTCTATCTATCTATCTATCTGTGTGTATGTGCGTGTTTGCTTGCGTGCGTGTGTGTATGAGTGTGTGGACGTTTCCTATTCATCGAAACGCGTCCATCTATCTATGATATAACGACATATAATTTTGTATAATTTTATATATCAGCAAACAGTATTTATAAAAATCGTATGAAAACGAGAGACGCTGGTAGTTTCAAAATTTTTTTAAATAATATTTTTGGAAGTATATTTCTTTAAAGATTATTTTTCTCTTTAGACAAATTCTTCTTTTACATTTTTCCCTTTAGCAACTTTGTCTCTGACTATCCCACATTGTGACAACAGAAATTCTACCATGAATGATATATATATATATATATATATATATATATATATATATATATATATATATATATATTGCAAGAGCATGGGCGCAAATTTAGCGTTTTTTTTTTCTTTTATTCGAAATAGAATTCCCTATGTCAAAATTGTGATCAATTTCATTACAGTGAACAACCGGTGCGTTTTGGGTGTTGTTTTTGTTGTAAACTACCGCTGTTTCTCGCTTTGTGTCCATGTGTAGACGTGGCACAATCAACAAATCACAGTCCGATGAAATCCTAACAGATGAAATGTGTCGCAAATTTTTTTCTGATTTGTCATACTATCTATCTATCTATCTATCTATCTATATATATATATATATATATATATATATATATATATATGTGTGTGTGTGTGTGTGTGTATGTGTGCATATATACACACATACATATATATATATATAATATATATTTATATAAACACAGACATACATATATATACTTATATACATATATATATATGTGTGTGTAAACTCGTTTCTATTTCGCCGAAACAAATGTAAACTCCAAACAGTCAATAAGTCAGTATGGATTAAATGCTGAACACTATGAATAGTCTGTTAGACTATTTATTCCTATTCCTATATTTATTCCTATTGAATAAATATATTATTTAATGCGTATCATTCTAGGCAATAAAATATTAAATATTTCTATTTGCTTTCCTTTTCCTCTTCCATTATAAATACTTTATATTGCTAGCATCTATTTAAAAAGTCATTTACCAAACGATTCTTGTTGATTGGGGATTAGCAGTAATTCAAGGTTAGCTATTTAAATTTTAAACGCCGTTCGAATGTGGTTATTTAATAAACCGTTATCATATTTATTTGTTTATTTGCAAATAATTATTTGATAAATAATTGATATGAAATATCGGATAAAAGTACATAAGATGTAATGCATGAAAAACGGATGATCTATTTTTTTAAAGTATCTTGAAAACTTTTCGCTCCCTACGAGCATTATGAAGTCAACTGAAAAGGTCTACATAAAGATAAAGTTAGAATAGGCCGCTTACTAAAAATGCTGTAGTTAATTTAAAACTTAAACAAATAATAAAAAATTATATTATTTTTAGACGCAATAAATGCAGTGACATTTCAGTATGCTTTGATTTTTAAACTATTCAAGATCAGGATCTAATATTCGAGATTTATCAAAATATTTAATTGAGTAATTCCAGTGAATTTTCCCATTTTTTTTTCTAATGGAGTCATATGTGGTTTTTGCTTTATTTGAGATGAAATGACCCAATTATATGTGTTGTAAACTAGAAAGGGTCACTGAATGAGGTATAACCAAAACAGAGGTTAGAAATGAAATGGTAATCTTTATAACATCAACAAAATAAAATACTCCCCAGCGGTGTGAAATAGATAAACCACTGTTAGTGGGAGACTACATATATAGCATATAACCTTCAATTATAATAGTGCCCAAGGTATTTATGAGAATAGGGCATACGCATAAGTGTTTATAGATACGGTATAAAACACTCCCCATTTTAGATTTACTCAGCACAGACAGTAACTTTTCCTTTCCGGGCTAATGTCGATTCTGTCTTTATTTCTTCTTTTCCTCCTACTTTGTCTTTTTTGGAATTTTGTCTCAGGAGCTTTCCGAGGAATAGGCACATCAAATGTGTCGAAGAGAACTTCCATAGCCTCAACATCCACTGGAATATCCTTCTCCTCATGTATATCCCTACTTTTTGTTTGATTCAAATGCATAGTAGAAACTATCCGTTATCCGTGGACCCACCTTTGGATTTTTAAGGTCCTTTTAAAGGTATTCACAAAACGCTCTGGCTGGTCGTTGCTTCTAGGGTGGTAATTGGCAATTGTTATGAGCTCTGCTACAAACATTTTACAAAATCTCTTGAATACTTTTGATCTAAATTGGATACCGTTATACGAAAAAATAGAATCTGGAACCCGGAACCTCGCGAACATTTCATTTAGAAACCCAATTACTACTTCCGTGGTTGGTTTCTTACATCTCAGTATCTCTGCTCACTTGAAAAAACTCCCTACAACGCTCAAATGATATGGGTTGAACGTTATTGGTGGTGCTTTAGCTGCCAAAGCACAGACTTTGCATGACTTTACCAAACATACGATGTCTCTATCCATGCTATGCCAATATACATAACTTCTCATTAAGCTTGTCATTCTGGTTATACCAGGATGTCCTGTGTTGAATTCTTTCAGGATTCATTTCTCTACTGATAAAGGTACCACTATTCTTTCGCTGTACATGAGAACATCATTGAAAATTAAATATTCTGTTTTACGCCTGTCTTTTAGTTTTTTCTTCATCCCCACAATAAAATTGTCATCCAACGCTTGATTTTTTATTTCTTCCAAAGTCACAGGTAGTTCCCGCATAGTATCACATACAACATTTTTTATCTCTACTTCCGCTCGTAAAGAAGCAATGACCGTGTCTTCCAAAGGTTCAAAATTTTTTCGGATGTCAGGTAATACGTCCACTTGACTCAATTAACTTCATGACAAGAATCCCATCCTAAAATCGTAATCTAGTAAGATGGTCCCCATCATTGTTTTTGGCTGGAAGATGCGTCCTGGATGAGTGGGCAATAGTTTTAATCCAGCCATCTTCAAGTTCATGCATAATGCAGGTTCCTATTCCATACGCACTAGCGTCGCTTGCTACGATTATTTCTTTTATAGGATCGTAAATCGTCAAAAACAAGTCCGACGTTAGCATTCCTTTAATTTTATCAAATGCTTCCTGGCATTCCGCTGTCCAAAGCCATTTAGAGTCTTTTTCTATAGTCCGTTTAACGAAGCACGCAAACAATTCATGTTTGGCACAAATACGTTGTAATAATTTGCCAAACCTAAGAAACTTTGTAGGGAGGTGACATTTTCAGGAACAGAGATGTCTTTTATAGCACTGTCTCGTGCTGGATCGGATCTCCTGCCATTTTTGTCAGTTATTTGTCCCAAATATTTGATTTTATTCATAAAAAAATCGCATATTTCGTCTTTCAGTTTGAATCCATAGACCTGAATCCTTCTGAAAACCTCGAAAACATTTTTCTTGTGTTCTTCTGGGTTTCCACTTTTCAGCAAAATATCGGCTAGATAAGCAACTGCAAAGTCAAGTCCATTAGGCATCGTATCCATTGATTGCTGAAAAACAGCTGGGGCGAATTTTATTCCGAAAGCCAAACGATTGAATTTTTACATTCCTCAATGGTGTGATACGATTAAAAAAAAAAAGACTCACCATACCACTTACACAGGAACGAATCCTCTTCATTTCCTTCATGTTTCATTGGTAAGAAATAATTTCCATTCGGACAGGTATTCTCGCAGACTCCCGAGTGCATGTTACTCCAGCCGCTCCAACCGCTTCAAGTCTAGGCTTAACCGTTACATATCTCTTCCTCTTACGTTCATACAACAGCCTCTTTAAGTAAACGTCTACATTGAGTGGCTCTTGGGCTTCGAATTGCATGGACACTAATAAAAATATTCATTTAAAAATTCAGTAAATGTAAGAATAAATATAGTTCTCATTAACCGGTAATGTATCAATGATTCTTCTTGCCATCAGCCTTAAAGGCGTAGACGATCATGTCTCTTCGCGATTTCCTATCCTTTGCAGGTCTTAATAATCTTTTTCGTTTTACCATCTCCCACCAACCATTCTACCGCTGTCAGATTTCCTCGACAGATAGGTGGGCTTCTGCTTCCTACTGTCCCTTTTGATACGGATGTGTGTTGTGAGTGTTCTATTCTCTAAGTCATCCTTCCTCATTATGTGTCCAAGAAATTTCATCTTTTTCTTGCTTTTTACTTCCTTTTTATGCTTTTTATTTCATTTTTTTAAAGTTTCTTTGTTGCTTACACGTTTCCTTCATAATATTCTCAGCATTCATCTGCAGAACCGCATCTCTGTTGCATTAAGTCTTCTCTTCATTGCTATGTAGGAGGATTGATATTACATAGCGGTTCAACACTCTTTTGTGTTTCTAACTAAATTTTCCAATTTCTCAGTATTTTGCTTAGTTTTTGGCAGTCATCTTTTACTACTCAAAACGCCTTCTGATTTCAGTGTTACGCTATCCAGCTTCTGTGAATAGACTTTCCAGATATTTAAACTTCCGTTTTTTCCTCCTTTATCTGTTTTCCGTGCTGTCTGCCATTTTTCCGTCTTCGTCTGCGTTTCGATTGTGACGTCATGAGATACATCAAATAATAGGGATAACAAGAAACAAAGCGTAGCAAATGCAGTCGATTATTGAATATTACCGGGTATGGAGAATGGGTTGCATCTCTAACATACTTTTGGCATTAAGCACGCGAGATTCCAGCGAGCAGATAACTGTGGTTTCCGTCTTAAAAATTGATGATTCATATCGAATCAATTTCTTTAATTCTCTTCTCGAGTGACGAAACAGTCACAAGGAAAATGGCGCACAACACTGTGACACAGGGACTCGCGTAAAAAATAAAATATCAAAAGTCACTATTGTATCCAATTGCTTTCCTCCTGTTTTCAGAGTCTTCTGCTCTTTCAATATCGCGTGCGCCTACTCACATACTTCGAGTCATGTATTTTTTTTTTTAGCCTTTAGCGAAAGAAAGAATGATTAATGCAGACCTTTGTAAAGAGCCCTTTGAGTAGTACGTGATTTAGACGAAATAAATGTAACTTCCTGTATTTTTCCTACAGAAATGAAGTTGTCATTTTATTTTTGTGCAAAGTGAAACTCCAGCGACATGGAAATTTGAAGTGTTACATTTCTAATGTTGACCAATGAGAAACCTGAAAAAATTTTACGACACTTGCAGACAGTATTGCTTAGAAAAATTGAGGATCAAATCATTGATCCAACAAACACGAACGGCTCTAATCACTCTCTTTCTCACTCTCTCTCTCTCTCTCTCTCTCTCTCTCTTTCTTCATATATATATATATATATATATATATATGATTAATACAAATCAAATCCATTATCTGATTGATGATATATTCAGCAGCTATAGAGATTCGTAGGGGAACCATTTTTTAATTGTTCACTCCACTCTTCAGAAGTTTTTTTCCGTTTTTCTCATTTTTCGTTGTCTCTCTCTCTCTTTCTGTACACACTCACATATATATATATATATATATATATATATATATATATATAATAAGAGAGAGAGGGAGTGAGAGAGCAAATATATATGCATATAAAACAAATATATATGTATATAAAGCATATATATATATATAATATATATAATAATCAATATATATATATATATATATATATATATATATGAGAATTTTTCAAAATCAAATCATATTATAATTCTGACGATTGCATATAGCATGAAACAGACTGTCGCCTCTAAGTGTTGACTTCTATGTTCACTTTGATATTTACACACGCTCTATCTCTGATATTGAGCACTTTATCCCATAAATATAGCACATCTTAAGATTATATTTCTTCATATATATATATATATATATATATATATATATATATATATATTGCTTATTATGTATTACATTCTGTAAGTTCCAAAAACTAATCTGAGATATCCAATTTTAGGCAAAATATCTTACATTTCGCAACTTTTCAGATTACTTATTTTCGGCATTGATTTTCTGTACGTGATATCGACGCAAATATTATATTTTAGCCCCTTTTATTGTATTGCAAGCATTATTAAATATAACTAAATTAATTGGGTTATATTCATGCCTAATTTACCTGTTGCTATATGACGTTTCATATTGATGCTATTTCTGCAACTACTGCTGATACTTAAAGAAATACTCTTTTAACAAACATAATCTGGCATATTAAAAATTCAAATAACATAAAGAAAGGTAAATTTATTAACATACACAAATAAAAATGAAAATCTATTTGACATTTGGGTCGCCAAATGATTGACAGAATTTCTAGTGTTATTTCGATGTAACTATACCACCATATTGAAGAATATTTCAAAATGAAATCATATTATAATTCTGTTTGTTCCTTTTACTCGTTAGTTAGTTAGAATTGTACGTTACATCGGGCCATTACCTTAGATCAAAGATGTGTCATTCCCGGTTGATTTCGAGGAAAGACGAGAAAAAACATATCAGAGACGCTTTGGTTTCAATGAGAAAAAAGAAAGACAGGAAGAGAGTGATGGTAGCGAAACCATATCGCTGATGTGTTTAACTTCCGCCTCAGGGAAATGGAAGATATATATTTAAAAACAAATTTTAAATATTTTCAGTTGTACACACGTACGCCATTAAATTTATGATTGTTATGGTAATATTTTCTTACAGTTATTAAGCGTAAATATTTAACGATATAATATGAGAATATCCACGGATATTTTATAGTCGTGGAACTTGCAAGGATTTCAGTCAATGATTAACTTAAGAATTATGATTCATCAGAAAATTCAAATATCAACGAGTACTAGTACAGGGTGCGATGAATAAATTGTCGGTATTTATACTTTTAATTTCGCGCATGCGCGTTGTTTGTTTTTGATTATGTCGACTGCAGACTATAGTAGGGTCAGTTGGGCATCGTCTGTGAGAAAAAATAGCACCATGACGCAATTCATTCTGCCAGAAATTTGGAACGGCATTCTCTACTGCTTGGCATTTATGCAAGAAGCTTCAATACAAACACGTAAATTAACTTTGTTTGGAAGAATTTTTTTCCATGTACCTTTAGAACGTGGGTGACAATGGCTCTCAAAAATGTCCTATTCTTTGTAACTCCAAGCACTGTTTATTATCTTACTATCCATTCCATTTTTCTGCCATCCATTTACACAATTTCGTTAGGTAGCTCGCGCGACGTTTCCGTATGCTCCTTTTACCTTCAATATACCCTGTGAGTGTCAAATTCTCCAAGCCCTCTTTTCTCATTATATGCTTTGGCATCTGAATTAGTATACACATACTGGTTATTATATTGACAACGTTCCTGCCATTGTACTGACCGGCCTTTCTTAGGCGTCCCTTGTCTTCGGCAACTTTTTCAAAATTTTGGATCGAACACTTTATTCAATCAGAGGAGATTATTCTTATTCGTCGACTTCCGTGACATGCCCCTGAAGAATACCGGGAGGAAAAACTATTGACACGTGTGTATAACTATTAAGAGAAGCAGACCGGTCCGAAATGAAATGTATATAATCAGGATAATTGTTCGTCTAAAACTATTTGAGACTAGTTGAGAATGTAGTTGGGTAAATAGTTATGCTGTCTCCATTTCGTTAAACTTTGCATAGCTATTACTTAGATTCTTCAAGCCAGCCCACTTTTTGAAGACTATTATCTCTGGGGGTAGGTTGTTCTCCTTTTTATACACATGTTTACAGATATCTAGTCTATTTCTTGTTCGTAGTGCCCACTTATTGCTTGCCATGTTTCTACCGAGTAAAATTACACAATGACCAGTGCATGGATTGAACCCATAGCTACTATGTTACCTAATTCATGAACAAATGTTTCAATCCACTAAAGTGGGACAATTCTGCATGGAAAACTGGAAGTTTTAAACTTTATCTGTCATGCTTGAATGCACTCACCGAAGATTCTCTTTCCTACTTCAGACGGAACATTGTGATAACAACAACAAACATTAGTAAATGGGATCTGCGTGTGTATAACGTAAATATCGATACCATCCCCGATATTCAGGCTGAAGTAAGTACTAAGAAATAATTGGATACCAGCTGTGAGTCTCAATTGTTATAACTCTTTGCAACAATAAGCACAGTTTGATATGAATGCCTTTTGTACTTGGGAGGTACTCGAAGCGTGAAACTATAAATGATGCCTGGCAATAACCAAAATAACAAACTGTAATTCTGCCAGAATAAAAATGCAAATCTATTTGACATTTGCGTCGCCAAATGATTGACAGAATTTCTAGTGTTATTTCGGTGTAACTATACCACTCTATTAAAGAATATTTCGAAATTAAATCATATTATAATTCTGTTTGTTCCTTTTACTCGTTAGTTAGTTGGATTCTGGTTAGTTTTTACATACTTGGTATGTCCAAGAAATTGGAATTGATTTTGATCGAAATGATTACGGGTATTGATACTGCCCAAAATGATACTTCATTTAAAATGTATTGATCTTTTATTTTTTTATTTAGTTATTCTTTTGTTCTTTAAAAGAGAACAAATTTAATTTAACGAAAAAGAGACATTGTTGTGAGCTGAAAGATAAAACAGCATGGATCCTGAATAGGGAAAAATAAAAGTAGTCATCTACTTTGAATTATAAGCTACCAATAAAATGTAATACATTATAATCTAACCCAGACAGAATGTACAGAATTATAGTCATTCAAAGAAAATATGAATGTCATTTTTATATCCTGTTTATATATGATGCAAAAGTTTCTAGTACCGTCGATTTAACATTCAAAGGAAATTTGAAAACCGTTTAAGCTCTTTATTAATTCTGCTAGTCGGTAACCAATCATTAAACTAAAACATTGTATTCTCTGTGTTTTTCTTTAAGTATTGTAACAATTTTACTTCATTCTGAACTTGAATATAATTTTACTGTACATTACCGCTATGGTCAACTGGCTTGTTTGAATAACGCATTGGAAGAGAAAGAATTCTTTTAGTATAAGGAAGTGGTCCTTCCGTTGAAAATACAATGCAACAATTTACCTTTGAGATGATATAGGAAATTTCTTCCACATTCAGCATATACTTTGAATCCGTCACATTTAGACTAGTGTTACTTGATGCAAAACCCCTTTTCAGTGGTTCAAATAATCTTCATATATAATTCTTTTTAATCATTTCATTCAAAACAAGGCAATCGGGTCATTAAGACGCAAGCGGTTACTGTAGGTAAAAGAATACGTTAAAAAGAAAAACCTTACTAAGGAGAGAAAACAATAAAAGGAGAATCGTAACCTCCATCAGAAGGTGGCTAAGAGTAAAGCATAATGTGGCCTTAGGGATGCCTATTGGAAATACATGCAGAGACACATCCCATGCCACATATAGCACTACAAATACGTTATACGACTGTTAACCAAAGCAGCCTCTCTAAATACTAATAATGAGATCGGGATTTTTACTACTAGTCGAGATGAAGAAACCAGAAAATTACCAATCTGTTAAAATAAGTGGTAACTACTGATTAACCAAATCCGTAAATCTTTCAGAAAATTAAATCATTAATGCCATGGAAGGAAAAAAAAACAAAAAAAAAAAATTACTGGTGAACCACATTCTAGACAGGAAATATCTATTCTTG
>OZ010574.1:111019436-111051936 GCA_963932145.1 Acanthosepion lycidas
TTAAGAAATACAGATTATGACGTTATGCAGTATAGAATACGGATGATCTTGAACTTGGAGAAGTTAAGAGTAAAGTAAACATGGAAGCATCTCCTCAGTAACCTGTCCCACAAAGATGTGGCTGTCCGAAAGAAACTTCCCTCTTACAAATGGAATATGAAGAAAATGAGAATACTTCACTCTTAGATGTAATGGTATGTAATGGCGGACCTAAAGTGTGCAGCTCATCTGCACATCTGTCATGTAAATATTAGGTTGGTGCAGAAATAATGTCGGTTTTTGACGTATTATTTAACGTCAAAAACCGACATTATTTTTGCACCAACCTAATATATAAATAAATAAATAAATCTTACGTCGTGGTGTTAGTAAATACATGCAGAAAAAACGGTTTAGCTCCAGAATGCTGACATGGTTGCTACATTAAGAGATGAAACTCCAGATTTATCAACAGTGCAAAAGAGGGTCAGCTGAATTTAGGTGGGAGAGTTTTGAAGATTACCCAAGGTCTGGACGCTCTGCAACTTCTACCACAAAGACAAAAACTGATCATGTTCACTATATGGCGATGGATGACAGAAAATTAACTATAGATCAAATAGCCAAGGCTATTAACAAATCCCGTTGAACAGTTGAGAATATCCTGTACACTGAACTTGGCATGACGAAGGTTTCTGCTTGGTCGGTGACACGTCTTCTGGCACCTGATCAAAAGCGCATCAGGTTGATCACATAACGGGAAATCTGACATTTTTTGAGGCAAATCCAATTTGTTTCTTTGAACGTTTCCTAACTTGGGATGTGTGTTGGGTTCATCACTTTGAGTTAAAAAGAGAAAATCCATACAGTGGAAATCCCCTCCTTACCTGCTCCAAAGATATCCAAGTTCATTTCATTTGTAGGGTTTTTTTGGTGTGTTTTTTTTTTTTATACAAAAGACATTGTGTTTGTTGACTATCTTCAAAAGCGCCAAGCCATCAATACTATGCCAAATTACTGAGGCAGTTACGAAAGGCTATCAATTCCAAACACCCAGGAAAACCGACGAAAGCGGGTTTTGTTTCATTCGGATAATGCTCCAGTACACAATATCTTAGTTCAATGAGTGCATTGCGTGACTGTGACATTGAACTGGTTGATTACCCTCCTTATTCTCCTGATTTGACTATCGCCTGTTCCTCAAATAAAAAAACAAAAAACACTTGACTGGGAACCAGTTTCATAGTGTTGATGCTGTCATCTCTACTGCTGATGTCTTTTTTGACCAACAGGATGAAACCTTCTTCACCAAGGACCTAATAACTGCAACACCGATCGAAGAAATGAATGAATCACATTTATTGAAAAATAAACATCATTTGATCCCATTCCATGAAAATCATTATTCACACATGATTTATGGTCAAATGATTTATGGTCAAATGATTTATGGTCAAATGATTTTTGTCATTGCCAAATTAGCAACCATTCTGGTAACATGTATAGTCAAGTAGGCTTGGAATATGATTAAAATAATTTTCGCTTTCTCCTACATGAATGTACAAAATTGGGGTTCCATGCAATGAAGGTTATTCTGAACATGAAATTAGTGTAAACGTAAGTTTTAGCAAAACAGCTGTGCACATTTCTATGGCGAATTTTCAAACTTCAGGTACATTTAACGAAAAGTGGATAAGTAGTCGCCCAATAAAACTAGTGCTAGAGATGGCAATTTGAGGAAGTGTATTGTTACACAATCCACAAAAAGTTCTTGTAAGAAGACACATGCTTCAAAATGGTACAAATGTCAATTCTGTGACAGTTTCACTTCGTTTGATATTCAGTCCGGCTAGTAAACCACGGCTAGTTGCAGCTATGAAATCTAAGCGTCTGGCATTTGCTAAGCAACATGAAATTTGGACATCAGAAAAATGGTGTAAAATTATGTTTCCAGATGAATCTACTCTGCAACAGCTCTGTATGCATAAAATAAACATTAGAAAACGTTCCTGGTAAGTATACAGCTTAAACCATGAATCACCCACCAAGTCAGGTGATTTAGGAGGTAACATTCAAATCCGATACAGCTGGACTGTATATTTTGCCTTCAGGAGCAACAAGGATTGGTGCAAATAACGTGGAACTATTGCAGGAGAAACAAAAACTACGTATGTATATTCACCAGCGCATAATAACTTTGCTCTATATCACCAGTGAAAAGTTGTTCAGAATGTTTTGGACAGGATCAACGTGATAAAAATGAAAAGGTTTAGGAGAAGTCTAGTTCTAATACCAGCTGAAAATTTGGGAGAAATTGTCAAAATCAAATTTGCTGCAGAACAACCTTCAAGTAACGAAACACTGAGAGAGGCTTTTTAAGAAGTCTGCAAATCAAATTTTGGCTGACTATTGTAATAACTTGATTCTTAGCATGTTTCGCTGTATCCAAGCTGGAATATTTTTCTTGAAATGAGTAGATAGCATCGTAATGTACAAGATTGTACAGATTGAATCAGTCTCTCATAATTTACTTGTTACCGTGTTGTTTTTAACTTTGAAATGACAATGTGTTCTTAAATTTCTGTTAATGACTGTATATCTCGTATAAGTTACGTATATTTGCAGAATAATTTGTAACTATAGAAAATGAGTAAACATTTAAAATTTGTAACGAAAATAGTTATTTAGAGGGTCACAAAACTTAACAACGCTTGAATACAAAGACATATTTTCTTTTAAATGCCGTCCACTGTGGCGAAATATATTGTGTTTAATATGGATTCATATGTATAATTATTACTTCAAGTAATTTAGTAATCCTAATCAAACTGTATAAGAATTAAATAAACGGTTATACTTCCATCATAAAACACCTTTATGAACTTGAACAATGTTTCCATCATTATCTCCACGCTCCTCAGCTTAATCAAAGAGCTGCCCTCTGCTCTTCATTGAAGGGTTGACTGCTACCGAAACTTTCTCGGGTAGAATTATCACCACTGATAAAAAGTGAGTACTCTATAAACACAACGATGGCAAATGATAATTCTCAATAGTCACCGAATACAAAGGAACCATTCCTAACCCAGAAATGCACACAAAATGTTATGCTCTGATATTGGTGGGACAGGAAAACGAGTCAGTTTGGCGAAGAATAATCATTAGTTGGATGTATCGCTCAAAAATATGTAGAATAACTCTCATGGTTGGCTAATCGTAAAGGCGGATTACTTTTATACGTTTAATTAAAGACTTCCTATTGGTCGAATCCCTCTGGAAAAGCTTACGACGCTGAATATCGAAGTGTACCACTTTCTCTTTACTGTTCTAATATTCCTTTATCTGTCTTTATTCGTTTTCTCAGCATATTGCAACGACTTTTAGAAGGAAAACATTTTTCGAATAGGTTGTAACTGAGAGTGAATATTTCTTTCCGTCGAAACCTGAACAATTTTACACGAGGTGGGGGGGGGATAATTTTCCAAATAGATGAGATTGCACAATTAATAACGAGGGGGAAATGATACCTTGATTAAATATATCAATTAAGCAGTTTTTCCTCATCTTCAAGTGCGACAGGATTTTGTTTTCTACCTAAAATTTACAAACTAAGAATCGCTTAATAAACAATATGGCTTCTCAGAGAATTCCAAATACGGAAAAATAAAGTAATGGATATTCAGAACCCTGGAAAACTGATAAGTATCGAATCGCTGGCATTGTTTTCTGCGCGGGGAACATGCGAATTTTACAACCAAGGAATGGGAAGAGAAAAGAGCAAAGTAGGTGTCAGTTGCGTGATGGATAGTGGGAAGGAGTCAAGCCGTGAGATCTGGGGAATGGTGGCTGACTTAGTGGGTCTGGCGAGGCATCTACCGGATTTATAGATCAAAACTATTTCTCTTCGATTTAGATTTGTCAGTTCAGTAATCAATTGATCGAAGAGTTGATAACCTAACAAAGAATTACGTCAAACTTATCTATATTTATTTAGCTGACACTTCAGTAAGTAAACATACAGTGATGTTTAAAAACAATACCTATGCGATATATAAAAGAAATGCGGATAGGCACAAACACACTCGGATAGATACGTACATAGATAGATAGATAGATAGATAGATAGATAGATAGATAGATAGATAGATAGATAGATAGATAATGAACAGACTGAGACAGCTAGATCTGCACAGTGATAGATAGATAGATAGATAGATAGATAGATAGATAGATAGATAGATAGATAGATAATGAACAGACTGAGACAGCTAGATCTGCACAGTGATAGATAGATAGATAGATAGATAGATAGATAGATAGATAGATAGATAGATAGATAGATAGATAGATAGATAGATAGATAGATAATGAACAGACTGGGACAGCTAGATCTGCACAGTGATATATAGATAGATAGATAGATAGATAGATAGATAGATAGATAGATAGATAGATAGATAGATAATGAACAGACCGAGACAGCTAGATCTGCACAGTGATAGATAGATAGATAGATAGATAATGAACAGACTGAGACAGCTAGATCTGCACAGTGATAGATAGATAGATAGATAGATAGATAGATAGATAGATAGATAGATAGATTTGTACAGCTTATGTAAATGTAAAAATGGAAGCTGTGACCATCTCTTTCATTCTACAACACATGGCCTGAAGATTGCGTTCAAGTATGAAACAGACTGACATTAGCTAGATGCAGACATCAAAGATGCTATGGGTGATATTTCTGGGAGGTATATGTAGGAAATATTTCTGTCGTGCCATATAAATCTATATGATTATAAAGCTCCGTAAATTTCAAGATAAGTTATTCCAAAATTCGCTTGTGGGTGAAATAGAGGTGTTTTTTAGCTTCTGTTTTTGAAACATGAGAACACTTATGTAGCGATGGAATCATATTTTTAAAAAATAATTATAATTTAGGCTCTACTTATGTATTGAGTGGTGTTTTTTAAAAAGAAAAACAAAAATACGAAAGAGCTTTGGAATATTAACCTAACGGTTCTTTCCTATTTTTCTATATATTTGCACACACACGCGCGCGCATGTGTGTGTGTGTAAGTGTGGTTGAAATAGCCCAGTACGCGTAAACGTCCAATCATGATGTCATCTAACTTCGTGTTGGGACAATCATCGACTACAACTAAACAGTTTATTCTACAAAATATAATTGAAAATGTTTAGTTCTAACCGTGATATATTTTCCAAGAATCTATCATCACCGTTAACACGCTAGCATTATCTTCTCAGGCTTACATCCAATAGCCTGTGACAAACTCTCTGTGGAGAGACTCGAAACAGGGTTTCTTGGTCGGAAACGTTACATTCTATCCATGTGGACGCACGCTATCTGTGACCTTTTATATCATATATATATATATATATATATACCAAACAGATTTCTGGTTATCTTTTTTTTAATATTTGAAGAACATCTTTAATGTTGATAGATTCTTTCTACTATTCTAGGGTTGTTCCGTTTCTTATATATATATATATATATATATATATATATATATATATATATATATATATATATATATAATGTATATTTAGGCAGCATATTATCATTCAATCAGGTTTGGTTGAATAATTTAGACATATCATGTCGCTTCGTTTTCGTTATGATCCTTCCGAGGGAAATGATTAAATTCGCGGTAACCTTAAAAAATTGATTAAAAATATGAAAATTTTGTTTCAAATAGTTTTTATTTTCCCAAGTACTTTCAGTCTCATCTGAAACTATCTTCATTTGGCTAAGATGTCTGTGAGTATGTATATGTGTTTTTATAAATTCAAAACATTTCAGGGCGTTACAGAGACTGAAAGTGAAAGAAAAGACAGAGGGGATTGAGGAAAGGATAAAAATGAATGGGATTCAAGAAGACAGAAGATGGCGTGGACACGAGCGTCCTATCTAAGTATAGAAAGATAGCCAGGAATCGAGAAACCAGAGGGATTGAAGCTAAAATTAATTTCACAGGGAGCTAGGATGCCAGGTAACTTTTCGAAGAGAAACAATTCCACACTGCAGAAGGTACGAATACCAAGAATGTTGGGGAGAAAAAAAAGGTTACGGCGTTTAGGTATTTCTTTATTGAGATAGTTTAGTGTTATATTTTTAGTTACTTATAGTCATGGTGTGTTATTTTGGTAAGGAAAACTCTAGTGTAGTAGTAACAGTCGGTCGTCTAATGTAACATGCCCAGGAGGGTAACTGGCGCAGGCAGGAATGTAGTGTGGTTTCGGGTTTGCCCACCGGAGATACTTGCAGGGACACTCACCACGCGCCACATGACACTGCAAGGATCCCCATATTTAGCGACTGTTGATCAGAGCTGCCTCTCAAGATGCTACGCAAGAGTTCGGGCTACTAACTACTAGTTGGGAACAGCAACCAGAAAACTACCAATTCGGTACCCACAGTATGAAGAGACGTTGCCACAATCCACACATATCACAAAAAAATCATGACCACTATTAAGGATTGACAAAAGAAAAAGAAGCGGCAACTCCTTCCTAAGCAGGAAATAAGGGATGAACGTCTATCTTTGTTCAAGAGAAGTGGGAAGATTATGGACCAGCTAATAGGATATCCTCTCTATTTATATTAAAACACAGTCTTAGCTTTGACTTTCAGTTATGTTATTTCAAAGAATGTACTTATTTGGAGAGTCGATCTGCGGCCCAGAATTTTTAAACCATACGATGTTTAACTGACATTCTAATATATAAGTGGTGAGAGGATAGGATATAACAGGTAGTAGGGTCTTTCCCTAGAATCTTACAGAAGACACTTAAATTGTTTCTTTCTAATATTTAAATTGGACATTTTATGGGCAGAGCAGGCTGACTTAATTTCGTTGGTGTTTTGGTACAATTGCGGCGACTTTGAATTTTTTTCTGATTTCCATAGTGGAAAGCATACGACTATCTCTCACTTGAAGATGGGTGTTGATGGTACGGGTAAACCTTCCTAATGATCTACCTACTTTTCTTTTGGCTTCTGTCAAAGGAATCCCTAGATACCAAGAACAAGCAATCAACCGCAACGAATAACACGTGTAATAATATAAACGTCAAGAGAAAATTTCGCATTCAGCTTATCACTCAGAATAGACTCCGACTAAAATGTAATTCTGAGAAGTAATATGCAAGCACTTCATGCAGACGTGCCCGCATGTGCGTAATTACGTAATTACACACACGCACGCACACACACATATATATATATATATATATATATATATATATATACTTGCTGAGGCAAGTATATAAAAGAAAAATATTAAAAGAAAATTAAAATAATGTAAGAAGAAAAAATAATAAAAGTCGGAAATAGGATAGCATAGAAAAGGGGGAAAAAAAACTAGTCAAATACAAGATTATAAAAAATAACAATCAAAAGTATTCAACGATACCATTAATATTACCATTAATATAATGTCTATACATTATGGTAATATTAACCATTTCCTTGATGAAAACATTCTGTATTAATTGGTCAAGCGGGAAATAATACTGTTTGTCGAAATTTCTAATGTCTTTCTCTTAAAACAATTTCTCATCAAAATAGTTTTTCAAGTTCCGTATCTGTTAACGCTATTTTCCAGTACTAATGGGGGAGGGGTTCCTTCCTAACATTTTGTTTGATGTAGTGTTGAATGTCACCATCATGATTATGGCATTACTTTCTCTTCGAGTTAGATGCGCTGCTCTTTTAGTTGTTGCTGCTGTTAAAAGCCTTCAAGTGATGTGATTTCTTTTATTTCGTACAGTTCTTCGTTTGCGCCAGTTCAGAAGCTTTGAAAAAGTATTGTCCTCTACGGTCTTCATTTTAATCATTAGTCTGAGAAAACGGTTCTGTACAGTTGACAGTTTAGACATTTCTGAAAGGGTTTGGCGCCATGCATGACATCCATATGAATATTTCGATATGACGAGGCTCTTTATGAAATGACCAGCGTTCTTAGTTTAACGTTTTCTCCTATACCTAATTACTAAGAGATTCCTTTTAAATTTGAGAATGATATCAAGATCATTATCGAAAATAATTGAAAGTTCTTTTACAGGTCACTACATCAATCTCCCTAGGAAAAGTTTGCAAATATATCAAATGCATGAAACTATATTCAGCGTCTCCAGATATTATTCCAGTAGATAAAGATGTTTATGCTTATAAAAAAATGTATATGAGAACGAAAACAACATTCAAAGAAGATTTTCTTGAAGTAATAATCAACGCTTCAACTCTGCAAGTATTTTTAAAACAAAACCCTAGAAAAGCTAACGAATTCAGTTGATTAAATATTGGTGAATAATACCAAAGATGAAAGGCCTAATATTAAAATAAATAATAATAATATAGACATTTGTATTAGATAATATATTTATCAAGTATTCCACACAACTTGAAATAAAAGTTAAGAAGGAAACCCCCCCATCAATAAAAGGGCGATAACAGCTTCTGAACTTGAAGAACCTGTTTTCATAAGAAATTATTCGAAGAGAAAGATAGTAATTTCAACCGAAAGCACTTCTGAATGCTTGGTCAGTGAATGCAAAATGTTTCTTTGTAGGGGAAACGGCTAAGATTACAATTATGCTGCCAATAACATTTAGGTTTATTTATAAATGCACTCATGTTTCGATGCCTACCATCACATCTCGTCAGGCGGTAGTAAGTGAGGATTATTACAATTTTTTAATATTTACTTACAAACAACCTCTTTTACCTCGAAATTCATTAGATGGAGATGTGTATTAGATTGTTAAAATTAAGTTAGTACCAGCTATTTAGTACAAAGGTAGGTTATAATTTTCTAATATTAGTTGTCATCCATTTTTCGAAAAGCAATCCCTTAGCAAAATTTTTAATAGGAATACATTAAAGCTTAGTTATAGTTGTACTAATAATCTTGATAAAATAATAAAGTTGCATAACAATGGAACACTTAACAAACTTAATAATTTAACCATAATGAAAATACTATTGCAAATATTGCTAAGGACAGCAACCAATGTAATTCTAGACATCCCAAGCATTGACCATTGTCTAACAAATGTTTAACTGAATCCTTTGTGTATCTGTGTTTTATCTCCTCGATAGAAAATCCGGAGGTTGAAAAGTTTTATATTTACAGCACCAAGAACACGTTCAAATATCGTTGGTATAAGCACCTATCCTCTTTTACTCATGCTACTTAATGCTACCGTATTTCACTTTCAAAATATTTTTGGAAGTCGAAGGAAGAAAATAAAACGCCTCAGATTAAATTTAAATTTTTTAACCTAGATAAAACATTCAGATACTTATATGAACCTTGTTTTCTGTGTTTACACGAGAAAATGCAGATAATCAACTTTTTAAATAGGAACGATTAATGAAATCAAAGATTTGAACTGTCAATTGTAAATATATTTCGCTTTTGACTCTACAATCTTTGCTAAATTTTAAAATTTGACAATCACTTCTTTTATGTTGAACAATTTGTGGTAAACAATTAACACTTATACTTAGTAAGTTAGATTTTTTCGATTTAGTATAGTTTGTACATTATTCCTCTAATATTGATAGTAATATTTTATCTAGGGTATATGCGTTTAGCTGGCGTTTTAAGATTATCTATTGTTATGTTTTGTTAGTACCCCACATTAAAACTCTTTAGTTAACTGTTGCATTCCATTGCGTATAAATGTATATATTTTAATTGTTTTATTATTTTATATGATCTATATACTTAATATTTTGATTAATTTATTTATTTAAATATTTGATTTAATTTTCTATTTTGTTAAATGTTTTTCTTGCTTTTTCCTTATTTTATTTCTTAAAGAGCCATATTATTTACGTACTATAAAATAATTATTGTTAAATTACGTAGTTTCCTCAGTAAAAATGTCAGTCGTTCGTCGTCAGCATTGTATCAAAAATTCTGTTTCAAATATTCCATACGTATCCGTTGCAATTTTAAATCTGTGTTTCATAACATCTTACTTAGCATAGACCCTTTTTATTGCTTGAACCGGTTATCAACATAACACGTCTACCTATTTTACACTTCTATATTTTCCTTATATTTTTTTTTCTCGCTTCTTCCTTTTCTTTATAGAAGAGACTATATCTTGTGTCTTTCTTTCTTGCTCTTCTTATTCTTTCCTTTAGTATCGCGGGAAAAGAGGTTTTTGTAAGTAAATATTAAATATTGTAATAATCCTCTCTATGAGATGCATCGAAATGTGTGTGAATTTATGTTGCGGTTTTTACATATATTCTAATCTAATATCCTATAATAAGGAATTTCTACTATTGTATTCAGCCTTATTTTTAAATTAATGTTATTAACGTTTGAATTTATATCTGATTTGTTCTCATTTCATTTATATATATATATATATATATATATATATATATATATATATATATAGATAGATAGATAATATTAGTGGTAAATATACACATACACATACATATGCAAAATATATATATATATATACATAGGTCTGATGAATTGGATCGTATTTACGATTCCAATGGAATAAATTATGACCATGGAATATTAGTATTTAAGCCTTTTTATTATATATATATATATATATATATATATATATATATATATATATTCGAGGTTACCCGTCTACTAGGGCGATTAGCCAAAATCTATAGGACCCACTAGTGATTTGTACTGCAACTATGCTATTACCGTTTCTGGGAGAGAACGTGTTATCTAGCGTGATCAACAATTTGAACTTATATATATATATATATATATATATATATATATATATATATATATATATATATATATATATATATGTAAGCAAATATATGGATATAGATCCGACAGTATGAAGAAAAATATACGGAAAAAACAAACAAAAATCCTTATATGCAATTATGCTGTTTTAAAATTTTCAGTTATCTGTTTGGATAAGTCTTGTTCTTATGTCCATCGTCTTTGTCATGTTGAATTGATAATGTTAATTATATTTTATGAATATGTCCTGAAGATGGTTTATTAAACCGAAACGTCCGACGTTGACATTATATTAACATTAAAACAGCATAATTGCATATAAGGATTTTTGTTTGTTTTTTCCGTATATTTTTCTTCATATATATATATATATATATATGTGTGTGTGTGTGTGTATTTGTCAACTATATAATAACGAAAAATTTATTCTCTTTCGGATCCAGAGGTAAATGACGTATTATACATATTAATTCATCTTAAATATGTTATGTTCTTGTGCGTGTTTGTTACTCGCAATGAAATTCACCAAAACTGGAGATGTCTTAATCCACTATATGTAAAATAAAAAAAAAGTTCCTGTTATATTCGCTAGGAAATATTTATGGTATTGTTTTTTTTTCTTTCTATTTCGTACACAAATAGACACGAAGTAAGTGAATCAAATAATAAATTTAGAAAAGTAAATAAAATTAACAAACAAAAGGTCATTACTATAGCTAATCCAAAATGTTAGACCTAAATAACTAAATTGTGAAGGTTCCGTTTCCTCCTTAACCCACTTCCCTTAAACTCCCAGTGTCCTATATAAAGAGCCCCACCCCCGCGAAAGCTGTAGTGACACATAATCGGAAAAATCGCTTGGGGCGTAACTCCATAAAGCCACTATAAAGTTTCGATTCATATGGCTACACTACCTGTAACTTCAAACTCTTTGTCCCCGATAATGTAACCTCTACTATAAATACAGCCAATTTTTATATATATATATATATATATATATATATATATATATATATATATATATATATATATAGTAAGAGTCATTCTTAGAAGGTCAGTGATGTATTATATTTGGACATACCAAACATTGAATCTGCCCTTCGAGGTTATATTGTGTCTGTATTAATGGATAACATTTTAGTTTCAGCCTATGATATAAGCATTTAGACATAATTTCGTATGATGCATCTTTAAAATAATAATATTCCGTAATTTGGATATCTACTGCACAGACTTGATTACATCGTAGACAGGAAAAATGCTGTTTCATAAAGACTTGACGAGTCCTTGTAAAAAAGAAAACAAAAGGTAATATTTACAATGAAGGAGATGATTAAATCCCATTTCGAACCGTTTCTATAGATAGATTCTATTTATTTTGATTCAGCGATATAATACGGCCAAATGTCTTATATAATGTTGGCGTTTCATGTGCCTGCCATTTAGACGTGAATTCTATGAGACCTCTGAAGGAATCTAGTGCTAGAATGTTTACAAGTAATTACTTTATCTATATCAAACTAAATGGTGGGTATTATGTACAGCGTATTTTTGGCCCAACACATCACAAAGGAATCAATCGGATCGAGTAATAAGAAATATACTGACGGGTACAACACAATGGAGTTTTGTAAATCATACTGAAACTATCCCTGTGCAAACTGTGCTATGTGAAAAAAACAAACCCCTTATCCTTTAGAAAGATATCACTGTCACTGTAGAAGACTGTTGCCAAAAAAGAGTATACCTGATTTTGGTGATGTTGTGGATTCCGGGATGAAATCCGGTCTCAAATGAATGACAAAGGCAGGAATAAAATATAGCAAATAAATATATTGGCGTAATAATACAATTGGTAATACGCTTAGTAGATCCAGATATGCGGTTAGTAGCAATATATATATATATATATATATATATATATATATATATATATATATATATATATATATATATATATATATATATATATATATATATATATATATATATATATATATATATATATACTCTGGGAAATTCAGTATCGAAGTATGACTTCCTTCTGAGTCTACGTGTTCGCAACTGTGACTCCTACAAAGCGGTTACCTCACTCTCTCACTGTGTCACTGTCACTGCCTGGGTATTCACCGGCAGCAGTACAAGTAGACACTGGGTGCGTCCACTTGTATGACAAAGGGGTGGACCCTTTAACAGTACGCAACAAAGTAACTTCTATGTGAACGATATTAGCCAATGTTTCATCTCAGAACTTTGCCCAAGCATCACACAGACTCCGTCGATTTCTTTGTCTATCACAGTGCATTCAGTTTTTATTGTTTCTCAGGAAAACAACACAAACTTCCTCTGCCGGCCACCTTAATCCGTAGAAGCATCACAGTTAGCGACCTTCATTCATTTAAGATGCTTTCAGCTGTGTATATTGATTAGCTTGGATATTTCAACTGACCCGTCAATACACAGTCACATATGCAATAAGAACCGTGGGCACCTCGGGCCGATGTAATGGTTAGCAGGCTTGTCACGCTAGTAACACGACTGAAAATGAACATGATCAACTTGCAAGTGTTACGACTGAGTAGTGAGTTCGATCCTCACTGAGTGTTCCATAATTTCGGCCTTGGAAAATTGCTATAAAAATAAATTTGGGAACCTTGAGGCGGTGTAATATTTAGCTTCTTTTCATATTCTATATACTCTTTGGGGATCCTTTTAATTTGTTGTTTTATTCCCGCCCCCCAAATACGACGATTTGTACATATGGGGAGTATTTAGGATTTTCATTGAGACAATGAGGTATTATGGTGGATGTAGTAAGAAAGGTTAGTAAGAATGTATTGTCTTGGTGTTAGGAATATTGTTTGTGTGCTTGTGGCTAGCTAAGTTTAAAATGAAGACAGATGAAGACCGTCTTTTTCCCCATCGCCTTTTTTAGGCCTTGTGCCACATTTTCTGTAATTTTACAGAAACAAATATTGTAATAGGTAGCTTGTCCCGCTAGAACAATTACGACTGGGTAGTGAGTTCAATCCTCACTGGGTGCCCCCTACTTTCAGCCTTGTGCCACGTCTAAGCTTCGCTTGGAAAATCCCTATGCAATAAGAATCATTACGTCATATTTATTTCTTCACCTTGATATAAATTATCATCAGTGAGTACTAGATTAACCCTTCTGTCGGCACTACTTGAGGGCAAAGTATGCGTTTATTTCATTGTTACGTCTTTGCCGCCCAACGTTTTGTTTTGGTAATTTACTCTGATTATTGTCGATAGGTTCTTAACATAAATGAACATGATCAACTCGTAAGTGTTATTGTTTCGATAATGCACTAAATTCCTCTTTTTGGGAAAAAATATTTGTCCTTTATCAAAGACGCTGAAATCTTTCTTCTTGTTCATAACTGTGGCACTCAACAAACCAAAATGAAGTAACCAAGTGAATCTTATCTTCTTTTCACTTCTGATTCAGACAATCACAGCTGTCACGAAACAGTAACTATCGTTTTTGTCTCTAAGAATAATATATATAATTAGGTTAAGATTTGAATAGTTGTATCTTAGAAATGATTAAAGATATCTTCTTGGAATTCTCCGAGGTCTTTATAACCTTATTGAACTCTACGTTGAACAATAAGAATGTATTTAGCTCTAAAATGAAATGATTATCCCTCTTGCTGCTGTGACCTCCTGATCCAGTTTTCCTCTACTCTTTTTTAAACTTATGCACCATTCTCTTGATGGTTCTTGAATGGACGTTAAGGATGGAAGCTACAGTATGAATGTTCGCACCATTACTGAAGGCCTAAATGATCGTTTACCTCTTACCATTGTTCATTTGGGAAGATATAGTGGAGCACAAAACGATTTAACCTGTTCTCTTTCTAGCTGAATAAATCAAAGGGGGTTTTCAGTGATTCTTACGACAATAGGTTTCAAGATTGCTGAACGTCTTATCTGAAAACCTGAAAACTCAAATAGTTTAGTGTTTTTTTTTCTTTTTTTTCTTTTTTTTTTAGATATTAAACATTTTTGAGGATAGATAATGATCTCATGGTGTTAAAGGATTTGGACAATTTTGCTGTTACACTGTTACACCGGTATAATATATATATATATATATATATATATATATATATATATATATATATATATTACAATGAATCATTCATACAAAAAGTAGATTAGTAAAGTTAATGATATAAAATGGCGTAATCTCTTCACAAACCAATACATACACGCACGTTCACACATTGCAGCTCACAAAAACATAAACATACATTAAAAATTGTGGGACTGGACGTATATGCACATCCATGCGTGGTTAAGCGTTGTATTCAATGCTGGATTGTATAGCGAACTTCTTTCCTAGTGGCAGTGTCAAGTACCGCGCATATATATATATATATTTAATTTCAATAAAGGTGCAATTAATTTACAAATTCATGAATTATTCATACATAAAACAAATACAAAGGTTAATGATTTAAATGGCGAGAAATCCATCTTCGCGAACAATTCAAATAATATACAAAAACCCCGAACCTGTTTATGAATGAAAAGATCCTTGTTTTATAAATTTCAGTTGCATAAGGTCTTATTATTTTTACAAGCTTTCGTCTGTTCCTACAGACATCCTCAGGCATGGAATAGATTTTGTTCTTGTTTTTACTTTCAGTAATAAATGGACAACGAAAATAGAGTTGTAATCCGAAAAATGCTATGAGAAATGTGTTATCGTTTTGGAACGTGCAGTCGCTGAGTTTGAATTTAAATTTTAAAGTTCTGCGTTTATGTAAAAAAGAATTCTCTTATCACTATATTTGTACATAAACGCAGAACCTTAAAATTTAAATTCAAACGTGTTTTAGTCCCAGAGAAGGATTAATTTGACTTCTAAACCTTGGGAAAGCAAGAATAAATGTATTCTGTCTATGTGTTACAGAGCAGTGTAGATTGGGAGACAACTAGTCCCAGAGAAGGACTACTCTTAATTCTAAACCTTACAAAAAACAAGAAGGAATCATTCCAATATATTTCACAATAAGTTTTGGCAAATTACACTTATCAAAGAAGGAAATATCTGTCAAGCCATGATCGCTTACGTCCTGAAAGGGAGATGACATAAAAAAGAACAAAAAAAAAACATGTTTTCTAATTTAAAAACGAGACATGAATCTAAACCAAACGAAAGATAATGAGCAAAGCAATATATTACGTTGGTGCAAAAATAATGACGTAATAATGTCGTTTTTGACGTTAAAAATACGTCAAAAAACGACATTATTGCGTCATTATTTTGCACCAACCTATTATTAACAATATTTTATCAAAGAATTTCACATCCATCTTTTATATACCATGTTTTCAGGAAATAGGTAATCCACATCTTCCTGTTTTTTGTTTTTGTTTTTTTTTTTACTCTACGTAAATTTTCCCCATTGTCCTTGATCTGCCATCCATTCACTCAAACGTATTTAGATTATCCTTATTTATCTCTGATACACTTGCCTTTAATTTTCTGTGAGTGTTAAATTCACCTTCCTCCTTGTGCCTCCTAGAAATGTCATTTGTCTCTTTCTAATTCCCTTGTAGTTCATATTCAGTTCGCTTGTAGTTCATATTCTCCATAAAACTTTCTCTCACACACATTTTCTTTCCATGGTATTCTCAGTCAGTGAAAATACATCTCAAATATCATCTGCGAGGAAATTGTCCATAAAGGATTTAGACAATCCCTCAGAATACCCCAGAACACACAGCCGAATAGGTAGTGCCTGAAATTTAAAAGAAAAAAAAAAATACACCGGAGGACACTAATTCATATAATTCATGGAATATTGATAATACTTATTTAGAAAGCTTTCAAAAGATGTTATTGTAAAATGTTCAGATGATATTTTTAGAACAATTTTTATAATTCTATTAGGATGGCGTTCGCCTGCCTCAATGACTGAAGATTTATATGCAAATGTAATAATCAATAATAAAGGTGTTTCATACAAAATGAAAAAAGAACGAAAATGATTTTTCAGGCACGAATATAATGATTGCTAATCGAAAAGCGTAGAAGAGAAATAAAATGTTGTGTCTTGTGCATTGGAATTCGACAGGAACAATCAAAAAGCCGTATTGACGGTTTGTCGGGATTAAAAGCATTCGTCAAAGCAGCAAAAGAAAATGGCGGCGTAATTTTTTTCTTAAATATTAAGAAAATGCGAGAATAAAGGAAGTGCTAAAGCGTCTAAGAAAAGAACTAGAGAGGAAAGGCGTTAGAATTTCACACCCACACGAACAAATAAACCGGCACGAACTAATTCTTATATTTGTCCATTAATAATTTTTTTAGATTCTATTCGATATGAATTCTTTTAATCTCTCCTTACCTTGCCCTCTTTCTATCTCTCTCTCTCGATATATATATATATATATATATATATATATATATATATATATATATATATATATATATATATATATATATATATATGTATGTATATGTGTGTGTGCTTGTGAGTGTGTGTCTGTATTCGTGTGTCTGCGCGCTTATGCGTGTGTATATAGATAGGCGTATATTTCAAATATGTGCATGTATGTATAAAACGATGGATTAGACATTAAATACGTATGCAGTAAAACAGTCGGGTTTTTGTTTCGGAATACCAAAGAATTGTGAAAAATATTTAATAATGTATTTGGGTTACGTGGGCTTAAGAACGCATGTGTGGCGCGTCTGAATATATATATATATATATATATATATATATATATATATATATATATATATATATATATATATATATATATGCGTATATATATATGTATACACACACACAATTGTGAACAGGATTATTCGCCCTCACTGAATTTTTGCATATTTCATAAGGAAATGTGAATATTTGTTAGCACTTATTGAATTTACTATAAATAGTTTATTACGTATTTAGTTTTGAATAATTGATGAAATATTTGGAAGATCAATCTATTATATTCATAGTTTCTAAAAATTGAAATCTAAAATTATTCACCCACCACCCTTTTGGAAATTGTGAAATAATATTGCTCTATGGCATTTGTAATGATTTTTTCCTTAAGTTGACATTTAATACAAACACCCTTTGAAAATGAAATACTATTGACCTGATTTTATAACATTCTAAAAACTGATGAAGACAATATGTGAATACCACGTGCCGCGATAACTCATTCGTTCAGCAACCATGACGAAGATGACTGAATTTGACATGAACCTCCGAATGAAGATAACTGATGCGTACAAACAAGGTAACGGATATACAACACTTGCCAAACATTTAAATGTTCCTAGATCGAAAGCTGTCTTTGTGACGTCGCTGAATGTTACAACATTTCAAAGCCCGAAACACTCGGCACGAATTGTTACAAAATCTAACAGCAAAATTAAGAACAAACCAATCACAGAGATAGACAAACTCTCTTCAAAATGGCAAAGCAAAATAATAAACCAGAGCAATTAATGTGATTTACAAAAACGAACTTATCTTCAGAGATCCTCAAAACACTGTTGCAACAGATAACATTGTCTTTCTTCTTTTAGTTCAACTGATGACGCCAATAAGAACATAAGCTTTTCGCTTGCGAAACTTTTGATTCAAGATTTTACATCAAGCCTCTCTCTTTTGTTCCATGCTATAAGTTTTACCAACACACACACACACACACACACATATATATATATATATATATATATATATATATATATAATTATACAAACACATATAATTTCAGAAAGAAAGAGAGAGAAAAAACACATACAACTATACAGAGAGAGTGTCTATGTGTGTGTTTTATTGATGGAGTCGTTTTCTACGACTTATCAAACATTTGAAGCAGAAACTACATTTAGAATGTAAGATTTTTTATTTGGAAATATTAATGATTTTAGTGATACAACTCTTCTTAATTAACCCATAGCTGGAGTAGAAGAGGTGGATTCATACCTTTTTCAATAGCCTTTCCGCTTAAGTAAATATGACGAACCCAACTAGAATTAGAACTCGGCTCTCCGATTAACAATTCCGTGCCATTATCCATTACACCACCCCTACATACAAACTTACAGGATGTGGTAGCACTTGTATTTCCAAGCGGTCAACCAAATAGGTACTGAGCAGAATCGCCGTTGCTAAACTTCGGTGATTATACAGGAACCGGTGTTTCAACATGATTTGGCCGTAAGCCCTGTGTGACTATGTCTGTGTGTATGTGTGTGTGTGTGTGTAAGATATACAAATTTATATATTAAAATAATTGTGGGTAATTGACTGACAAAATCAAAAAACTTAACCCGTTTCGTACCGAAAACAAAATTCTTTGGGTTCGTACTGTTTATACCGATGAAGTCAGTTGTATATATATATATATATATATATATATATATATATATAATTTATTCGAAAATTATAACATAAATATCTTATAAAATCACTACAAAAATAGCCATTTTGTTTCAATACTTCTGGTATCTTATGAAGTGATAGTGTTGAATGTAAAATAAAAGTTTTTTTTTCCTTTATTCTACATTCAACACCATCACTTGATAAGGCACTAGAAGTGTTGAAACAAAATGTCTATTTGCTCTACTCTATATTGAGCACTCTTTTAAGAATAGTATTTTTTGGTTATTGGAATTTATTCCGTATACTCCAATCCTATATATGGACAGGGGAGAAATAGAATAAAAGTCGGTTACAATTTTACAAGAAACTTAAAGATAAAGGAAGTATTGCATGCGTTTAGATTTAAATTTGAACCGTTTTTAAGTTCGATATATTTACAGGCATAACCTAACCGATTCAAATCAGGTTTCTATTGCTCTGGTTTGTGTTTATATCGCTGCTATTTTTTTTTTTTTAACTATCGCACATTCTAATAGCAGTAGTTCTGTTACGGAAGAAGGTATATTGTATGGTTGTAGATTTTCCGTAGAAGCTTCTGAAATTAGTACACTTTCAATACATTTTGCATTATTTTGCCTTCTTTATGCCAAAATTATTACCATGTATAACTAATGCATTGAGTGTATTGTTTTGTACAAGATCGATTTGTGTTCATATTTTGCTTCAGTTATTAATTACTTTTAGTGAATTCTTGTATTTGAGTAGACGCTCAGTTTATTTATTAAACAGTATATTTATCAATTTCTGTCTACCGGCCTGAATATTCGAAAAATATTATGTGAGAAATATATGTGCTCTCCGGCAGGATTCAAACCTGCGTTCCGCTTGGGGAAACTGTTATCTGACGTGCTTTGTCCTTTCGGCTACAGAGTGCGTCTATGACTAATCATAGTTGAATAACATCATATTTTTTCTCTGACTCTAGAAATAGACATACATACAGAGCGTCTACACAAATATGAATATCCTCTAAAAATAACCTTTAAATAATAAAAATATGTCGAATTAATAATAAAAAAATCCTTTTTTACATGTTGCTTTATTTAAATACCTACGTACTTCACCTGAGTATGTCTTGTTACAATTTACATGTTATCCATCTTCAGCTGTAAATTGTTATTGTTTTGTTTTGTATTAACTAAAGCTTTCATTGTTTTGAAGTAGGTCTACCAAATTTTGTATTAAGTTTATATACATATTTCCAGTTGCAGTCATTGATTTGGTAGGGATTATTATGTATGTACTAGATATTATATGTGTCGACTTTCATTTATATTATTTACTTTTCTAATTCTATGAACTCGGTAAGCGTTCCTCTTTGCATTATATATAAAATAATTAGGATATTGCAGAAGTGTAAATCTATTTTCAATGTATTTAGTTTATGTAAATATTTGCGACAAATACAAAGTTCTTAAACAGAAACCGTTCGTTATTCTCATAATTATTTTGTTGTGATGGTGTAAATAAAAGTTTATGTGATCATTTTTATTCGTGGGTTTTCGATTCAGTGAGTTTTAGTACAGTTTAAAATTATATCTAGGAAGAATAATGTATGTTTTGCTACTAACTCATAGGTAAAGTCATTTGTACGTGCGATATTTTTTCTTTTGGTTTATATATACGATCAGTTAAATAAGACCAGGTAATAAGATCTGGTGACAAGAGAGACAAAAATAAAAACAAAACAGCAGTATAAAGGTGAACAACCTCCGTAGATTATACATCGAGATATATCAGACGCCAAAAGTTTAAATTTTAAATTAAGGATCGCTGCATCTTCGGCGTTTATGCTGTCGAATTATAACTAATGCTTGTTGTGTTTTGTTCCGTTCTGATGCAGGTCTATGTTTGGGTCTATAAAAGCATTACTTAGTCAGAAAAAGTCCTTTCGAAGGACGGAACGCGTAAACTCTGTCAGTGTCTGTGTGTGTGTGTGTGTGTGTAAAAATATATCTGCAAAAAATATATGAATAAAGACAAAAGGAAAATTTTCTTTGCCGACGCGTACTGTCCTCTGATGTCAAAACAAATGAAAGGATATTATTTTGCAAAAATCATTTATAAACAGACGTAAAAATATCATAAAGTCTTCAATGTTTTTAAATTGAAGAATGCAAATAAATATTCATTAAGCTAAATGTGAAGTTCAAGGAAAACTAAGGAAGATGCTAAGTGATGTAATTTAATAACTATTAAGTGTTGTTATTGCTGATTTTTCTTGAAAAAGTTGATTTAACTATTTTCTTATAATGTTTTTATATTTTGATTGTTTATTTATGAACACAAAAAGGATCTTATACATAGCAATTTATCAAAATCATTAATTCACTTGTCATCCATAGAAATAAAGTGAGTCGAAACTTCAATTTAAATAAATCCACACTTAAAAGCGAAAATAACTGACTTAGACGAAAACTTAGTGAGAGTACCGTTATTGAATCTTGCCAAAGTATACGGGACCATAACCTAACGATATTTTAATTCTGTTTCTATATACTTGTCTATTTGTCACAAAATAAAATCCTTATATTTACCTTGATAGTAGACGAAACGCGTCGATCCAAAAAATCTTTCCTTTTGTCTTTATATATATATATATTGCAAAGTGGAAAAAGTCTTCGCGTAACGAGTTAGAAGTTTCATTGAACTAATTTTGTTTACATTGATGGTATCAGACATGCGCACGAACGAGAGTCGCTTCCGATATATTGATGATGCTTTATTAA
Organism: Acanthosepion lycidas; assembly: GCA_963932145.1. NCBI lineage: Eukaryota > Metazoa > Mollusca > Cephalopoda > Sepiida > Sepiidae > Acanthosepion > Acanthosepion lycidas. The sequence continues at coordinate 111,041,358 of OZ010574.1, forward strand.
TATATCACCGTGATACAGACTTACCTAATCTTGTAGATAAACTAAACAAAGTCGAACATACAATAGAATTTATATACGAAATAGAAGTAAACAATACATCACCTCTTCTAGATATTATGCTATACTGCGTTGAGAGAAACTTAAAACTTTGTGTCCATCGAAAATCAAGTAATAAAAATGCTCTAATAAATTTCTATTCTCATCATAGCAACATAATAGAATCCAGAATAAACATCGGAATTTTAAGCACTCATTATTTACATGAAGTAAAGAATTATATTGAAAATAATTTCAAGCCCCTCCAATACCCTAACTATTTCAGATCTATTGCGGATAAAAAGTCTAAAACTATTCCAAAATAGAAATGTGGCCCCTCTTGGCAAACCCAACGAATCAAAAATAAGTATTGTTCTACCTACTATCACAATTACAAATGAAATTAATTAATCTAAACTCAGTATAGAATTTGTCATAACTATATCTAAAACAATAAATGACTTAATCAATACAAAAAAAAAAAAAAAAAAAAAAAAAAAAACGTGCCAAAACTTGAATTGACTAACACTCGCAAGGATTGCCAGAAATAATATATTGGAGAAACGTCAAGAAGTTTAAATAAAATATTATATGTACACAAGAGAGACATTTAAAAACCACATTAGTTGCTCAAGGTAACGAAACCGACCACAATTTTGACATGAAAAATGCTACTCTAATTAAAAGAGAAAATAATTCACTACGACAATGTTTAGAAAGTGAATTAATCATCCACAGTAAATTTGCGTCCAATTTCTTACAAGGGTTCACCATTCTTGGCAGTTTTTGCAATGTTTGATTTATAATAACAAAGATGATGGAAACAAGAAGAAAATGAATTTACATGAAATTGGTTAGACTCTATATGCCAAACACATGAAAAAAATAAATATATCTTTTTTTCTTTAAATTTGAAATTCCGTGCATCTCTCGTTCGTGCGCATGTGTAGTCGTATCAAGGTAAACAAATCTGGTCCAGTGAAATATAAAGGGAGGAAACGCGTCACATGAAACGTTTTCTACTTTGTCATACATCTTTCCTCCAAAACTTTTCTTGATATATAAAAAATTATATATTATTATCATATATATATATATATATATATATATATATATATATATATATATATATATGTAAGCAAATATAAATGGATATAAATCCGACAGAATGAAGAAAAATATTTGGGAAAAACAAACAAAAATCCTTAAATGCAATTATGTTGTTTTAATATGAATGAAATGTCAACGACTGACGTTTCGGTTTAATAAACCTTCTTCATGTTGAACTGATTATGTTAATTGTATTTTAATGAATATTGTCCTGAAGAAGGTTTATTAAACCGAATATTTTTCTTCATATATATATATATATATATATATATATATATTGCGTATATTTTGTCTGCATGTTTTCATTAAGACTTGTTTCGTTAGATGATTTAAAAAAGTTTTGTTTACTTATTTTCAATATAATCCTCTCATTTCCACGGACAATCTTCTTAGTATCATTATTAAAGGAAGAAAGAAAATTACCATATTGATGCATATTCATTTATTCCGAGTACTTTCGATATTAGCACTACGTCAGGGATTTGTTTTATCATGGTTTTGTTTCATCTAAGTCAAATTTGTTGTGTTTATTCTGAAAATTAAATGTTGTGCTTGTGGAGATAAAAATGCTAATCCTATGTACTAGACTATTTTTAAATTTTATGATGTAAGCATACTCGTGTAGTAACATCAAGGGAGGTAACTAAGTTAATAAGATGCCTATTTTTAAACTATTTAAAGCTATTAGTTTAAACCTAGACATTTTTAAACTATCTACTATAAACATTCTAAAACATTTGTACAGTATTTACAATTAATTTTATTAAGGGTAAGTTTCAATTTTTAATTGAGATTGTTTCAAGAATTTTTAGTTTATGTTAATTATTTTCATGAAAAGTATAGATGTATTTTCAAGAATTATTTTTCGAAATCGCGAATGTGAGCAGGCATGCTGTTGTAAATGTTTAGAAATATTAGATGCAACATTCAAATGAAAACTTAACCTCCGCGTCAAAGTAGTTGCAGTGTGATCAACATAAATATTATTTTTTCTATTGGAGATACAATCTCTCAAGGGACATTTAAAGTTATATATAATGTTGGTTTTCTGAAACACCTTAATTTGTGCGGACTAGTCTACGAATAATTAAAATGGATATACTGAATTTAATATATAATTAATGGTATTTTTTACTAATATCTGTGGTGGATATATTAGTATTTATTAGTTTTCTTTCGGATATATTTATCCTTTTCATAATTAGAATGTATTTGATTGCGATATAAAAGATTAATATGTTTAGGATTATTGGAAGAAGTATTATATTCTATTTGCTCTATATTAAAATAGAACAACTTCTTTGTTCATCGACAATATCGTTAGGGAAGTTATTTTTAAGATGAGTTTTACATTTTTTTAGTTCATTGTAGAAAATCTGTTTTGTGGATGAGTTCATTTTTGCACGGTTTATTGTTTTTTTTTAATAATTGCTATTTTATAGTAATTTTGGCATTCACTTTTATATTTAAGAATGCACGAATTTATGCTAATAGGTTTTTTAGATGGAGCAATAGTGAATTTATTATTATTAATGTTAATCAATATATCTAGAAATGCAAAAATAATGTCGTTTTCTCACATACGTTACTATGTGAGAAAACGCCATTATTTTTGCACCAACCTAATAGTATTAATTAGTATGAAAATTTAAGGATAGAATTATTTTCGAATTTTTTCATCCATATTCTTGACTAAGATAAGGATATCATCGGCATATTTCAGGTAGATGGAGGGTTTTTTTTAAATGTATTAAATAAATTATTTTCGAGACTAGACATATAAAAATTACTAAAAGATGGGCTCAGAACTGAACCCATAGAAACATCCATCCTGTTGTACATATATATTATTTTTGTGATCGTAGAATGAGACTTCAGATGTGCAAGTTAACAGTAGATTCCGTATTATATTAGTTCGAATTTTAAGTGGAGGTAGAGCTGGATTATTGTATATGTTTCTTATATTAATATCAATACTTTCACTGACTGAAACATTGGTGAATAAATTTTCAACATCAAGTGAGGCTATGGTTTCATCATTAGTTTTTTTGTTTTTTTTTTAGAATCTGAATTACTTTAGGAGTTGAATTTATGTTATATTTACTGAGAATATATGGTGCGATAAGATGGTTTATGATTTTTTTCTTAATTGATGCACAGGTGTGGGAATTTGAGATATAATAGGAGGAGACGATAATTTTGTTTGTGAGTTTTTATAGTGCCATATATGTAACTAGGTCTATAATATCCTACTATTTTAAGGGAGATTAAAACAATCTTGTTCAACATTATTAGCTGTGATTAATTTGTTAATTTTTAAATTCATTTGGTTACTAGGATTCCTGGTGGTTTTTAAAAAAAATCGTGTAGTCATTAAGTATTTGTTCTAATTTTGTATTATAATCCGATTTGTTCAAGACAACAAACATGTTTGTTTTTTCTGCTTTTTTAATGATTTTATCGCGATGATTTCATAGTTCCTTAGCGGCAATTTGTAATAGTTTTGTTTTTTAAAAGTTTTTATTTTGGTCATGACTATCTTTAACTGTTTCAAATTTGAGTAAGCCCTGAAATTCTTCAGTTCTTATGATTAACTGTTCTTCCGGAAGATTTATGATACTTTCACGTAATATCCCGATTTCAGTTTTAATTAAACCATTATACTTATGGTATATATGGCAGTTGGGTATCATGTTAAGCAATTCCCTTTGATGTTTACATAACTTGGAAATATTAATAAATTTATCAATTTTGTTCGGAATATTGCTAGATCGTTTGTTTAGTGTATTTAGGTTTTAGAATTTTTAACAAGTGTTGAATTTCTGATTTATTAATAATTTCTCTAAGTCTATACAATTTCTTTCAGTTGATCAAGAGTAGTCGTATGTTTGAGTTTATTGTAGATGTCTTGTTTATTACTATTGAGAGCGTTTGATTCGTTATTAGCTATTTCAATTTGCCTTTTCAGAAAGTTACATTTAAGATTCCAGGCTTTAATATTTTAGTAAGACATTGGATCATGTATTTTAAATTGCGTATATTTTGGCAACATGTTTTCATTAAGACAAAGGAGGTAACTAATTTATTAAGATGTCTGTCTATTTTAAAAAAAAATCTATTTAAAGCTATTAGTTAAAACCTAAATATTTTAAAACTATCTACTATAAAATTTTTAAAACATCTTTGCAGTATTCATAATTAATTTTATTAAGAGTTGGGTTTCAATTTTTTAATATAGACAACTTCAAGAGTTTTTAGCTACTTGAATTTACTGTATGAGTATGTTTATATGATAAAATTAAAAATTATACAGTACATAGATTTAGCATTTTTCACTTCAAAAACAAAAAAAAAATAATAATAATTTTCAGATGAACAGAAAAAATATGTCTTACATAAAACAAGATACCGATAAAGCAAGACCCTGAAGATGATATTTTTGCTAATGTCGAAAGTACTTGGAATAAATGATTATGCATCAATATAGTAACTTTATTTCCTCCTTTAATAAGAATACTAAGAAGCTTGTTCGTGAATATGTGAGGATTATATTAAAAATAAATATGCACAACTTGTCTAAATTATGTAATGAGATATACCGTGGGTTTATAGTCTATCCAATCTAATTAAGTTTCTGTTTGTTATTGCTTATGTTTTCATCACTATTAAGTATGCAACATTGTGATAATACACCTGCCAAGGAAGGTGAAATGTTGTAAGAACGTAAATCTATCATTGATGATCTAGCGATTACAGCACTTTCTATACACGTTTCTTAGTAAATTGCTTTCTCTTTTAATTGAAGTAACATTTTTAAATCAAAATTATGTTCTGACTCATTACAATTAGTAACCAATGCATTGAGTGTGTTGTTTTGTAAAGGATCCCTTTTGTGTTCATATAATCTTTTATTTAAATCCATTGAAGTTTACCCTATGCATTCCTCGTGGCGATCATTACATATAATAGTGTAAATTCCTCCTTTTAGTTGATTATTATTTTGCCTTGTATTAATTATTTTATTGTTTTAGAAGTAACTAAAAAATTATGTTAAGCATAGGTAAATTCTTTTCAATTAAAGTTGTGATAGAGTTGGTAAGTAATAAACAATATCTTTTGATTCGATTTACTTGCTAGAATCATCCAATCTTCTATTGTGTAATATTTTACGAGCCTTTTGTTTCTTGTTGAACATGAATTAATTAGGACATTAGAGGAGGTTAAAAATTTCAGTTTATTTTTCCTCTTCATATAAATAAAAATTCTGAGTAAACATGAATAGATAAATGTTGCACGATGTCTAAAATATTAGTCAAAAACGCACGGATCCACAGATCATTTTTAGTTTATTTTTCCTCTTTATATAAATACAAATTCTGATTAAACATATATAAATAAATCCTTGACAATGTCTAAAAAATTAGTCGAAGCGCTCGAATCCACATATCATTTGGACAGTTTTTACATAATCTATGCCCAGAAAAGACAAAAGCTTGTACCAATCAAAGAAAAACTTAATAAAAAGATTAATCACAGTGCCTTTAACAAAACTTATATAATTATTTATTTTTCAAATATGGATATCAAGATTAATAACATTTGAAGTACCGTCGAAATAAAACAAAATCTATTAATTCTTTTGAAATATGTATATATGCATGTATATATGTGTGTGTGTGTTTGTGTGTTCTTAAATACATCAATAGGTTTGTACTAGAATTGTTTAAAAAGCATTTACTTGACGCAATGATAATTTATTTTTAACAATTTTCTTTTTAATCAATGCTCTTAAATCAGCAATGAAGATTGCTCACATAGTTATGACATTATACAGAGAAAATTTCAGGTCTGATTTTTGGTAATAACGACATGTCTGACCGCAAATGTATTAATCAATAATGATGTATCCTTATACCTGTGTGTATCTGAAGAAAAAGCATTTTATTCAACTTGTGACATTAATCAACGTTACATTGTAATGCAGAAATGTAAAAATTTAAATCGACCATTATTTTTCCGTTTCTTTCGCAAACGATTGTTCAAGAGATTATTCTCTTCTTCTGTTCACGTCTTTTTCCCTTCCCCCTCTTTCCGATTCAAAGAAATACTGCTCTTTAGTCATTCATATTTGCCAAAGCAAATTTCTCCTTTCAAAACTCGACACAACTCCAACCTCCGTATTCTTTGCCTTAAAAACATATCAACATACTTATTCCCGTTTGTTCGCCTTCCTCTGTCCCCTCTTCTGCATCCCTCCCTACCGCAGCCAATATGCAATACATTCTGTTGTTCTTAACTCTGTTCAGTTACATGCATTTCCACGAATGTCTGCATCTAGGGGATCAGTGCTGAAACAAGAAAGGTCTTTTGATTCCATGGTTGATCGATACTCGAAAGAGCACAATATATTAAGAGCCGGGGGGTGGGGAGTCGAAAATGTATTACAGCCGATGTGTGACAGTGACAAAGTAGCTGCTTGCTTTTATGCGTCTGATCGAATTATTTAAGTTCATCTGAAAGCCACGACTCTTTTGAAATATTTTTTCCCAAAGGGCTGCAACTTTGTGTCTTTATCACCTGCTCTCTTTCTCTCTCTCTCTCTCTCTCTCTCTCTCTCTCTCTCTCTCTCCACCAACATCCCCAGATGCAGTTGAATATTAGTAGTCAAGACAATGCCTGTCATTGATAAATGTATTTATGTCGGATAACATGAAATGACACCCCGAAGATGAATGTTCAAATCGCTAGAACGCATTTTTAGCTTCAGAATAGCAATTGAAAATAAGGATATGTTGTTCATGTTTATCCGAAATTGACCTCATTTGATCGACTATAACTTTCCACATTTTCCCTTCATAACAGAATTTCACATTTTGTAATAAAACCACGAAATGAAACTTGTTTTAAACTATGCGAAATAAGAAAGATGGATGGATTTCCAGTAACATCCCACAATTTATTCTGCTAAAATGCTTGGAGATCATATAGGCGTACATCTTATAAACACACAGAATGTCATGATTTATTACCTGTGAGAGTTTTCCAACGATTGCTTTAATGAGTTGGCCAGTCTTTTCCTTGACTATAACCTTTAATGTTGGACGCCATTGTTATATTCATTCAGTTCTTTTAAAGTATTTCAGAGAAAATGGTTATCTATCCTTCAGATTATTTATTCAACTCCTGCAAATGTTGGAAGCTTGTCTTAGCAACAAGTATTCAGGAGTCGAGTAATGGTTATTTTATAAAGCATAAATGTTAAGAGATTAATATCTTGAATAAGGCTACTGAATTTGCATCCTATTAGTATGTGTGTGCAGAATTCAGTACATCCAGACGCATGTATGCATATATGGTTGTATGTATGTATGCAGGAAAAACGTATGACAAAGTGAAAAATGTTCTCGTGTGACACATTTCGACTTTTAGAATTCAACGGACTAAATTAGTTTCGTCGGTGGGGCTGTACATCGGCACAAACGAGGCCTACCAATCCCATAATATATATATATATATATATATATATATATATATATATATATATATATATATATATATATATATATAATCCTCGAGACACACAGACAACTATAGTATTTGTGGTACTTGATTTAAAGATATCACTGAAACATCAAACCGACAGTCACCTTTCAGTATGATTTTCTCTCCTGTTATATATACTCACGCATACGCGCGCACACACACACACATATATATATATATATATATATATATATATATATATATATATATATATATATATATATATATATATATATGTGCCTCTGTGTGTGTGTATGTGTGTGTAAATTATTATCAGAGTGTATATGTAGAGGAACAAAATGAATAAAGAGAGAAGAAATTTTCCTTAGCCGACGAGTTTCTAAGGGACTTTATGAAGTCAATGTAGGATTTATTTTGTTTTCTATGCATGTTCCTTCCTTAGGTAGGTATTGCGGGCTGCAAATTCTTAATGCTCTTAATCAGACACCTATAATTATACCAGATTTCATCTTATTAGAGTGGTGGGTATAAAAGAAGATATATAGAGAGAGATAGAGAAAGCGGGAGAGAAAAGTGAGATAACGTAGCCTGGTCAATCAAATCACTTCATCCCAAACGCAAATAGACAGGCAGATAAAATATACGACCACAAAAAAGATTATTACATTATCCACAGCAATAATCTAAACTCCATGTCATCCATTATCCAGAGCAACTTATCCTATCTAAACAACACCCAAATAGTCACAATGATTTCCACAACCATTATGGGTATGATCATAACGAAAAATATACATAACAATAATAATTCAAAAGCAGGCATATATAAAATAAATTGCCAGAACTTTTTCTCACAATAAATGAAACATGCAGAAATTTAAAAAAAACGTATCTTTGACCACAAAAGTGTCATCTTACTTATTATAAAACGCAGATTATGTGTGTGTGTGTCTGTACGTTTATATATTGGATCGGATTTCCTACATTTTTCAACCGATTTCAACAAAACTTCGCAGGACTACGTAAAATGACCTTTGTGGCGGTTCTGACAGCGCCAGAAATTGGAAAAACACAATTGTTTTTGCAGGAAATCAATTTGAAAACACGATTAACAGGCATTAATGAAAGGGGAACAACTCATATCGAGTTATACTTATTATTATCGCGTTATCGAGTTATCCTTATTATAAAACCCAGGTTGGTTGTTTGTGTGTGTGTATGTGTGTGTGTGTTCGTTTATATATGGGATCGGATTTCCTACATTTTTCAACCGATTTCAACAAAACTTCACTTTTTTTTGGCAGGTAGTGTTTCTTATTGTCTTGCACACTTTTTTCTTTATTTTTACATTCAGAATGCTTTAAAAATTCCATTTACAAGGCAATTGTTTATAATAAAATTCTATTCAATTGATAGGCTCATAACGATTGAAAACAATGTTTTTGTTTGAGTTTGGGTTTGACCAATTCGTAAAAAAAACAAAACAAAACAAAACAGAACAAAAAATAAAACTAATTAAGACAGGCGTGTCCGTCAACCTTAAACAATAATCTTTGTCAATTTTATTTTTCAGTCTTTATGATGGCCGATACTTGATCTATCTCTTACTGTTACATCCCCGGGCAACGCCGGGCTCTACTGCTAGTTATATATAACAAAACTGTCCTCTCATCATTGTCTGTTTTTTCTTCTATTTATGGTTACATTACAATGCGTTTATTTATTTCTTTTATTTGCATAATTGTATATATATTATTTGATCATAAACAAAATAATTTATAATGGCGTAATTAAATTCTAATATATTAATTTTACAATACCATATATATTTTATTAGTAAATAAAATAAATATAGCATTTTAGATCTCTGCTAATAAAAATATAAATAAAATGACTTAATCATATTTGAAAACCGCCTTTAAGAAAATCTCGATGTAGTTTTACAGAAGAGAATAAATTAAAAATAAATAAAAATGTAAAACGCATTGTAATGTAGCCCTAAATAATAAAAAAAAATCAGACAGTGATGACAGGGAAAGTTGAAAGGAAGTCACTCTCAACAGGCAGAAATCTTAAACCCCCACCCAACCTTAACCAACTTGAAATTTGTCACATAAAGATACACTTGCTTTCTACATTTGTCACCTTAATAAAAAATTTTTAATTCACATTACCCAACCAAAATATATAATACTATTCGACTTATAAACAGAGTAATCATTTTTTTCGAAGGTTATTCTCAACATCGCTTGAAAATAGGACCAAACTTCAAATTTATGTTTAATTTAAGGTTTAAGTTTCGGTTTCGAAACATAATGATTTCTGTGTCACGATGGATGCATATTTTTTGAAAAAATAATTATAATATTAGGTCCTACTGTGTATCAAGCACTGTTTTTTTGTTTTGTTTCTTTAAATAAATGCTAAAACCTCTGGATTGTAAATCTGAATGTTCTTTCCTATTATATATATATATATATATATATATATATATATATATATATATATATAGAGAGAGAGAGAGAGAGAGAGTTGCAAAGTAAAGAGTACGCCCCTGGTGGCTATGAACTCGTCCAATACTGTAAAGAGAGTTTCGTGGTATGATGTTAGGTGTAACAATGTTGTAGTTAGTTCGCTGCCAGGCTCGATACAGTCTTGTTGAATTCTCTGCCTTCGGGCAGAGAGGAACTCAAACGAGGCTATGTTTAGGAGTAGAGTCTCGTCTGGAGAGGTAGACAAATCCCACACCATGTATGCGGGGTGTAACGGGAATTTCTGCTCGAGCATACGGGCTCGAAATTGCCCCACATAAAAACCTGCCATGTGCCCCGTCCCGCCTTGTTGGGAGGTTTAGGTAAATACTAACCAAATTGCAGTCAGTCTCATGCTCGCGACAAGACTGTCTTCGGGGAGAAGTTAACAAGACCTC
>OZ010574.1:111056936-111066936 GCA_963932145.1 Acanthosepion lycidas
TTTAAAAATTGGAATATCTTGTTAATACATGGTAACGCTTGCAATGAGTGATATATATATATATATATATATATATATATATATATGTGTGTGTGTGTGTGTATGTATGTATGTATCTGTGTGTATCCCTCTCCATATTTTTCTGAATATCTGTTTGACAAACAATTTGTTATATGTATCCCTTTTTAAATTTGTAAGCGTATTAATAAATGCGCATATATTTTCTAAGCTTAACTTAGCACTTCGCAAATTCTAATGTAAATTGTGGTAGAAATATCTAGTTAGGTAAACCGTCCCTATGATATTCAGTTTCAAATCACTATATTTTGATAGCTTTGTTTAGTATCTAACACTATCTAATGACACTGGTACCTTATATATAATGGCTAACGTAGCAAGAATATTTTTGAAATCCTGACTGGCTTGCAAATAAAAAGCACAAACATGTTTTCATTTTCCTTCTTTATTTAATAAAGTACTTACTCAATTATCCAGATACACTGGAACACTTTCTGAAAAATTTGTTCGGATAATTAAAAATTCCGGTTAATTAAATACATATTCAAATATCCGGAAGTTTGAATTATCGAAAAAAGAAAGAAGTCATTTTCTGAAAGAAATTTAATATTTGTAGCATAAAATATAATTTTCAAACACATTTATGAAAAATGCACCTATGACCTCGAATTTTTTGCCGCTAGTTCTCGATACTTGATTAACGTAGATGTAATTGTAAGGTTAGCTTCTAGTTGAAAGCGACCCCAAATTAAACATTTGTCAGATATAACCATATCAGAGTGTTGCGTAAGCCATAATTTCTGGCGTGACTAAACTGTGATAATTTATGTGTTTGTTCTTTGTATGAAAGCCACGAGGAGTTTTAATCAAACGTTGTGCTGGTTTTCTAAATTTCCAAAATGCTTGGCTGAGATGAAATTTTAGAATAAGTTTAATTCGGATAATAAAAAAAAAATTCGGATGATTTCAATTTTTCTTTTTATTTCACAACCGGATAAACGAAGTACGGATAATCAAGGATGTACTGCATCTATTTCCCTGCTTCTCTCTGTTTATTTTTTTTTTTTTTAAATCTCTCTCTTTCTATTTAGTTTCTTTTTAGATATTTCTTTTCTGCTTTTATGTCCTGCTGATATTAAAAGAATGCATGGACGCAATATAAACAAAGCTCTTAGAAAAAATAAAATAAAATAAAAGAGAAATTAAATATAATCAACAAATTCTGTTTCGGAAAAATGTAAATCACCAATTTGGAAATAAAAATAATATAAACTTCGGACAAACATTGATCGACTGACGTAATCCCTTTTTAATAATGAAACTAGCTTTCTGGAAATCATTTCTTCCTAAGATATGACTGAATATTGGTTTCTAAACAAGGTTATAAAGATTTCAAAAAGCGTCATTGAGATTGTTTTGTTTTTTTTTTCACATGGGGTTGCGCGTAGCAGTTGAATAATCAGTAGAGTTCTGTTAAAGTTTCTAATTTTTTCTGTAAAATACTTTCAACCACTATCGATTTAAGAATTGATTGGTGGATGATTCGCATAAAGTGAAGTGCCTCAATGCATTTAATAGTGCAGAATTGGAATGGGCTACCGAAAATAAAACTTCAAATCTGTTGCATTCACATCGATGCAGTTGCGCCAAAAACATCCGGTTATAATAATGAATAAACAGTTTAATTTGAGGGAAATTAAATCATGAAAACTCCGCCCGTTAAAAAAGAATTAAACAACAAAGAACGTCGCATGAAAGTAAGAAAATGAAAGAAAGAAGAAAATGAATGAAACGAAATTAAAACTGAAAAGACGAAAAAGAAACAAGAAATAACGGAATACGGACTGAATTAAGAAAAACGAAAAGTACGAAAAATAAAAGTAATTATTAATAATGCATGAAGGAAAGGACAATGGAAAATGATTTGGCCAAGAAACAAGAGGAAGATTAGAATTTTATATATATATATATATATATATAGAGAGAGAGAGAGAGAGATAGATAGATGTATGCATTTGTATACGAATGCTCGGTCGTACATTACCTATATTTATACACTTGGTTATATACACACACACACACACATATATATATATGTATGTATGTATATATGGATATTTTTGTAGCGATGTTATAACGTGATAAGTTTTGAATATATATATAATATATATATGTGTGTGTGTGTGTGTGTGAATGTGTATATGTATTTCTAAAGAATTATTCGATTTATTTTTAATCCACGACATTTTTTAATTACTTCAAAGTATATAGTTAAATATTATAGTATTAGAAATAGATAAGCACCTCATTTCTTCCTGTGCTTTCTTTTTTTCTCAAGTCTATTTCTATAATTGGTAGAAAGGGATGGCGTGTATATGCATGCATGTATGTGGGTGTGTGTGTGCGTATATATATATATATATATATATATATATATATATATATATGATGTAATGAATATGTATACACCTGGGTTCCCCCTCACAATAATACAGACTGATGTAGAGGTACAGGGACGCCTATTGTCTTTGCCTAATGCCTACCACTACGACGAGGACCAGTCCATTACAGTTACCTGCTAGATTGTCCTGCTCGTTTACAGTAGTGAACCACCACTTTGCTACTTCGAACAAATATATCCCTTTCCGGGACATATCAGTTGACTACGAGATTCGAAACGACCTTACAATTTAAAACAAAAGAAAAAATACAGTTGACAACACATCCTAACGAAGAACGTTAGAAAGATTTGTTCGACTCTGACAGAAAGTGAGTAATTTTTCCCTCATTTTTGTTTTAAAGATTATTAATGAGGAACATTAGAAAAGGAAAAAACTTGTGCAACGCTTACAGAAAATAAGAAATTTCCCCCTGCTTGTTTGGACATAGAAAATTTTATTGTCTTCATAAATTGGAATTTTGTGCATACTTTGGCAGACTGGGACAAATTGCGGAATTAACTAAGGTGTTAGAAGTCACTTTACAGCAACAATTCCAACAACAACGATTCCAACAACAGCAACCACAATTTATTCAGCAACAAGAAAGGTTTGAAAAGTTATTCAAACAACAGGCAAAAGACAATAAATTGCTTTGGGAAGACGTATTATCTAGGACAACAAAAGAACCGGGTTCTAGATTTTTTTTCTGCTGAGTGAATTTCAAATTCACTCTCTGAATTGAAATACGACCCTGACAGTGGTTCAACGTTTCCGGCTTATTTTCATAGGTTTGAAACAATATTTACGAAAAGATGCGAACAATGGTCCGACGAGGAAAAAAAAATCACGCTATTGTTGCAGAAGTTAGAAACAAAAGAAAATGCAAAATACACGAATTTAATCCTCCTAAAGAAGCCAGAAGAAATTACATTCAGCGAAACAGTAGAAATTTTGTCGAAAATTTTTGATAAAAGAGATAGTCTGTTTCATACACGATACAAGTGTCTAAATATCGTAAAACAAGAGGATGATGATTTTGTCACGTATGCAGGTATGGTCACCGCACAGTGTGAGGCGTTTAAATTAAAGGAATTGTCAAGCGACATGTCTAATTTGTGCAGGGTCTAACGACACCGAAGAACAAAGAAATTAGATCAAGAATCCTCACTATCATTGAACAGAATCCGAAGATTACGCTACAAAAAATAACGGAAGAATGTCAGCGACTTATAAACATAAAAAAAGATAATACTCAGATTGAGGAGAAGAGCATTTCGTGAGTACAAACTGTAAGACAACAGAAGTGGATACAAAATAAAGAAAAATGATATGCAGTTCGTGTGGAGGACAGCATATAAAGAAGGATTGTTTCTTTAGGGATAAAATGTTTTAATTGTGGCCGTGTAGGCCATAGAAATTCCCATTGTCAGACAAAACAGAGAAAAGTAAAATCAAAGTCTCAAACAAAGGTGAACACAGTTTTGTCTAAAAACGAAATTGAGGAGGATCAAAGAAGAAAATACTTCAATGTAAAAATACCGTAAAATTATTACTTGATTCAGGAAGTAATATCTCGGTTATATACGAGCAAATATGGAAAAAAAATCGGTTACCCACCGTTGACTAACACAGACAAAATTGCCAGGTGAGTGTTAGACTTAAGTTTAGAGATGAATTAAAATGCATCATTGCGTTCATGGGAAAAATTCACAAATCGAAAGTGTATGTGCTCCCTGGTTCAGTAAACCTCTTTGGGTTAGACTGGATCGTATTGTTTAATTTATGGGAATTACCGGTAAATTCTTTCTGTAATAAACTTAGCGTCAGAGAACTTTTAGGTTGGTGCAAAAATAATGACGTAATAATGTCGTTTTTCGACGTTAAAATACGTCAAAAAACGACATTATTACGTCATTAATGTTTCACCAACCTAATATATGACGAAGCAAACGTAAAAAAATATTACGGATTTGAAAGGCGAATTCCCTCGCGTCTATTCAGAATGACTAGGTCTGTGCACAAAAACAGAAGTCAACTTCGAATTGAAAGAAAATGTTAAACCAATCTTTAAAACAAAGAGAAAAGTACCGTTTTCGGCACTAGACACAATAAATGAGGAATTAGAAAGGTTGGTGAAAATTGGCGTAATTTCAAAAGTCGATTACTCGGATTTTGCGTCTATATATAAAAAAAGAAAAACCGAAAAATCAGAGTGTGTTCAGACTTTTCGACAGGCTTAAATGATTGTGTGAAAGACCATGCGTACCCTCTACCGTCTCTGGAAGATATATTCACTAAATTAAACGGAGGTAGAGTGTTTTCAAAGTTGGACTTGTCGGAGGCTTACCTTCAGGTTAAAATCAGTGAAGAATGTTCGAAGTACCTGACAATAAACACGCATAAAGGGATTTTTAAACTAAATCGTCTTCCTTTTGGTTTGAAGGTAGCGCCAAGCCTATTCCAGCAAATAATGGACACAATGTTGGCTGATATAGAGTATGCAATTGCATATTTAGATGATATTTTGATTAAAAGTGAAAACGAGGCCCAACATAAAACGCATATTAGAGCGGTATTTCAGAGAATTGAGGAATACGGGTTCAAGCTGCGTGCTGAAAAATGCGAGTTCTTCTTAAAGAAGATAAAATATTTAGGGCAGATCATTGACAGTAAAGGAAGAAAACCGGATCCAGAAAGGGCTGAGGCTATAAAAAATATGTCAGCCCCTGATAATGTGACTAAACTCCAGGCCTTCTTCAGATTAGTAAGTTACTATAGCATTTATATCCCAAAAATGTATGATATGAGAGCTCCTTTAAATAATTCGGTGAAAAAGAGCGCAAAGTGGATATGGTTGAAAGAATGCAAACAGGCTTTTAAAAAAATAAAAAAGTTGTCTATTAGCAGACCTAGCGTTAGCGCATTTCGACCTGCAGAGGGAAACCATTGTAGCAGCAAATGCCAGTAATGAGGGACTAGGTGCAATATTGCTTCATAAATTCGAGGACGGATCTACAAAGCCAATATCACATGCCTCGAGAACATTACTGATCGCGGAACGAAGTTGCAGTCAAATTGAAAAAGAGAGTTTAGCAATAATCTATGCTGTAAAAAATTTCACAGGTTTCTATACGGAAGAGAATTTATTCTGCAAACAGACCACAAACCGCTGTTAACAATATTTGGCTCAAAAAAAGGTATACCAACTCACACGGCAAATCGACTACAGCGTTGGGGTGTAATTCTATTGAATTATAATTTCAAAATAGAATATGTGCCTTCAACGCCGATGGGTTATCAAGATTGATACCTAGATATACGGAACCACTGGAAGAAACAGTAATAGCGGCGCTAAGAGAAGAAAATGAATTGTCGGGTCTGTTATGCATCACTATTAGAGAACTAGCAGTTACGCTAGAAGACGTGAAAAAAGCAGCGGTGAACGATGATTTCATTAAAAACATGAAAAAGCAAGTCTGGATGAACGAGAAAACTAAAAAAGGAATTAGTGTGTCACATTTTTCAAACTGCGAACAGGTATTACTATACGCAGATAGAATTGTAATGCCGGTTACTCACTGGGCATCCAGGGATTTCGAGAATGAAATTTCTAATGAGAGGCTATACTTATTGTCCGAGGATGGACCAAGACAGAAAATTTGATGAAACAGTGTAGAGGATGTCAATTAGCAGCAAGAGCTCCACCGGTAAAAATTCAACCATGGCCAAAGACAGAGGTCCCATGAACTCGATTGCACTGAAGAAAAACCAAGGCGTGTACAAGTTTTTAAAGAAGTATTCAGAAAATTTTGGCAGTATATAGAATCACGCCAAACCCAAATACGACGTCAGGGTTATCGCCAGCAGAGTTAATGTTTGCGAGAAAAATTCGCTCTGTTTTCGACAGGCTGTTGCCTAATCCGGCGAAGAAAACTGCTAAAAAAGAAAACCAGATGACTAAAGCGTATAAGCCAGGTGACAGTTTTTTTCAAGAACTTTAAGGCTGGAAAAATATATTGGGAAGAAGGAATGATAAACAAAAGAATTGGACAGGTCCTATATGACACAAAAGAGGACAAATTTCGGTGTAAAAGACATCGGAATCGATTGAGACCCAGACACACTACAAAGGTCACGAAAAATACCGAAGAGATTCCAATGGAAGTTCTGTATGATGCATTTGAAATTTCCGTTCCAGTAAGTCAATATTCGCCAATGGAGGTATCCCCGACCGCAAGGCCAGAGGTACCAGTGTGTCAAACACCACCACTGCAAGGAGGATTGAGGCGAAAAAGACAAATTTAGCTCAGGGAGTGGTGATGTAATGAATATGCATACACCTGGGTTCCCTCTCACTGTAATATGATTGGCTGGTGTCATCCATAAATACGGACTGACGTGGAGGTATAGGGACGCATATTGCCTACGCCTGTTGCCTACCACTACGACGAGAACCAGTCCATTACGGTTACCTGTTAGATTGCCATACCCGGTTACAGTAGTCAAACACCACTTTGCTACTTCGAACAAATATATCCCTTTCCGGGACATATCAATATATATATATATATATGTGTGTGTGTGTGTATATGTGTGTGCACGCATATGTGTATATATATATATGTGCGTGTGTCTGTGTGTATGTGTGTTTTTCGTGTTAAATCCCCCAGCACCTAATAATATATCCTCTAGCAGGAACCTAAATTCATTTACATACAACTAAAGGCCTTGGCCATAATAACCCCCCCAAACTTGGCCCATCTCCCGGTCGTCAACTCTTTATCTAAACTGACGCGTCCCCCTAACTGGCCCTAAACGATTTCACCAACAATATCTAAACCAAATTAAAAAAAAAAAAATTTCCAGACAGTCTTGAGCTGAGGATAGCTGGCACATGGAGTGCTAGTTTGAAATCGACTATACTTACATGAGTCAATTTTTGATTTTTTGCTATATATATATATATATATATATATATATATATATATATATATATATATATGTGTGTGTGTGTGTATATATAATGTTTGTGCGTGTTTAGTCATGTTTCATTGAATAATTTAGACAAGTTTTGTCTACTTACTTTCAATAAGATCCTCTCATATTCACGGACAAGCTTCTTAGTATCCTTATTAAAATGAAAGAGAAAATCACCATGTTAATACATATTCATTTATTCTGAGTACTTTCGACATTAATCTACTGACATCATCATGGTGTTGTTTTTTTCCTAAGACAAAACTATTATGTTCATCAGACAATTAAATGCTTTTAACTGTGAAGTGAAAATCGCTAAGGTTATGTACTGTACAAACTAAATTTCACGATGTAAACTTCAGGGGAGGTATGTTTTTTGTCTAAATTTTTCAACGAAACATGTCTTAATGAAAACATGCTGCCAAAATATACGCACTCTATATATACATTTATATATGTATGTGTGCGTGTGTGTGTGTTTGTGCGTGTATTTGGGCAGTGATCCCTCTTTTATACAAATTTCAAGGTACAGTGGTTAAGCTTTTTAATTAATTTTTGTGTTCGTATAAGTGCTTTTTTTTTTTTTTTTTTTGCACATTAAGTGTTTCAAAATTGTTCAAATGTTCTGTATATTCGGACACTTTCGGCTATTCTTTTAGCCATTATCTAGGATGATTTTGATTTTTAACTGAATTAATGCATTTTTTATGCATGCATCAAGAGTTAAATGAATTTTTTTCAAACACGGTCAGCACATTGTTCATAGTTGATAATACTGAGTGCTGGCTTTTTTTCTTTATTATTAGCAGCTTCGTCATTTTAGTCTGTTTTTAAACGTGGATGACGATATTATACTTGTATTTTCTACGAGTATGTTGCGAACGGAGCTTGGAAGGTTTCTGTGTGTGTTTAAATGAGTCCTAATTGAGCTATGGTCAGAGAGATTCAATTCGAGTTTTCTTGATATGTAGTGGTATATCTATTATAATAATTCATAAATTTGGTTTGATCACGAACACAGTTCCTTAAGAAGCATGAGAATTCATTAATAATATTGGTTCTCTGTAATTTATATATTACAGGTGTTTTGTTATTTTTGGTGATAAGGTTATCTATTTCAATTTTTTAGATTAATTCTGTCTAAAGTAACTAATGTCAATACTGAACATCCAGATAAATCAATAACATTGAAATTTTCTATAAAAGCCAAATAAACGTTAATTATAAGGAAGATAATTTTTCTCTAAGAAACATTATAAAATAATACACAAACCCAGTCGGCTAGAACAAGAAAATTCCATTAATTATAATTTATAAATATTGTAAATAATGTGTTTAATATATTTTTTGATAAGATATTAAAGACATTCATACAAATAAATAGAAAATTAGCATCTCAAACTAGTGACTATACAATCGTATTTTAAAAAATCTGAACTTAAAAATAAATTAACTTAAAAATGAAGGTATAGTCTTGAATTGAAATCTATCTAGATTTCAATGGGTATTTGTTTTTATACCTATATGTGATCATTAATTCATTTCTATATTTAGGGTTATTTAAATTTTTAAAATAATTAATTTTTCTGCAATGCATATGTTACAAATGAAGCCTTTATCATTACAATATTTTGTTCTTTCTATTATGTCCCATGTAATTAGGGGTCTATTTCAACTATCCTTTAATTGCCAGTATTATTTAGAAAGAGTAGTGTTCTTTTGTATTTATCGTTACATAAACTTAATTTGAGATTGTAAAAACGATCTTTGCAAAAATTTTATTTGAACCAATATAAAATTTAATATATTTATCAAATTGTATGTTAGCTCTACATACACTGCGTGCCAAATTATTATCGAGATAACTTTTTTCTAATATTTCAAAAACCGTCCAATCAATTCACACAAAATTTTCACACAATATTGGCAACAGCAATCTGCACAATCACTGAAATTTTCGTACTGATCAATGTAAACAAACTGGCGTCATATTTGATATCAGCACGGTAATTTGAGCGTGCCAAATTATTAGAAAAGTTTAGTAAAATTCCCAGAATTGAACAAACAAAACGTTTATTAATGTTGCCCGTGAATGTTTATGATCTAAAGAAGCTAATAAATAACATAATCAAACAAATAATAACAGATACAAACAAAGGAACAGTTTTAAACAAATTAATAGGGAATGTGATTTCCCTGTTTTGAAATTTATTGAAGAAGTCGACGATCCATAGAATTTGTTAATTGTAGGATGTCATCTGTTGTAATGCCGCGAGAAATGTCAAGAATTGCTTCCCACAACTCAACGTTGCTCCTGAATTGTCGTCCGTTGGCGTACAGCCTTCGCTTCATGATGCTCCAAAGGTTTTCGATTGGGTTCAAATCCGGAGAATTTGCTGGCCACTTCATTCTTCGAGGTCCATCGAAGCCTAACTGCTTCAAATATTCAGTAGTCTTGTGAGCAGCATGTGATGGAGCTTTATCTTGCATAAAAACAATGGTCCTTCTGAAGGCAACTCTTTTCCTTTTCATCCACGGTTCAAGATGCTCCTTCATAAACGCTA
>OZ010574.1:111071936-111111936 GCA_963932145.1 Acanthosepion lycidas
TATATGTATAGATATATGTATAGATGCATACACTATATATATGTATAGATATATGTTTAGATACATACACTATATATATATGTATAGATATATGTATAGATGCATACACTATATATATATGTATAGATATATGTATAGATGCATACACTATATATATGTATAGATATATGTATAGATGCATACTCTATATATATGTATAGATATATGTATAGATGCATACTCTATATATATATATAATGTATAGATATATGTATAGATGCATACTCTCTATATATATATAATGTATAGATATATGTATAGATGCATACTCTATATATATATATATATATATAATGTATAGATATATGTATAGATGCATACTCTATATATATATAATGTATAGATATATGTATAGATGCATACTCTCTCTCTATATATATAATGTATAGATATATGTATAGATGCATACTCTCTCTATATATATATAATGTATAGATATATGTATAGATGCATACTCTATATATATATATATAATGTATAGATATATGTATAGATGCATACTCTATATATATATATAATGTATAGATATATGTATAGATGCATACTATATATATATATATATAATGTATAGATATATGTATAGATGCATACACTATATATATATATATATATATGTATAGATATATGTATAAATGCTTACACTATATATATATATATATATATATGTATAGATATATGTATAGATGCTTACACTATATATATATATATATGTATAGATATATGTATAGATGCTTACACTATATATATATATATATATATATATGTATAGATATATGTATAGATGCTTACACTATATATATATATATATATATGTATAGATATATGTATAGATGCTTTCACTATATATATATATATGTATAGATATATGAATAGATGCTTACACTATATATATATATATATATATATGTATAGATATATGTATAGATGCATACACTATATATATATGTGTAGATATATGTATAGATGCATACACTATATATATATATATATATGTGTAGATATATGTATAGATGCATACACTATATATATATATGTATAGATATATGTATAGATGCATACACTATATATATATATATATGTATAGATATATGTATTGATGCATACACTATATATATATATATATATGTATAGATGCATACACTATATATATATATGTATAGATATATGTATAGATGCATACACTATATATATATATGTATAGCTATATGTATAGATGCATACACTATATATATATATGTATAGATATATGTATAGATGCATACACTATATATATATATGTATAGATATATGTATAGATGCATACACTATATATATATATATGTATAGATATATGTATAGATGCATACACTATATATATATATATATGTATAGATGCATACACTATATATATATATATATGTATAGATATATGTATAGATGCATACACTATATATATATATATATGTATAGATATATGTATAGATGCATACACTATATATATATATATATGTATAGATATATGTATAGATGCATACACTATATATATATATATATATATATGTATAGATATATGTATAGATGCATACACTATATATATATATATATATATATATGTATAGATGCATACACTATATATATATATATGTATAGATATATGTATAGATGCATACACTATATATATATATATGTATAGATATATGTATAGATGCATACACTATATATATATATATATGTATAGATATATGTATAGATGCATACACTATATATATATATATATGTATAGATATATGTATATATGCATACACTATATATATATATATGTATAGATGCATACACTAGAACTGTCTTTAAAAGGCCAGTTACGGTTATTAAATTCAAAGATATTGCTCGGCTATGATTAACTTTTTTCAATGTATTATATATATATATATTTTAAGTCAATACAGATTTGCTGTTGTTTTTTTCCTTTTTGAATGAGGTTTAGCACAGGCATGGGTAACTTATTTTTCGAACGAGGAGCCGCATACAACATAAGGCCGTCCGCTTTACTAAAATTCAGAAAACCGATCGGGCCGCATGTGTCTCGCTGGTCGCAGTTCGTCCGTGACTGGTTTAGCACAAGTCAATATTTTCTTTATCATTTGGAATCCACTATAAATTCCATATAAAGCGTTTAAGTTTCGAAGGCAAGTATTTGGTCCGCGATATTTTTGTCAAAAATCAGTAAGCAGGAATATTTTTTTGTATAAATCTCGCTTCAGGACGAGGAAAGATTTTTTTTTACACAATTATACGCCCCATGAGTCAAGGAAAAGAACAGTTCTCACAAGCCTGTTATATTGGAAACATGCAATTTTCCGGGAGAAAAAAATTAATGTTCAAGGTCATGTCGGTAGTTATTGTTGAAAATGACGAGGAATCAAATTACTGGTGGCTGAACAGTTGTCGCGAACACTCCCCTATCCCTCTATATTAAAAAAAAGAAGAAGTTGTATTGTGTATTCTTATTATTAGCAAAAAAAAAAGTAATTTGTTAAAAAAACGCATTGGAAATGAGTATTAAATCGTTTTTACATGCCAATAGTTATGTGTTTGAGTCACTCTTAAATGCAAATAAAGATTCATTCATAACACCTTGAACGCATTTTTTCAACCTTTTGTGTTTTGCATATGCTTGTGAGAGAAAAAGATGTAGAGAAGGGCGGGCATGCAAAAAAAAAAAAACGAAAAGGAAAAGAAAAAATCAATCGCTTGGTTATTAAGCAAACGCTGGTTTCATAATGGCGCTTGTAATAACACATAATTCATTCATAATTTGACAAGGGCTTTACATTTTCTTCAAAACATTATTTTTAATTTAAAAAAACTCGCTCAGCTCAAAAACTATTATTCTCAGTTTGAATATTATAGCTATCTCTCAGATGTTTAAGACATGGAAAAATGTTAATCAAAATGTAGATTTGGAGAACTCAAATTCTCTATGCCCGTAAATAACACCTATATGTTAAATAATAAAGAATTATATGTTCATTAATAAATAAATATATATATATATATATATATATATATATATTCAAATGTTCATTTGTAATCATCAACCCAATTATGTACATAAGAGACGTGTGACATTTTTTTTTTATTAATTTCAAACCCTATAGATCGTACGGATTTGAAACGATTGTCTATCTAAAATGTTCTGAAGAACTACATATGTCATATTGGGGAAACTGTATAACAATGTGGAAAAAAGTTTCGCCCTTCAGGACTTCATCAGACTAAATTTGTTAGGTTGGTACGACAGAATATGCGCACGAACTAGGGGTGATAGAGACTTTAAAATTTATTTTAATTTATATATATATATATATATATATATATATATATATGTCTAGACGAATTCATTTAGAATAATTTCCTTTTTCTTTCCTTCATTTTTGTTTGTAGATATAAGTAACTAAACCGGAAAGGTCTCAACTACACCAAATGATCAAACAAGTGAGTGACAATCAAAACAACAAACTGTGACAAAATCTCAGCATCTTATGCAGCAAGAGCAAGTGGAATATGTTGGAAGGCCAAATCTAATAAAAAATCTATCGGATATAAAGCTTTCCAATACTGAACGAGAAGCTCTCAGCTTCGGTGTAAAATTTACCACCGGAATCCGTAAAGGCGACATCATACACATTATATTAAAGAATTATAAGCAAAACGACCCCGATTTCAGCAAAGGTTTCATTCAAGGCATAATCACTGCTACTACAGAAACCAACAACGAAAATACATTGCCATTGTAATCCTGTACATGAATACATACATGGAAAAAATTAATTCACTACTCAACGCTACTGACACATACGAAAAAATAAAGGAACAAAAAATAACTACTGAAACACAAAAATTTAACAAGAAAATCGGTAAAATAATTAAAAATGAAAACAAATTTTGGTATAGACTCATAGAATAACACCCAAAATTTACGGTCTCCTAAACCCCACAAAATAGGTATCCCAATGTGCACCATCATCTCAGGAATACACAGTGCCTCCCATAAAGTGGCGAAAGCTATAACAAAAATTCTAACCCCTCTTCTTGGAACAATCAGTCAATCTCATATTCAGAACTCAGGCAGCCTAGTTGATACACTAAGGGAAATGAGCATGACTGACAAATGCATGACCAACCTAAATACAAAATCCTTCTACACCAATGTCTCAGTTGAAAAATGCTTAAATTTCCTAAAAAGCATATAACACAATCAAAGATAAACCTCTCTCTACTAACAGAATAAATAATGAAAATCTTCCATCTCATCACCAAAATAAAAAGCTATTTCACATTTAATAATGATTGTTACAAAGAAAAATTTGGATTAGCAATGGGATAGTCTCTCAGTTGAGTACTGCCATGTATCTTAGAATTTTTCGAATCTGGTCCTTTCAAAAATATTTTACCCAAACTGTCAACATACCTTCGTTATATTGATGATGCTCTACTTATATATCGTCGTGATACTGCTTTACCAGATCTAGTAGAGCAACTAAAGAAAGTCAAATACACAATATAATTTACATATGAAATGGAAGAACGCAATTCTTTTCCCTTTATCAAGCTAAAAACGAGCTAATAAAGTGCTATACTCATCATAACAACAAAATAAAATCCGGTAGAATCATTGGATTCTACTTAAGAGCACTCAGATTATACAGCCCACATTATTTACCCAAAGAGGAGAAATACATTGAAAGCACTTTCAAACATCTCCAGTACCCTAATTATTTTATATTCACCGCGGAGCAAAAGGCACATAAAACATTCCAAAACAAAGAACGGTCCCTCCTGAAAAACCCAATGGATCAAAAAATATATTATCCTACCAACTCTATCACATCTACAATCGAAAAGAATCAATCTAAATTCAACATAAAATTTGTTACTACTACATCTAAAACAAAAAAAAAAGTAAAAAAAATAATAAGTTTTAACTTGAAGGAGGAATTTACTCCATTGCCTGCAATAATTGTCACAAAAAAAAAACATGAGAGACACCTAAAGGAATCTAAATAAAAGATTATACGAGCACAAAATTGACATTTTACAAAACAGTACATCAATTTCGTTGGTTACCCACTGTAACGACACTGACAATAATTCTGACATAAAAATGCTTTTATATTAACCTAGCGGTTATTGTGTGGCCGGTAACGATTGTATTTCAAATTTTTCTAGAGTAGAAATAATTGTCGATTCGAATATTGTTATTTGTCCTAGTTTATAATGTTATTTGTTAACATTTTACCCATTATTGACTTTTGATTACTTAATTATTGGTTATTATTAAATTATCTTTTGCTTATGAGAACATTCGTATTTTTTTTATTTTATTTATTTACTTAATTTATTTAACTTGATTTTGTGATTCAATCGTTTTTTCTTTTTCGAGGTTCGTTTACTCTTTTTGTTTAGTCTAAGGTATAGGATTTGCCTAAAGTATAATGTATATATTTTCATTTTTCATCGTGGTGTTTTTTACATGATTTTTATTTTTATTTTTCGATATTTATGTAAAGTAGTAAAAATTTGTTTCCGTGTCTGCATTTTGAGATAAAGCCTGATCGTTTATTTAGTAATTTATGCCGGTCTCAAAAGGTGATTATACCTATTTTCTCCACCAGACAAATTTTACATTTTTTTTATTTGATCTTGTAGGCTGATGCTGTTTTCTTTATTTTTCATATTTTTGGTGTAATTTTGTTCTTGGTTTTAATCTCTCAGATATGTTTAGAAATCATTGTGCTGTTAGCATATTTACTATTTGTTAGTAAAGAATGTTTAACACGCGTAGTTTCTCTGTTTACATGGTCCTTCAGTTACTCCTATGTATATTTGATATCGTTATCTGCCGATTTTACAGTGGCTTAGTATATCAAATTGTTTTGTAAGTAATTGCACTTACAGGTTGGTTTAATTGATGCGGGTGATTTTTTGGTTTATTTTTTTATTGTGCTTTTTAATTGGTATTGTCATGGCCGAGATCATTTCCTTCCGTTTTATGTGCGCTCAACCAAAATCTTCTGAAAAGATCAAATAAATCGAATATTATATAGTGGAATTTTCATAGCAATAATAATAATAATAATAATAATAATAATAATAATTGTGACAGACTACGGTTTTATTTATCTTCCTGATATATATATATATATATATATATATATATATATATATATATATATATATATATATATAATTAAGTTATGAAGAACTTGGTAAATCGTATGGGTAATACCAAAGAGGATGAAATCCTGAGAGCTCAATGTAAATCCAGAGCTAATATTTAAAAGAAAAACAGATCACTTTAAGGTACCATTATAATAACTTATTTCACCAGAGTCCTTTTAAAGGACGCCGGATCGTCAGATAGAACTTCCAAAAATGAAATGAAACGAAAAATGAAATTAAAATTGATGGGTAATGTAAGTTTTTGTAATTTAACAGAGAGTGTAAAAGTGGTAGTTAAAGAGACATGGTAGAGTTTAGGGAGGGGTTAATTCCATATCTCTCTCAAGTATATTTTATATTGTGGGAGGAGGAGTGACCAGAACTTGACCTATTTAGATGGTTAACTTAACGGAAGTGATATATAAAAATGCGAGGGGAGTAGGGAGAAAAGAAAAAGGAAAAAGAAAGAAGAAGGAGAGCGAGAGGGAAGTAAAGAGAAAGAGGCTGTAATTGGGTTTTAGCAATTTATGTAAACAATAGATTTTAATGCTTGATAGAAATTTAGATGTCTAAAAAATTTGATGTTTGCTATCAATTTAAATATTTAATTTTTTAAACAAATAGTTTAGGGACTTAATATAAGTAAATACTATATTTATTAGCACATTTATAGAGAACATATTTAAAAAATATTTTAAATTACAATAGTTTGTTTACCCGAACAATCGTACTTTTTTAATATTGTAAAAATAGTTACGGTAACATCTTTATTAGTTTTACTTTTAATCTAATTTATGAATGCAATTTGTGATTATTTCTATATGGGTAATCTTACTTACTTAAAGTTTAGGTTTAATTATGGAATAATAATTGAGGGTAATATTAAAGATTTTGCTTTCTTCTTATATATATATCACATACATATTCATGCAAATCCCATATATACATACGTTTATTTACATGCGCAAATACACACATAGACACACATGTAGCGATATACACATGTACCTATCCATATTCATACCTAAATTACATGTGAGATACCACTGTGAGAGAGAAGGGGAACCTGTTGACGCCCTCTGAGGGGATTGGTGTGAGATACCAGTATGAGAAAGGAAGAATTTGGTAGGACGATACCTTTAAGAACCCCTCTAAAGCAAAAAAGTAATGGACTTCCAAAAATGGAAAGTGATAA
Source organism: Acanthosepion lycidas (assembly GCA_963932145.1). Lineage (NCBI taxonomy): Eukaryota > Metazoa > Mollusca > Cephalopoda > Sepiida > Sepiidae > Acanthosepion > Acanthosepion lycidas. Next base: position 111,079,372 of record OZ010574.1, read on the forward strand.
ATTTTCCTGTCCGAAAACAAAGAAAATCCTTGTTGTGAATTTAGAATTGTCGAGGAACCCCAAACCACGACAAGCCCACACCCGGTTTTGGTCGGCGTCCATATAAGCAGAGTCGCAGCAAGTTAGAAGGCAGTTGGGGGTGGTCAGAGAGAGAAGTTAGTTGCAGTTGAGGCTGTTGAGCTCTGAGACCAGCCTCGCAGGAAGCTGACTGAAGATCCACGCATCCCGAGTTCAACTTCTAACCAAAAACAATTTATTTTTGAAGAACGACTTAGACTCACACCAGCAAAACAAGTTTTACGAATATCGCCTGAAGATACAGAAAAAAAAACAGTTTCTTAAAAAAGACAACTTAAGATGTTAAGACTCGCCTAACAAACACAAAGTGTCACGAATCCATATTAGCGGTTTGGGAGAAAGACGCAGTCCTGTATTCAACAACCAGATATAAAAATATTTGTTATTCTTTTTTTTAACACATTTGAACTTTTCGAGTTGTTACTTTATTTTCTTTAAATTACGGCTCGGCGACTGACTGATTTCGTCTACCTAAGATCAAATCACAACGTGGGTAGGTTAGACTAGAAATCAAAGCAGTTACTTAGATAACCAGACGTTGGAGACGAGCTGGGAACGACAAAGCTGATACCGAATCTAACCAGATTCCCATCCGAATCAGCAAAGAGTTAGAACGTCACATTTGGTGCCGCGACCAATACCAAGTCACATTCGTCGTCACAGGATAGCACGGCGGCGAGCGCGGAGAGAGGCCGGGGTGACGTCATAATTAAAAGCATTAGTTCCGTTTCATCTTCAAGCGAATATTGGAATAACTTATTTTTAAATTTACTGAGTTTTAAACGCACATATATATTCATAATTTACTCTTTCCAAAGATACAGAGAAATCCAATCATTCATAGAGGGGCGGTAGCGTGTTAATTTTTATTAACTATTGTTGTATCAATTATGAAAGTGGTTAAGTTTAGGGAGGATAGGGGTGTATTTTTCAACGAATTCTGACATCCGTTAAATCCATGTCATCTGTTTTGTTTTTTTTTGTTTTTTATGAACGGCAAAATGTTTTGTTTATAAATCTAACGTTTTCTATTTGTTTCTTATCCTATCATCCTATCGTATTTCAATCAATATCTGATCCACAAATGATCCCAATTCACACACACACACACACACATATATATATATACATACATACATATATATTATTTAATAATAATAATAATAATAATAATAATAATAATAATAATAATAATAATAATAAACAGTGCACCAAGATAAACGATCACTTATTCAGCACGTCGTTAGCAGAAGACAACCGAACGTCATGTTTGCCGGCATGCATCAAATTTGCCAGTTCTTTTTTCTGAAGTATCGCTAACATTAATATAGCAAATTACGATATGATAAAAGAGATGCGAAGTAACCAACCAGAATGACTCCGAAAATGTATATTTCTAGAAATCTAATAAATAAGCAAAAAAAAAAAAAAACGAACCTGGCTCGATAATGAGCTGGCCGCTACTATGTGTAGTGTCATATCTATCCATTTATAGTGTCATATCTATCCATGTATAGTGTCATATCTATCCATGTATAATGTAATAATAAATTTTTGTCTAGTCTTTAATATATGTAGTATGGCTACTGACGTCAATATGCGAAGAACATTTAATATCCTTTATATATTTAACTTTAGACAGTAGACATTTATTTCCGTTTCAATTCAAGCCGTTCTCTTAAGGGACCAGGAGTTATTTTTCGAAATCTAAGAACAAGAAAATTGTTTCGAAGATTAAAATTACTGTAAATATATCTGTTTCTTCAAAATACCTGTATTCATTTATTTTTTATTTATTCGTCTGCTGTGTAAAAAATAAATCTTCTATATAAAAAAAAAAAAATAGAAAATAAAAATAAAAATCCTCTAACTTTAACTACAGCAGATCAGACTATTATTTCATCTTGTTTTATTTGCCTGAGTTTAAAATGTATCTAATTTTTATATATAGTAGGGACACATAATGATAAACGTATCTGTTATGACATCTTAACTGATTTTTCGTTAAATATTTAAAGTAACAAATAGTGCAATACGAGTATTTTGCTAAAATATCTGGAAAATTAAATCCTATAAAAAACAGTTCAAAATTTGAACATTATTTTTCACCACTTTCTCATTGAAGCTTATCAATCCGTATTTTTTGTGATCCTTAAATCTAAATGATATGTTTTTTTTAATCATTTCGCCGCATGCAAGGCGATAAATCCACTGAGACGCAATGGGTTACTGAGTGTAAAAAATCTGAGAAAAATCATTATTAAACAGAGTTGACAATAAATGCACAGGATTTAAGAAGACGATGACGATTGACATTGTATATAAATTTTTAAATATCAAAATTCACCGGAAAGCAAGGAGCCGGAGCAAAGTTCCCGAGGCAAGAAGTGCAAGAGAAGAAACTGTTAGCATAGAACTTACGGCTACGGCTAACAATTTCAACAGTAAAATGACGAGACCTAACTGCCAATCTAGTACCCTGATTAAATTCGTAAAGTCCAGGTACCGAAAATGAAAGCTGATCAGAACAATTATCACGTCATATCAATTAAATTGACACCATTAAAATCCCTACTGTTTATGTAAGGACACTTAGTGTCACTTTTACCGACACAAAACTGCTTCAGGTATTTCCTTTGAATCAAATTAATATGATAGATATATAAATGTCTTTTTAAGATACAAAAAAAAAAAAAAAAAAACGTGCTAAAAATTGTCTGTTATTTACTAGTTCCGGTGATACAAAGAGAAAAAAGTTTTTTTTAATCAAAATTTAGAATGTTCTAAAAAGAAAGAAACATTTTTTTAAAATAATTTAAAAAAAACATTTGTCTCTCCTCTTAATAATAACATAAACATTTAGACGATAAAATTTTGTTTTCGTCAAGTTTGGCGTCTTTTTCATCATTCTGTGCTCTTTTTTTAGCGATCTCGTAGAGGTACCTATTTTTATATGATCAATTGAATCTGTGTGACTCATAATTATATCAATAATAAATTTCTTCATCACTTTTACTCTTTGATCCGCTTTATTCTCTTTAATTAAATGTAGACTCATCCGACTGCTACAGCTCATGACTCCGGAATCGATTAGACAACTGTTTGAGAGATTCTCTGTCTACTGTGAGACTTTTTTCTCCGGTCGTTATCAAACAACAAGGAAAAAACTAAAAAAATTAAGATCAATTTCTGCACTTTTCGTGGAATTTTATACGAAAGTGATATGAGAAGTTACGACCCGCAATCAAATTCTGTCTGACGTTTCCGTTCTACAACTGCACCATCTCGAACATCCAAGAAACTAACAGAAACTACTAAGTCAGTTATGTGCTTAGGCGATCATTTATTTCGATAAACGACTGACGAGGCAGGTGTTTTCCCGCAGTAGATTGCCATTTCTTTCTGCGGTAGACCAGAACCTGGTCTGTCCTGCTATTTACCCATAGCTGGAAGAAGAAGAAGAGGGTTCATGCCTTTCCCAAGGGTATTAGCACATAAGTGAATGCAATGGATTCGACTAGAATTCGAACTAGGCTCTCCGATTCCACAATCCGAGATTTATCTATAATGACCCACCTTAAATCTCGCTGTGTAGCAATCTCATTTTTTTCTCTCTGCGCCAGTCTCTGTTTTACTCTCTATACCTCTCTCTCTTTCAGCTTCTCTTTCGGTGTTTGTGATACCAAGCGTCACCCAAATCATGAATAGGTACAAGCGTATTAATAAACAGATGATTGCCTGAACGCAAAATTAGGGAAAATCTTTTCCCCTTTTCTGTAAAAAAAAGAAACTTTCAAACTGTCAACTTGAAGAGGAAATACATTCTGGTGCTCGTAAAATCTCCTGTCTGGCGATAATGTGCATGTAAGTATTAGATTCAAATTTAACGTCCGTTAAAAGGAGCTTAGAAAATATGCTTTTTAGAGAAGTGCCCTTAATGTATGGAAAATTGCCAAAAATACTATTTTGCATGACATCTGTTCAGTTTTCCGTGGATATTTTAGTGGCTAAAAAGTTCCATAAGAAAGCTCTTCGTGATACTAATATTTAAAACTGATAGCCCTTTAAGATTTTTTTCTCTATCGACAGCAAGTGACTGGTTCATTCTCCCAGAAAGGTAAAAAAAAAATGGCGATTTCAGAGTTAACACTCACTTAAAACTTTCGCGAACATTAAGTACTTTTAACTAGATTTCATCGAATGATAAAAGTTCTTTTATTATAATTCTTAAAATTTTTTAAATCTCCTAAAACAATATATATGTGTGAAAATGCGTAGGTATGTAACAACTGAAAAAATAGAGGTTTTAAAGACCTTAGCTTGTAGTTTTTCTTATGCGTTTTCTTTAATCTATTTAAGAAAAAGATGTATTTGTATAATAGGTACCACGACCAGAAATAATATTTTTTTATTCAATTTATTTTCATATTACAATAGATTAAGTACTCCAGATAACGAATATCAATTTTTAGTTAAAATTTATATAAATTAATATTTAGTTTGCTATGTAAATTAAATGGAAAATAATAAAAACAGTACCAGCTTACAAAACGAAGTAGTTTTTCCCTCGAGGAAAAAACTCATATAATCCAATTCTCACTATGCGCCCTGCAAGGACATCTTGATCAAAAAGGATAATTAAAATCCCATCGTGTAATCTAATGAACTTTATTCTGAACACCAAACCAAGTACGTGGAAGTAATCTATACAAAATAAATAAGTAAATTAATAAATAAGCAATCTATAGACCACGTTCATATTTAGGTCTAAGTATTAACCCTAAACAAAAGAACTTTCTTTTCAGGACATAAACATAAAATGTATAAAAATATTCTAGATATCCGGACGGTTTCGGGAATTCTATTAGAAAGCGCTTAGATATATAGAACATTTGCGCAGTTTTTATACACTTTATGTCCAGAAATATAAAACACTTGTATGAATGCAAGAAAAACTGAAATAAAAACTTAATCGCAGTACCTTGTTTAGTCGTCTATAATGAAACTTGTAAAAAAGAGATAATGCTGGGCAAATACACAGTTATATATATATATATATATATATATATATATATATATATATATATATATATATTAGAAGAAAAACATGTTGAAATCTCTACAGAATCATTCATATGTTCTTTCTTTCATTTTGATATATATATATATATATATATATATATATATAGTCATCCATATACAATCAGAGTGGTCAATTCATTAATGAAGAGCGGTGCGTTAATAGTAGCCACGGCTAATCTTTCGGAATATATATATATATATATATATATATATATATATATATATATATATATATATATATTCCGAAAGATATATATATATATATATATATATATATATATATATATATCCGAAAGATATATATATATATATATATATATATATATATATTCCGAAAGATATATATATATATATATATATATATATATATATATATTCCGAAAGATATATATATATATATATATATATATATATATATATTCCGAAAGATATATATATATATATATATATATATATGTGTGTGCGTGTGTGTGTGTTAGGTTGGTGCAAAAATAATGATGTAATAATGTCGTTTTTGACATTAAAAAATACGTCAAAAACGACATTATTACATCATTATTTTTGCACCAACCTAATAAATAGAACGTAAGGTAGCATATATTTACTAAGCATGACTGCATATGCGGCGCCTAATGGGGATCAGAATTCTTTCCTTTATCTGTAGAGAGCCTTCAAGATTTGGGCAGTAATGACTCTCCACAACGTCCTATCCTTTTATAGCTTTTAGCAATTTTCATTTTTATTATCTTCCCTCTCTCTCTTTTCTGTCATCCATTTACACCAGCTTAAGTATCTTACGAGTTGTTTCTCTCTAGTCCTCTTGCTTTCAATATTTCCCATAGGTGTCCCAATTTCAACTGCCTCTATCTGATTCTATGCATACGTATCCTTTTTTGTTTTCACTTATGTTAAAACATCGTCTTTGCTTCCATTTTTTGTCTATGCCATTCTCAACATCCTTCTAGAAAAATACATCTCTGTTACCCCAAGTCTCTTCTTCATCTGTTGCTAAAATGTTCGGTATTCATTGTTATGTAGGACAACTGATATTATATAGCAGTTGATAACCATTTTCTTTGTTTATAATGAACATTTCCTGCTTTTTAAAACTTTATTTAGCTTTTAGAAGGCATATTTCGCTATTCCAACACGCCTTCTGATTTTCCTGTTACATTTTCTATTGTTTGTTAAACACTTTGCATTAATAAATTAAATGACATTTCTGTAATTACATAATTTTGAGTTCTCCAATTCGTAGGTCGCATCTTGAGCTGTTCCACTTGCTAAAGGCCTTACATTCTGTCTTCTTATAATTGATGTTTGGGCTTTTCTTCTCGCTTTCATTGTCTAGGAGTCCACAGTTGTAATTGTTTGCTAATGTTTCTTGTTAACCTTTATCTCACGGCAAGGTCGATATCAACAAACAAAAAAGACAAATCTTAATCTTTATGGTTAAAACCAGCAACTGAAGAGTAACACAACGGAAGAATATACAAGATTTGTCCATAAATTATACAGCCATGTAGTTTTAACGATGAAACTATGGTGCGTTAGGCTATTTGAAAATATTCCCCTGAGATCTCGCACACTTACCCCGCACATATTCGCCTTTCAAAATATTGGACGTAGCCCTATTTTGGAATCACCATTAGCTGTCTAGACACTTTCTATGGTCTGAAATCTCTTCCTTTTCAATATCAATAACAAAAGGTCGCTGGCCGTAAAATCTGGTCTGTATAGAAAATGTAGCAGCTAGTCCTGGATGAGACAATGTTTTTTGTTTGTTTATTTATTTTATTTATTTATTTTTGTTTTTAAATCCCTTTACTAGACTTCCATAATTTTTGTACGGCCATTACAAATGTGACGACAACACAGGACATACATTCACTCAATGGTGACTAACTAAAACGTTCTACTATTCATCCATTTGCAATATGGCATCTCATTAGAAGCCAAATTACAGCAATGACGCACAACCGTTCAAGTGATATTCTAAATTGCCTGATGCTTTCTGGTGTAGGTTTTTTGACAAATGAAATCTTTTCATTTATTCATGTAGATATACAGTTTCACTCAAGACATGTTCTAAAATAGTCTCGTCATATATAGACTTTGATGTATGGTGCCAAATTCGTTGAGAAATATTCATTCAGTTGTATATAACCGCTTTCTCAGATCAATGGTTCGAGCTAGTGAGTAGATTTTAGCAAGGACTATCCTTCTTCGAAACTCTTGAAATGAGAACAATCACAAACAAAATCTGATTTGAGCAATGAAAATTTTTTTATGTTAAATGGGAACAAAAAGGACACATATTTAAAATCAAAATAAGACATTTTCTAGGATATATAACGAGGAGTCTTGTTCAGTTTTACACTCACAGAATATGAAGCCTGTAAGGGAAACTGAGGTAGGCAGCAATTTGTGTGAATGGATAGCAAGACAGGATTTGAGACAGGGTATGTGGTTCTACCGAATGTTGCTGAGAATACAATGGACTGAATTTGTGAACAATGACGAAGTTTTGGAGAAAATGGAAGCAAAAAGGACAATTTTACTTAACATCAGGAAGATACAGTTTTCTATTGTACATAATGAGGAAAGAGGGCTTGGAATATTTAATACTCACAGGAAAGATTGAAGACGAGTGAAGCAAAGGAAAACAATGCATAACTTACGTAGCGAGCCTTCAGTAAATAGATCGCGGAACAATATTTAGGAAAGACAATATTTAATAAGAGCCACAAAGGAAATTTTGGAGAGCCATGATCGTCAACGTCTTGGCGGGACACGACACAAAGAAGAAGAAGAAGAAAGAGGACATATATAGCTGATAGTTACAAAGGATAAAAAATTGTGGAGAGCTATGATCGCCCAGAGAAGAATTTACGAAGGACTTTCGTGCCGATATCTGTTCAAGGGAGGGAACTCATAACCGAACGTAGAGATGTAATTCTCAACATTTTAAATTTTTACATCGACTAAAGATTATGAAGATAGTTGCTGTTATATAACATATTTATGCGATTAGATGACAGTCTTTTTATGTTAATAAAAATCCAAATTCTTTAAAACAGTTGCACCATATTGATTCATCTGGAACCTGAAGGTACTCATTTTAGCTAATCTTGTATCAAATTTTCCCACATATGGTGACAAATAAATAACGTTTATAAACTTGGTTGTGATCGTTACGCATTTCTTTTTTCTCCCTGTACACAATATTCAAGTTCACATATGCTAAAGAAAGAATAAAGATTTCGAATGCTGCTTTTCAAGGTAGATCTATCTTCCCACGTGATAAATATCTTCAATTTCTCTTCCATTATACAGAAATTGTAAGTAAACATATTCACCTCTTGAACAGGTTTGCCGTCGCCTAGAAGGAAGCAAGATTTTCTTGTGCGGAAAAGCTCGTATTTCCATTATGTATTCTGCAGGAATGTTTGTTCTTTCAGACAATCTGTCATCGCTTCAATATTTATGTCCGACCGATGGCTACTCAATCCACCGGATGACTCGGTTATGTTTAACAACGAAAACAAACTCGGGCCATCTATTTGTTACCCCGTATAGGCAAGAAAATAACAACTTTCCACTCCTTGGTCGAGCGATATCGAAATGTCTCGTCTGGAAATACGTCTTAAACTTCAGTTAATCAATTTAGTAAACTGAACATTATATTAAGCTATGTCCTCCTGGTTAAACAAAACTCTTTTGTTACCTTAAATGATATTATTTCTTGAGATTTGTGTTAAGCTTCCTTTTATAGTAATTAAAATATTTTTTTTTTATTTATGTTTATTTAGTAGACTTGAAAAACATATTTCTTGAAAAGTGGAATTAATAAGTTCTTATAAATTTCAACCGAAGTTATCAATAGTTGGTAGGTCAAATAATGCCAAATGTTTCCATATAAGGAAACAGCTCAAATTACCATCACCCTCAGCATTACTGCAAGGCCGCCGATTTGCATATATATGTCATATAGCCGGTCAAACGGATGGACACGTGGAGCTGAAAATTAGAGAGTAAGGGTAACTTGACTGGAGAATTAACATGGCATAGATGGAGTTGAACTTTGACTGAAGGTCACGGTAAATTAATTTAAAGCTTAACTGCTATTTCCAGACAACGACAAAAAAATACACCATTTTATGCGATATCGCATAAACTAGTAGTGTCATATGTAAATATTTATTTAACCTTTGTTATAACGCACTTCGTAACGTTTATAATATATGTAATGCTTCGACAACGACGCCTGTATTATTTAGTCGGAAGCCTGAGGCCAACGGCTTCTTCTGCTATTTACCATACCTTCCCACAAGGCAGGATGTGACACAAAACCGGTTTTATGTGGGGCAAAAATTTACCATAGTTTCTGCATATATACTGGGACGGGTTTATCTACATCCTCAGACGAGGAGCATATCCTGACTTCAAACGGTTTCTTCTTACCTCTAACCTGGAGCGCCTTATTCATAGTTATAGACTAGTTCATATAGTCACCTGGGATGTAATATTTATTCCACAATACCCCTCCTTTTGAGATTAATATATTTTATAAATATTTTATTTATTCTCCTCTTTCTTGAGATTTCGCCAACAAACTTGACTTTTTCGTGTTTCCGTCTGGGATCCACTTCCATTTCGTCAGTACGCTATCATTTTCTGGAACTTGTCCTTATAGGTCCCACGACTTGTTGTGGTGGTGGCACATCAAAAAAACATTATATCGCATTTTTGTCGGTTCTTCGAATGTTTCAGGTCTTTCACCGATGAACATTTTTTCAGCTGATTATGGTGCCTTTTATGTTCCAATCTTTTCACTTTTACCATTTAAATCATCTTTACAATTCTTGCTGATATTACGCCGTCTTCCCATGCTTTTTTTTTGTTTTTTTTTTTACCATACTTATATGCTCTAAAGAATACTTTATCACCGACCTTGAAGCTTTTGGTATTGTTTTTCTTACCCGTTTACGTTTTTCGATTTGGCAATAAATTGTTGAACACTGATTTTACTTTACTAAGAAAACCATAATTTCACCGGCGACCTTCTGATGGCGTATTAGGGTTAGGTAAATTCTCAGAAAATTTGGAAGAGATTTTTCATTTACTTTCTCAAGACGTGCTTTTTCCAACCCTCTTTGAACATTTCCACATACCGTTCCTCTTGCTCGTTTGACCTTGGATGATATGGCATTTACGTAATATGCTCAATGGAGAACGTCTTACCAAAGTCATCAAATTCTTTATTCTTTAACGGCGTTCTGTTATCATAGACTATGGTATCTGGCATGCCATATCTCGCAAACAGTTCATGCAAGAAATTCACTGCAAAATCTATGTGTAGTCTTGACCCCGGCATATCTTTCTTTGGTCAAGGTTCTATCGTTGTGATAGATAGTTTTGTTGACAGCGCACAACCTCTGCAAGCCGTCACTTTTTTTCAATATCTTGGTCCACCTCTCGTTCAATATACGAAATTTCTCATCAGAGATTTAATTCCTGATATACCAGGATATCTGCTATGAAAATCCTTCAATATTCGCTTTTTAAACACACTAGGTATTACAACTCTTAGCCTGGACATTACTACACAATTGCATTGCGAGTAAGCATTTAAGTCTGGATTTCGTTTTATGTTACTTCCTTTCATTTGCTTTTTTATTTTCGCAATAAAGGTGTCATTTTCCGCTTTTTCTTTTCTTTTTTCCAGGTTAACTGTTAACTCGCGTGCTGCATAATTTTAGTGTTGCAATGACCTGGATATTGGTTCATATCTACGAAAATACGAAGAAAAACTCATTTATTATGAAAATATTATAAAATTTCTGATATTGTTTTACGGACAGCTTCTGGCGTAAGAGAGGGCGAAGAATTTTTGTTTTCTTTAGAATTATATCCAACAACTCCTGCTACTGTTTTTGTAGTTCTAGCAACTGTTTCTGTTGTTGTCGTTGCTGTTTCTGTTGTTGTTGCTGTTGTTTAATTTCAAATATCAAAGCCAAATTTGCTCTATATTCGGAAGAATATGCTTTTTCTATACCCAAGAGATTTTTTTCTCCACAAGAAAAACAATATTTTTAAACCGAAATAGTTCAAATTCTTTTTGTCACCCGTATCCGTGTTCCCGAAGCAACAAAAATATTATTTCTTACACTTGTTCACTCAGTAGAAGTTTCTAACATCCTTGTAACTCTAGTTACAACTCGTATGAGTTTCTGAATCCTCATTATTATTATTATTATAAGTCATAAGATTTCCAAATCCTCGTCACAACGGTTATACATCGCCTGAGTTTCGAATCCCTCCTCGTCACTGTTATAACGCGCTTCTTTGCGCTTATGGTATCAGTAATGTTTCGGCTACGCCTGTATTACTTAGTCTGAAAACTGACTCCAACGGATTTTTCTTAACACAGGCCTTGGACTCTTTATTTATATTTATAGACTATTTCAAATAGTCACCTGGTGTGTAATACTCCTCCACAACATTCTTTAAGAAATGAAACAGGCAAAATCAATTTGACCAAGTGATTAACGGTACTAAACATAATATCACTGATATAGCTTCCGGTGTGGTTGTCTGCATTCATTTGCATTATAATATTTGAAGAGAGTATGAATAAAAATAAATGAGATAAATGTCATTGAAAAAGATTTTTATTAAAAACAATTCGAATACAGTCATTGTATAGATTAGTATATTGTTTTTAAGAAAAATAGTTTTTAGCGACAAACTTTTTTTAATTGCAATGTCAAGTCTTATTTTTATTTATGTTGTAATTTCGAGAAGTTTTAAAAGACAAAATGTAACCATTTCTTTATTACTTGGGAGCAACAATTCTAATAGAAACAAAATTTCTGTATCAACTGAAAATTATAAATGCATTATGGAAGCAACTGATGAAAAGTATTATGACTTCAAGAAAATGATTCAAGTCATAGGAGAGCGCAGACGGACAGTCTCGAATACACAAAATGGTATTTCGCTGGCGATTGTTGTCTAGAGATTTCATAATCTTGAACCGACGCTCGACCAGCCATGACATGCACGTGACAAAAAAAAAACAAACAAAAAAACTATAAATATCATAAAACTGTCCCAAAAGAAACTACAAAAGTCTCACTTAATAAATGAATACAATTAGATGGTAGGAAGACGGCCGGGCTAATGAACTTTAGCTCCACGGGTATCTTTTTTGAGTGGTACGAATACTACAGGCACGATTGGGGTTCCATTCCACCTCTCATATATATATATATATATATATATATATATATATATATATATTGTGGTAATTTTGAAGACTGTTTTTGAAGCCAAAGCTGGTTTTCCGGTGGTTTGCTGATAGAGGCATTTAAGGCAAGCCGGTATTTGTGGTAGAGTGCTCAATGTCGAAGATATGGATAGAGCGTTAATAGAATTAATGAAAACGTTTTGTATTTAACTCATGTTTGCTTCAAAGATTCGTGGTTACATTGTGGCTGAATCTATGTAACCACGAAACTTTGAAGTAAACATGACTTAAGTGAAAAAACATATATATATATATATATATATATATATATATATATATATATATATATATATATATATATATATATATATATATATATATATATTGTATAAGGGCAGCAGACCATTATTCAAACATATATTGTTAAATATAACAAACAACGACTGTTTGATCATGAGCCGTTCTAAGCTTCATATAGTGGCTTTAGTTTCCTGAGAAAATAAACACAAAAACTGTCCAACATTTGGATATTTTTTATTATACTGTTCATCGATCTACGTTTTCGGCTCACATGAGCCATTATCAGAGTGGTTATATGGGTATTACAACAGAGATGTTCATCATCGAAAATGGCAGCCTGTTATGTTTACATTGAAGTATGCTATTCAAAGATAACGGTCGCGGAATTGCAGAAGCAGGTCGTAAATTTGTAATACGGTTCTATGATGTACAAGACCGCGTCAGACATAGAAACGTTATCAACAGAACCATGTGTTTAAATGCATTGTAATATATTGGTACTGGTTTGAAATGCAATTTTGGTGGTTGTGGTTTGCTTTGTTTTAATGTAGATGTCCTCAAATATCTTAAGGTTATTTTTACTTTGTGTATGTGTGAGTATTATTGCGTCTAATATTATGTACATTGCTGTTTTTCTAAGAAATGTTTTTTTAATGAAACTAAGATCATAAAGTTGACAGGTAAGTCTACGGAAGAGGGTGATTGTAGTAAAACCAATATATGTAATGGGTTTATTATTAGTAGTATCAGAGATACAATCTCTGAACGGTCATGTAAAATTGATACACTACATTGGTTTTTAGATCCCCTTTTTTCTAATATTTCTATGTCACGTTTAGAAAGTAAAATACTTAATGACACTAATAAACACCCTTTATATTCTTGCATATAAAGGGTGTTTATTAGTGTCATACATAGATGACATTTTGCTTTTAGCTAAAGATATTGATCAAATTACACAAAAACAAATTTGAATGTTGCTCCGTTCTCAAGTTTACACGAGAACTCAACATTAATAATAAAATTCCATTTCTTGATTTACTTATTGATTCCAGCACACATAAATTTACTACTTCCCTATACAGGCAATCCACTAGCATTAACTTGTGTCTTCTCAGTTATAATTGTAAATGCCTCCAACAGTATGAGTTATAAAAACACTTAATCCAACGCATACAAATGATATCTTCTTCCAAAACCATATTCTATAAACAGCTAGATTTTGCATGTAAATCGCTATGTAATTATAACTTTTGTAAAACATAAAATTTGTAATAAAACTTTGTCAAAACTTATGAAACTAGTTGAAATCAATACGTTTTGATTGATTTCATATCGATTTTCAATAATTTAATTGGTTTTCTAATGTTTTCAAACAGTTATTTATATTTTCAAACTAGCGTTGAAAAAGTAGTGAAAACAGCTAGATTTTGTATGTAAATCGCTATGTAATTAAAACTTTTGTAAAACATAAAATTTGTAATAAAACTTTGTCAAAACTTATGAAACTAGTTGAAATCAATACGTTTTGATTGATTTCATATCGATTTTCAATAATTTAATTGGTTTTCTAATGTTTTCAAACAGTTATTTATATTTTCAAACTAGCGTTGAAAAAGTAGTGAAAACAGCTAGATTTTGTATGTAAATAAATACTCGTTAATAAAGGATTCCCTAATTCCGTCATTGATCAACAAATTAAAATGTATCTCAATAAACTTAATAATGCCACTAACAAATTTGATAATATTAATAACTAGCAGTAGAGCTCGGCGTTGCCCGGGGATGTAACAGTAAGAGATAGATCAAGTATCGACCATCATAAAGACTGAAAAATAAAATTGACAAAGATTATTGTTTAAGGTTGACGGACACGCATGTCTTAATTAGTTTTATTTTTTTGTTTTGTTTTGTTTTTTGGTTGTTGTTTTTTTTACGAATTGGTCAAACCCAAACTCAAACAAAAACATTGTTTTCGATCGTTATGAGTCTACCGATTGAATAGAATTTTATTATAAACAATTGTCTTGTAAATGGAATTTTTAAAGCATTCTGAATGTAAAAATAAATTAAAAAAAAGTGTGCAAGACAATAAGAAAAACTACCTGCTAAAAAAAAGTGAAGTTTTGTTGAAATCGGTTGAAAAATGTAGGAAACCCGATCCCATATATAAACGAACACACACACACAAACAACCAACCTGGGTTTTATAATAAGGATAACTCGATATTAATAAGTATAACTCGATATGAGTTGTCCCCCTTTCATTAATGCTTCTTAATCGTGGTTTCAAATTGATTTCGTGCAAAAACAATTGTGTTTTTCCCATTTTGGCGCTGTCAGAACCACCACAAGGTAATTTTACGTAGTCCTGTGAAGTTTTGTTGAAATCGGTTGAAAAATGTAGGAAATCCGATCCAATATATAAACGTACAGACACACACACAATCTGCTTTTTATAATAAGTAAGATAATTGTAAGCATAAGAGTGTATGTCAAAATAAACATAATACTATTAACTTATACTATTGTAACCAAATGCATAATAATTACAAAGGCGATGAAACAAAACTTTAAAACATAATAAGGTAGAAATGATAAACTCATTAATAATAATTAACAAGTTAAGCTCATCATATATTATAAAAAATGTTAAACAATTGACCTGTTAGTCTCCAATATCCCAACAACCACACAACAAAATCCTCTACAAAATCCAATGTAGTAAACAATGCATTTAAACACGTGGTTCTGTTGATAACATTTTTTTTCGTATGTTGTCGTGTACGATATCATAGAATCGCATTACGAATTTACGACCTGCATTTGCTATTCCGCAACAGTTATTGTCGCATAGCAAACTTCTATATAAACATAAAAGGATATAATCTTTCTTGGTGAACATCTCTGTTGTAACCCCTCTGAGGATGGCTCATGTGAGCCGAAAGCGTAGATCGATGAACAGCATAAAATTATATCCAAATGTATTTGACTTTACTTTCTCCCGAAACTAAAGCCACGATACAAAGCTTAGAATGTCTCATGATCAAACATAATAGACATTTGTTGTCTGTTATACTTAATATATATATATATGTGTGTGTGTGCGTGTATGCGTGGAAAGACAAGAAATGACTATTATTATAGTTGCTTGAGTTTGATTGGTTACTTTACGAGCTACCTCCATGTCTCAACCAGAAACGCCAAGAGTCTGCATGTCAACAGATCATGATTGTTGCTGACATTCGCAGCATCATTTTTTTAACGCAATGATGTCATTGGAATGTGTATAGTAGTTTAAACCTACATTAAAAAGTATACATACACACACACACACACACACACACACACACACACATATATATATATATATATATATATATATATATATATGTGTGTGTAGATAAAAAATTATTTTCACTTAAAATGTGTAAGCAAATTAAAAGAAGCGTCTGAAATACGAAAATTATTTCACAGGTATAAAATTCAGTAAACCCACAAGAATTATTATTATTATTATTATTATTATTATTATTATTTTATTTCTGGTGTATATTCATTTCTTTCCGGGTCGCGACCAGAGACCTCAGGTCAGAAATGGCATCATGAGATTTTTCCACTGAGAAATTTTGAAAAAAAAATACATATCTCACATATTTTATATAGATAAAGCCCTTCATAAGGTGACGGCTCTACTTCTTTTTCTTCTTCTTCTTCTTCTTCTTCTTCTTCTTCTTCTTCTTCTTCTTATTATTATTATTATTATTATTATTATTATTATTATTATTATTATTTCCTTTTTTGTCGCTGTCTGATTTGATTTTGAAAAACGTCACCTTTCCCCCTGAATTCATAGCCTTTTAATGTTAGACAAAAAAATATCACAGTTTCAAAGAATTATTTGCGCAATGTTTCTGTATTTTAAATATTAGATAAGAACTAAATCTCATCATTGTAAGACAAGCATAAATATCATCGATATTGTGAAAATATATATTGATTACATTTCACATCTGATCGGAATTTATAACCTAAATGCATATTATTATAAGTGAAATTTTCACACATCTTTCTATATAGTTCGTGTAAGGACTGTGATTTTAAATGTTTTGCGTTAAAAATTAAAAGAAAAGAAAATAAGATTAAATTTCGGCGTTTGATAACTTTTTATTTCTGGAAATAAAATATATACGAACAGGGTTTCATATACAAGAATACTATCTATCTATCTATCTATCTATCTATTTATTTTAGAGATAACTATCTATCTATCTCGCTAGCTAGCTAGGAAACATTTGCCATTAATTGACCGAGCAACTATTGATACTATTTCTATAGATACTATGAAAGACCCATACATAGAAAATGATTATAAAGAAACATATGTCATTTATTGACAAAGCAACTCTTGATATTTTCGGTTGAAATTTATAAAATCGTGTCATTATATCTATCTATCTAGCTATCATCTAATTCCATTCATAGTATATTCATAGTATATTCATAGTATATTCATAGTATATTTTATCTTGTTAATTTCAATCGGACTGTTCGTAGATAGATAGATAGATAGATAGACAGATCCAATGGTAGGATTTTATAAATGCTATCTCCATATACTTGTCTCCTTGCAGTTTTCATCCTTATGCCAATACTGTCTATATCTATAAACGCTCTAGCTCCGATACTGATTACTCTCCCCCTATAAATATAGGAAACTGTAAACAATATACACTTGGGAAATGTGTCGGGTGTGTGCGTTCGTGACAGAAAACGAATGTCATAGCTCGTGAACATTTTCATGAAAAGTTTCTCTGTAATTTTTTTATATTACAGCACGAAGTAGACCCACTGCTGATTTTTAATCATGGTCATCAAATGCACTCTCCCATTCTTATACCAATATATATATATATATATATATATATATATATATATATATATATATATATATATATATATATATATATATATATGTGTGTGTGTGTGTGTGTGTTTGTATATGTATATATATATATATATATATATATATATATAACAAATAGGTTTAAGGAAACTGCAAGAACTCTTACAGAGGTAGTGAAGGAAAAAAATGACTATACATCAATCGTAAGCAGACTGGTTGTTAGCAAAAGGAGGCGATCGATGTGCAAATTACAAATTGGAAATATCGAAATCAAACGAATGAAACAATTTAATTATTAGGGATGTATAATAACAGTGGACGGAAAGTGTGACACAGAAATCCGAAGATGCATTGAGATAGCGAAAGATGCCTTTGAACAACGTATTAAGAAACGCAAAAATATCGTTAGAGACAAAGAAAAGAAAACTGAACTATTATGTAGTATCAGACAGTGAATTCTGGACAATCTCATCTCAGATGAAGAAGCATTTGAAATATAATTCTACAGATGGATGCTCAGAATACCATAGACCGAATATATGAGCTATAACGAAATTCTAAAGACAATGGCAACAAAAAGGGAACTTATGCCTAAGATTAGGAAGAGACAGTTGTAATTTCTGGGGCACATAATAAGGAAAGAGGGCTTGAAAAAACTGATACTCAAAGGACAGATTTAAAGTAAGAGGGACAGAGGAAAGCAACGCAAAACCTACGTGGAGATCTTGGACGAACTGATGGCAGAGAAGGGTTTGAAATAGACGGCAAAATAATCACAATTTTTGAGAGCTACGAATGACAGAAATTATCGAGAACCCTGATCTTCTTTTTCTTCATATTATTATTATTATCATTTACGCTTTTATTATAATTATTTACGTTTTTTCTCACTAGCTGATTTGATTATGAATTTTAGCAAAATGTCACGTTTGCCCCTGATTTCATACTCTTTTAATGTCGAGACAAAAAAATATCACAGTTTCACAGAATTATTTGCGCGATATTTCTTACCTTCAGGTTGCTGAAGGTAAGAGCCATCCATGATCGTCAACGTCCTGAAGGTTCTTCATAGAAGAAGATTATTTTAAAGTTTGAAGGAAAATGTAAAAAAGGACAGTTTTACTTAGAATCAGAAAGAGTTGAAATTTCTAAGAATGCTTAAAGAATTTGACATTCACCTGATATATAAGATGGAAAGGGGAATAAAGGTAAATGCAAGTAACTTGTGTAAACGGTTGACAAAATAAGGGTTGGAAAGAATGGCGAAAGGACAAACCTTATAAAGTGTTACAAAGAAGAGGATTGGCTACGTCCTGAAGTGACACCATACAAGCAAGAAGGAATATTCCGAAAAGCTTTAAGACAAACTCAGTTCAGATGTAAGAAATGGGATTCAAATTCAAATTTTCAACGTTGAAAACAACGTTAACTCCGAAGGTCCGTTATTATCACGGCCATGTACAACTGTATAGACTAAGCTAAAGTAAATATTGGCAGAAAAAGTTTTAAGGAAAATATACGTGGATATAATATGACGAAGATTACTAGTATAAGCGAAGAAAAATTCAGCTGAATTAAACCGAGAACCATTTAATAATCATTTTTAATAATTTAACTCGATAACCCTCAGCTTATTTAAAACAAGTTTTCTGGTTCGTTTATAAAATAATTCGTTTATAAAATAATCGAATTTTATCACATTTAAAGAGATAAGTGTATATGAATTTATAGGGTTTAACATATGACATTATATAGACCTCTGCACTCACTTATAAGGCCCTACGTGTGCATATATATGGCTCGACACATGCATTTTCAAAGTCATGTATCACGAAAACAGATGCTCATGATAAATATCCTTAAAAGATAGAATCATAATAACAATAATAAAAGAAAAGTATTCAGTAAGGAAATGGTAAGTTATCTTTTGGTACCTGGAATTTGTGACCTTGCGCCAGACTAAATAGCTGTATGGCGATTTTCTAAGCATAGTTTGAATGGAGCACAAGACCTAAAGTATGGAGCACCCAATGAGGATTGAACAGGCTATTCAGTCATAATTGATAGAGGGAGACAAGCCTCCTAATCATTACACCTCACCGAAATACCCCTGTCAAAGAAAAGGAAAAGACTGCAAATGAATTATTGTCTCGTTGGGAAATAGTGGCTGATAGACGAATATCCTGTACTGGACTGAATTCGATCCTCATATTTTGAGCTACAGATTTGGCTCTTTAATGAAGTCGAGTAAATATTAGCGTTCTTTCAAATTGGTGATATCATTTTATCTCTACGCATGACTAGGTTAATTTTATCAACGACAGAAGTTAAGGATCAAGAAACCAGGTACATAGAGTAATGTTATTTTTTAGAAATTCACAATCTTAAATTAAGAAATAAATAAACGGTCACGATGTAAAACCAGTTATTGCTTTTTGAAAAAAAAATCTGCTTCATACCTATGCAAATACACACACATACATACATACATACATACATACATACATATATATATATATATATATATATATATATATATATATATATATATATATATATAAGACGTTTGTTCTTTCTACACTGTTTAGCAATCCCTTGCAACCATTGGGGTTCGAGCAACTTGGCGCCAATGTAACTGACTTCCACAGGAAATTAACGTTGTCGGGTCGTGCACTGCCGCGGCTTGAGTCACGCTTGTTCAAATCCCTCACCCAACGTGTATAT
This sequence comes from Acanthosepion lycidas, assembly GCA_963932145.1. NCBI lineage: Eukaryota > Metazoa > Mollusca > Cephalopoda > Sepiida > Sepiidae > Acanthosepion > Acanthosepion lycidas. The sequence goes on from OZ010574.1 coordinate 111,099,714, forward strand.
ATATATATATATATATATATATATATATATATATATATATATATATATATATATATATATATATATATCTTTACATAAATGTACGTACCTGCACGTGGTGACACAAGCTCACATCTACTGTAATAGTATAATATATATATATATATATATATATATATATATATATATATATATATATATATATATATATATATATATATATGTAGTCAAACGATTAAGATATCATTAAAAATATTAAAAATCATTTACTGGATTAAAAATTTTCATGCACGCATATACATATATCTATATCTATCTATCTATATACAATATATATTATACAGCGAAATTGATAGATTTACATTTGCATGGGTATGTCGTTATGCTCGTACATATATATATATATATATATATCGTTCATGTCTGTCACATTCTCCTTATTATCTTACAATATACTCCTATGTCTGTGTATGTGTGTTTACATAGTGGAATGGATGTAAACATTTAAGAAATTATATATGTGCAGCCTTATTGATATGAATATATAGTGACTACAATGAATAAACTGCTATAGATAAGTAGTTTTAGATAGATAGATAGATAGATAGATAGGAACGGGCCGAGATAGATAGATAGATAGATAGATAGGAACGGGCCGAGATAGATAGATAGATAGATAGATAGATAGATAGATAGATAGATAGATAGATAGATAGATAGATAGATAGATAGATAGGAACGGGCCGAGATAGATAGATAGATAGATAGATAGATAGATAGATAGATAGATAGATAGGAACGGGCCGAGATAGATAGATAGATAGATAGATAGGAACGGGCCGAGATAGATAGATAGATAGATAGATAGATAGATAGATAGATAGATAGATAGATAGGAACGGGCCGAGATAGATAGATAGATAGATAGATAGATAGATAGATAGATAGATAGATAGATAGATAGATAGATAGGAACGGGCCGAGATAGATAGATAGATAGATAGATAGATAGATAGATAGGAACGGGCCGAGATAGATAGATAGATAGATAGATAGATAGATAGATAGATAGATAGATAGATAGATAGATAGATAGATAGGAACGGGCCGAGATAGATAGATAGATAGATAGATAGATAGATAGATAGATAGATAGATAGATAGATAGATAGGAACGGGCCGAGATAAATAGATAGATAGATAGGAACGGGCCGAGATAGATAGATAGATAGATAGATAGATAGATAGATAGATAGATAATTCTATAACGTCTCCGTTATATATTTGGTTCATAGAGAAACATATATTTGTAACACTGACGTACTTAACAGTGTGCCTGTATATTTGTCGGTCTGTCTACTGCGTATGTAAGTATTTTTATCTAGTTTCGTTGTATATAAGTTTACTTTCACATTTGTTTGTCTCTATGTATGTATGTTTGCCTGTATATATGTATATACATGTGATTCTTGCTAACCTTTATATCTATATCAGAATAGGCAAAGCTTTCGGCGTGTTCCATTAGACAGCATCAGACAGTAAAACTATTCATCTCAGCAGGCAATGAAAAAAAAAGCAACGGACAAAGAAGAATGAGGGTTGGTGTCTCACCGTGCCTCTCATTCTGGCCATTTGCCAGTCACGGAATTAGAAAGGAATTGAAACCACCAAGTGATTTTTTAAGCGCTAACTTCAATATTAGATTTTTCAAGATTCTGTATATTTTGCTTTCAGCGTGAGGATATTTTTTTGTCAATCCTTTTTTATTTTACATTTTTTTATGAAAGAAAACATTAAAACGCAATCTATCTATCTATTTCAGTCTGTTTTATTTACCATGATAGTTAACTATAATGATAGATGGGAATTGACAGATATGTGAACATATATACATATATATATATATACATACATATATATATATATATATATATATATATATATATATATATATATATATATATATATATATATATATACAGAGAGAGAGAGAGAGAGAGAGAGGAAGTTTTGTGTTTTGCTTGTTAAAATAACAATAGTTCGATTTCAAATATTGGCATAGCAGTAACAATTACAGTGACATTTAAAACAAATTAGTCTCATGTGAAACACTTGTATTCTTATTTAATCATCTCTGTTTAATACACAAACACACAGTCACATACACACGTATATATATATATATATATATATATATATATATATATATATATATATATATATATATATTTTATGACAGACCGTGGAGATGTTCTCTGTCTTGTCTCTTTTTGTGTGTGTATATGTCTTGGTGCTTATATATTAGAATCTGACTGCGTTTATTTTACGCGTGAGTTTAGGATCCCATTCACACACCATGAGGAATAAAATGTATACATTGTAAAAAGACCGGATATTAAATATAGCTAAAGTAACTTCAATGAAAAAATAAATTGAATAACATATATATTTCTTCTTTACTACTCAGTAATTTTATAGTTGTAAACTTAATAGCGAATAAATGTTAAATTTTGATTTTGTAATTAGCAGTTTTAAATTTTAATATTAAATTTTATCATATAATTTAGTAATTATTCGTTGGAATTAATTCTTTTTTAATACTATCCATATTTTAAACATCTGAATAGATATTATAACATGACTTCGTTATCAAGCTTTTTGAATTTTCCTATACTTGTGTTTTGATTGGTCCATCTAGCCTTTGTAACAACGTTTTTCCCCTTGTTAATTAATTTGAAACTTTTAAAACCATTTATTTTACATTCAACGTCATCACTTGATAAGACACCGAGGGTGTTGAAACAAAATGGCTATTTTTGTAGTGATTTTATAACATATTTATGTTATAATTTTTTTTAAAAATAAATAATTATATATATATATATATATATATATATACATACACGTATACATATATATGTATACGTATATATATATATATATATATATATATATATATATATATATATATATATATATATATATATGTTTTTTCAACCCAAACAAAACATTAATGACTAAGACACAAGAGGTGACGAAATGAAAATGAGAAAACGTTAGGGAAAAGAAGGGCATATTACAACACATTTTAGGAAGTCAGAAGATTGTAATTGATATTGCATTTAAACTTTTGTAGATTCTAGCTTAGAGCAAATCAATAATCCAGAAGGGAGTTCGAAAAGCAAGCGAGAGAAGAATCCTTTAGAAAAAACATGTACTTGCATCTAGGTAATTAAGCAGTAAAATAATGCCACCTTGCTGCCAAATTAGTCCTATGCTTATATTCATGAGGACAAGGGTACCAAAGAGGAAACATCATTTGAACGATTGCCATGAAAATATTTATAGAAAATAAAACAGAGAGGACATGTTACAGTGGGGTTAAAGTGATTGGAGTAGGGATGCTATGATTCTTCTTTGGAATTTGTCAAGAATATTTATATTAAAAGCACCAGATAAGATGTGGCAACAATAGTCAATGTGCAGACGAATGGTAGATATATAAAGGGGCAAGATAAATTCAGGTGAGAAAAATGGTCTAGTGCAGCACAGTCATTTATATGCCATGAGTGATAAACGCTCAGGCGATCATGTATCTTTCGATACATGACTGACGAGGCAGATTATTTCCTGCAGTAGGTTGCCATTTCTTTCTGCGGTAGACCAGTTGCCATCCAAGGTTTCCAGAATTCGGTTTGTCCTGCTATATCTCCATTGCTGGTAGGGAGAAGAAGAGGATTCATACCTTTCCCTAAGATATAGCACGTAAGTGAATGTAATGGATTCGACTAGAATTCAATTCCTCAATCTGAGCCACGATCCATTACTCCATCGCGCCTCCTATAGTGCAACATAGTGAACCAATTTCTTAGTATCGATCTTATTAACTGTCTCGATATGATCTTTCTAGTTAATATATTTATGGGAAACGCTATATCGAGAAGACAGAATGAATTACTCTCCTGGCCCTTCGCATCAGTCATGCTTTTGGAAGGTCAAAATCTTGCTCTAAACGAAGAAAAGACAGCAATTTCGATTTGGAAAAGTTAAAATTAACAAGTCATTTCTTGCCATATTTAACAACAAACTGAAGGTAATTTTCGAAATCTGCTGCCAGATTTACTTCATCGGGCTTACTATTAATACATGAGTAGATAGTTTTGTAATCAACATAGCAATTTGGGAATTAACAGCATCAAGAAGGTCGTCGATGAAGATAAGAAGCAAAGTAGTTATAAAGCTAGACACCAGAGATCATTAATGTTAAAGGATGTAGAATAATAGCCGTTCAATATGACATTCATTACACGTGTGTGTATGTGTATGTGTGTTTGTGCGTCGCTCAAACCTACTTCCCGAACTTTAGAATTGGGGAAGTCCTCCTTTTGTTGGTGGTATGACCGTTTTGGCGGTCACTCTTGCACACACACACAAATAAAAAAACATACACACACACTGAGGGGCGGTAATTTAACGAAAAATGATAAAAAATTCTTAGGAATTTCTTCAGACTAAATGCCTTTTTATCATTCACTTACCTACTTTTTATCTGATATTTTATATCACTACAAAACTATCCAAGTAAATTTAGACAAACCTATAAAAGTACTACTTACCAGAAAATATCGTTTCCACCTTTTCCTTTGAAGTAGGCCAACGGTGAAATCACGCTAGAAAACACCCGTTTCCGTTCGATCATCGAAATTATCAAGCGTCGATACCTGTCAGTACTTAGATGGGCGACAGCTTGGGAACAACGAGTACTGTAAACGGACTCTGCAATCTGAAATATGCTTCGACTTGAAGTAACCAACAAAAAGTTGAAAAGCCGTTAAAAACACTTCGAAGCAGTTCCTTTTAATATACAATCACCACACCAGCATTGATCCTTCTAACAGTTGGCTGAAGTACGTTATTCAAATATGCCGAAAATAAAACTCATGCTATCAGAGAAAAACGTGGGCATCTGAGTGGAAAAATAAGATTGCATGCATCGTAATTATTTATGTATAATACGAACTTTTTTTATCAGATTTTTGCATCTAAACCTTATGCGTGTTTATTATACCCGGGAACATGAGTTTCTATATTCCGATCCATATTCCCAAAAGCCAATTACATCTTTAGTTAAAATAACTAATGTGCAACGAAAATTTTAAAACATTAATCAAACTTTTAAAACATATTCATATATTAAACACTGTCTGCTTCACTGCTGTCTGGATCAAAGACTAATATATTATTAGTTTCATTTATGCTGCCAGTGTAGTAAATGTCCTCGCCCTTTACGTTTGCGATAAACGGCCGCTGAGTTTAACGCACCAACTATGAGCGAAGTCTCATCGCTGTTGACTACCAGCGACTGATAAATGTTAGAAAATCTCTCTGTTCCTTTTTTTATGCCACGCATGGGCGTAATAACATTATCCACTTATGTTCTATGCCGCTACAAAGAAATAGCCAGCAGCGACTGTAATATGTATGTGTATGTATTTTTTTTTATCTTTCTCTTAGCGTGAACTTATTTTCGCTGCATGCTTGTTGCAGTTACATGTCAAAGCGTTTGCTCTAAATAATTTTTAAAATTGTGTAAACTATGTACATTCTTATTTATAGTCGATAGGAACCAGTTAAAAAGTGAAACAAATGTGAAATTTAAGTTAAATTTCATTTCTACAAATCCTAAAAAGTCTAATGTTGCCTTGTGTTAGATAATGCCTTAGTGCGTGATATACAGGGATAATTCCAAAGTAATAAACTTAGTGAGACTAGTAAAAAAAATTGATAAACTCTAATAACTTAGTTTAATACGCCAATATTCATTCGCTGTTTTATAACCAAATGGCAAAGCCTCTCTTGTACTGAGTTACGAAGAAAGCTCTTTCGGTTTAGTAAATAAAATTAGTTTTTTTTTCCTATTGAAGAGCATACGATGTTCTTCAGCTATTTTCTGCCATCATTCAATCAACTTCATAATTACATTTTCATGCAAATGTGTGTGTGTTTTTTTCTTTTTTCATTCCTGAATAAAGAACTGTTCTTGGTACCTTTTACAGTCTTGCAAATAACTGAGTTTTTTTTTCTTTCGTTAAGAGAATTCTATAGAGAATAGAATAAACGGTAAACCGAAATTGCAATATATTTGTTAACAGGGTGGATGAGGGAAAACTTCCCAGTCAATCTATAAGAAAAAATAAAAGCAGGTCAGTAAAAAGAAAGAGGAAAAACATAATATGACGAAAATAATCTATGTTCGACTGCTCATCATAAGCCGCAAAACTTTATTCATTTGGCGTTTGAATTTTAGTTTTATCCTTAAATGCAAAAGTCTAATATGCCGAAAATTCTTCTTACCTTCTATCTTAAATGTTACTAAAAAAAATAACAATTTTGAAATGAGGAAAGACTCATTTATTTACACTGTATGATTAATTTATTGATTTTGTTTTTACGGTTTATCAACCTTTTTGCAGGCAATTTAATGTCAGAAAATATTTCTAAATGGAATGAACCTTTTGGGAGATAATAATGATTTACTTATAATGTCCTACTTATTAACGCATTGCTGGTGGAGAATAAATGAATTCATATTATTTCCCAACGGGTAAGCAAATATAACGAACCCGACTGGAATTGGAAATTGGCTCTTTTATTTCCAGTTCCATGCCGTTTTCTATTACACTACTTACACAGCTTAGAGCACCTGGCATTCCCAACCAGTCACCCATCTATGTACTGACTTGTTTCGACGTCGCTTAAATTCGGCGATCGTACTGGAACCGGTGTTTCAACGTGATATGGCCGTATGCTTATACTGCACATAAGAATAATTTTATTTGTATTTGCTACTCCTATAAGATTACTGATATTTTGAGATTTTTGTTTTGAAGTAAATGACATTAAAGTTACCTTCTTTTCTGAAACGATGATACAGTATAACTCTGTTGAAAGGCAGGCAATGAGACAATTATTTTCAATAGGTTCTCAAATACTAGTGGGTTTGTGCACTCCTAAGATAAACGTCTTAAATATTGCATATATAAATAGAACACTAAAATAAATCTCATTGTGTTTTTTGCGTTGTTTTCATCCGTACTATGAAATGGAGTCAGTCATCAGTGCATATTTGCCGAAATCCTTTCTCCTCAATACCACTTAATATAGAGTGTTAAGACCTACACAACATTGAGATACTTTAACTCTAGTTAAGCCTGAAGGAACTTCTGTAAAAATTAACATTTTAACTAATATTTCTTTAATCTCAATTTCCCTGATATTTTTTTTTATCGTAACACTCATTCTCGGGCTAACCAACGGGTATCGAACGATAAGAGAATTGCGATAAACAGTAGCTGCAATTAAGATGAAAGAAATACTGTACGGAAACTTAATTGTATTGACAAAGCTACAACAAAGAAATTTTCTTAAAATATTAAATCCTACTCCCTCTCCCCTTACATGTCTCTTTCTTTCTCTCTCTAGCAATAAGAAATAGACATCTACATTTTTGGAACATATAAAGAGGAAAGAAGGCTTGGACCATTTAATACTCACAGGGCATATTGAATGCGTGAGAAGCAGTGACGAGTCAACTACTAATTAACTAATCAACTAGTAATTTAAATAAATGGATGGCGGTTCACATAGACAAAGATAGGTGAAAAATGTGGTACTTCGAACAGCAAAAGACAGAAAATTGGGGAGAGCTATAATTTCCCGCTTTACGAAAAGACATGTTACAATCTTGGCTTAATGTAGCACAAAACAATATATTTAATGAAAAGTGGTTTGTAGAGTGCCAATTTACAAAATGTTGAAAGTGGGTATGTTTTGAAAATCCAGACTACGTTTATATTTTTAAAGTCCAGCCCGATTCACTTTTGAATTTCGCTATTTGATTCTTTTGGGGTTACATTGGTCTCCAATGAGATAAATGCCAATTCAACATATAGCAGGATTTCAGTGTAGCACATTTCGCTGCTTGTCGCCTGATCTGGCAAACGGTTCTCCGGAATTGTGGCTTCTTCTTGGTTCGACAATTTGTCATGGGGTACATATTACAGACCAAACTGTCTCCACCATGATGATTGTCTTTATCGATATTAATCAAACTTTTAACACGGCACAAGTAGGTGACAAAATATAGAATTGGAGCAATTATTATTATAATCTTCATCTTCCTATACGCTAATTGTATTTCTATATTTTTACTAGTAACTTCTGTAATTTTTATCGGTACATAGTTATGTCCCTTGAGCTGGAATTGCCAGGTGATAATCTTTGTTATTCTATAGTTAATATATTTTTATAGATTTAAAAGCACATATGTGGAAACGTTTTAATAATGTTGAGAATTTAACAAAAATATAAGTTTCAGTTATGCTGTCATTTTTAAGTGAGTGTAAAAAAAAGTTAAAAAGTAACAATACTGATCTTCGGCAATTTCCGCCTCCAACAGTAAATCTACGGAAAGAGCCGATCAAAAAAGTAAATAATAAAAACAAGATGGAATTTTATTTGCCGCGAGCGCTTCGTATTTATGCTATTTTGTTGAATATAAAATGCCGTGTTTATATCAATGCGTTTCTCTTTTTTTCAAACTAAATGAGAAAATACTATTATTCAATAGAGACTGTTGAAAAGAAGAAAATGCATCTTTATATATAAAGTAGTAGCCTCTGTCTGTATGTTTATCAAAGCTAGTGGTTTGGAGATAGACTCACATAACCATATATATTCTGATTGTACATTAACCAGAATATTTAGATAAATATTTTGCATTTAGATCAAAGGGAGGAGGGGCGGCAGGGGCACAAATCTCCACTGAAAATTTTCCCCTTTGATTTAAATTAATTTTAAATTTGAAAACGGGAATGTTCTCATCTAAAATATAGAAGGAGAAAGCCAGAAGATGGAGGCCATCTCGGCAAAATCATTGATCAATATTGAAATGCATCATTTTTCACCACAAATAATAGCAATGATTTAAAATCAATCATCATTTTTGATGTAATGGAATAACCAGTCACCCCCATGAATTATTATACTATAGGCTGAAAGTACCTATAAAGTTAACCGTCTACGAGAGACTTAGAGAAGACGAAGAGGGCGAGACACGCAAGCACGTCCGACCTTCCAATTAATGGCACTCACTACTAGATTGACTTGTGTGTATAACTGTACCGTATTTCATATTGTACTTGTTATGTACAATAAACTTTGCTTCTGTTATCTACCTGGTGTTATGTGTTTATTCCCTTAGCACGGAATATAATTTTCTTACAAAAATGTGTGACACGCAGCATGTACTTGTGATAAAATGGCATTATCCTAAACAAGATAGAAAATATATTCAATTTATGATGACTGAAAACTAATATTGTAACTAAATAATAATAATGTAACTAATATTGTGATTTTTAATGACCTTTCAGGGTCTTTATTATTTATCACCAATTTATTATCATTTTTCTTATTTCCCCATTAGCTTCTTAATGTTTTTATTCGTTTTTTTTTTAATTCAGAGTTGCCTTTATCCTAGACTGGCAGCCACCAAAGGCTAGAGAGATAGCTTACTCTGCTATTTAACCCGCAAATTGTCAAGAGAAGAAATAGAAAGGGTTTGAACTCGGATCATCAATTCCCCTTTCCGCACCGATAGCCGTTACACTAGTCTCACAACCTAATCCATACTACCTACCATAAACTGTGCATTTCTTTTAATCCCATTCTTTCAGGCATGCAACATACTTTGTTAATATCGCCTTAACGAACCCGGGTTTGTTTGCCATTTCTTTGATGCCGGTAATCATAATCTTTATCGTTATTTAAATTCTTTATTTTGGTTTCACTGGTTCTACTGACAATTCTCACTCATAACAAACTGAAAGTGATTAGACTTTATATTTAGATCACATAAGTGAATTTATGCAACGTAAGTCTATTTATGTAATATAAGTGTATTTATGTAACATAAATATATTTAGATAAATTTCTATGTAATGTTTTGGGGGAAAATAATCGAGGGTTTTCCTGTTGCATTCTCTAAGGTTTGATATTAAGTGTTTTTCTACTCTTAGACTGGTTGCCACCCACGGTAGAGAGTTCAGTCTGTTCCAATATTCAATCATAGATGGAAGGATAAAAGATGGTTAAATGCCTTAGCCAAGAGCATTTATGCAACTGACAAGGCAAGAATTTGACCTTGGCTCGCCGATTCTACATTGCGAATTGATAATATAGACTACTCGCACACCCACATCTAAGGATAGTGATGCTTCATAAGAAACAGCACCATATGCAATGAGTGTGCGAAGATTGTGATATGATCATTTTCCAAGTGAGAGGAGATTACCTCTTCGTAAATGAGACATGAAATCTCAACTCGAACATCGGCGCTCGTGAAGAATATGCCACTGTAACTATTATTTACACTGATTTATGAAATATATTCGTTTAATCGGGTTTATGGGGAGTGTAATCGATACCGGAACCGGGTAGTCGGGTCAGTGAGCCGTGTTCAATTTTAGAGGTAACCCCGTATTGCGGAATCGGAGAGCCTGGTTCGAATTCCAGTCGAATCCATTAAATTCACTGTATATGTGCTAATACCTTTGGGAATGGTATGAATCCCTCTTCTTCTCCTCCCACCTCCCAGCTATTAGTAAATAGCAGGACAGACCGGGTTCTATAACGTTGGATTGCAACTGTTCTACCGCAGAAAGAAATGGCAACCTACTGCAGGAAAAAAAACTGCTTCGTCAGTCATGTATCGAAAGATACATGATCGCCTAAGCGTGTATCACGGATGACATATAACTGAACTACTGCGTTCACTGTCGCACAAATGATATATATATATATATATATATATATATATATATATATATATATATGCATATATATATATATATATATATATATATATATATATATATTGAACAATAGAAAAAAATTAAAAAATTAAAAAATTAAAATCCTCAGACACACTGGGTTGTAGATTAATATTCTTTCGTTTTTTTATTATTATTCCATTTAGATTCCTCGACTAGTTTCGGCCGGAATAGCCATCATCGGGAGGAGAAATATTTCTGCTTGCTGCTAGCACTAAACTACAGAAATGAATGTCTTGATGGAGAAAATGAACTTTTGTCTGTAGTTTTCATTTGTTTGACCAACACAAGGAATGTTAAAAGATTCATGTTAAAAAGATAAAAAAATAAAAAAAACAGTCTCTTTTAAGTTGTTATTTGAGATAAGAGCTGGATAGATACATGCTATATATATATATATATATATATATATATATATATATATATATATATATACTTGGAAAAGCATCCCAGTCAACTTGTAACATTATAGATACGTTGTAGTTTGGATGGGAGATTGGTAGCATTGTGGCTACTTTACTTTAAATGTTGCAGTAAACTATTTCTCTAGTCGCTCATACCCAACTTTATCACAAACTCATAGCAAATTTGCGAAATACACCAATTTATCAATTTTCTGGTAATATAACGTTTCCTGCTAACGTATATACAATGTTAAATGCTAACATTTCTGGCACTTTGTGAAGAGTTTACAAAAAACGTTTTTGCAACGTCTATGTAAAGTTGCAAAAACATTATTTTCTTCGCTAGGATGAACACATTCCCTTTCTCTCTACTTATGATTTTCGTAAATCTAGTAGGATAGACTGGACTCTTTATCATTGAAAAAAATCTTGAAGAAAATCTTTGAATTCCCTATGTATGGGTTGCGTAAAATGACAGGGTAGACTGGATTCACTATCACTCGTTGAAAATTTTGAAGAAAAATTCTGAATTCTCTAGTTACGGGTTGCGTTGAAAAATAAGTCTTTAAAAAATATCTGGGTTGCGTAAATCTAGCAGTGTAGACGGGCTGTAACTTTGGCTGACAACAAATCTAAGAGAAGAACAACTCAGAATTATTTGGAATAATCAAACTACTCCACTATCTTTCGGAAGAAGTCATATCAATTCATCGATAATAAAGAAAACAGAATCTGTGGAGAGTTATGGTCGCCTACGTTCGGCAATGTATTTCAAATGCTATTATTATTACTATAAATTATTAATAATAATGCTTCTACTATTATTATTCATCTACTAATTATTATTATTGATAAGAATATGATTATGCTTGTGACTCCTGCTGTTACTATCAGTGTTATTGTTACCATTCCTTCACGCTTTGACGTTGTTTGCGACATACTATTTGG
>OZ010574.1:111116936-111126936 GCA_963932145.1 Acanthosepion lycidas
CATGTTGAAAATATACATGTGTTGGTTATGGAATTTATTAGTCCTTTTAATTTCAAGCCAAATAACTGCATATATTTCAATTATAAATTTTATAAGGCTGTACAATTTATCATAGAATTCTAGTAGATAGGCACCCCTGGTCCATAAACATAACCTGATTGTTAAAGTTGGCTTTGCTTGATTTTGAAACCCAACTTTCCAGACAGAAAATCTAGGGTTCATTTTCCCTCTAGAAGTTCCTGTTACATATTCTAAGAGAGGTCTTTGGTCAACACTTCCATTGCTCCTGCAGGATGATAGCTGTTATTGATATTGTTAAATTCTACCTGTTGTAAATTCTGTTAATCATTTCCACAAAGTTTCCCTAGAGGTCCAGTAAAAGCAGCAAGGCTTCTTATAGTTCCATAAATATCCTTAAAGACAGCTCGAAATAGAAGTTCATTTTGATGAAGTGAATAATGTGCAACTTTCTTTTCAGTTTTGTTTTCTTCTCAGCTGCAACAAGTCCTGCATCACAACCGGTGTTTATACAAGTATTGTCTACAAGAACTGCCTTAATGGAATTTATGTGGTTGAATTCTAAAGCAGACGCAACATCCTCTGCTTGAACAACACCATTTGAACCAATGTTAGGGATAACTCTGTGGGTGAGATATCTACTTTTCAAGTTCATCTCTGGTGAAAGTCAAGTGGTGTTTTGGTTCTTTGGTTTTCTTTTTTTCCCCACCGTTTTGCTTTGTAATCTCTTTGTTTTGCAAAGTGTCTTTGACAACTCTTCAATTAACACCAATGCAAATGATATTAACATGTTTCTGATGGTTGGTTACTTTTACTCTAGCCTTTTCTCTGTCTATTTTTGACTTATAAATGATGTCCTTTAGGTTATGGCTTTGGCGAAGAAAGCCCATGTTTTTTAGTTCTAAGAAAAAGGCATTAACAAGGCATGTCCCAAAATTGAAAGATACATCAGCCTTAATAAGTTTCATGGTATATCTAGTGACTGTAACTTCTCTTAGATTGTCTCCCTAGCTTAAAACAGTCATCAGTTGTTTCTTCACAGAAAGACATTGGTGGAAAAAATATTCGATGTAGAGGCAACATGTGTAGAATCTTGTTGTTGCTATCTTTCAATCTGCCTGTTTAATCTATTTGCTTCAGTTACACGTTTCTGATTTTATTTTATTTTATTTTATATATATTTTTTTTGACAGCATCTCTGTCAAGATTTCCAAGTTGGAAACTCTTTTGGTCCCGTTTTCTCTCGCTGAGCTTTTAAATATTCCCTTTCGTCAATGGAAACCTGAAATCTCGAAATGTGTATAATTTAAAACCAGACGAAGCATACATGATAAATATGAAGGAAAATATCACAGTATTATTTACCAGAGAAGGGAAGATTATCAGACGTAAATTTACATTGATTAATTAATTTAAATTTAGAAAATCAGAACATGAACTAGTTCCAATTAAAGAAAGAAAAAAAAAGCATAGAATGGACACTAACTTCTTGAGAGAAGGAAAAGTGTAAACATTGTGCTATTTTAATAAAATTTCAAAGTTGAATTTGAAATAAGAAAAATAGAATGAGACAGTATTACTTACATAAATGGAAATATAGTTTCTTCCACGTAAATAAACAAACACAATGTTTTAAATAAATGTCAGTCACTTTGAAAATTATGTAAATTAAACAAAACGTTTACTTTCTTTTACAAACATGTAAATCTGTTGCATAAATATACAAAAGAAATAATTAATTTTACAATGACAAATGAAATGTTTATAAAAATGAGCATTTAAATAAAAACCCATCGAAAGAAAGTTTCGGTACAAGATTCATAAATGAAATATATGTGTTTTACTACCGTTTATTGAAAATTATTAAATTTCTTTTTTTATGAAGTTTTATGGTGTTATTAATATTTTTTTTCCACTGAAAAATTATAGAACCTAAATTCTATATGAGAAAAAAGGTATCGATTTTTTTTCGCTGGCCACAACCTACTGTATTGTATTTAATCTCCATATTGTATATGTCGTAATCTCTATTTTTTTATCAATTTAATATTTTTGTATTATTCAAAATTCTGATTTATTTCTCATAATCAGAATTTTGAATAATACAAAAATATTAAATTGATAAAAAAAAATAGAGATTACGACATATACAATATGGAGATTAAATACAATCTCAATTATTGAAAACGAGTAAATGTTGCAATGGGAAAACATTTTATTAAATGACATTTACACATTAGTTTTCCATAAGGGTTCGGAAAATTTTGACAGCGTTAAATATTTCACTGATCACCGGAATGAAATTCCAAATCTCCAATTTTGAATCTAAACTTAATCTTTATGCTGATTTCCTAAAAAAAAATGGTAACAATTTTGAAAAATATTTTGAGTTTTTATTCATCATGTTAAACCCCAATTTTCAAATTGTGCAATACCACGGTTCCAAAACAGAACTGCCCTATTAGGCATATGTGTGTTTGTTATAATATTCACGTATTTATAAACAATATATATATATATATATATATATATATATATATATATATATATATTGTAGAATATAATATACAAATTCTATATATCTAAACATAATATATATATATATATATATATGCATGTACATTTTGTCATTCAATTACACACCATATGTTTGTGTGATCTTATCATTTCTCTGACTCATTTTAAAAAATTACCTTTCTTAACATATTGAACACAATATTATTTTATGAAAAGCATAAGATTTTATAAGCAAAACAGTAACAGAAATCCATCCATGCTAGCAATATTTAATATGTAAGATCGATGGGAACTGAACTTTATGATATTAAATGTGATTATCGTATGGTGAGCAAATACTTTGGTTTGTTGGTTATTAAGTGAACAACACTCATCTTCGGCAATTTCCGTGTACATTTGTAGATTCTATGTAAAGAGCTGTTTCAAAGAAAAAGCTTTATTTATTGTGGTTTATTCTCGTCTTCTTGATAAGGATCTCTGGAATTTTTCAAATCAGAAGATAAAAATGCATTTATCAATAAACAAAATACACTTAAATGCAGAAATAGAGAAGATAGAATTAGATATAAGACATAATATAATAACCTATCACTCAAACAGTAAAGAGATGGGAACAGAAATAAATGATATGAGAGAAGATGAGGTAAAACTTAAATGAGATACGAAATAATGATCTCCCAGTATATAAAACTGAAGAATCTACTTGTAACATAACCAGACGATGTCATTGAAGATGAAGCCAGCTACATTAAAGTAGAATTCCTTGAAAACCACAGAGATGAAATAATCGAAGCGAAAAACCACATCATCAAAGTACTCAGCAGAGTAACCCTTACACAAATGTCAAACAAAGACCAACTCGCAAAAATTCATATGACAAGATCTAATAAGCAAATTGTGAAAATATATAATGCTGCACTGAAAGCTTTGTTAACGGACGAACCACTGGGAAAAATCACAGAAGTTAATAATGCCATATACGTAATAGCTTTAGCAGCTACTGGAAAGCTTAGGGTCGATAGAATGAAAATATCATACAATAAACAAAGCTTTGAAGGCAAAACTGATTGGAGACATAAAGGAAATCAGATGTGAGATTTCGGTACTAGATGAGATCATAACAAACCCAAAATGTCTCAACACGCAAATGCAGAAAAGATCAAGCGGAAATATAAAATTAAATCACAAAATGAAATTTCAACAATCAAGGAAATGCTAACAAAGAAATTTTAGAGGTAAACAGGAAAATCTGTTATACATGTCCAAAAGCCAACATCTATTGAAAAAGTGCAGAAATCTTGTATTGTGGGGACCTACCTACAAATGAACTCTTCCACGCCTAAATAATATGCCTACCAACTCTGAGTAAAGGAAGTCACCAAGTGAGGGTCACCGAGTAGTAGGCATAGAGTGAATGAATGTGAGTGAGGACACCAGTGAGAGAAAGTACTCTCCAATTCACATTTACCTTTGTACTACATTTCCGAGAATCTACTATTTAACCTTATATCTGAGTCCATGTTATCTTTCTATGGTCTGCACCATAACATCTTGAGAGAATATTTGGAGAAGCTCAAAGGAATATGATCCCAATGAAGAATGGATTCAACTCGAATGCTGGATAGAAATCTACAAGAATAGGAAAATATAACCACTCTTAATGCACAAGCTCGACCGAAATCTCAGAAATGGAACTCCCCAGTAAATGAAATATCTGTCCACCACGTGTACATTGATCATGTCTGTCCTGAAGAAACGCACTTACTCTTTTCTCGAAGCAAACAACATTTTTCCGCTGGAACAGAAGGGATGCAGGAGAGCTTTCTATAGTTGCAAAAATCAACTACTGATAAAAAAAAAAAAATGACCCTGGAAAAATGCAGGAAAAGATATAGAAATCTTAGCACCGAATGGATAGATTCACGTAAAACCTTTGATAGTGTACCATATTCTTGAATTCTTAAGACACTTGAAATGTAACAAGTCTCCCACGTGATAGTAAATTTCCTTAAACATAAGAATATGGAAAACCACATTAACCTAAATCACACCAGAGGGACTGCCATATTCATCCGCCTGAATATCCGATGAGGAATCTTTCAAGGAGACTCCCTGTCACCCTTCTGTTTTGTCTGTCCTTAATCCCTCTTAAGCATGAACTAAGCAATAATAGCTATGTATACAAACTAAATATTCAATCTACTTGGATGATCTCAAGCTCTTTGCGAAAAGTGACAATGAATTAAGGGGTCTCCTTAATGCTGTAAAATGTTTCATTGACGACAAAGGCATGAATTCCGGATTAGATAATTATACAAAAGTAACATTCAAGGGAGAATTACAGAAACACACTGAATAGATTTAGATTTCGTCACAAAAAATAGGGGAAAAGAAACATAAGAAGAATATACGTAACTAGGAATTATCTAAGGAGATAGAATGCAACATATCCAAATGAAGGAGAATGTAAAAACAGAGTGTCACACGAGTGTACATCTGAATTACCGAGCTGTTTTTTTTTTTTTTTTTTTTTTTTAAAAACAACAGAATATCACTCATAAACACCATGGCTGTCTCCGTGATGCAATACAGTTTCAACATTCTTAACTGGACCATAGCTGATATAAAGTGAATGTACGCCAAAATGAGAAAGCTTCTGCCATGGCTTGCATCATCCCAAGGCATATGTTGATCGCCTGTATATGCCCAGATCCGAAGGAGTCAGATGATTAGTCCAATTAGAACTGATTTACAAAATACAACAAACGGCCTTCAAATATGAAAGAAGTAAGAAACTTTATTCAGTAATAAAGGAAACCAATAAGTTCAAAATGGAGTTTCAAGTGGGTGAAGAAATGCAAGTAAAATATAATACACTTCCTTCAGCTGCAAAAACCATAAAAATGAAATCAAAGGCAAATGCAATCGATCAGATACAGAAAGAATGGCAAGATAAGCCTCTTCACGGTCAATACTCTGCCTGTACCAAACAAGCTGATATAGACAAACCCCATACCAATCAGTGGCTATGGAGTGCAGGATTAAAATCTGAAATCGAAGGTTTTATCTTTACTGCAGAGGACCAATGTTTGCTAACTAGAAATTACCAAGTAGACATACTGAAAAATTATGTTAACCTCAAATGCAGTTTCTAAGATAAATATACAGAAGCAATTGACCATCTTGTATCCGGTTGCATGGTATTGGCACCCACTGAATATAAAACCTGGCATGACAGATTGGGCCAATATCTACATTGGAAATCTGAAAATTTTAAGGAAAGCCGGTTACAGAAATATGACCTGTAACAATTTTATGGAATTTTATAATACACACGGACAGAACAATCAAAGCTAATCACTCGGACATCGCGATTAGAGACCGCAAATATTCCTTATTATTGACATGGCAGATCCCGTAGACTGCAATGTATCTTTGAAGATCTTTAAAAAAAAAAAAAACTATCAAAATACAAGAACCTTGAAATTGAAATCTCAGAAATGTGGCATATGGTAACATCAGCAATTCCAATTGTAGTTGGAGCCCTCGGGTTGATTGGAAAAGATTCCAATAGACTCATTGAAGAGATTCCTAATAGCCTATGGCTTAAAGAAATCCAAAAATATTCTCATAAGTACAGCCCACACCTTACGAAGGGCTTTCTTTATTTAAAATAGGTATGATTTAAAAAAACAAAACAAAAAAAAAACTGGAAAATGTGGAAACAGTGGAAAATGTCACGATGCTATTTCTGACCTTAGGTCTCTGGTCGGGACCCTGAAAGAAATAAGTATACACCAGAAATCAAAGCAAATAAAAATAATAATAATGGCTTGATTCGAACAAGTGCAGACTGTGTCATCCTTATCTTTAGAGCTTGTGGATGCTTGAGCAGAAAGAATACAAGTACCGCCATTATAAAGTCGTCTCTTATCTGCATTGTTGCCTATGTAGAAAGTATAGATTTGAAGTCCACAAGAAAAGCTACTGCCACAAGCGGGAAATAAAGATCGAAAATGATAATGCCAAGATATTGTGGGATTTCAACATCCAAAGAGATTGCTTCCTTGAGGTCACCAAACCTGACATCACCGTCGTGGAAAAAATGTAAATAAAAATAAAATGTCATGATCAAGGTCAAAGAAATTGACAAACTTTACTGACCTCCGGACTGTGGTTGCTAGAATGTGGAGTTTTCAGGCCTATTTTGTACAAGTTATCATTGGGGCGTTTGGGCCTATACCACAAAACTTAAAGTCTTACATTAAAAAAAAAGAATAAAACTACTATCCTATCGCCCCAGCTGTCTGCGTTGCTTGGCTCTGCAAAATATTCTTCAAAAGCTGTTATATGTTTGAGTTCGTACGACCTGATGGAGAACACTGACAATGCAAGAAAACCGTTCGACAGAAGTGAAGAAAATAATAATAATAATAATAATAATAATAATAATAATAATAATAATAATAATGTGTGTAGTATTTTCCAGTGAATAACTGGTTTTCAGCTGTACATTACATATCTAGTTTACAAAAAAGAGCGCCATAAATTTTTGGACAGGCTTGAAAATTATCCAAACGAAAAATCTCCACATATATTGCAAGAGATAGCTGAAAGGTATTGCAACTGACATTATATGTATATGGTTGCGCAAAGGACATTTAAAGAGAGCAAGTTAATGCTTAGTATTAAGCACACAGAGCAATGTTATAAGAAGTATACGAACGCTATACTACAATAGAGGTGATATTTTAAAAGACTAAATGCAGACTATGTAAAAATGACTCAACGCAACGAAACGAACCAGTTTTCTTAGATAGAGCATTGTCACTTTAATTTGTTGTGCCATTTCATAGTGGCTGACCTGTGCGTGAGGAATACTATAAGTGGATGCTTTCTTTGCCAAAATTCAAAATCTGACCTATCCAAGCAGATCGATTATATGCGAATATATAATGTATTTTAGCATAAATGAATGTGAAGAATGCAGACGATTTCTCATCACCATTGTTTACCCTATTTCTAACGCCTCCTTTTTTATCTACAGTCGTTTCTCCTTTATACTGTCTTTTACTATTTCTTTTATTTCTCAACTCTTTTCACCCTTCCTTCTTTCAAAACAAATAAATTGATTACACGCATTGTATATCGTATTACATATCTTAGTGTCGCTTTCGCTTTCAGCTTTGTTCGAGTTACTTGAGAAACAGATATAATAATATTAGTCAACAACACAACATGAGGTCTTAGTAGCCATCTCCGCAAAGTTTTATGCCTTCTAAATAATAGTGATTACGCCCGTCAAACTACGACCAGATAAACGCATCGATGTTAGCCAAAAAACGATCTCCAAATCGAATAATGCATTTTGAAGGAGCACTTTGATAAATGACAGGGATTGTGAAGGACTACTTTGATGAAGAGTCTGCGTTTTGAACGATAAAACGAGAAAGAAATAGTAAGAAATCTATATAAAATCACAACAGAGATAAAATATATATCTTTTGCTCAGTATCATCGTGTCAATTTCATAACCGCTTTTCAGCTCGATGGTTTTTGTATACGTCCAAAGCGATTTTGCTGTACATTTCTTTCGAATTCATGCAATTTAATCATTTATATTTAAGCTCTTATCGATTGTACCAGTACGTACTGTGATATTGCGGTGTGTCATGAAATACAGCAACATATTGTAATTATAATGATAATAATCATGAAATGAGAATCTACTGCTACAGAAAGTTTTTTCCCTACATGACGTCCTTGATTATATTTTTGGATTGGCAGGAAAGTTCATGCTGAGTTTTAAGGTAAATTAAAATACAAAAAATTATGCCATTAAGTATTTATTCAACGAAATATGAACCATTTTGTTGCACAAACTTTCTCCATTTTTTCCTTCAACTTAAAGATTCCGTCTTCCCAGAATTTCGGTAGTTTCTCGGCAAAGAACACATTAAGGTGTTTTTTTTTTTGTCATCAAAAGAATTAAAATGTTTACCATTGAGATTATTTTGTAAGCATTTGTATAAATGAAAATCCGAAGTATCAATGTCTGGTGAATATGACGGGTGGGATAATATTAGGTTGGTGCAAAAATAATGTCGTTTTCTCACATAGTAACATATGTGAGATAGCGACATTATTTTTGCACCAACCTAATATATCTCAGCCAAGCTGCAACAATTTTTTTCCGGGTCGCCAGAGAAACGTGATGACTGGCATTATCCTGATGGAAAACAAC
Source organism: Acanthosepion lycidas (assembly GCA_963932145.1). Lineage (NCBI taxonomy): Eukaryota > Metazoa > Mollusca > Cephalopoda > Sepiida > Sepiidae > Acanthosepion > Acanthosepion lycidas. The sequence goes on from OZ010574.1 coordinate 111,125,716, forward strand.
ACTTTCTATTCGCCAGTCCCGGGCGTTTTTTGTTTTTTTTTTGTTGTTGTTTTTTTTTTCTCGAATAGCTGTCTTTAATTCGTCCAGTTGCGAGCAGTAATATTCAGAATCAATTGACTGATTACTTGACAAAATAGAACAGGATACCATTACAATCCCACCAGACGCACAGCATGGCTTTCTTAAGATGAAACCTGCTTCTGAGTTGGCTAAAGTTGGTTCATGCCACTTACACTAATATCTTTTTCGTTGAACATTATAGAAAACGATCCATTTCTCATCACCCGTCACAATTTGCTCCAAAAAGGGGGTATTTTTTTATTCCGTTTATACAGCAAATCACAAACAGAAATGCGATCCAAAAGATTCTCTTCATTCCCATCATGTGGTCTCCAAACCTCGTAACTCTTTTATTCTAGATTCACTAAGTGCTCATGGGTGGTAGATTTTGATAAATGTAGTGTTTCTGCAAATGCTCGCTTTTTGTAATGCGGGTTATTCTCAATCAGTGTCTAGATTTAGTTGTCATATATAGTGGGTGTGTCTGCCTGAGAATTCTTCATCAGGAGGCTACAATCACCAACTCTTAACTTAGCGAACCACTTCCGTATAGTTCTGTCAGCTAAAGAGCTTTCACCACATACTGCACTTTTATTTTTGTTGCTTGTGAGGTAATAAAAAAAGGTAATAAAAAAAAAGGCATCAAGTGTCTAAAATCCATTTTCATAAGGGTGCAAAATTGGCACGAATTAAGTAATATGAAACTTCTTTTCTCAAGAGATATTTTGAAGTGTACTCTAATTGAAAATGTAAGTATATTATGTTTGGCGATGGATTTGACGTCTTCTAACGTGTTGGAGCATGAATGACTAAAAATCGACATGAATTTTCCGGACAACCCGCATTTTCTGCAATGTCGTACTAGCAAACAGCTCTATCTCTCTATCTCGCTATATATATATATATATATATATATATGTGTGTGTGTGTGTGTGTGTGTGTGTGTGACTGTCTTTCAGTTTGGATATATATATCCAAATGAGAGAAAGAACAGATGGAAGAAAAATCTACTGTTCGTAGTATTTACTTTTTTTTTAAAAGTGCTCATTACAAAGTCGAAAAAATTACGTATTAACATTTCTCATAGCCATAATTTATTAGTATATTATATTACCTTATTTTGTTTATTCAGTTTAAATATTGATATGTATTGCCGTCCAT
>OZ010574.1:111139436-111176936 GCA_963932145.1 Acanthosepion lycidas
CTACTTTTCATTGGCTGACGTCATAATCTTTTTTTGTTTGTGTGTTTGTCTGTTGTTTTTTTTTTGTTTGTTTTTTTTTCATTGATGGCTAATACTCTGATCTGTTCTACTTATGTCTCTTCTCACAGGAATTCTCTCGTATATCTTCTTTTTTTTCTGGCAGCTCCAACAGAACTTTTTAAATGAAACTCCCTACTGAGCAACAATTTATATTCACTTACGGTCTGTTTTGTTCCGAAACTACCTGGCCAGCTATCCACTTGTCTGAGTTTCGATAAATTACTTCCCGATATTATTATTCCGAAAAAACATTCAACACCACTATGGTTTTAAATTTCGTTAAATCCACTAGCCTCACCAAACCTAACGTATGAAACGACTAGCGAATATATCATTGATTGGTTTTTACAGATCTCTTTCGCCTAAATTAATCTGTTTAAGAAAAAACACCAGACTAATAGATTCCTCATTATATATCTGAAGGGAGTTTAGAAATTAACTTTAATATTTTGATCGAAGAAGTAATTTATTACTCATCGTTTTTTATAGACTTGATGAGCGTACCGAAGGGACAACAAAACAACGCTTGTTTATACTAATTAACCTCCAAGTTAATATTCAAATTCGGTTAATTACGAACTTATCACCCCCAACTAATTTATCGAAATTAATTAACTTTCTTAATTAGATTTTGTTCATATTTAATTCTAATAATTATTTAAATTAATCAATAATTCACTCACATTTTTCTCTGCTTATGTAGCATAAAACTGAGCCTTTCTATATTTAATTCCGTTCTTACGCTGTCAAACTTGAATTTTTCTTTGCGCTATACGATTTGGTCACTATGGACTTCGTCATAAGTTTCAATCCACAATTCTAACACTGTCAGTATGAATTTTATATTTAATCATGATGGACTTATTCTTCAACAATTTATATCTGTGTATCGACGTAATTCTGTCATTTTATCATCTAGTGTTGCATTTACATAATAGTAGAATAATTAGTGTTAGATTCAGAGTTAGGTAACCTTAGAATATTATTTATACTTCAATTTTGTTCATTTAGAATATATTATTCTTAATAGTTCACTGTTTGGTTTAATCTTTGTTACATTTTTAAATAATGAAAGATACCTTCCAGAAACTAAGCAAATTGTTAAGCGCTGAGAAAATATTGCTATAAACAAAGAAAAGAGTACTGGAGTATTATATGGTATCTAAACTTCAAAATGAAAATAAATGTTGAACAATTTCCTCTCAGGCGCAAGATGATATTGTAGCGAGAGATATGTGGTTCTACCGACGAATACTAAGAGTAAGATGGACAGAGCATGTAAGCAGCAAGGAAGTTTTTTTTTAATATGGATTACTGTTAAATAACAGTTTCAGACTATTTTTAGTGGCAGTGTATTTAGGATCAGATTATTTGAGGCTGACCTTTAAGGTCAGATGGTAGACAAAATAGGTATGTCGATTTTGATTGGCTGAGCCGAACGGGTGAATGCTAGTGAGATAGAAAGTGATTCCAGGTAGTTAAGATTTACACGTCGAAGAATGTAGACATGTTATTTTCATCTATGGAACTTGATCTCCAGTGGGGGAGATAAAGCGACACCACTGGCTAGTTAAAAATGTACACATCGACGTGTTTGATACAATAGATAAGTTCAAGTTTTGCTGAAGTTCTCTTTCATCTTCGGACTCCAAAACATTTCGAGACGGCTGAGTGAAGAAAGAAAGGAAGGCAACTTTATTATAATCGCCTCAAGAGACCTTCCCAGAACGAGAGGGCTATAAAACATTTTGTTTATTTGGTGCAGTGGCCAAGACCTCTCCAGAAGAGAGGAAGTATGCAACATTACAAAGTAACTGTTAATTACAATCAAAAAGAGACAGACGAAATTTCTCTGACAAAATTGACGACGAAAGGAGGCCTGAAGAATTCAAGACTCACAGAACATACTGAATTTAAGAGGGAAACAATACGTAATCTGCTTAACGTGTCTGTGTGAGTGGATGGCAGAACAAAGACAAATAGTGATGGTAAAAAGTCAAAGATTATATAGAGCAACAAAAGGCTGAAAATTAGGGATTGTCATAATTAACCACGTTTTCAAAGTACATGGCACATAAAAATATCTAATGCTTTCTGTGAGTTTAACTTACTTTATGATGAACGGAATATCATAGATAATTAAAACTTGATGGGGAAATTACTCTATCAACTGCAACGATTGGAACAAGAAATAAATAGGAGAGACCTTGAGGAATTTAAATAAAACATTATATGAACACAAACGGGATTATTTACTTCGATTTAAAAAACAATACTAATTTTATTTAAAGAAAATGCAATTTACAAAGACGAAAGTGAATAGTGCTTTGATCGCTAGATCATCCACAGAAAATTGGCGCTTAAGTTCTTACGACATTTCGCCTTTCTTGGTTGAGCTTCTATTATCACAATGTGGGATACTTAATAATAAGTGATAAAACAAAAACAAAACGTATAAAGTAAGTGAATGCAATCGGTTAGACAATCCAGACACGTCTAAATAAATTAAATTTTAAATTTCAGCGTTCCAAAATCTTCAGCGTTTCCTGTCTGTGCATAATTATAACTGCAGTTTACTTTTTTTATATCTCCCACTCTCCTTTCTACATATATGTAAATCTATAAAAATAATACTTTCGTCCGATAAAGAAACATTACATCAGCTTTCACATATAATTACAGGGAGACATTTTTCGATTGACTGATTGATTCGTTTTCTACGGCTTATCAACCCTTTGCGGGTTATTTAAAGCCAGAAAATATTTTTAGATTGTAAGAATTTTTTTAGATAATAGTGGAGGGTCGCGGAGAACACGAGTATTCATACCTTTCCCAAGGTTATTTGCTCGTAAATGACTATAACGAAACCTAACGGGATTTAGAACTCGGCTCTCCGATTCACAATTCCTAGCCATTATCCACTTAACCACCCGCACATCCAAGCTTTCATCACATGGCATTCCCAAGCGGACACCAATTTAGGTACTGACCACGAACGACATTGCTTAACTTCGTTAAGCGTACGGGAACATAATGTAGGCGTATGACTTATTTTTTTCGAGTATTGACATTATGGATAAATTTAAATATACTACATATTCTATAAATCATAAATCACTGAACCAATTATTGCAACTCGTACAGAAATATATAAACAATATATCGATATCACTGTTCGATAAAAGTGACTCACCGGATTTTTTTTTACTTAAAATTTGTTTCGCCTATTGTTTTTGTGGTCAAACTAATTTTTAGTCTTACTAATATAAAGACCCCTTCCCGACAACCTAGTAAAAAAGTTTACTCGCCCTAAGGTATTCTATTGATAATTATAATTTTGGATATAAATGAGATTTAGGGAAAAACTTATTTCCTGCAACTAGTAATCAATAGAAACATAACCGAACAGCTTTAAATAAAGAATAATAGAGGTATAATTTATTTATAATAGGTAATATAGTTCGAAATATTTAATAATCTATGGGTCCTCCTTTATTTTGAATAAGCTTTTTGCCATTTACTTGATTAGGTTCTGGCAAATCTCCATTCGGATATGAAATTCCCAATTAAATCCTTTTTGTTGCTCAACTGCTTTCTCGAGAGCCTGTACTTTATAATGCTCCATAAGTTTTCTATGGGGTTGAGGTCAGGAGATTGGGGCGACCATGTCATAACACTCACCTGCTTCTCATCAAAGTATTCCTTCATCAATTTTGATTTGTGACAGAGAGCATTATCCTGCATAAAAATGAGCTTGGTGGGGTCGATTTGCACCCTTTCAGCAGAAGGGAGCAGACAAGACTCTAATATTCTCTTGTACTGTTCGCTCCTGAGGGTCTTTTCAATAGGTTTTAAGAAACCAGTTCCATGAAAAGAAAAGCATCCACATAACATTATAAGAACGGATGCTTAACAATACTTACTGCTAAATTCAAAGAGCTTTCAAAGCTTCTTCTTCAGATTTTAGATCGCTTATCCTTTGAATTTAGCTCAACTTAGTAAACAAAATCAGGTGAGTCACTTTTATCGAATAGCACTGTACATATGAGTGTCTGAATTTTATTATCATAACAAGTAAAATAGTTTCTTTTAATATCAAATATTTTAAACTTAAATCTTTGGTAACTTTTGCACTTTCAATGTAGCTGGTTAAGAATTGATTTTAAAATTACGTATCAACATTCTAATCTCTTTCTATATGCCATGTCCCTTCAAGGCGTAGGCGATCATGGCTCTCCAAAATGGCCTGACCTTTCTAAATAAATTTTGTACTTTTGCTATTTCTCGTAAACCTTGTTCTGTCTTCCACTTACTCAAGTAGGTTAGGCGTTGTTTTCCACTGTTATCTTGCCTTCTATCTGCGTTACGTGTATAAGATTACCCAAGCCCGCTTTCCTCATTATTTACCCTAGAAATTTCAACAGTCTCTTCCTCATGTTGGATATAAATGTCCTTTTTGTTTACATTATCTCAAAAAATTCGTCGTTGCTCACATTTTAGGTCCATGGTGTTCTCAGCATCCCTCTGTAGAAATACATTTCTGCTTCTTCAAATCTTCTATTCATATGCGGAGATTGTCCAGGATTCGCTGCCATATAAGAGAACTGATATTACCTAACAGTTCAGTTCTCTTTTCTTTATTTGTCGTGTGTTTCAGAATATTAGCAGTCAGCAACTTCTTCTTTGGAGCTCTTTGTAAGGTGACACTTTTAACCATCACTCACGGTCGATGTTCCGATAACCATTTACACGAACCCATTAGGTAGGTTACACGCTGTATTCCTTTGCTATTCTTGCCCTCAATATGTCCTGTGAGTGTGAAATTCTCCAATATCTCTTTCCTCACTGTTTTACTTAGAAATTTCAAAATTCTCTTTCTAAGATATATATAAGTATAAACGTCCTTTGGGTCTCCATTTTCCTAAAAACTTCTTCGTTACTAAAATATTCAGTTTATTGTATTCTCAGCTTCTTCCTATCGGTCGACATTTCTGTGATGAAATTATCCAGCATTCATTGTCATATAGTTGAACAGATATTACATAAGAGTTCAATACCTTTATCTAAGCTTTTAATGATTTTTTTTTGTTTGTTTCTTAATGTATAGTTTAGCTTTTGGGAGGATAATTCCGCTATTCCAGAGCGCATTCAGATTTCAATGTCACATTTTCCGTCCTGTGTTCAAACACTTCCCAGATATTTAAATTTTCCTAGTTGCATGAGTTTTTTGATTTCCAAATCGTTGTTTCCATCTTGGATTCTTCTTCACGCTACAATTATGTCTTCTTACAATTGATTCTTAATCATTTTCTCTCGTTGTTTTCATTTACTGTCTTCTAAAGAACTATCTGCGGTTTAATTTTTGTCACAGCAATCAACACTGTGTCATATAAATATCTTTTGTTTTTACATGTTTTGTCTGTTAATAATAAATCATGGTAGGACTCCCAGTTCTGTCAGGATTACTTCTCTGTAAAGATAGAATAAAGCTGGTGAGAAGGCATATATTTTTGTATTGTTCTCCTTTCTATTTTTGTGTATTTACTGAATTCATTTAATATTCGTTTTCAGGCATGTTGCATTCAGTGTAAATTATGTTCTTTCAAAATCCTAATAATTCTATAAACACTATCACGTAATTCTTTCACGTCTCCCCTATTTTATGTTTCCTCCTATATTTCTTCTTGTCCTTCACTCGTGAGCCTGTACTTTCAAGACGTTGACGATCATGGCTCTGCACAAATACCTAGCCGTTTTACCTCTATACAATATAGCCTAAATATCACTCGCACCTCCTGTACAGTCATCCATTTAGACAAACACGTTATCAAAATGACTCGATGTTTCCATCTGCTCCTCTTATTTTCAGTGTATCTTGTGAGTATCAAATTTTCAGAACATGGGCGATCATGGCTCTCAACAATTTACTGACCTTTATGTCTTATAGTAAGTTTAACTTGCTTTTTATTCAATCCCTGTTCTCTCAGCCATTTGCTCAAACTCATTAGGTAAGTTGCTTGCTGATTTTTTCTGTCCCTCTTGCATTCGATACATTCTGGGAGTTTCAATTTTTCCAAACATTCTTTCCTCATTATGTGCCCTAGGAATTTCAACTGTCACTTTCTGAGTCTATATATGTGTACTTTTGTTTCCATTTTCCCTAAAACTTGATCATTCCTTACATGTTCAGTCCATGGTATTCTCAACGTCCTTCTGGAGAACCAGAATTCTGTTACCTTAAGTCTCTTCTTCATCTCTGATGAGATTGTCCAGCATTGATTGTTTCTAACGAAATATTCCTGTTTTTTAATACTTTGCTTGTCTTTAGGAAGGCACCTTTCACTATTCCAGTGCGCATTCGAATTTTGACATTCTGTCATCTTACCATTAATCACGTAAACAGAAGAATTTATAAAACGATAAAAAGAATCGCCTGTACTAAGAAAACGTATGTGGTCTGGTGGGCATGAGACAATACTCCCTTCCGTCAATGTATCCGGACATGGGCGATCATGGCTCTACATAATTCGCTGTTCTTTTGCAACTCATAGTATGTTTTTTTTTTTGTTTTTTTTTTTTTTTTTGCTGTCTCTCCCAGTTCCTTTTCTGTCAATCATTTTCGCAAACTCTTTATATACCAACAAAAACGGTCGGTAGTAGTGGTGGCAGTGTTGATGTTGTCACTAGTGGTGGTGTTGTTGTTAGTAAGGGTGGCAGAGAAGTCTGATATTTTCAACTTACTCTTATCGGAAATGGAGTATATTTCTAAATAGAGAATTTAATTGACAAAGGAAATGGAACTGCTCATAATATTTCCATCAGAAAGAAATTCCTAATGAAAATGACGGGAATAAAATAATGCTAGTTGGCGCTGCATAACTTCTTCCTCCTCTTCCTCCATTTCATTTTTCTCTTTATATCTGTCTTTTTATTTCCCTCTCATTCTGTTTGGCTCTCTCTCTCTCTCTCTCTCTCTTGTGTATGCAGAGTCATGCATTTATAACAATATAAAAAAACGAACGTTACTTTCAGTTACTTCTATGCTTATTTTGCTTCGTTATCTCTTGATTTTGCAGTGGTTCACTTGTACTGAGAACATAAAACAAATGATAAATAATCACGACAGAAAAATCATCACGAAACCACCTACATAAATCAAAACCCACGTGTAAATGCAGAACATAGAACAAATGTCCATTAAACGGCAATTGCTTGCAAATCAATGTAATATACCAAGCCACTGTCAAATAAATTGCACCAATAAATCCCAAGAATTCATTACACTAAAAGGCCTCAAAGAAAACTTCAAAACAAACCCAGTATGCAAAATCGTAAGCGCAATCAAAAGTGAACTAGGTAAATTAAGTAAAGTTACGCGTAAATCAGTAGAAAACACAAAAACGAAAATAGACTATTTCCGCAAATTAAACATAAACATAATTGCGAATTTATGCAATGTGAGATAAAATATTTCTACATTTCAATATCAGAACCCATGCTAGATGAAGTCATCTCCTTGGCTCAAGAAAAAAATAAAAATAAACACAAACGAAGTTAAAATCATTAAACACTCTCGAAAATCAATATTATTCGACAGGGAAGACGCATGAATAAAGAAAGTGGACATCTTTGACATTACACGGGAAGCGTTGATGGTACAAAAACCAGCGAGCTTATAGGTATGCATTTACTACATGAACTATGTAAAATAATCGATACAAATTATATTGGCCTCTACAGGGACGATGGTCTCATAATCCTAAGAAACTATAATAGACAAAAAATCCCATAAAATCAGAAAAAATAATAATAGATTTTTCAAAATTATACGATTCAAGATAGACATGAAAACTAACTTAAAAGAATTAGATTTCCTATCTGTCACACTCAACTCAAGAAAAGGTACATATCGACCATATAGAAAACCCAACGACAAACCAGTTTACATACATACATCTTCCAACCACGCGCCAACGATAATCAAACATATCCCACTATCAATTAAGCGCAGGTTATCTGACAACAGTTCCAATGAAAACATCTTCAACGAAGCAAAGAAAATTTATGAAACTCCTATTTTCGGCCACACTCACATACACACAGCGCAACACAAAAAAAAGCCAACAGGAAAAGAAATATCATGTGGTTAAACTCACCGTACAACAAAAACGTAAACCATAAGTAGGAAAATATTCATTAAACTCTCCACAAGATATTCAACAAAAAACAGTAAAAATCAGCTACATTTGTACCGAGAACATGACAAACATAATAAAAAAAACAAAACAAAAATAACCAACAAACCATCCGCACAAATCAAATCCACGAGTAACTGCAGAGCAAAGAAGAAATATCCCTTAAAAAGCATTTCCTTTCAAAATTTACCACTCCACTGTAAAATCAACAGATAACGAAGAAAATTATACATACCAGTAACTGAAGGTCCCTGGAAACCGAGAAACTATACACATAAAACATCCTTCACAAATAGTGAATAAATAAACCAACAGTACAATACTTTCTAAACATATATGGGAAATTAAAAACAAAAACAACGCTACAACAGAAATATATTAGAAAATAAGAAAAATACTGTCAGCCTACAACAATAAATCCAACAACTGTAAACTCTATAAAAAAACGAAAATAGCTATAATCACCTTCCCATAACAGCACAAATTATTAAATAAACTCATTTCAAAATTCAGATACGAAAAAAATTTCCCTACGTTACTTTTTACGTTAAAAATCAAAAACTAAAAACGAATACAATAAAAATAAATACATTAGTAAACAATCTAAATCAATGAATAAGTAAATAAATTAAGTAAAATAATAAGCAAATTAACAAACTAGGAATGCTCCCATAAACACAAATAAATGTAATCAACAACAATCAATAGTAATCAATAATAAATAATGAGTAACAAAAGTCAACAGACAACAATATAATTTAGCTACAAATAATTGCATTCGGATCCTCAATTTTTTTCTACTCAATAGCCTCTATAATAATCTGAAATGTAATCGTTACCGCCCACCCAATAACCGTTAAGATAATACAGTAGGCCTTCTACAAATAATGCGTCATTAACACGCACACAGACGGCCTGAAAACTGCGTTTAAGCAAAAAAAACATTCTGTTGCCACTGAGTATTGATCTCAGTGTCCACTTTTGTTTAATCATTAAAATATATAATTATCGCGTAAGATAAATAACTATCACATATTAATATCGTATATCAATAGACAGTCCAAATCTACTTCGAAAAGTATCGCATGTATTTATTTCATCTATTTTTAAGTTTTGTCAGAATTTTGATATCATGTAAAAACGTGTCTGAAAATAGCATTTGAAGAATAGAGCGAAAACAAGCTTAAAAACTAATCGTACTCTCTACCCTTCTTTGTGGAGCCGAATCTTGAGTCATATATCAGCGTCAGCGACGCTTCTATTTTCAATGCATAGCGAAATGACTTCATGAAAAACAATGAAATATTCAAATCCTCCAACGCCCCAAGCATTAACGCTATGCTTAAAAAGACTCGTCTACACAAGGTTCGCTGTGTAGCAAGGATGGCAGACCCTTTCGTTTCGCGATCTGTTCTATGGCTAGCTGGGTAGTAGGGCGACAAAGAAGAGATGCATCAATCCTCATTTTTTCAAAATCAACAACTGCCAGTGAATAAGATAAATTGCCAAGAGTGATACATTGTAGAGTATCGTCTTCCTCGATGTCAGAAGTAAAATAGCAGAAAAGATATGGGAATACATAAATTCAGATCTTATTCAGATTGTCAGAACCTGTCTGCAGTCTTCATTAGCCATCGCAAGATCTGCAATAAAAGAGAATAATCTTCCTATATTTTTGATAGAAATAATTACCAATGAGAATAGGTTTTACGCATTTTGTGGGGATTGCGCTCCAACTGGTCTGTGAAGACACTCACTATAAAAGAACGGGTTAGTAAACCTTCTTCCTTTTTTTTGCTCTCTTTTGCTTTGAAATGTAGCAACGTCAGTGTCGACATCTTGTCCGCGCTAGCGGAAATGTATTTTCCACGATCGACGACTTGTTAGGTTGGTGCAAAAATAATGACGTAATAATGTCGTTTTTTGACGTTAAAAAATACGTCAAAAAACGACATTAGTACATCATTATTTTTGCACCAACCTAATACCATATTTTAACTCGTACACATATATCCTAACAGCAAAACATAGAAGTGCTTTTCTTCCTTGTTCAGCTATCTGCATGCACACAATATATTTGCTCGCTTCTTGAATTATGTCTTTCTTTATATAAATTCATCCACGTGTTGAAATGAATTTCATTTTAAAATGTTTAAGTTTATTCCTTTTGGTTATGTTGAATTCATTTTCTTCGAAAGTTTTCAAACTCAGTCCCGTCCATTACAACCTGTTGCTTGGCCCTGCAACAATTTGTTTAATAAAACCTACTAGTCAATCATTTAAAGAAATTATACCCAAGAAATCCGGAACACAAAAATAAAAGAAAAAATTGATTATGAAGCTACAGAATCATATTTATCGTAACAGACTTATGTTAATTCAAAAACTAATGTTAATAATACTCAAGGAACAACATAAACGGATATGGCAGTTTTTTGTGTTGTTGTCGGAAAAAAGAACCTATTTAAGCGCTATTTTGTTAATAATACGTCTTGATGTTTAAGCCAATGACGCAAATCTTGCTCTATGCTTTAATAAAACCGTAATAAAGATAGATCAGTAAATTAGATTTGTTAACAAACGGCCACTTTTTTCACGGTAACTTAGAGACGGAATATATTTATCTATGTCTGCCTGAGAGAAATAACCGTGGGAGAGCAAATAGAAAAAAAAATAAATGAGTCTTTCGCCTTTAATAGAAAAAATAGTTGTTTTTTTTGGTTTTTTTTATCTTTTCTGTTTTAGGAATATATAAAACAAAATGATGTAAAATATCTGATAGTCTGGCTACTTATATTTATTATATTGATCAATATTCCGGGAAACGATTTTATAAAATAGCAAATAGTTTTTTTTGTTTGTTTATTTTTAATCAAGATACTAAAACTGTAGATTACTTTGTAGCTGAGACAGTTGTAGATTTTATACAAGCTTCAGAATTCGGTAGTCGATCCCAGAAAAATAAAAGCCAAGATTTCGAATATTAATTTCCAAGGAACGCAGACATTCTGGTTGATTGATTAATTCATTTGTTTTTTAAGGTTTATCAACCTTTAACAGGTTATTTAAAACCAGAAAATATTTTTAGATTGAAAAAATATTTTTCGAGATGATGATAATTTTACTGATAGAGCCCCTATTAATTAACCCAAAGATGGGGGAGAACATGTGGATTCATTCCTTTCACAAGGATATACCGAACTAGAAGTGGAACTCGGCTCTTCGATTTCTAATTTCGAGCCATTATCAATTACATCTGATAGCACCTCTATAATCCAAATGGTCACCCACCTAGATACTGACCAGACTTGAGGTTTCTTAACATCGATGATCGTACAGGAAATGTTGTTTCAACGTGATATGGCCCCAGACATTCAAAGTTTGGGTGAATGAAGAGACATAATGATCATACATTTGCTTCCAAGAAGGCGTATATATTTCTGACAATGTTTCTCGAATATTCAGTAATTCCAACTCAGCTCTCAGATTCCTCAATCCGAGAGCCGTTATCCACTACTCCACCGTGCCTCACACACACACACACACACACACACACACACACACACACACACACACATATATATATATATATATATATATATATATATATATATATATATATATATATAATGTAATGAAAAACAAAACATTTTAAGGTACCATTACGATAATTTATTTCACCTAAATCCTTTTTTAAGGATTCAGGATCATCAGGTAAATCTTCCAACAACGAATTGAGAGGAAAAAGGATTTAGGTGAAATAAATTATTGTAATGGTACCTTAAAGTGTTTTGTTTTTCATTACATATTAGCTCTGTCCTCACGTTGAGCTCTCAGGATTTCATCCTCTTTGGATTTACCAATTCGGTTTACCAAGTTCCTTATAACTTAAATATATATATATATATATATATATATATATATATATATATATATATATATATATATATCCATATATCCATATATCCATATATATATATATCACACACATATATATATATATATATATATATATATCCATATATATATATATCATATATATATATATATATATATATATATATATCCATATATCCATATATATATATATATATATATATATATATATATATATATATATATATATATATATATATAATCTAAATGAAATAATAATAAAAAAACGAAAGAATATTAATCTACAACCCAGTGTGTCTGAAGATTTTAATTTTTTAATATTTTTCTATTGTTCAATATATATATATATATATATATATATATATATATATATATATTCAACCACAGACTATTTTGCTGTATCACAGCTCATCAGTGTGGCTAGATATCCGATCGATATATCCTGTAATGGATTCGAAGGATGAACTTGAAAATACTATGATTAAACCTTTGAATACAACCCCAAAATCGGCCAGGGAATAAATTCATGCGATGATCTTGTAAGAATCTTTATAGAAATTTGTTCATGGAAGCATTCTTCCTATTTCTCGGTGACTTCTGAATATTCCTTGTCGACATATTCGCTTCACACATCACTTAACTACTTCACTATTTGTTGGCCCAAAAGTTCGTAAAAAAAAATCCTGACGGTATTCAGAAGGTTAAGTCGTTTAGCCGGCAGCTTAACATAAATCTACGCACATAGACACACTCGCATACACATACACACACACATACACATACACACACACACACACACACACACATATATATATATATATATATATATATATATATATACCTTTTATTTATATGCTAGTTGGTAGTATATAAAATGTTCAGCATATGAAGACATAAATTTCCCCTTCTACACGCATTAAGAAAGATGACAGTCTGAGAAAAGCATAAAAATGTTTTTCAATCTTGCTTACAAGAGGAAAGTACGCTCTTAAGCCACGGCAAATTCCATCAACTTTCACCTTTTGTTAAACGTCTTCATCGTAAACCTAAAAGCATAAGCACACACACAAACACACCCACCCACCTACACACAAACACACCCACCCACACTCACAGAGGAATTATTTAACGTTTGCACATTTCGACAGCGGAACATTCAGCAAGATGATTTTTTTCATTATGCTTCTGAATTAAAGTGTGTACCTCTTTATTCGTGCGCGCGTACTCTTGTGAATGACGCGTCTACATGAATATAATTCTGTATTTCCTAAGATTAGTCTGGTATAAGGCAACAAATGTGGCGCGCCTACACAAAATGGGACTATTGTAGTAATGGTCTGTTACAACAGTGTGTACGGGTAGTGCCACATATCGGCGCGGGGTGTAGAATCAATGTGCCGAGTTCAGATCCCTATCTAATTTATTACTTCACGCAAATTTCTCCTCTAGCTATGGGTTAAATAGCAGTGTTAACTGAATTCTCAAGCCTTAAATATTAACCAGTCTAAAAGATAGAAAATTCTAAATTTCAAATACAGCAAATGGAATCTGTGGAGATCCATCATTACCTGTGCTCTGAAGGTAAATGGTATTAAAAAACACACTTAACAAAAGAATGGCCAGTCTGAATTCAGATACTGTAAGAATGGTTTCGTTCTTTTATGTGATATATCTCTTCACGTGGACGTGGATTATCATTGTGCTTCCAAGTTTCCTGATTTATGTAGATTTAAATACGTTTTGTACCCTTACTCTCCACCCCTCTACCTGCTCATTCATCTATTGATAGGGGATTATATATTAGCCTACCGTCCGGTTCACACTCCTCTGCAATTTTTTGATTAGGAGTAGAAGTTTATACCTGTTTCCTTTTTATGATTGGGTTTTCTATTCCTTCTGAAGTCTTTTTGACTCTCTTTCACTCTTTATAGTCCCTTGCATTTTAGTGGTATTATCACCTTGCATTGAGGGAATTCATTAAAAAAAATATATAAAAAAACAATTCGGTAGGTATTTTATTAACTGTTTCCTTTCTGTCCTTCTCATGTGAGTGTTCAATTCTCCAGGCCGACTTTTCACAGTATGTTTCCCTCAAATTTCAGCTGTTCATTTCTGATTACAAATCACCATGAAGTTCCTATTTTCTTTAAAGCTTCGTCGTTTCTCACATGCTTTACCCATGGTAACATTTTTGCTAGAGCTACGTCAGCCTCGTTTCATCTTTATCTGTTAGGAAAGTGACTAACACTCACTGCCATACAGGAGATTAGATATTACATATTTGTTGGTCTTTTGCTATTCCTATGTACGTTCATATTTCTTTGACACACTTTCCGTCATCTGTTACTACACTGCATACATAGGTTCTTTCTAATAATTTTACCTCAACCAAGACAATAAGGCCATTAAGGTGTTAGGTGTTACAGAATTTGAGAGAATATGATGACAAAAACACTACTAATGAGAAAGAACAATAAAGGAATTAAGAAGACATAAGATAATGGATGATATTTAAATTTTGGAGATCAAAGTTGACTGGGATGCAACAAGCCGGAAGTGTCTTTCAGAGGCTAGAAATGTGAGAGAAGGAACTCTTAGCATAGAACTTACATCTAGGCATAGGTTAAAAATCATGCATTTCCAGTAACCGGTTGCACTATACACGAATAATTTTTTGAAAACGTTACAAATCATGCATTTTCAGTGAATGGTTGGAGTATAAACGGGTAATTTTTTGAAGATGTTAAAACTCATGCATTTTCGGTAACCAGTGGCACTATACACTGGTAATTTTTTGAAAAGGTTAAAAATCATGCATTTTCAATGACCGGTTGCACTATACACGGGTAATTTTTTTCAAAGGGTTAAAACTCATGCATTTTCGGTAACCAGTGGCACTATACACTGGTAATTTTTTGAAAAGGTTAAAAATCATGCATTTTCAATGACCGGTTGCACTATACACGGTCAATTTTTTTCAAAGGGTTAAAACTCATGCATTTTCGGTAACCAGTGGCACTATACACTGGTAATTTTTTGAAAATGTTAAAAATCATGCATTTTCAATGACCGGTTGCACTATACACGGGTAATTTTTTTCAAAGGGTTAAAAATCATACATTTTCGGTGAACGGTCGGACTATACACAGGTAATTTTTTGAAAAGGTTAAAAATCATGCATTTTCAATGACCGGCTGCACGGGTAATTTTTCTGCTGGTTTTAAAATTAATTGCACAACAAAATGCAAAGGTCTCACTATACATGAAATCTGCTGATACACAACCATATATAGTAATTCTGTATATCGTAATTTATCAAATAATGTTATCAAAAATGTTCAACTGTGGATCATCCAGTGATAAATTTACAGATTACAGTCGAATCAAGTTGTTGGATGGTTGATTTTTTTTTTTTTAGTGGTATATCAAAATGTATTAGTTACTTTTTGCCGAAATCTAAATATTTTGTACGCAATTTCATTCTATTTCTATTCTATAGGGGGGGGGCGGAGCGGAGATAATAATGATTTAGTGTTACAAGTCTTAATAATTAAGCCATAGCTGCGGGTATAAGAGGTGGATTCACACTATTCCTAAGGCTATATGCGCGTAAGTTAATATAACAAACCGAATGGTAATTGGAACTTGGCCCCACAACATTTCTGAGTCATTGTCCATTACACCACCTACACATCCAAACTTACAGCACGTGTTATTCCCAAGCAGTCACCCATCTAGGTACTGACTAGTTTTGATGTTGCTTAACTTCAGAGATCTTACAGGAACATGGAAACGAGCAAGCGAAATCTTATTTCCCTGCAGTTGGGAAAAAAATATTCGTACACATCCAAATTATTAATTTATTGTTTTCCAACTAATGAATAAACATACTTTTCATATAATTAACTGTACACAGATGCATAATAAATAAATATGCATAGAAAATAGAAAATATTTTGATTTAATAGAAATAAATCTTAATGGGTGAAAAAGTACTTGGACAATGCAAATTTTAGATTTTCAAACTTTTAAATTGTTCTAATACTCTAGATTATTCACGTAGAATATTCTAGAATGTTCTAATAATATTATGGTTATTTTTAGCCTAAAAAATACAAACAGAACATTCTGTAATTGATATTCGCGCAAGAAGTTTACTATTATGGCAAAAGTTACTGGCAACATCTCAGTAATAGATGGTAGAATGAATATCAAAATATTTTGGAAGCAAATTTAATGATTTCAGTTCAAAATCTTGAACTTCCTCCTGATTAGATCTTTCAAGAATATAATTATTCTAAGCATCCTGTAAAATCTACAAAGAAATGGAAAATAATGTAATTATGCTGAAATGGCCAAGTCAGCTCGCAGATATAAACCGAATCGAAAATCTGTAGCGTTATTTGAAAATTCAAATCCAATCGAGTGCTCCAAAAACATCCTGGATCTGAAGACCATTTACGAAGAGGATCGGAATAAAATATCAACAAAATTTTGCAAATCATTAATTGAGAACTACAAGATGTTGTTTCCTGTAGAACTGAATAATGGCTATTCTACAAAGTATTAAATGAAGATTATGTATTCTTTTTTGCATTGTAAATTTTTTTTTTTAAATGAATAAATGGATTTGACTTGTAAGAAATCCAACTTTTTTCTCTTTGCTATGCATGTATATTTTACCTTGTTTGTGACTCAACAGAATGAAACCTCCTCCGCAGTACACACACACACACACACACACACACACATATATATATATATATATATATATATATGCACATTTCATTGAATAAGACAGACAAGGTGCTTTCATGTAGTGTTTTATACAATTTCTCATGTGATCTAATAATGTTTTTCTTTTTGGATGATAAATTATATAAAAACTGTTATTTTGCTTTTTTTTTTTTATCCGAGCGCTTTCGACTATACCTTTTGCCATTTTCAAGGTTGAAATATATTAAATGTTAACAAGAAATAGATTGTTGGGTGTATGTACTTATATAATGTTTTCGTTTTCAAAACACCGTCAAGATATTTTGTCCATGTTCATAGTTAATATTATTGAGTGTTGGGTTTTTGCTTTTATTAATAATGTTTCCATTATTTTTAGCCTTTTCTGCCTGTAGATAATGCTATTATTGTGTTGTTAACAAATGTGTTACGAATAGTGTCCGGTAGGTCTCCATGAATATTTAAATGAGACATAATTGAGCTATGGTCAGAAACGTGTAGTTTGCCTATATAATGATTTACGAATTTTGATTGATCATGAATACAATTCCTTTATGGACATTTAAGTTCGTAAATAATATTTGTCCTATTTAATTATATTCTAAGAGGTGAATTCTTATTTTTAACTACAAGGTTAGTGGTTTTAAATTTTTTGTAATAAATAATTAATCTAATTTTTTTGCTATTGTCAACTATTCATTTGATTTTTATAAAAAAATATTAATGTTATTATTTATGTTTCTATTCCCGCTGTTGGTATCAGCTACCTTATAAATTATTAAAAAATATATTAGGTCACATGGGAAATTGTATAAAAAATTAAATCAAAGCACATTGTCTGTCGAATTCAATGAAATATGCATGAAAGAAGGATTGCTGCTTAAATACGCACAGACACACACACATACATACATACATACATACATACATATATATATATATATATATATATATATATATTCTGTTTATACGTTATTTTTATATATACAAATTAATTAAGTAAATGCAGTTTATCAATTATACAGTATTAATTATATTTAACTGTCTGAATGAACGAGAAATTTCGTATGACGGTTTCCGTTTCGGAATACAGGTTCGATTCCTGTCGGAGAATGCATATTTTGTACGAAATTTCTCGAACATTCAGACCGGCAAATGTAATTAATACTGTTTAATTAAAAAAAAAAATAGAGCATTTAATTAAATAGATAAATTGTATCTATAAAAATAGCGTAAAAAAATAGAAAATATATTAAATAATTGTCGTATATATATATATATATATATATATATATATATATATATATATATATATATATATATATATATATATTTGTGTGTGTGCGCGCGTTGTATTATTTTTAACTGTGTTCACTAGAAGTTATACAATTAAAAAACTCTAATCTGCATCGGAAAGATTTACGTGTTTAAAGTATTTAAATGTGTTTAAAGTATTTAAATGTGTTTAAAGTATTTAAATGTGTTAAAAGCTAGCAACCGTAAACGTATTCTATACAAATAGTGAAACAAACATCTCTTTCCCTCGCTCTCTCACTCTCTATATATGTATGTATGTATGTATGTGTGTGTGTGTGTGCATGTATCTGTGTCAGTGTGTTCATTTATGTAAAAATTCAAATATGAATATATATATATATATGCAAAGACAATATTAATAAAAGAAATCACAAGCGGAAAGTTATTTACGCCGACGTGTTATTTTTTGAATAAGCAACTTCATCAGAACAAATCTAACAATCTTTTAATACATACAGAAGATATTTCGTTTTAAATGTTTGTTTGTTTTTTTTGGGGGGGGGGTTGAGGGGGGGTTATCTTATTAATATATATATATATATATATATATATATATATATATATATATATATATGACAATTGGAAAACATTCATGAAAGTCGATTTGTTTCGAAATATATCCGATAATGCATTTCGCTATTTAAGGCTTCATCGAATCCGATAGCGAAACCGAATGAAATGAAATACGTCTATGTGTATTTGTGTATGTTTATTATTTTTCCAAAGCTGGCGATTCTCGTAACTAAAAAAAGTAATAAAATGAGTTAACATTTCTTTTATTCACTTTTAACTTAAGTCGGAACATACAATCTTTCAGAATGGGTAGAAAGTAAAAGATTTGTTCTTATATATATATATATATATATATATATATATATATATATATATATATATAGCCATGCGTTTTCTGTGTCGGTAGTTTTAAGATTTGGGTATACAATCCCGACAAAGTTTATAAAATTTTTGACAGTTGTAAAACATCCATGAAAGTCGATTTGTTTCGAAATATATCCGATAATGCATTTCGCTATTTAAGGCTTCATCGAATCCGATAACGAAACCGAATGAAATGTTTCGAAATATATCCGATAATGTATTTCGCCATTTATTTCCTAATTTTAAACATCTGACGAGTACTGAATTTTCCAGTTATAGGCGTCGGTTACTTAGATACAGTGCCATCATAGTGATTATCTTATTAACGTCACTAGAGACTTACTAATCGAGATGGATTTGCTTGCTAACGCCACGCACCATGTTCAGTTCCCTTAAAAGGCATAGTGATTACTATCCACCACACACACACGTACACACACACACACACACACACACACATATATATATATATATATATATATATATATATATATATATATATATATATATATATATCAATGGCAACTCTAGGTCATCAATGTCTGTCGGGCTCATTACAATCTTAAAATGTTTTATTGGTATAACTGAGATGTATTAAATTCTTTTACTCTTACTGAATTATATAATTTTAAAAAATCTCTAGCCAGATATGATTTTTTAATAACGTGTATATTTATTAGGAGTGTGTCTTTGTATATATGTGTATGCGTTAGTGTGTTTATGTATCTCTCTGTCAGTGGATTTTACATTTATTCAATAAAATCGTCATTGCCTTCAACCACGGCCTCTAGAGGACTTCACAATCTCTTCTGGTTGATCTCCTTGTTTAAAATGGTGAATGCTTCCATAGCTCATCTTTGGTGTTACAAGGAGTTTTGTTGGTCTCTCTCTCAACTGCATCAATAATAATCAAAGAGTTTGCAGTCTGGGGAGTTAGGTGACCGGACGAAAGCGGGGATTTGAACGTAGAAATTATCTGACAGCCATGACTGGGTTCTGCTGCTTGCGTGGCATGGTGCAGATTCATGTTGCCAGACCTAGGGTCTTCCAGCAGTCACTCTCTTAACGCAGGGCATTTGATGTAGGACTCCATGTTGATGTTGAGATCCTTTGGGAAGATAAATGGAGGCATAACGTCGCCATCTCTAGTGATCACTTCAAATACTTCAATTAGACTCATCCAACTCTTTCCGAATGCTCTGCACTGTCGTCAGATTGACATCCAGTCACTCTGAAATGTTCGTATTGGAGCTTCCGGTGCGCATGCCAATCAGTACAGCATTCCGTTTCCAAATATCTGGCGGAGTGAATTGGGTCATGGTGCTCTTTTTTCACAGACGGTGACCAACTGATCCTACTATACTGTGCAGTGAACAAAATTATTAAAAATAAGACAATGCACATGCACCAAAGTAAAAATATAATATGGCGACGATTTACCTATCGTACCCTGTATATGACGACTCTCTTATCCGTAAGATACATAATAGGTAGTAATTAATGACTTTACAATACATACATGATAAAACAAAAGAAGGGAACTACGCTCTGGATTTCGAAAAATCGCATAAAATGTTGCATGCCTTTTTCATAACTATTTCTAAAAGCTCAATTTATGTCTATTTATTAGGATGGTGCAAAAATAATTTCGTTTTCTCACATAGTAACATATGTTAGAAAACGAAATTATTTTTGCACCAACCTAATATATCATATTTCAATAATAATAATAATAATAATAATAATAATAATAATAACGATAACGAAATTAAGCCATTACTGGATAAAATTTTCTTAAGATCGTAAATCTTTTTGCCTAATCTGCCGTTGGATAATCCTAATCTGACGGATTTAAATTCTTAGGTAACCGGTTGTGTTACAGACGCCACCTCAGTCATATTTATGTTTGTTCGACACCGTCTAAGCTCATCTATTTTTTATACTGCAATTAGCTGAACTAACCTTAGTTACTATTTCTGGGAGATAGCGCATAATCTGGTGTGATCAGCAGTTTGGACAAGTCCATCGTAAATTTGAGAACACTGGCCTTGTTCAAACTGATTGGTCAAAATGTTTTTTAGACATTTTCGCAGTCACGATAACTTATGATTCATGACAGTGTACGAAATTTCCTGAAAACTATATGACAGGTTAGAAATAGGATTGTGAATGAAATTGGGTAGACAGAACTGTTCGAAACCGCTTCGTGCTATATATATATATATATATATATATATATATATATATATATATATATATATATATATATATATTGGTTATATATATATATATATATATATATATATTGGTTATATATATATATATATATATATATATATATATATATATATATATATATATATTGGTTATATATATATATATATATATATATATATATTGGTTATATATATATATATATATATATATTGGTTATATATATATATATATATATATATATATATATATATATATATATTGGTTATATATATATATATATATATATATATATATATATATTGGTTATATATATATATATATATATATTGGTTATATATATATATATATATATATATATATATATATATATTGGTTATATATATATATATATATATTGGTTATATATATATATATATATATATATATATATATATATATTGGTTATATATATATATATATATATATATATATATATATATATTGGTTATATATATATATATATATATATATATATATATATATTGGTTATATATATATATATATATATATATTGGTTATATATCTATATATATATATATATATGTGTGTGTGTGTGAAAAGTGTGTGTATATAAATATAAATAAATATATATATATATATAATTATTTATATATTATATGCGCAGTAGAAATTAGTAGTATTAGAAAGCGCTCAATATCAGAGATAGAGCTAACATATTTGGTTGGAAACCCAGGGTCACAAACTCACATCTATCCAACCGAATATATATATATATATATATATATATATATATATATATATATATATATATATATATATATATATATATTTGGTTGGATAGATGTATATATATATATATATATATATATATATATGTATATATATAACAAATACAAGGCCCAAGAGCCACTGAAGATAGAGGATTACAGTTTGGTGTTTTATTAGCGTAAGAAAGGGCAAGAATTGTGTTTCTTGAGAGCGCTACGCAGGAAAGATAATAGATAACTATAGACTTGAAGAGTCAATATTTAATTATTGTGTAACATTTTAGGGTTCAGTCAGAAGTATATTATAGAAGTAGACTTTAGAAGGAACCGGAAACACAATCCTAAAATGAATTAATCCGGGGTCAATCGGAAACGTTAGGTGCATAGAGTTGAAGTAGACGCTGAAAGAAACCGAAAACACGATCCTAAACAGGAAGGGATAAACCTCTACTCCTGTTCAATAACCTGGGATGGAGTGTGAACCGGACGATACGTGATACATACATACATACATACATATATATATATATATATATATATATATATATATATAGAGAGAGAGAGAGAGAGAGAGAGATGTGTGTGCGTGTGTGTTTGTGTCTGTGCGCAAACGCGTGTGCGAACTGTTTTTGCCTATATTCTAACATTTTTCAGCTTTTTGCTCTATTAGAGTTATCTACCTTGCACTTGCGATTTATAAAGCTATATAATTAAAGATATAAAAGTGAAAACACAATTTTCTTGCGTGCTTAACAACCCTAACCCTAACTGTCATTATTTACAATCTTTCATTAAGCCGCTGCTGCTGCTCTGGTTGTATCATCATGATCGCCAGTTTTTCTTCTTTGCATAGAACATCCCGCTGTCGATGTTATATGGTCGGATTTTTCTCAATATATCCTACTTTATATTGGAATTTTTATTATTTTTTCTTTCGGCTCCTATACATAACTATCAAGATACGTATTGTTTTTTGCTTTTTGTTTTTGTATTTTGAAGGAAGATCTGTGGTTATACCACCAGTATATACCTTTTAATGGCTTTTTTGTTCTCTACAGTAGACGTATAATCACCCTCTATCTTACAACTGTCGTTCAAAGGACAATGAGTCGCATCCCGACAATTGCAATTTTTCTCGACTGTTTTAACATTTACTGTAGGCATATCTAATTTCCTAATATTCTAAACTTCTATTATATTTTCCATGTTGCTTGTAGCAACTGTAACTTATTTTTACAGTGTTTCAATTAAAGATTTTATATAGCATGGAATTTTCAGGGAACTCTTTGCCAATATTGATTTTCACATCTAAATTAAATCGGGTGGTTATACCAAACAATATTTCATCCTTGGTTATTTTCAAAGAAAGACGTTAGTTACGAGATGACCAGTGGAGACTTCATGCCACTGATGGTTAGTAGCATGAAATGAACGTGGGTTCATATGGCTATGAGGGTAGAACAGATTATATTTCGGCCTAACACAGACGACCAGGTGAATTAAGGAAAATAACGTTTTTAAAGAAAAGTAGTTTTTACAATTATAGCACTCGGTATCAAGTAATAGAACATTAATAGTAAATACAATAAATAAAATTTTTTCACATTTCTACTGAAGAGACCTACCAGTAAAACTTCTGAGGAAAAGATACAATTTTGTGAAACTCATTTTAAGGACAGTAATAAAATACTTGAACAAATTTCATATATCGATCTAGGAACGGTGGAGTAATGGAGTTCGAATTCAAGTCAAATCCATTACATTCACTTGTGTCCTCATACCCTTGGGAAAGGTATGAATCCTCTTCTTTTCCCTCCCCAGACCGATTTCTATAATCTTTGATGGAAACTCGTTTACCGCAGAAAGAAATGGCAACCTACTGCGGGGAAAAATCTGCCTCGTCAGTCATGTATCGAAATAGACATGATCGCCTAAGCGAGTATCAAGCATGGGACGTAACTGACTGAGCTATCTATCTCGCTTGGTGTTGACATCAGTGTCTACTTTTTATTTTATTTTATATATATATATATATATATATATATATATATATATATATATATATATATATATATATATGTAAAGATAAAGAACAGTAAGATATATAATCCGGTGTTCTTATAGATATTTTTATTTTTACAAAATAGTGCTCAATGTAAATTTACAGAACATGAATATTATAAATTAATTGATTTAAAATATTTTTTCGCTACACAGTTCTAACCACGTTTCAAAAATTCGGGGCTTTTAGCTTCCATTTTTGAAATATTGTTAGAACTGTGTAGCGAAAAAAACATATTTTAAATCAATTAATTTATAATACACACACACACACACACACGCACACACACATATATATATATATATATATATATATATATATATATATATATATATTTACTAGCAGCAAAATTCAAAAATCGTACGACTCATACAGCAATCGCTATCACTTGACTTAAAATATTTTCGCCCTTCCTTGCCTTTAAAGGAGTGCCATTTGCCGTGCTGATGTTGCTACATGCCTTTTTTTCGAAGCTCTATACTAAATATTAAATCTGTTACGAAAAAAGAACTAAACAAAATGAACACAAAACGATCAGCTTTAAAAAGGACTCGTAACTGGAAAAACCGAATGAAAAATGAATGTTAGCAACAAATACTTTTTCAAACTTAACCCAGTTCTGCAGAATCAAAATCAACGTTGAGTTTAAGCAAGCGAATGAGCCAATTGAAGTAAAGTGCCATGCAGATTTAAATTTTTACCACTTGTGACGAATGCAGCTATCGATTTTTTTGCATGCTAGCATGCTAGCATGCTAGTTAACATTCATGTAAGTCAGCTGTTGGCTCTCATGCTGGCCAATAGAATCTTCCTACATATTCGTGGCAGCCAGCTATAGTCTCTCACTCTGGCCAGTAGAAAATGGCCGCAAACTACATGAAAACTGTCGTAGAAGCATGAAAAAATCGATTATTTCCACTATCAATGGGAGTTAGGAAATGCAAAGTCGATCTTGGCCTTTCTACTAATTTGGAGCACGTGCATGTAAATTTTGGTGCAAATCCGTTGACAATTGTGGCCGTGCATTTTTTACATATACACACATCCTGACTTTTATAGATAAAGATTATTTTATTTACTATATAATATGTATTATATTATTTATTATTATATTTATTATTTATATTTATTTATTATATTATATTTATATTATATTGTTATATATATTATATAAATATATATATAAATATATTTATATTATATATATATTATATTATATATATATATATATATATATATATATACTTAATGTATATTAAAAATATATTAATATAATATAAATATAAATAAAATTGGATACTGATGTCAATAGCAAGTCTATTTCATGCATGAACGCAGTCTTCAGGCATTGTGTGTTGCATTTGCACTTGTTTATGTAATAAAAATAATCAACAATAAATAATTAAGTATTCAATAATAAATAATGAGCAAAAAGTTAACAAGCCGCACTATAAAATACCTGATAACAACCGCAATGGGATATACAATTATTTCGACTGTAAAGCCTCTAGAATATTTTAAACATAACCGTTACCGCCCACCCTATAATCGTCAGGATTAAACGATAAACCTTACCACCTATAATGAACCATTGACTAGCATATATAGTCTAACCAAAACACAGCAAACATGTCCTGAAGTTTAAGTTTCAAGCATAAAAGAGACTGTTACTAACGCTCTAGCTGTGATATTATATCATTATAAAAGTAAAATTTACTAAATAAACACTCCCCTCTAAAAGTACTGGAACCGCAAGGACAATTCCTTTGTTTTTCTTGTTCACTGAAGACATTTGGTTTTAATCTCAAAACATGAATATGAGACAAGGGTTCAGTATTTCAGCTTTATTTCCTGGTATTTACATTTAGATATGTTAAACAACTTAGGACATATCACCTTTTGTTTGAAGTCACCTATTTTTCAAGTGAAAAAAACTACTGGAACACGTGACTGACACGTGTTTCTTGTCTAAGAGTTTGGCTTTTAGATTGATTGTTTAAAAATTAAAAGTTTATGAATGACTACTCTTCGTTTTAGTCTTGGGTTTCATCTGTAAAAACTGTATTTCTTCTTAAAAAGGATAAACCAACATGAAGATGAGAGAGCTGTTTATGGGAGAAAAGCAAGACATTTTGAAAAATGATCAGAGCCATTGAACAAACACTGGACATAGCCAACACGACAATTTGTAACATCCTGAAAATGAAAGAAATTATTGGTATACTGAGCAACAGATATAGAACGGATCGGCTAAGGAAAACAGCTGCAGTTGATGACAGAAACATTGTGAGAGATGTGAGGAAAAAACCCAAAGCAAAAATCACTGACAACACCAACAACGTCCAGGGTGTATGGGTGAAGGTTTCAAAATCCACGGTTCGAGGAAGACTTTGAGAGCAGAAATATAGAGGCCATACCAGACGATGTAAACCACTCATCAGTATGGGAATGCGAGATTGGAATTTGCAAGCAAGTACAAAAATGAGCGACAAAAGTTCTGGAAGAAAGTTTTATAGACTGATGATACTAGAATTAATCTCTACTAAAGTGATGGAATGGCCAAAGTGTGGAGAAAGAAAGGATCTGCTTATGATCCAAGGCATAAAAACTTATCTACGGAGCATGGAGACGGTGTCTTGACTTGGGTTTGCACGGCTGCTTCATATTTACTGATGACGTAACTCATGATGCTAGCAGCAGAATGAATTTAAAAGTCTACAGAAACATTTTGTCAGCCAGTTTACAGAGTAATACATCGGGTGGAGGTTTATCATGCAGGAGAACAATAATCCAAAACATGCAGCCAACATGACTAAAAAATTAATCAGAGCGGATAGTTTTAGACTGGTACCGTTACCCAATAGAACATGCATTTCATCTCTTGAAGATTAGACTGATAGAAGATCCTCACCGAAACAAACAAGAACTGAAAGAGGCGGCATTAAAAACCATGAAAAGCATCAGAAAAGGAAGAATGCAATAGTTTCGTGACAACAATGGGTCTTAGGCTTGATGCAATTATTGCTAGCATGTGTTATGCAACAAGAGATTAAATATTATTTACTTTAAGATTATCTCTTCCTTTAATGTTTCTCCTTTAACTTCACTCGCCTAAACATGGGGCATCAGATACAAATGGTGGTAGATCTTAAGCTGTTTAACACATCTAAATGTAAATACCCGCAAATGAAAGCTAAAATTCTGAACTCTTGCTTCCTATTCGTGTTTTGATCATAAAACTCAAATATTTTCAGTGAACAACAAAAAACAAAGGAATTGGTCTTGGCATTTTATTGGAGGGGACTGTGTACACAAACACACAGGCGTACTTATATACATATATATATATATATATATATATATATATATATATATATATATATATATATATATATATATATATATATGAGGATTCGCTGCACGAAGAAAGTAAATAAAACTTATATATATATATATATATATATATATACAGAGAGAGAGAGAGAGAGAGAGAGAGAGATAAATAGATAAAAAAAATTATTGAAAACGAAGGATTTTTCTTTCATGCACACGTTTGAATAAAAAAAAGAACGAAAATGAAGAAATATAATTTTAAGGTGTGCTATATTTATGGGATAAAGTGCTCAATATCAGTGATAGAGCACACATATATATATATATATATATATATATATATATATATATATATATATATATATATATATAAAAGTGAACATTGAAGTCAACACTCAGAGGCGACAGGCTGTTTCATGCTAGACGCAATAGTCAGGCCGCCGATATGTATATACCATAATATGTACATAAAATGTATATTGTTGTCTTTAAATAACAGCGTAATTTTTTACGGGTATTGTTTTTTTTTTGAAAATGTTAACAATATGTATCATTTTTGTAATGACAGAAAAATCGTATTCGAATTTGATACAGAAAAAAAACCTCCACAGTTTTATTAGGTTGGTGCAAAAATAATGACATAATAATGTCGTTTTTTGACGTATTTTTAACATCAAAAAACGACATTATTACGTCATTATTTTTGCACCAACCTAATAATAACATATTCCATTGTTTTCTATATTTTCCTTCAAATCTTCCAGTAGCATCGACTGACCATCCTCTTGTATGTTCGTATTCTTTACTTTCTGACTGATTATAACGGTGTGTCTGTATAAATTTTAAATAGCCTGCAGTATAAATGTCAGTCATATTAGAAGCTATCCATTAGATTAGAAGGCGTAAAGAATACAAATGAATTCAAGAAAATTATAGAAAACTTTTGTTATGAATGCTTGATCAAAAAAGAACAGCACACCGCTCATTAAGTTAGTATAATGAAAACCATTTCTTTTTTTGTAAAATCAATAATGCCCTGAAAATTATATAAATAAATGTAAAAAAAATAAAAATAAATGTAAAATATGAACTCTTGCACCGCGACGTTAACAAAATTAAATAACCACTCACATACACACACAATTACTACGAAACTTCTCTGAGGCCTCCGATAGGTCTTTTGCATATCTCAACTGGTAGTCTTGACTGTTGTTCTATGCAGAGTCGTTCTAAATTGTTTAGCCTCAACCTTATTTGTTTATGAACATCAATTTTCAGTTCATGTTAAAAACGCTCGATTCGATTTATAACAGGCGATTGAGAAGTTTATTCCATTACCCTAATTTTCTTTTTAAACTATTCTGAGGTATGTTTGAAACTTAGCTTCATTTGTTTTGTTTTGTTTTTGTTTTTTGTTTTTTTAAATTTGAAGAGGAATCGCGTACTAAGTCGAATTTTGATAGCAAAGAGAATCTTCGAATGAGTGGGCTGATCCCAACGTTAGTGCATTTTCTGACATCTTCTGCAATAAAGCCACACCCATAAAATGAGCATTCTACCACAGTGCTTAACTGTTGGGAGTGTAGTGTGTTTTTTTTTTTTGTTTTTTTTAATTGTGCATATTCTTTTTTCTTTCTTTTTTTGTTGATTATATACTAAAAGTTAATTTTAATTTCGTCAAATAAATGCATTCTAGTTTTCATTTGACGAGCTGTTTTTATTTACTTTCTTCAGTAGTGTTTTTTTTTTCCATGCAAGCTGTCCTTAGAAGTCTTCTCATTTAATATTCTACAAATTTCTAAGAGACGTACATGTGTTCAAAAGTCTTCAAATCTCTCTAGATAACATTTACCGAAGACTTCTTATGAAATGAAACTTCCTTCATCAATTTGCAAGGTTTATATTTATGTTTTCATTTATGAACGATGGATAAAGACAATGGAACTAAGGTATAGCAAAACGCCAGGAAATCCTTCCGCTGATAGATGACCCTCAATCGGCTTACGGCCCTATCACGTTGAAACACCGATTCCTGTACCATCATTGAAGTTAAGCAACATCGAGCCTGGTCAGTACTTAAATGGGTCACCTCTTGGAAATACCAGGTGCTGTAGACTTGGATATGACGGTGATGTAATAGATAATGTCTCAGAATTGTTAATCTGAGAGCGGAGTTCCAATTCCAGTTGGGTTCGTTATATTCACTTACACACAAATGCACTTGGGAAAAGGTAGGGATCCACCTCTTCTTCCCGCAGATATGATTTAATCATAAGACTTTTATCACTAAAATCATTATTATCTCAAAAAATTCCCATAATATAAAAATATTTTCTGAACCTGCAGCGTAAGAAAAAGAATCAATGATTCAAATAAGCCTCAATCTATTTGATTTCAATTCAACGGAGTGAACCGTTATTTATATTGTAAAAGTAATTAAATTTTTATTTTGTGAAATAAACTTATAAGGCCTTCTAAATTGATGTCGAGCATTATAATATGGGAATATAAGTACGAATCTATATAGAGAACTGTATATATGTTTGTGTGTCTGTCTGTCTGTCCGTCTGTGTCTGTGTGTGTATGTATGTATATGTATGTATTTCTGTTGTCGTCAGAATGACGAGCGTTTCTGTGAAATATTTTTTCATTCGAAACGGTCTAAAAGATAAGAAGCAGTTTAATTTTTATTATTAATTATTTTAATTATTAATTTTTTCCGGAAAATTTTTTTTCGGATTCCTCAACGCAAATTTCTCATGGCATGAGATTTTGGATAAAGTTTTGTAATAGAATATAAACTTTAATTTTTAAAAGTTTAAGGTAGCCACAAAAAGGACAACGAACACCAACTTTCGGCATCGCGGTAAAAAAAAAAACAAAAAAAAACAGAGAACAGTTGCGTTTTGTAGACGCTAGAGCATATTCCCCGTAAAAAGGTAAAGGTAACAATTTCGTTTTAAGCCATTTCAAATAGTGAAAATGAGCTGTACTAATTAAGTCCTTCCATAAAAAACGAATTGTTGTAAATCGAATATTCCCAAATCGGATGTATAAGAATTTGAACATCTCACTTTTTATTAAGCAAAATGTTTTTACAATATTTGCAATAAGCGATTTAATCTGATCAATTATTAAATACTAAAATGTTTAGAGTTACATACAGTTATATTTTAACTGATGAATACAGCATCTGATGAGCAGTTAATGTCGGTTTTCAATAGAAATATGAATTGTTCTGAAAATAGTTACGCTTTATCAGGAAGTCTATAAAAATATACATTAAATTTAATTGTGTCCAGAAAAGAAATCTCTGGTACAGACACAAAAAAACTTAAATAAAAAGCTTAATCGTAGTAGCTTGTCAGTAATCTTTAACGAAACATGTATAAAAGATGGATTTCTCCCTAAATACACAATATATATATATATATATATATATATATACAGTGTAACCCGGATATAAGAGAAACCCGGATATAAGAGATATTTTATCTGGTCCCAAATTAGAGCCATACTTACCTAAACAAAATAGACCAAACCCGGGTATAAGAGAAACCCGGGTATAAGAGAAACCCGGGTATAAGAGACTTCTTCTCAGGTCCCGACAACTCTCTTATATCCAGGTTACACTGTATATATATATATATATATATATATATATATATATATATAGCTTAGATTTGCTGTATTTATTGGGAAAATTTGTTTAATATCTTGGATAGAGTGTTTATAGAGCATGCGGATATAGAAAAAATAAAAAAATTAGTCTAAAACTGTCAGTCGCCAGGTAGCGTTGTTTTCTGCTTCTATCTATCTATTTATCTATCTATCTATCTATATTTATCTATATATATATATATATATATATATATATATATATATATATATATATATATATATATATATATTCAGACATATGTAAAACTTTATTTTTAACCTGAGTGCTTTAAATAAAAGCCGACTAATTATAATTTTTGTACAAGATATTGCAATTAACAAATAAATATTCATTCCCGTAGAAATTAACAATAAAAAAAGAACAATGTTAAAACAGGGTTCAATTGCTTTTTACATATATTTTTATTTTTCCTATAAATATATTCTGGCATCTATAGAAGTGATTGCATGAACACAGCACCGATTATATCGATGCCGTCCCCGCTGCTGTGTGTCCGTCTGTCTTTCTAGAAGTGCTTTTTTTAAAATCTTTTCTTCAGTCTTTTTTTTTTTTTTTTTAAATTTTTAAACGATTCTGTTTATTTCCTTTTTGTCTTCTTTCTGTCGACGCTGACGTCTCTTTTTCGGTGGGGGTATCAGCAACAGTTTATACGTATGCACCCACTCGTACCTATCCTTCCATCCACCCGAGATAGAGGGGTACGTAATACTTCAGTGCCATGTGGACATATTTGAATGCTTTGGGTGAGTGTTTATGTATAGAGGTGGAGACAGTTTTTAATGTATTATGTAGGTAAGTGTTGTTGAAATTTCTTCACATTTTAAATGTTTCCATGTATTTTTAAGCAAAAAATAATTATCATTAGCATAATGTATGCTTTTCTTTTCATTATCTACATATGTCTTGTCAGAAAGTTATACAAAAGGCAATCATTTAAGTCCTCTGTGGACTTTTCTTTTCTTCATCAGTGCATTCTTTTTTTTTTTTCCTTTTTCTTTAGAGAAAAAAAATTGAATTCAAAAATTCAACTTGCTTTATAAAGAAAAAAAATAGATTTTTACATCACTTTCCATTTTTAAAATATTTTTTTTTTCGTGGATTTGATGGGATGTTTTCCAGGTATATCCGTTAGAATAGCACACATGTGAAAGTTTCATTTCATCGCTTTCTAGCTTTATTTTTTACATTTTTTTAAACTCCCTTTTTTTTTCTTTTCTCAAAACTAATTATAATTAGTTTCCAGTTTCTTATCTTCCTTTCTTCCTAACGTTTACCTCAAAATGTCAGAGTTATTTTCGCTCTTTTGATAACGAAAGACAAAAACAGAACTCCCTGCAAAAAGTATTCCTCTGGAGTGTACACTATGATTCCAGAATATTTTACTGAGTTTTATATCCTTTTTGCTTTCGTTTGTCTTTCTTTTTCCTTTCTTTTTAATTATTTTTTTTTTTGTTTATTTGTTTTTCTTTTTTCTCTTTTAGCTTTTTATTGTTTTCGTATTCAGTTGTTTGTTTCCCGTTGATAAACTGGTGTCTGTGGGCGTTTTTACGACACATATCAAGTCGAAAAGTCCATCATGACCAAAAAATGAGGCAGCACAGGCTGAAATTCAACCTATATACCATAAGGTGTCCACTGCAATTGCCGATGTACGTTGCACGTATATAATATAATACATACATACATACATACATACATACATATATATATATATATATATATATATATATATATATATATATATATATATATATATACACATATATACATATATGTATATGTGCGTGTGTATGTGTGTGTGTGTTTGTGCATGTTTTTGCATGCATATATTTTAGGAATATTCTTCTGATCTTACTTTTTATAAATAAAAGTCATTAATATACAGAGTCTCTTTAATTTATTCCGTTTTTCTAATAAGTTAAATAAATAATGTTTTCTTCAAGCATGATATGTAAGTATGTATATACTTGGAATTGAACGATATGTTTTTAGGTGTACGCAAGGATCGTTGACCAGCAACGTTCACCTTGCTAATTCAAAATCAAGAAACAATAACTGTTTCTCTGTATTTTTTTTATTTTTAACATTATTTGTCTGTTTTTAGTATCCACACGTATGGATTTATTTATTTGGTTGGTGCAAAAATAATGACGTAATAATGTCGTTTTTTGACGTATTTTTAACGTCAAAAAACGACATTATTACGTCATTATTTTTGCACCAACCTAATATTATTATATTTTTAAATGGGTGAATATATCCAAGTGAGCAATTTTTTTGTTTCTTCATTTATTTATATAGTTTTTTTTTTCCTTTGAATGTTGATAAATGCTTCCAGGTATATTTAAAATCGTTTTTGTTTTGTTTGTTTTTTGTCATTGATTTTGTTATTTTTCATTATCCTCTTGACTTAACTTAAAAATTATTTTTTTTTTAAATCTCCGTTATTTTCATAAACAAATTCGCTTGTTCAACATTAAAATCTTATGTTGTCATACCTACAAACATCTTTCACTTTTCTTTCCTTCACTCGCTTTACTTGGATTTAGTGTTTTGTTTTGGATCTTCTCTGTGCGGATAAAAAGAGAAAAGAATCAGCCTTTGTACATAAAGTTTTTTTTATTAAATCTCTTTCTCTTTGTTAATATGTTAGTGTTTTATTTTAGTTTCTTGTTTTGTTATTTTTGGTGTTTGTGTATATATATATATATATATATATATATATATATATATATATATATATATATATATATATATATATATATATGTATGTATGTATGTATGTATATACACATATATATATATGTATGTATGTATATACATATATATATATGTATGTATGTATGTATATATATATATATATATATATGTATGTATATATATATTCTACCATTTCTTTTACTGGCGCATCCAACACTCAACCACTCCAAGTCGATGAATAATATGTACCAAAATGTGATGCTACATGTCCATGGTGCGTCATAGAATGGTTAGGAATATTCGGGTATATGTTTGAACCGGGCCCGGCCCAGTAACCAGAAGCTGTCGAGAACAAACCGGAGCCGGCCGGGGTGTGAGCGTTCATGAAGTTTAGTTTACTGTTGTGGTGGTAAGTTGACATAAGTATATCTTGTTGGTATTTGTAGGCCGTTGGATCGGCTGTGGACGGCTGCATGGCCTGGGCGAGGCCGGCGAAGTCGAACTTGTAGGCGTATCGCTTGCCATGCACTTTGGTCATGATGTTCTTGTCGTAATAGTAGCGCAGAGCTCGACTCAGTTTATCATAATTCATATTAGGTTTGCTTTTTCTTTCTCCCCACCGTCGAGCCACTTCGTCCGGGTCTACCAGTTTGAACTCGCCATTAGTGCCTTCCCACGTGATGCAGTTGGAGTTTCCAGTGTCCGAAAGCAACTCGAGCAAAAACTGCCACAGCTGGATTTGCCCACTTCCTGCAAAAATAGCAAATATTTTGAAAACGTTAGCATTTTCACCATCGAACCAATTTTGAAAAACATTTTCGATTATCATTTATGTAATACTACCAAAATTGTCACAATTTTTTTTGGTTTGCAAACAGCACATTGAACACGAAAAATGATTGTAAATGGTGCGGCAGAAATACTTTCGACATTTTAAACTTAGGCAAGTGTCATTGCAGTCTTCATCTAGCTAATATTCTACGATTATTTATTAGAAAATAATTCACAAAATGTTTAAAAGGCAATATTTATGCAATGCTTAGCGAAATTTCAGCAAAAATGTTTTAAATAACCGAAAAAATTTACAGAATATTCTTAAAACAGTTATAAACAGAGACCATATATATATATATATATATATATATATATATATATATCTTTATATATATATATATATATATGTGTGTGTTTAGATATCATACAAAGAAATACGAGTAACGAGAAAGATTTAAGGAAAAAGGGAGTGCGAGGAAACTAATACTAATATCCATTATTTTGATTAAAAAGAACTAAAAATATCGGTCTGTTTAATTTTTATGATATTTTCTTGTTTTCGAAAGAATAGCAGGATGAAGACAAAGGTATTTTGCCAACAGACACCACATTGGTTAATGACTGAGATAGTCGAAAGTACAATAAAACAATAAAACAATATGACAGTTTATCTACAATTCCTAGCCCAGTACTCAACACCTTATTCAACTTGTTTGTTTGTTTGTTTGTGTGTGTGTGTGTTCACGCGCTTGTGTGTTTGTGTCGTTGTTTATTCCCTTTCATTAAAAATGCTTAGTGATAAAAATTGAGTGGACTAAAGCCGATTGATGGTGGGCTATTGGTAAAATCAATAAACACTCATAAAAACATTCTTAATCTTATGATACGATGCGGTCTTCAGATGCATATTTCGCTAAAAGACATTCGTGATTATTGTTTCATCTTCCCCCGTAATCACAGAATTTGCAGTAAAGGAGAGGTTTTAATTATTTTAGTGTGAATTAAACTTTAAATCCATTTTTTTTATAAATCAAAGCATCGAAAGTACAACTACATAAACGCCTAATATGTGTGCGTGTCCGTGTACGCGTGTACGCGTATACGCATGCGTAATTTTCTTGGATAGAATAGTTTGCGTCTGAGTTCAAATTAAGGTCGGCTTGCCATCAGAAAAAAATCATAACCTTGAAATTCAAAAGGCGAAGAATTAATGGTTCGGTCTGATTCATGGTGTCACCATTTCAGACAACGTCTTGCTCGGTGAAAATCTTCAGTTTCCTGAGGGTAACTAGAGTAGAAATAGGGGTCGAATCCATATTTTTTTTTTTTTTTGTATAGAAAACTGAGCGTATATAATCCTGTGCGTGACCAAAAGCCCTCTCCTCTTATGGCGGGATAAAAGGAAACAGACATGTGCTTCGAGTAGAAGGAAAATGAAAAAAAAAAGAAAGTTTTTTTTTAGAGGGAAAGCAAGTAAGAGAAAGTTTGAATGAGAGCAGAAGAAAGAAAAAGAAGGTATGCTTGAAAAGAAAAAGGAAAGCAAAAAAAAATGTCAGACACAGAATACGTAAACAAACTCCAATTAATTTGAATTTTATCCCCATCTCAGTTGCATTACACCTGACTAAAATTCGTATGTTTTTTTTTTATTTTCTTAACTATAGTTCCCCAATTCAAGGCCCATGAGCCACTCAAGTTAGAGGGTTACTGAGGTTGTTTTAAGGGCATACAAGGAAGAAGTAAGAAGTGTATATTATGAGAATATGTAGGATAGATAACGGTTGATCTTAGACTTAAAGAAGTTGTGATTTTAGTGATCATAGAAGCATCTCCTTCCATAATGCAACAATACTGTTTATATTGAATAGATGATTCAATATTGAATAGATGATTCAATATTGAATAGATGATATAACAAGATAAGATATAGGTGGCATTAACACAGATTTGACAGTTTCAGTTTCTGGTAGGGAATTAAAAACATATGGTTAATTTGTGAAATCTAGGAAGCTCTGGATTAATTATAATTTTATTTACGCCCGAAAAGATTTAAATCATAATGATCTTCGTCTGACCAAGGATTTGTTGACAGTTATATCTGCTGCTTTCACAAGACTGATCTTATTTATCAATAGTTGGCGGGGAAATTTCCTTTATGCGAAAGATGCCTTTCCAGAGTTTGTCATATTTCTTTTTAATGTTCCGTTTTCTTAAATCAACATAGAATGCAATGATTTACGTTAAAGTCTGTTACACTTTCTATTCATTTCGTAAAATACAAAAAACAAAGAAAAGCGAAAATGAGAAAAGAAAGAAGGAAAGGAAAGGAAAGGAAAATAAATGAAGAAAAAACGAAATATAGAAAAGAAAGATGTTGAAATTGTTTATCTGAATTATTATTGTTAATTGTCTTCCGGCTAGACCATTAATAAAATGAACCTGCGTTGTTCATTTGATCAGTTAAGTCAAATCAATATACAAACTTGTATCGTAATAAATGGAATTTAGTTTTTTCTACTGAGTGAGTTCAATGACAGGTGAAAAACAAAGATACAGATACATATTTATTCAGTTAAGGTTAGTCTAATTCAAAGCCCCGAAAACACGCAGTGAGGATCGAAATTAACTGCAAGATGATTGATATATATATATATATATATATATATATATATATATATATATATATATATGCGAGCGGCGCTTAAGTAGTTTAATAAACCAAAATAGATTTAAATAAAGGAATAAATAACGGAAGGAAAGCCACAAAAATAGAACTGAAAGAAAGAAAGAAAGAAAGAAAGAAAGAAAGAAAGAAAGAAAATGAAGGAAAAAGGGAGAAACCAAAACATAAAATATGAGTTTAATTTTAAACATAAAAATGTTTGG
>OZ010574.1:111181936-111209436 GCA_963932145.1 Acanthosepion lycidas
CGATTTAACAGAAAGTGCCTCTTATCGCGTTAAAAGTGAACTCGTTGTGATATTAATTCTAATTGCTGTAACCTCTGCTACATCCAGAATAATAAACGTCGTCGGAGAAATTCAAGTAGTAGCAATCGTAGCAGTAACAATAACTGCTACTTTGAACAGTAGCACTATTCAAAATAATAATAATAATAATAATAATAATAATAATAATAATAATCGATCTATTCTTTATGGGGAGAAACGTGCGAATAATATATTGGTTGCAGATTAAATCGATTTAACGATTAGACAATCAAACTTTCCTCAATGTAATGGAGTGATTGTTGCCTTCGTCTCAGTAATAACACCGACTGTTTAATACTAAGATTTTTTCAAATTTACTGATGTCGGTATGCGCAGAATAGGATTGGTTTTTCAAAGATCGAAAAAGATTGCTTGTAGTTTCTGTAGCAAGACATCAAATGTTAGAACTATCATTACAAAAGAGTTCTATTGTTTTGACACACTCGATTCCACTAGTATTGTCATCTTGGAAATCAATACGTTACTCTTTATTACACAGATTAAGATTTAGATTCGGAAGGCACATAGCCAAAATGGCGGGGATAAACAAGAGTTGAATCTTCTTAGAGAAAGTGTAACGTCTTTCAAAATCGGCTTTGAGAATTTTGTCTATTATTTGGGCACGAATACCAAACTCGGGTTAACGATAGGAAATATGTAACTATCTCAACCACGAAGACGGTATCCTGTTATATTCTTTTTCTTTTCATGTTCATAATAAATAAATATAATTTTTTTTCCTTTTGCCCAATAGATGTCGGGTAGCTGTTACTGGGGGCTGAATGAGTGTAATTTAAAAACAAATCTCTAGTACATTTCTCAGTATCTTTGAAGACTCCATTACTGTTGTGGTCAGAATAGTCTTAATATTTGTCCGTATGTCTACTTCCTCCAATTTCGGTTCTAGCGTATCTGGCACGTTTTTAAGTCCAGTAAATAATATGGGTACGATCGTAACTTTTATATTTCATATTTGCCCCATCTCCCTGATAAGGGCCTGGTATTAATTAATACAGGGTGAGTGAGAGATTAGCACGTTAACAAAATGAGGTTGAGGCACAAATAGTGATTTTCCAAGCGCAGCTTAGATGCGGCACAAGGTCGAAAGTATGGAGCACCCAGTGAGAATTGAACTCACTACTCAGTCGTAATTGATTTAGCGAGACAAGCTTGCTAACCATTACACCTCCACGAAGCGCCCAAGGTTGAGGTACAAATATACGAAGCCCAATATACCTATTATGACACCCAGTGTAATAAATATATATCAAGTACACGTAACACATCCAAATTTGTGCGATATGTTGTCAAGGTATAATCTTACAGGTGGTTCCCAGTTAGAAATGCCTTCGGATCGGATAACCAAGTTTACTCGGAGAGCGTTCCCTAATACGTAATTCCCAAGTCGCTTTGCTTGTCACTTCCTTCAAACAGTGATGCACAGTTTGTCTGCTCTTAAGTGACAAACCCATCCGGTTATGGTCAGGCATCTAACATGCGATTCTATGGTACTGAACGCGATATTAACTGTAGCCTTTCATAATTCACTAAGACAAATATATCGATATTAACACTTCCTGTCAATAAAGATCAATAGCCTTTCAGGTATTTTCTTACGCTTAGATTTCTTCAGTCATGGAGCCGTGTCCAAGTAATTTCAACTATCTCATTTCTATTCTAAGTATAAATGTCCTTTTGATTAACTTTTTTTTAACTTCCTCGCTACTAATATACTCCGTCCATAATATAATCAGCATCATTTTGTAGAAACCACATCTCTGTTGCTTCAAGTCAATGGTGAGGAAAATTGTCCAGCATTAACTGCCATAGAGGAGTATTGATATTAGATAGCAGTTCAAAACTCATTGCTGCTGACGAATTTTTCTACTTTTTTTTTGTTCAGGCTTATGATCATATCACGTTGAAACACCGGTTCTCGTACGATCATCGAAGTTAAGCAACGTCGAGGCTGGTTAGTATTTAGATGGGTGACCGCTGGTGGTGTAATGGATAAGGGCTTGGAACTGGAAATCGAAACAGCGAATTCCAACTTCATCCCAGTTCGTTATATTCACTTACCCTTGGGAAAGGCATGAATCCAACTTTTCTCTCCCAGCTATGGTTTATTAGTAGAACTTGTATCAGTAAATCATTATTATCTCTCAAATATTCTTACAATCTAAAAATATTTCCTGGCTTTAAATAGCCTGCAAAAGGTTGATAAGAAGTAAAACACAAATCAGTCAAAATTTCTGTTCTTTTTAATATATTGTTTAGCATTTAAAGAAAAATTTTTGTTATAATTTTGAATTTCCGTGCCACATTTTCCTTTGCTTGTTAAAACACTTCCCAGATATTTAAATTTCTCTTCTTCTCCTATTCTTAACTCGTGTCCTTGTATGTTCCTGTGTGTGTGTGTTTGAGTGAGTTAAGTGAGTGAGTGCGTGCGTGTGCGTACGCACCCTCGTGTGTGAGCTCTTCGCCTTGTGAATAATAATTCATTTAGTTCTGAACTGAAAAGGCCCCTGCTCTTGATTTAAGTTCCGTCTCTTATTTCTAGTTGTTCTTCCTCCAGCCAAGTGACTAATACCTGTTTATTGCAAATGAAATTCCGCAGTTAGTGTGAAGCCAAAAGGTAACATCGTTGGCTATACCGAGACATATTATGTTCTACTGGAAAAAAAAATTAATTAAAAACAGTTCCTTAGCTGTTCTTATCAACGCATCTGAATGACAATAGCAACAATTTACAACATAGCTTTTCTCGATGTTTTTATAAGCAAGGAAAGAAATCCCATCTACTTTCATCGGGAACTGTAGGACAATTAGAACCGGAACATCCATATTTGCCTGGTGTTGGTAAACCGTGTTTAGTCAATATTCAGAAGGGGAAGACGGAAGAGCAAGTAAAATAATAGTCTTCGGGAAAAGAATATGACGTAGAAAGACGTATCGAAAGACTTCATGTGTTTGTCTCGCGAAACGGGCGAACGAATGACTGTATTTTTCATTAAAGAGGAAGGGACAACAGTAGAATAAAAAGATTGAGGATATGTGAGTGGCATATGTTTTCAGAAATGTAAAATGGGGTTCAGAAGGAAAGTTAAAAAAAATGTAAAAATAGGAGTAAGTGTGAGGGGACAAAGTCTATAGGAAACTGGAAAAAAAAGATTTAAAGAATACGGAGATCAAAACAGAATGTGTCGAAATCTCATTAGAAGAAAGGGAAAGACAATAGCAGTAGTAGCAGTAGTAGTAGTAGTAGCAGTAGTAGTAGTAGTAAAAAGAAGAAAAAAAACAAGACGATGAAAACTAAAACTAAAATATTGAATAAAGGAATATATATATATATATGTATATATATATATATACAGTTCACACACACACACACACATATATATATATATATGAACACTAAGTGTACGAATATGAAAATACTTGTACGAATGCATGAAATATTTAATAAAAAGGTTAAATGCAGTATCTTGTCAGTCGTCTATAATGAAACTCCCCATATCTCTCTCTCTCATATATATATATATATATATATATATATATATATATATATATATATATATATATATATATATATATATAAATTTCGAAGAGGATAGGATCCAGATAGAACTCAATGTCAGGGACAGAGTAAGAATATAATATAAAAGGCTCAAACACTAATATTCAATGGTTATAATTTATTACATTGGAATCGTAATCACGATCCAATTCATCATACCTACAAATTCGAAAAGAATTTTTTGAATTTGTAGGCCTGATGAATTGGATATATATATATATATATATATATATATATATATATATATATATATATATATATATATATATATATATATCAGGACGTAAGCGATCATGGCCCTCTACAGATTCTTTTTCGTCTGTTAATTGTTACAAATTCTTGATAAAATATACTTTGTGCGATTTCTCTACGATATAGACTTCAGAATCTTCCTTGTATTAGACTACCGTCCAAGGCATAGGAAACGATTACATTGGGAACAAAACAGATTAGACTGGAATTTGAACTCAGCTCGACGTGTTCACTTTCCCTGACGATAGCCCCTCCACCAACAGCACCTCCCAGGAGTGGAAAGAAACTTTGTAGAAGGCAAACAGTGAAAGAGGAAACGATGAAACAAAAAATAAGGCAAATGAGAAATCAAAGAAGACCTGACAAGAATACTACGAAGATTTAATAGAATTAATTGAAGGTTACACATTAGAGGAAGAAGAACATTTAATAATTGAAGAAAAACCAAAGAAGAAGAAGATGTAGAAGGAAAAATTAATTGAAATTCATTTCATAGGATTAAACTGAAGGTAAATACTGCTTTCTTTCGGTAAGCTCCGGTCAACTTATACAATGATAAATACATATCTAAATAAATACAATGCTAAAAGAACAACAAAAAAAAGCTAAAATAAAAATAATATCAACCTTATTACTTATTTTCTCTTTATATCTCCTCACTCATTTCACACAATTCCCTTCTCATCCGCTCCCAGCAACCACACGAGCGATCTATTTCTTTGCGCGCCATTGTAACTCTGCCTCATTTCATCTCTCTTAAATGCACTATTTACACATTAGCGAGTCCCGCGGCTTTCTCTCGAAATAGCTCCGGTCTATCTTCTCATCTGTTATCACCTTACAAAGCTATTAAACTCACCTTCACTGTCTGAGTGCAGCCATCGTTGACAGCTTATCTTATTGAAGTCTTGTCCTATGGTGACATTAATTTTATCGGCTCTAGGGAAAGACAAAGCCATGCGAAAATGTGTGCTCACCGACCCAGATCTAGACTTTTTAATTCCAAATCGACAGAACTAACATCATGATCATATCAAAATCCGATTTCGTTCGATATTAAATGTATCAAACATTAGGAACTCTTCTCTTTCTTTATCCTGAAGTTTCTCTCCTCTCATTC
Source organism: Acanthosepion lycidas (assembly GCA_963932145.1). Lineage (NCBI taxonomy): Eukaryota > Metazoa > Mollusca > Cephalopoda > Sepiida > Sepiidae > Acanthosepion > Acanthosepion lycidas. The sequence continues at coordinate 111,186,946 of OZ010574.1, forward strand.
TTTGTTATTTTTCTTCTTCCCATTTAAACTTATTTTCCTTTCAAGCAAGCAACGGCTTGCAAAAGACCTGTAAGTAGGTAAATGTTTATATGATTAGGTCTCCTGGCTCATGCTGATACGTTAGGGAAGTCTAAATGCTAAACTTGGCCATGTTTTCTATAAATGCTTACTGTACAGAACTGTAGCCGGTAAGTTCAATATCTTTACCAACATCATCTGTGATATAAATGTCTTTTGATAAATTTTTATGAGAGGAATGCTGATTTTCTAGATGGACAATACCATCCCATACCTGGAAGGTTGGTGCAGCACAAACTATTACCCTAATTTCTACTTACTTGATCTCGAGGCGTTCAAAATTAGACAGGCAGACGCTATACAACCTTCCGGCAATCTAATTAGTTCTTGCACTAGACACAAATATATGGAGAAAATATTTAATTCAGTGTAAAACCAGGATTTAGAATGATGATTTCCTAGGCAAGCGGGTCAAAATTCCCTCTTTAGATGGAAGACTGGCGTTATATAATCTTCCTCTCTTCTATATTTCCCTATTTGGTAGTGTTCGTATTGTTAGCTGGTGTTCGTGCGAAGACAAAAGTCAGGATATGAAGTGCAGGTAGCGTAACGGTTATTGGTGAGAAAAGTGGAATCAGCGGGATCTGTTCAAATTCAAGCCAAACTTGTTGCTTTTACTTTCCTGCAAATGCTCATGGAAAAGCATGAATGCATATCTTCCCGTCCTGTCTGCAACAGAAACTTTCGACTGTCCATTTCCTCCTATTTGAAATTATGCTTTACAAAGCTAGAGTAAATATTTAGAGCAAACCATTTCTGGGTGAAATTCGAATTCTCTCTACAGTTCGATTGCACAACTAAGAAAAAACTTTAAATTGCACCATTATTAATTTCTTTCGCAAGCTTTTTATTTTTAACCGGATTTTTTTTTACATTATCAAGTCGTGCGAACTGAGATAGGACTGTTGCGAGTATAATTGCAGTGCCAAGTAACGCAGACTTCTAAAAACGATGAGATACGAGGCTTTAATTTGATTTTCTAAATGAAATTTGGAGGTATACTTCATAAGGTTTTCAATTATTTAATCTTGATATGATGGTCACCAGGAAGAGCCACGCCGATGGGGTGATATGTTCTTGTTTCTTTGCCAAATACCTGGTTTTGCTGGCCTCAAAGAAGCGGTTTGATTGGAAGTTGAAATACCAGAATATCTATTATCACTGTGTTGTTGTTATTATTTAATCGTAGGAAGAAAGAAAAATTATCTTTTATACACGCTGTAGTAAAGCAGAACCGGTGAATAAACTTATACCAAAGCTTTATTGCTAGATGTTAAGGGGAGGTAATTGATGATTTATCAGTAAACCCGCTATGTATTATTTCTTTTTTCCGTACAGCTATAAAGCACTTTTTTTTCTTTCTTTTTTACATAGGATCAAATTATAATACCTGCATAGGTATTGGAGCCAAATGTGCACGACATGGTAACAGGGGTTGATAAAAGTAGTGCATAACATTGCAGGTGAGGCACGGATAAAAAAAAAACAACTTTCATTTGGGTAATCCAGTCTGCTCAGAAGCTCTTTGGTTGGGAATATTCCTTCATATCTGGATGTAACATCAAGTCACCTTGAAGGCCTCAATCCTTCGAAATTAAGAACAACCATATCGCCACCCGGTTACGATGAGTCCCCACAGACCCCCGCTCGAAAATAAAGATATACAGTGTCTTGGGGCCTAGTAGACGTGCTGATGGTCACGCAATTGACAAGCAAATCTTTTCTACAGAACGGAATATTTACTGAAGCTCATCTTAATTCGCCAAGACTAAATATGTACATGACAATAGCTCCAATTATAATGACATTTATTATTATTACTAGTGTGCCCGAATTGTCAAAAATGACGGCTTTTATCATAAAATATATTTGATCATAAAATATATTTTATCGTAAAATATATTTTATAATAATATTAATACTAAATATATCTCTTAATAGCTATTCAGTTTATTTAGAGGGTAAAAATTTGTGACTTTAAGTTAACATACTTTACATATTAAGGTTAAATATAAAGTGACTGATGCGTTTTCTGCGGCAACATTAATAAAAACCAAGTGATATATTTGTTTGAAAGTAATTGTTACTTGTAAATAAATGCTTATTATTGCCATCTATATTTCAGTATGTTTTATCAGATGAGACAGGAAATATATAAATACACAATGATAATTATTATATGGTCTTATTATTATTATTATTATCATTATTATTATTATTATTATTATTAAACGAAAAAATATTGTAAATCTATTGTACTTGATTGTTGTTTCATTTTCAAATTTTTAATGATGTGAGTCGTCGATGTTCAAGACCGGATAAGAAATCCAGTATTTCAAATACTGATTCTCAAGTCAAGTAAACCATTCCAAATTCGATAATTGACGCAATAAAATCCTCTTACTTTCATTTCTACTGATTGGCCTTGTGCCAACTAAGTAAAGCTTTGTAAATATCAATATTCTGTCCGCAAAGTGACCGAAATCGTTCTTTCTTAGAGATGTCAAAGGTCGGTGTTCGAGCCCAGAAAAAATCTACGCCCACCCATTTTGAAGCAACGGTCTTTTAGTTACAATACGGTTTCGGTTTGATATAAAGAGAAGACAGATTGCAGTACGGGAAAAAAAGAGAACGGTACAGCAATGTGAGTTTGACTATAGACAATGCATTCTGATAGCTGCCAACTGACTTCAATTAAATACTTCAGAAGTCTGCAGATACAAAATTGACTAAGTCATTCGATGCTATAACATTTGCATTATTGATTGAGACTGTCCCGACATCGATCGACCTGCAATTCGTTTTGACTGCGGAGGGCAGACAGTGGATTGTGCCAAGCGAGTAATGAAGGTTTTGCAAGTACATGCATAATTGTAATAATTTATATATACAAGACGCTGACTGACAATTTGAAATATTTTACTACAGGAAAAAAAGTTGGCCGCGAAAGGCCATTGGTATTAAGGCAAATTCTGTTTGTTTCCATAAATAAAAAATTAATGAAAATGGTCAATGCTAACGGCTGTGATGAAACTGGAAAAAGGGATGGATATCTACAGTGACTTTTTGTCATTCCTACACAAGAGACAAGCAGAAAATATCTTGTGTGAACTTTGCTAATGCTTAAAATAACAGGAACTTTGGGTAATATGCGCTCCAGACGATGGCGTATTTGAAATCCAAAAGACTGAGAATAGTTCAGAATTAAATTACTGACTGTTAAACCCGGATATAAACCACCAAGTACTACATTTGCGTCTATTCATGAAGTGATGATGAAAAAGAAGATGGCCCGGGAGAGAAACAATACTTATACGCTTTAAATGGTGTAAATGACTTCAGTGGGTTCATTTTGGAGCACCATTGCGGTATAATTGTTAGCAAACTGAATTTGTATATCATTAGCAGTGAGTTCAATCAAAGTAGTATCTTTGCACACTGTAAAAAGGTGTTACACACACACACGTGTATATATATTATAAATTAATTGATTTAAAATATGTTGTTTTTTTTTGCTACACAGTTCTAACCATGTTTCAAAAATGGAAGCTGAAAGCTCCGAATTTAATGCCTTTAATTTAATTACAAAATTAAATTCGGAGCTTTCAGCTTCCATTTTTGAAACATGGTTAGAAATGTGTAGCGAAAAAACATATTTTAAATCAATTAATTTATAATATTAATGCTCTGTAAATTTACATCGAGCACTATTTTGTAAAAATAAAAATATCTATAAGAAGACCGGTTTATATATTTTACTGTTCTTTCTTTTTATTTACACACACACACACACACACACACACACACACACACACACACACACACACACACACACATATATATATATATATATATATATGTGTGTGTGTGTGTGTGTGTGTGTGTGTGTCCGAGGACGCATTTTATTAATAAATTTTCTCGAATATTCAGGCCGGTAGACGAAATAAAATACTGTTTTAAAAAATAAACGGAACGTCTGTTCAAATATGAGTATCCACAGAAAGAAATAACATGTAATAAAAACACTCATGGCAAAGTGTGTAACATTAATAAACTGAAATCTGAAGTTTCACATGTGAAAATCCCTCAATAAAATTAAGCAACTAGCAAAATAACAATTTCGTCAATGTCATCGTTTTTTTGACTACATGGGACAAACTAGTTTTAATATTGTGTTCAACTGTTACCCTCATTTGTAAAAAAAAAAACACATTTTTTCTTTTCATTATTTGTTAAAATAACGAGAACTTTCCCGAAAACAGATAAATCTGGAGAAAACTGTCATTCATAAAATTTGGTGTACTACAAATATTTGCAAAGAACATTGCGAAGAGAATGAATATATTAGATGGTAATGCTAATATTATATTAGCCGTTTATTTGTAGGGAAACATTCGACATTCATTGACCCTGCAGCTAGTGCTATTGTCGGTTGAAATCTATAAAATCTTTCTGTTAAAACAATTTTTCAGGAAAATAGGTTTCCCAACTTCAGTAGCTGTTATCAGTCTCTCCAGTATTCATGGTGTGTGTGTGTGTGTGTGGTGGTGGTGGTGGGGGGCTACATAACCTCTTTTTCAAACTCGAGTAGAGCGTCAACATCATGATTATGTCATTATTTTCTCTTCGAATTCCATGTGCTATCCATTTTAGCTTTTGCTGTTGTTGAAAGTCCTCAAGTAATGTAGTTTCTGTTATCTGTTTCAGTTCCTTTGTGATTCTGTAGCGACAAGTGACAAGGTTCAAAGAAGTGTGGCTTTCGCTAAGACCCAGAGACATTATTTCTCATAGCCATTTTAAACATTGATCTGAGAATTCTGTTGTATACAGCTGACAATTTAGATAATTCTGAATTACTTTGGCATCATGCATGACATCCATTTGAAAGTCTCAATCTGATGACTTTATTTTTCTTGTTAATATTTTGGTTTTGGACCAATTTGTTGTGTAGACAACAAATAATAGGGAAAAACCTGCGTCAATATCGATGTACTAAATAATAACCACTCGTGTGAAACTTCAAATGGTTGAAAGAAAAAGTTTAACGTTTTCTTGTTAAATCTATAAAGATTGTAGGCTAATAATCCTTTGTAAAGCCAATAAATTTAACTATCCAAAAGGACATTGCTTAAAGTTTTGTAGCTTTCAATATTGGGGTGTTTATAGCTGCTCCTTTTCGACATTTACTCTTTCGTTTCGCCTCCTAAAAAACAGTAGAATGATGACGTCCATAAACATTATCGTTAAACTCATCATGAGTTTTCTTAATGAAAAGGCAAGAGAGAAGCGTATCGCGTCTCTGATGGACGGCCCGTCTGTCCATTGGACCAGCCGATGCATATCTCCAGCCTTTCTATTCTGTCTATTCGCCCTTTCACTTTGCATACCTTTCATCCTATCTTAAAGACGATACTGATGAAATCAACTACCACCATAGCCCCACGATCGGTGTAATTAAGCAACCACTGTTAGCGGAAACTGGGCGAGTAAGGTGAAGAGGAAGAGCAAAAGATATTTTGAAAGTGGAAATGAGAAGGAGGTTTGGGGAATTGGAAGAACAGAAATGGAGACAAAATCATTAATGATAACCAAAGCAAAAAAAAAACAAAGTCTATAAAAAGGACTTGGAAAATAAAGCAAGATATGAACGTATAAACAATGAAAGATAAGAATTTAGTTCATAATAGAGAAGATTTTTTTAAAAAGACGAGGGGTAAAAGAGGATTAAGTTAAAAAAGACAATAAAGTGAATAAACTCAAAAGGAAAAGGGTAAATGAAAAAAAGACATGAAGAATCAAGTAAAGAAGAGAAAAAAGAAAATAGCGTAAAAAAGAGAAGGAATGAAAATTGGTAGAATATAGAAAGAAAATACAGTGGATAAAAGAAGGAATACGGAATAATAAAATCTGATAGTACGAGAAAGCAAGAAGCAGGAAAAAGTTTGGTAAAATATAGAGAGAAGGATATAAAAGTAATATATATATATATATATATATATATACTTATATGTCGGGGGTGTTTTATTAAGACATGTCTCATTAAGTAATTTTGACGAGTTTTGTGTACTTATTCTTAATTGGATCCTCTCATATTTAGCGACTAGTTTCTTAGAATCCTTATCAAAGGAAGAAAGAAAATTACCATTTTAATGTATATCCATTTTATTCCCGAGTACTTTCGACATTAGCACAATGTCATCTTCAGGGTCTTGTTTCTGCTAAGAGAAAATTTCTGTGTTCATCTGAAATTTTTTTTTTTTAATTATGAAGTGTAAAACGCTCATCTTCATTGTCTTGTTTTTGCTGTGTTCATCAGAAAATTATTTTTTTTTACTTCTGAAGTGAAAAACGCTAAATTATATATATATATATATATATATATATATATATATATATATATATATATATATCATAGATCCTAGTAAAAAATAAAATTAATTGTATACTATACTAAATTCAATATATCCAATTTAATCATTTGTAATGATCCGCCCCATTGATTAAGAGCGTTGCAGAAAACCAACATTATATATCAATTTAAATGTCCTTTGGGAGATTGTATCTCCAACAGAAAAAATAATATGTATGTTGGTCGCACCACAATTGCATTGTCCTGAAGTTTGAATTTTCATTTGAATAATGCATCTAACATCTCCCAACATATGCAAAAGTATGCCTGTCCACATTCGCAATTCGCAATCTTGTTGAAAAAAACATCAATATGTTTTCATGAAAATAATAAACATAAACTAAAATGTGTTGAGTCTATCCACATTAAAAATTAAAACCATCCTTAGACAAAATTAATTATGAATACTGTACAAATATTTTAAAATGTTTACAGTCGGTAGCTTAAAATATTTAGGCTATAACTAATAGCTTTAAATAATTTTTTTTGATAGTCAGACATCTCCGAAATTACTTACCTCCCTTGACGTATATGCTTACATTATAAAATTCAAAAATTGTAGTACATAAGTTTAGAACCCTGAATATGAGCGTTTTTCATTTGAGAAGTAAAAAAATTAATTTCCAGATGAACACAGCAATTTTGTTTTAACAAAATTAAAATCCTAAATATGATTTTGTGTTAACGTCGAAAGTAATCGGGAATAAAATGGATATACATTAAAATGGTAATTTTCTTTCTTCCTTTGATAAAGATACTCAGAAACTTGTCCGTAAATATGAGATGATAAGCTTATTAAGAATAGGTAGACAAAACTTGTGTAAATTATTCAATGAGGCACACACAGAGACACGCACACGTACACACACACACACACACATACACCCCACCACACACACACACACACACACACATATATATATATATATATATATATATACATATACATATATATACATATATATATATATATATATATATATATATATATAGGGACAGAGGGAGAGAGAGAGAGAGATGGAGAATTACATGAAAATAAACCAAAGGAGAGTTTGAAAATAAGGGCAAAAACGAAGCGTTGAGTGTTATCTCTTCTTCGGTTAAAGTCACCCCGAGTTCAGTGTCCACAATGGTCATTGACTACTCATCGCTTCTCGGGCTGGGCGAAACCCCGACTCGCAAATGGGCGTTGTAAGATGTCTTTTGTACTGTCTAATGACATGGCACAGCTCAAATTCCTGCTAGATAAGCAGTTATGTTCACTCCCATAAAAGTCCAGTCCATTTGACAAAGTACACACAATAAAGAGGCTTTTTATCAGAAACTGCTGGGGATACCGTTGTAGAGTCAGTGTTAAAAAACTGACCTTTTGACTGGAAGGACAAGACGTGGAAGCAGGAGCAACAGAAGAAAATAGCGTTTGTAAACGGTTAAGACATAACGATAGAACAACGTGAAAAGACAGAAAATGGAAAAGGGGAAAAATGCTGAGTTAAACACTCACCAAAAGAAATAAAAAAAAAATAAAAATAACGACTAAAGAGAAATGGAAGGAATCATAAGACAAATAAAAAATAAAAAGGAAGAAAAATATGTAAATATGAGAATAAAATGAAACAATGTCATACTAGAATCGAGGCAATGAGGTGGTCATTTATTAGGTTTTCTTTTTCTTTCCTTGTTACCAGAATGGAGAAGAAGGAGAGGAAAACGATGAGATTTGGCGTGAAGAGAAAGAAGGGAAATACTAAAAAGAGCAGGAAGAAGAAAAAAACGCTAAGAGAAATCGTGATGGCAGGAAGTAAAAAAAGAAAAGAATAAAAAGCAGACAGGAAAAAAGGTAAAATAAGCAAAAGAAAAAAATATATATTCCGTTTTGCAAAAAAACTGCAGTCGGTCAGTTAGCCATATATAACCAATTGAATATTGTTTTTCGGCTTGTTTTGCGCGCGTTAATCTAAAAACAAAATGGCTGTCGTAGTCACTACACTTTCTTTAGCCAACCGATCACTTCGTTGTAATAAAAAGTCATAAACTCGCGTATAGTTATATACTGTTTGCTGAGGCTAATACAAGCCCTTAATATGCCGACAGAGTCTGCTGTTTCTGTTCTGAGGACTTCTCAAAATCATATAGCAAGAAATTATCTTTTTGCGGAGAACTCCAGTTGGTCAGCTCTCCATGACGAATTGAATATTATTTTCTCGCTTGCTTTGCGCGTGTTAATCCAAAACAATATTTGACTGGACTTTCTTTAACAAACTGAACACTTCGTTGTAATAAAATAAAAGGACATGATCTGATTGGGCATTGAAATCCCAAAAGATTTTGTCTTCGTCGTTTTCGATCACATTCTCTGATTTGAGGTTGTATCATTGATCGTTGTAGTTCATACTTCCTTCAAAGGCATCAATGCAGAGATGAAAACACTTTATCATGGTGTCACTTATTATTATTATTATTTGCTTTTTGATGCAATCATTTACCAAGTGTTTTGCCTAAGGCCTATGGCAAGTGAAGGTTTTTCTCAAGAAGTTACTGATTTGTTTTTAAATATATGAGCAGTACTGATTAAAATAATATTATATATTCAGATAAAGATTTGTTTCCTGGGATTTTCATAATGCGTGTACCAATATTCTTCTAAGCTATTTATTAGTATTCCTACAACTTTGAGCCCCTGCCCGAGTGGTTAGAATGCTCGCATTCTGACCATGAGAGCCGGGTTCGACTTCCTGATGTTATCGGGACTGGATGGGTCGATCCCATCGTATGGCATCTTTGGAAAGTGACTGAAAACCATACCCACGCCTTGTGAGTGAAATTGGGTAGACGGTACCCTTGGATGCCGTCGATAACTGTGCTAGCACGAAGTCACAAGTCATCGTCACCGAGGGCTTCAGCGTGCTGGCCTTGTTCAAATTGTTGACCACGCTAGATAACACGCTTTTCCCCAGAGACTTTAATTATGGTCTTCTCAGCATAGTTGCAGTGTAAACCACAGTTGGGCTCTGTGGGTGTTGAACAAGCACAAATGTGCCTGAGAAAGCGCCTGCAATAGGGATTGCCTAGCCGCCCTGGTCCTCGAATACGAGTGGCCAGCTATACATTCCTACAACTACTGGAATGATAGTTATGTTTAAAAGTCACATTATTAACATTTTTTGTTTGAAGACCCTTATGGATGTGGAGTTTTTCAAAATTCTTTCGTTGAATAATTTCTTTTAGACGGTATGTGGCAACAGGAGTCTGGTTCTACAGAAAGGATACAGAAGATACCATAGACTAAACACTGAGGCAGTTTTAGAGAAAATAGAAACAAACAGGATACTTATACTTAGCGTCAGAAGGTGATAGTTGAAATTTCCAGAGCACATAATAAGGAAACAGCTTAAATAATTTGACACACATAGGATTTATTATAAGCAATAAAGACAGATGAAAACAACAATTAAACTACTTAACGGGCTTGTGTAATGGGTTTGGCGGGACAGGAAGTAGCAGAAATAGCAAAAGCATAAAATTTACTAAGAGCTAAAAACAACAGAAAACTGTCTTGAAATGACATGGTATTTAGAAGAAGGTCATAGCGAACATTGCTTTCCACAGATCCCTTAATTATATGTGAGTTGGTATGAATTCTTGGGAAGTATAGTATATTATAGTATATTGCCATTGTATATTTGCCATCTTGTTTTCCTTTTCTTAGACTGGTTGCGTCTCAAGGCTCGACAACCCAGTCTACATTGCTGTATAACCCATAGCGGGAGGGATAAAGATGAATTTATTTCTTTACCAAGGAGTTTTGAACGAAGACTTCTTTTGCCATACTTTATATTTACAGACGTCTAATTGACGCCACCCCCTAAGAAAAATTGACTATTGTTGCTATATTTAGGCTGGCGGTGCTCAATCCCAAATTTACAACCTTGATAAAGTTCAAAGTCGTCTTCGTGGCCTTTTGTATGATGACATACCCCCTCTTCCTACAGCCGCCATGTCACAAATCTATCGCTATTCTATCGCTATTTCCATGGCAAATGTTCAAACGAGCTCTATTCTATATTTCCACCATTACAGACCTTCACAGCTAATACCCGCTATATTACGTCCACAGAGTCGAATCTCCATCATTCTCTCCGTATTCCAATTGTGAAGACAAAGTTCCACTCATCTTTTTCCCAAGAACCGCTGCTTTGTGGAATAGACTCTCGCGTAAGTGCTTTTCTGAATGCTAAATCTTGATTTCTTTCAGTTAAGGGTCAACCGCTGTCATATCCTCATAATCTTCACTTCTTATTCCCTAATCTTATATTCATATCCCACATCTTATTCGGTAACCCTCGATTTTGAGTGACTCTTGAACCTTGTATTGAGTGGACATTAATAATAAATCAATAAATTAAGTCTACTTCGACATTTGAACTCAATGATTCCACTTTCCGCGCCGATATCCGTAACTCTACCCACACGTAATATCAATCTTCATTATGAATTGTTTATAAACCAGTGCTTGTTGTCTTCTAATATGCAAAACATGTTTTTAGCTTTTCTTAACTATGCGATGAAAAACAGCTGAAATTTACAAGCATCTCATTGGACAGTTAATATGTGGATGGCCATGAGTCAAAAAACTTGATATTACAAATATATAAAACTACGTCATGTGGCGAACAACACACTAGTTATTAAATGAAAACCAAAAAGGGTTAGAGAGTAAACAATCGTAATTATATTGTTTATTATTATTATTATTATTATTATTATTATTATTATTATTATTATTATTATTATTATTTCTAGTGTATACTCATTTCATTCCGGATCTTAACCACAGATCTAAGGTCAGAAATGGCACTATGACATTTTCGACAGCATTTTTAAAATAAATAAATAAATAAATAAATAAAAGATAACCTACAATCACATATTTTGCATAGAAAAAGCCATTTGTGAGAGCTGTACTTGTTTTTGTTTCTATTTCTTAGAGGCATTGTCTACCAGAGAACCATTCAATGAGTCTGTCGGATCCTTTTCTAATCAAACCGAAGGCTTCCAACTCAGGTGCCACAATTTTAGATTTCCACTTCAAGATCCTTATATTTTGATAACTTTTCTTTTCTTTTTTTTTTTTTTTTTTGAAGGCTTCAAAGATACATTACTGCAGAGACTGCCACGTAAATAAGAAAGAAAGAAAATTCTGTGTTTACGGTCTTTGATCGCGATGTTTGGGTGATTAGATTTGATTGTTCTCTCTTTGTATATTGTATATATATATATATATTGTATATTATATATTGTATATTGTATAGTCCCATAAAACTGTTACAGGTCCTATCTTTGTAACCGGGTCTGGGTGATGTTCATACCAGTTTCTTGCAGTTTCCTTCCTATAAAAGTTTCGGATTTTCCAGTGCAGTTAAAGGTGTACTTTGTCATGCCGAGTCTTATATTCAGTGGGTGCTAATACCGTGTCCAATTATAATAATAATAATAATAATAATAATAATAATTATCATTATTATTATTATTAATACTACTACTACTACTACTTAAATGAAGTCACTACTAAATAAGAACTGCGCTATAGTAGTTGTTGTCATGAGTTAACATTTGGCATTTATTATAAAAAAATAAAAAAAAGAAAAGAACAAAACTTACAGTATTAGGTTGGTGCAAAAATAATGACGTACTAATATCGTTTTTGACGTATTTTTTAACGTCAAAAAACGACATTATTATGTCATTATTTTTGCACCAACCTAATACAACTGTAACACTAGATATGAAATTGTCAGAATATATACCGGTTTTACCAACTATGTTTATTCCTTCTTATTTATTTCTTTTAATTATTCGTTCATTGTTTTCTTCTTTTTTCTTTTCTTTTCTAGTCTTTCTTCATTTCCCTATTTATGGTTCTCCATTGGAGGAAGGAAGCATTAGCTGCATTACAAGACAACCACCCAGCCACAGACACTGCCACAATTGCAAGCATGGCTGTGACAATGACGATGACATCGACAACAGCGACCAAACTTTCCGACCCACCATTCATTTCCTCTTTTCTTCCAACTATTTCTTCCCCTCCCTGCTGCCTTTTGTCATTGTGCCTGTCATCGTGACCATCTTTATTATCGTATCAGAGACCGATAGCGCCGACACCACACCCACTGACCCCTCCTACATTAACCCAGTCTCTCATTTCTCTCTAGTTTTTGCCCTTGATTTATTCTTATACACTATCTCTTTTTTTCTCTCGTTCTTCATCCTTACAAGACGACCAATAGCATTGTTTGTCTGAGTTTCGAAGTAGCCGATATATTTATGGGAGGTTTTTCGATGTTGTTGTCATATTTCTAAGAGTCCTGGGGTCACCTCATTTATACTTTCGTTTAATTTATTATTATTTTTTTTTTTTTTAACAAAATTTATTTTTGGAATGTAAGTGAAAAAGAGAACATTTGATTTTGGAGGCGAAGAGTTAGAACGATATTGTATTTTTTTTCCTCAAAACTTCTTTGATTTTATTTCTAATTCTAATAAAAACAAAATTAAATGTTTCCTTGGACAAATGCACTTAAACACATTATTTTATTTTATTACATGATAATGAATAACAGCTGCATCAACGAAGTGAAAACGCATGCGCATGCACAAGCGAACACACACACACACAAATATATGAGTGTGTGTCTATTTGTGTGTGTGTATGTGTCTATTGGTGTCTGTATGTACGTGTGTGTGTGCCTACTGAATGCGATGGCCAAGGAAAATTTAATAAGTATTTTATTCAGATTTCTAGTGAGTTAAGTCGTTTTCTTTTAAGGGAACTAAGAGTTTGCCAAAACTGTGCGTAAGTACTATTGTCCCAATTTCTATCGATTAAAAAAAAAATATATGAACTTATATTTTGGGAAATACATACATACATACATACATACATACATACATACATACATACATTCATGCATATATATATATATATATATATATATATATATATATATATATGTAAAATGTGTTCAGGAAATATCGAGCTTTCATTACGGATAGAAGCTGCAAAGAGGAACAATCGTTTGGTTTATTTCATTACGAGAATTTACGAAGAGAAACGATCAATTAACTTATCTTCATACCCTGCCTTCTGGCAAACGCTGCTGGTGGTGCCAAGGGTGGTGGTCTCGCCATAGCCACCGAAACCGTGATATCACCCCCGGTCAGCGGCTGATGAAGACATCGCACGTGCTAACACACGCTGTATGTTATATATATATATATATATATATATATATATATATATATATATATATATATATATATATATATATATATATATATATATATATATATATATATAATTATTATTATTATTATTATTATTATTATTATATTTATGCTCTACTTTAGTATCGAGCACTATTTTTTTAAAATAATAAAAATACTAAACAACTTCGGATTATTTACCTAACGAGATCTTTCCTATTTTCTATATATTTTTACACACACAAACTTCCCATTTATTTATTAAACCGTACATTTATTTATTTACGTCTACCGGCGTGAATATTCGAGAAATCTTTATTAACGAATAATATGCGAAGGATTCGAACCTGCGTCACACAAGGTGAATTTCGAGAAAATTGATGCGATATTGGTTTCGCTTCAATGGACATTATGAACGTACTGTGTATAGTATGACTGTTCCATGGCGGAATCTATTAAATAACGTCATATCTTATATAGGTTTTTCCCCTGTTCAGACTGATGAAGTTTCAATTCCTACCAAAACACGTGTTATTTTCTTTTATAAGTTTCTACAATAATCAGGCCGGTAGGCGAAAATAAATATACTTTTAAACTGTGTGTATATATATATATATATATATATATATATATATATATATATATATAACAGTATGTTTACATATTCTGTTGGCTCCTCACCATGAAGAATTAATAATCTGAAGATTAATCCTCAATGAATGTTCTAAACGTCTGTATTTGGGACTAGTTAGAGTACATTTTAAAAATACCGATATATATATATATATATATATATATATATATATATATATATATATATATATATATATATATATATATATATATATATATAAACGTTATTTTTAATGGATACCAATATTTATTTGTTTTTTCTTTAAACAGCGTTTAATTCGTCTACCGACCTCCACACTCGAGAAAATTTAATAAAGAAAATGCACCCTCCAACAGGATTCGAACCTGCGTCTCCATATCCATCTGGCCTGGATAGACTACGGAGAGATTCACAATCAAAAGAGCACAATCATTTGTTCAGAGTCTCTCGAAAGACATCTCTGCTCAGTTTCGTATCCGAAAGGGTGATTTCTCATGCGAATCGGGTCACAGGTTCGAATTCTACAGGAGGACATATTTTCCTAATTATGTTTTCTAGATATGCAGCCGGTAGACGAAATAAATACTGCTAAAAAAAAAAACGGAGACTACTCTCAAATACAGGTATACACTAAAATTTGAATCAATAAAAGCATGCTTGATTAAAAAATAAAATCCATTATATATATATGTGTGTATGTGTGTGTGTGTGTGTTTGTTTGTGTGTGTGTGTATCTGTATGTATGTATGTATGTATATCGCTTTAAAAATTAAGTTATTTTATGTAAGACCTCTTTTAAGGCCATATAGGATATACTGTAGCCTTTTCAATAAAACTCTAAAAAGTACGATATACGCAGACATGACCCTTCATTAAACCAATAGTTTGTTTTTACCACATAGTGCTAGCATTTTTTTTAATTTTTCAGCGGAAATGATGGCACATTGTTTTGCGCATGCGTTCTGTAAGCCATTAAAAAGCGTTAACTATGTTTTATTCATTTTCCAGATTAAATGTTTTAACTTTAATGTAGTCTTTTGTTTTAATAAAATCTTTAGTCGAGCAATGTACAAAAATGTTTTAAAGCAGGTTTATGAAAAAAAAAAAGTGTAATACACAGTCACAGATCTATTGTAGGCTTTTTTATCAGATCATATATACGCATGCAAGCTTTTACACGTGTGTGGCGGGAAAGGTGTACGTACGGCGTAAATGACATTTGATAAACTTTTCAAACATATGTTCAGTGTTATTCGCCAACTTACATTTTCATTGATTTTTTTTGTCTGTAAATGCAAATGCCACATTTCAAACTTGCGGCAAACATTAGATACTTAACTGCTTTCAGTCATGCTTTGTTATTTATGTTTTATTTATATAAATATATAAAGCTAAATATATATATATATATATATATATATATATATATATATATATATATATATATATATATATATATATGAGTTATATGTTGTCAAACACATACTCCCACACAAACGCACACACACATACGTGTGTGTGCGTGTGTGTAATTCAGATAATGATGATAAATATTTCTTTTAATCAACGGATACGTTAGAAGTATGAAGTTGAAGTAGACTTTAGAAGGAACCGGAAGCTCAGTCCTAAACTAAAAACAAAGTGTAAGCATCTACTCATATGACTTAACTTTGTTTTTAATAGTTCTCAGTATAAAAAAACCCACAAGAAAAAATGTTTTGGCACCAAGTATTCATCCAGAGAATTTTTATATAAAAATAGCCGACAACGTCTTTCTGTTTAATTATTTAATTGTATTTTTCAAATTTTCGAGTAAGGTATTGGGATCAAAATTATGGATAAATTCTCCGTAGTTCAGATATATGTTGTTGTTTGGTTCAAGTTCTTAACACTGTATGAGTCATTTACAAGAACAAATGTAATGCCTGTGTAGAAGGCAAAATTCTGTTGTCTACATGTTGGTATTCTTTGTAAAGTTGAAAGTATTAAAAAAAAAAAACAATCTTCTTGGTGCAGCCACGCTCCGAATAACCGTTACACCTGACGTTACCGTAGAGTATTTCAAACTTTCATTGTTCTGAAGTTTAGTCATTGAAATAATGATTCCTGAACGTGAATCGGTTAGGGAACTTTTCAGCCTCACCTTTATATGTCTGTTTCCAAGTATTATACAGGAGACAGCAAAAGAAAGTATACAGTAATTTGGGTCACCTCTTTTTCTGAAGATGTGTGAAGGATATCTATTTTGTTCTTCATTACTGTATAACTACTTTTGCATATATATATATATATATATATATATATATATATATATATATATATATATATATTATGTGATCTTGTTTCAGCTTTTTTCTTTCTTTTTTCTACTTCTACGTGACTTTTACTAAATAAATCTTTTTCTAACCATCATCCAATTATTTTTCGTTCTTTCACAAGTCTATTTGTTTTTCTTCTCTCTTCACAAAACTCTCAGGTCTCCTTACTTTTAGTCTTTTCATTATTTTTTTTTATATATTACATTCTATTTTCTTTCACTGTTTTTGAATCATTTAGAAGTAAATGCATAAGTAGAAAGTCAACGGTTGACACAACATTCAAATTGCGTGTACAGATAAGCATTTGGCGATAGGCTCTTATTTTCCATTCAAAACTGTCGTTTCTCGTCAGACTCTGTGCTAAATTGACGTCGCTATTATTAGCCGCCATTCAAATAATCTACTTTATCTACGTCCACCTTTTCTTGTCTAACAAAGCAAAACAACTAAAACAGTAATTATCACTGAGCTTGGCGATGGGGAGTGTCACTTTCGGCAGAGCTATTTTCTTCGCTCAGTTTGGCATAAGGACGCAGAACTCAAGCAAGTGTTGAAGATGAATTTCTAACAAATAAGTCTGCAAGACAACCTTGCTAACCACCATTCTATACTAGATTCCCTAAGCTCAGTTCAACACTATCTCAAGATCAAGAGTATTGGAAACGTAGCGAGAAGGCTGTCTCACTACAATAATAATAATATATTATATATTATATTATTATTATATAATAGGCTTAGAAACTACCGTCTAAATATATACTAAGTTTAGTCTAGACTGGTATAAATTATAAGCGTTTGATATCCATTAAGGTCTTGATTCACTACAGTAGAAAATTGATAACAAACGCAGAAATGAAAATAGAGGAACTCTTAGAGAAGGTACTAAAGGAAAGTGTGAAGAAAGGACTAACCATCAGTGGGAAGAAGAAGAACTGATTGTCTATCTGAAACGTTTATCAATCATTAATCTGTTGGCCCTAAATAACCACTTTAGGTGGCGAACTAAATTGTTAGGAGCGTTATAGTAGACGTCCCTAACATCTTTTGATATACCTACCTAGTATTACTTTGTATCGACGTACAAAACTATGAAATGTTTGCCTTTATTTTATAACTCTCCCCACCATCATGCAATAGACTCTACTATATTTATGGTGGAATTGTTTCTGTGTTTGTGATTTGATTTCATTTCCTCATTGACACGAATGGCTTTTTGCTTACATACGAAACGCTAAACTAAATAAATTGCAAAAACAAGAGAGAAAATGATGTAGAATATATGGTTTTAAAGAAAACAAAATGCTTTCCACTGCGTTCTTTTACATTTGTTATTGTTATCACATCATCGACTGACAAAAATAAATTACATACATTAATACGTGTATAGCATTGAAACATAACACTGCAAACAATGAGAGACATTTATTAGGTTGGTGCAAAAATAATGACGTAACAATGTCGTTTTTTGACGTAAAAAAAAAACAACATTATTACGTCATTATTTTTGCACCAACCTAATACTAAGATTAACTTGGCATAAGACGTAACTGCGAGGTATCCATTCACGAGGAACCACCGCATAAACTAAATTAATCGGTATCTTAGACAAAATTCCCTACCCATTACGTCAAACCGAGACCGTCCACTAAAAAGGGAGGGTCGATGAAATATCAACTCCAACGCGACGTTGGTTGAAGGACTAGGTAATTTTTGGACTCGGACCACCTACACGCGCTTGGGCTCCCCACTTTAAAGCGGCCTTGTTCTATATCCCACCACCGTGTAATATCTGATCTCTAGGCTATGTTTCTGCTTTTCGGCCGTACACGGTTTTTACAATGAGGGATGATCAGTTAATATCTGCCAAACTAGATTTTCTTACCAAATTTTAACAACTTTCTGGCATGGAATTAATTTTATCTTTTTTATTTATTTAATCTTTTAAAAATTACAAAAAATCATTTAATGCATGGGAATAGGTATACTGGTATTTTATGGTAAATGAACTAAAATCGAATAACTCAGACACATATATTAATGAAAGAAGTGTGAGTACTTATCTATGCTTCCATTGACACAAAGTCAAAGTTTAAAGTATGATTTGGTAGCCGTATAAAAACTGGTCGAGCTCTCTCGTCACAACCCTTACTGGGGATGCCACAGGCGCCGTATAGAGACGCCGACCCCATCCTGAAAGAGATGTAATGCATGGGGGTGAGGACAGTCCTCTGATGATCCAGACAAATTACTTTGAAATTCCTTTCGATGGGCCTGGGAAATATAATTGTGTATGTGTGTGTATGTGTGTGTATATTTCTGTGCGTGATAGATAGATAGATAGAGAGATAGAGAGAGAGAGAGAGAGAGAGAGAGAGAGAGAGCGTAATATTTCGAAATACTTTCTTTGTATACTTTACCCGTGTTAATTGCGCTATCTGTGAGAAAACGCGTGTTAAATGCGATGTCTGTGATACCAACACCGACTGCCGGCGAGGTTTCGTTTGATTCAGTTCAAATCGAGGCTCTGACCTATTTAAGCATTTTTTTTTCTGCACCTTTGCCAGCTCAGGTTGATCGGAGCTAAAATGCCAATCATTAATCTCATCTCAAACTGTAACTGAATTACTCCCTCCTTTGACGCTGTCACTGAGTTTCTATTCTGCGTCCGTTGAAGCTTCAGCTATTTTTTTGTTTTGTTTTTGTTTTTTTGCATTTGTTAACAACTCCAATAGAGTCCTTCGACTGCCTTCTCTAATGCCGCCGAGAATGACAGATATGCTTTATTATATTCCAGTCAAAGGGAAACAGACGAAATGAAAAGTGAGGGGGGGGGGAAGTACTGTAGTGGAAGATTAGAAAAACAGGGAAATAAAGACAAGGAAGATAGTTTTAATATGAAGAGATCTTAGAAGTGTGATTACTTCGAGCATTGTAATCTGCATCTGACAGTCATGGTATCTCCCGCAGGGTTAACCAAATTATAACACAAAGGTAACCCTAAATGATTCGATGAATAAATAATAATGATTATTATTATTATTAATATTTATAGGAATAAAAAAAAAACTGAAACTCGGAACTAGAAGAAAAATGATATTTATATTGGTCTAATAATATGTAATTATTAAGTCTTCTTGGATTCTTAAAGACAAATTTTCTTTCTGTATGGGCGATAAATCAGTCTTTAATTCCGACTTAGGAGAAATTAAATTAAAATGAATGAGTAAAAAGAAAAAAACATCAGCAAATAAAATACTAGAACCCGGTCATTTAATCAATAATAATAATAATTTGTTTTTCAATACGAACAGATCAAAAACAGAAGCACGACGAATTGGACATATTGGAGAAAGATAAAATAGAAAAAAGAAGTGTTAAACGATAATCCATGTGTTCTTTTCATACAAGGATAGAGAATAAGTTATAAGAGAAAATAGCCAACTATGACCTATAAAAGTTTGAAGTCACAAGGCTTTGAAAGTCGTAATCAACCCCAGTTTTTATTGGTGCACTTAGTATGGTAACTGACAGAATGCAGACAGCGGTAAAGAAAATTGTCACTGATTGCCCAGTGGAACCATTGCAGAATGAAGCTTCTTAGAAACAGCAAGAATAATCCAGAAAATGATGAACACTTAGGGTCAGAGCAAAATTGCATGATACCCACATCTGCAGGTTGTGGCCCGCTATCCATGCTTTAATTATTGGAAATTTATAACGTATATGAGAAAATACTAAAATAAATAAGTACATAAATAAATACATAAATAAAGGCATCTGGAAAAAAAAACTGACTTGGCTAATCTGCACCGTTGTAGATTAAATTAAAAAAAAACAACATCAGTAGTGGAATACTGTAGAAGTAAAAACAAGAACGGAAGCATTTATAATGGGTGCACAGTACCAGTTGCCTGATGCTAATTAGACGCCTAAATATCGTATATGATGATGGTCTGTGTATCTTTCTTCGCGAACATGATTAATGGAAGGTCATTATATTGTGGTTTCGAGATATCTATTTTTTTATACGTGAAGGGTAAGGCAACCAGGGTGACTTGGGTTTCACGTCTAAATTCTTGGGATCACTCTTAATCCGAAATGGTCTATCAACAAACGGTCGTTTATAATAAATTGGCCAGACGGTTCGTTAACTGATTAAGGAGATAATTTAATTAATAAACCGAACTTTTTCATCAATCCAAGACTTAAGTATATAGGTAAGTATTAATCATTTATATTTGAGATTATAAACATATATTAGTCATTTACACTGGTGTCTATCTGTAAATATTGATCTTTTATATTTGAATCGATCGATAAATATTGATCTTTTATATTTAAGTTTAAAAACATTTACCTGATACAGGAATAGATATTGGTAGTTTATAATTGTGTCTGAAAGCATTTTACTTGGTACCTGCCCCACCCACCTTGGACTGCCTTAAACTTCTGTACTGGATGCCGTTGGTGTATTCTAGGCCCAGCCAAACGGGCGGCATCTAGCTAGATCAAAATTAAAACAAAAGTAGCGATGAATGAGCGAGTAAGGTACTCTACTCATACGACTGGGATCTGAACATACAAAATAAAGGTGTACGCACAGTAGAGGATCAATTCAAAAGAATAAAAACATAAAATTCAGTGAAACTTTGAAATTCAAATCGATCAGCAAGTCCAGTTTAATTGCTCAGGACTAAGCATCGTAAACGACGAGATTTTCGCCCCAAAAGACTTCAGAGAAAAATCGAAAGAATGTGAAATATTTCGATAGATTAAGAAGTATTCCAGATCGTGAATACTAAAGATTTTGTTTTATTAAATATTATAAACGTTAATAAGTGGACCCAGTTTGCTATATAAATTCAATACCCACATCGTCACAAGGATTCTACCCCTACAGAAGCAACATTCGCATTTCAGCAAATGTAAGGTTGAATCAATAAGTCCGTAGGTGAAGGCAGTAATTAACCGAAATGCGTTCGTAGTATTTCTCAGTATAATGTGGTGTATATAATTGAGAAACCCTTGCTAAATAAGTTTATAAGAAAGGAAATTATGCTGAAAATATATATTTTTGATTTAAAATCGTTAATTTTTTCATCTTTATTGATGCTCCTAAGCATTTGAGATGACCACTGACCCCCGGAAAACACAGGAAAACACAGAAAATATTCGCCGAAATTTCAAGTTGCAACCGTACAATTCGTGTGTGCGTAATAGTGAATTTCGGAATAAAGCGTTAGTTGATGGCAAATAATTTTATTTAGATAATTAACACCATCCCTTAAACAAAATCACATAAAATAAAACTATAACAGAACTAATGACAGCTTGTAACATTATTAAATAAATACATTATATATTAAATAAATTTTTTATTAAATAAAACAATTAGATGCAGTATGTCAATATTATTATTTCATTCGTTGGTTCGATTTTAAATGGCAAGCGGGATTTCTTCTCTATAAAAAAAAGATCAACCAAAGTTTATGTATGAAAATTCAGACAATCATTACTGTTTTGAATAATTGGAAGTTGTTATGACATCAACAAAACGGAAGAAAAAAAAAGATTTAAAAAATTATAAGAAACTACTCAAAACCACTTTTATTTTCTGGGATGAAAGAAGGCTGACCCAAGGACAGCCAATCAAATTCTCATTCAAGTCCATGCCAAAACGCAGAGCAACCAATCAAAACGTCACCTGCTGGACTAACAACCAATCAATGATCAAAATAATGCACTAGCAACTAATCTAGAATCATTAAATATTACAACAAACATAACAGAAATATTTACTAGTGTAA
>OZ010574.1:111214436-111221936 GCA_963932145.1 Acanthosepion lycidas
ACTTGTGTGTGTTTGTGTGTGTGTGTGTGTGTGTGTGCTCACGCGCGTGGGTATGAGTTCCGTTCCTACAAGATATGAACATAAATGCGACATATATACAATTATACAAGAAAGAGCTGGTGTCTAAATGGCACAATCTACATATTTGTTGCTTCTTTGATTGCATCTATCTATCTATCTATCTATCTATCTATCTATCTATCTATCTATCTATCTGTCTGTCTGTCTATCTCTCTCTATATCTATCTATCTATCTCTGTTCGTATCTATCTATCTATCTCTGTGTGTGTGTCTGTGTCCGTCTCTGCGTGTGCGTGTATGTGTGCGTTCGCTCAGATTTGCACATAACTTGAAGCATGAAGTGCATGTGTGTCTATAAGCGTATATAACACACACATGCACACATACGTTGGTAGCAAGATTTCGTTTAAACACGTTTTGTTAAACTCAGGTTGTCGAGGTCTGCCTATTTAATATTTTTATAGCATTTCCCAAGTTTTCTAGTTGTTATAGATCGGAATCAAAATTGTGTTATAATTCTGCTTCCTATCTGTACAAAGTTCATATTTTTGATCGGTATTTTACGCAACTACTTTCAACCGCCTCAGTCATTATCAGGAACAGAATGTTGCCGGTCTGGCAGACATTATACTGTTGGCTCCATCGTTGCATTTTGTTTTTTCTTTGTGGTGGGGGAGGAACGCTACAATTCAAATTCAAATATATGCGTATCGTATAAGTGAAGTCACATGTAAAACTATTTCAGATCGTGACTGTACCGAAAAACATCTGGCCTTTATACGTATTATTATTTTATATCTATAATAATTATTTCAGGTATGCTTTAAAATATTGTTTCCTTGCAGTGAGTGTTCTATAATATTTGGATATTATCAACCTATATTTGTCTTGTGCTAATCTATGTGATGATATGTGTATAAACGGTACAAAGTTTGGATAAGTGACAAGTTAACCCAAGTAAAAGTTTTCGTGCATGTGTGACTAATGTAAGAATTTAATGGTGTTGTACTGATGCGATGGAGGCACGGAACAGTAATGGATAGTGGCTCGGATTGAGAAATCGGAGAACCGAGTTCGAATTCCAGTCGAATCCATTACATACACTTATATGTTAATACCCTTGGGAAAGATATGAATACTCGTCTTCTTCCCCCAAAATATGTCGGGTTCTATAATCTTGGATGGCAACTGGTCAACCGCAGGAAAAAATGGCAATCTACAGCGGGGAAAAATCTGCCTCGTCAGTCATGTATCAAAAGATACATGATCGCCTAAGCGTGTATCACACATGGCACATAACTGACTGATGGCCCAAAAGGCATCAACATTCATAAACAGCAGGTGTAGCGGTTTATTCCTTGTTTCCTATTTAGGACTGGGTTTCCAGTTCCTTCTAAAGTTTTCTCGTTCTATATCACTCCCAGTGCGTCATTATCACTTTGTGTGGGGTGAATTAATTAGAAAAAAGCGACAGTTTTAAAACCGGGAAAAGATTTGAAGTCCTGAGATACTGGTAATAATTATGTTAGCTAAATGGATTATAGCCTAGTGGATTAAATCATTGGTCCGTGAATGTGTTGACATAGTAATAGTGAATTCAACCCGTGGGTCGGGCAGTCTGTACTTGGACTCAGTGAAAACAGGGCGAGCAGTACTAAAATAAGAACTAGACGAGATATCCCTAAACATTGAGAGTGAAACGGGAAGAGTCTTCCCCAGTAGATTAAATAAAGTATTCAGTTCAAAATCCCCCTGTCGATTACCCAGGTGAATACCGGAGGATACAACGACCGAAACATTGTGATAAAACAATTTTGTAATAAATAGTGAATATGAAGTATTCATTGTAACCATTAATTGATTATATCATTGGATTTTACACATTCACACAAAAGCATCCTGACACACAAATATGTATATCACCACCAACAGCACCAGCACCAGCAACAGAATCATCACCAGCAGAACTAGCATCAATTTCCAAAACCGACGATGATGCCAGAGACTCTCTTATTCTCTGTCTGATTTTGCCACTCAATCCCAGCATCTCGTCTCTTTAGCTTCTGCTTGTTTATTTTTCTACTGTCTTTGATATTCCTTGAATAAACAAAACTTCTGATCCACCTATTATCCTTTCTTCGTGACATGTGTACAACTTGCTTCCATTTTTGTTCCCTCGTCACTTCTATTATATGAGATATCTTGGTCTGATCTCTGAAGAAATTAACAAAAAACAGACAACGATAAGAAATACCACACACACACACACACACAGATGCCCCCCCCGCATATATATATATATATATATATATATATATATATATACAGGGGGTTTCGAGGGGGTGTATGTGTGAAAAGAAATTTGACAAATCGGAAAAGTTTCAATGAAAATAGTTTCCGTTTGTCAAATTTCTTAAAAATTTTGCCGGTATTGTATATCCTAGCTTAAAAACATACACACACACACACATATATATATATATATATATATATATATATATATATATATATATATATATATATATATATATACATACATACATACATATATTTATTATATATATGTGTGTGTGTGCCATCTAATATATATATATATATATATATATATATATATATATATATATATCAAAATGTAGCTAGATTCATTTTTTCTTAATTTTTTTTTTTACATTTTCTTCCTTTTTATATGGTTTTCCAATATTCTCTTAATCTCTCCTCTCACTCATTGTTTCTTTTTTCTATATAGCTCATTCGCTCTTTCCTTTCTCTCTCTTTCTCTCATTATCTCTTTCTCTCTCCCTCTTTCTCTCTCTCTCTCTCTCTCTCTCTCTTTTAAACTTTGCCATCTCTCATCTTTTCTTTCACCCACATGCGCTTTTTTCTTATCATTCTTCTTTTCCCCTTTCTATCATTCGCCTTCCGAGGTCTAACGTCTCACCCTGAGCCACTGCAATGATTCCACGTCCAGGTTTCCATGACGACCGGCTTGATGACGTTTCAATCGTCTCGTTGGCATGTGAACCTAGCAAATGAAGATATTCGGGTGACATCTCTCTTATTTTGTTTCAGGTGATATAAGCTAAACTAAAGCATTTGCAATACAGAACATTACATAAATTAATATCACTGCTGGATATTTATCCTTGTCTACTTAAACAAATAAGTTTTTGTCAATTTTATCTGCATTCTTAATCACTAAATCTGTCGATATTCCCCTAAACGGATACACACGCCTAGACCTATAGACGGACATATACACAGATATATATACCTATACACAGACATATATATATATATATATATATATATATATATATATATATATATATATATATATATATAATTACATAAATAATCAGGTGAGAAATTGTCGGTTCCAACCAAAGTAATGGTTATGAAAATTTTATCACTTGAATTATAAAACTTACTTCACATTGTTTTGGAAAAATCAACAAGATTTACGCTTGCTAAAATATGCATAAAAATGCATAAATAGCATTATATACAAATTGCATAAATAGTTTGTTAGTTTCGTAATATAGTTAGTTTTCTGTTTTGGGTATATGATCTAGACGATTTTATTTAGTTCCTTTTTCTTCGTGTTCCCATCACTGTTCTTATTAATTATCCAACATTGTGAAAATAGATCTGCCAAGAAAGATGAAATGTCAGGGTCTGGATGTAAGTCTCCTGTCGATGATCGAGCGATTAAAGCAATTTCCAAACAGTTTATTCTAAGTAAATTAATTTCGCTTTTAATTAGAGCGGCATTTGTTTAGAATTAAATTTAGGATCAGTCTCATTACTGTCAACAACTCGTTTAGGATTGTGTTTCTAGTTTGTTCTAAAGACATCACTTTCTCTTTCACCTTCTCTTTCTCTACACCCTTAGACCCTGGAATTATTGTCTTGCTTGGGATAAAATGATTCTATCTATCTATCTATCTATCTATCTATCTATCTATCTATCTATCTATCGTTTTCGACGTTTGAGTGTCAACCAGCTCAGTTCCTGTTAACCGACAGCCAGACACCTGCACATATAATTTCATCATAGTGGTGAAGGCTTTGTGCAGAACCAAGAACACCTTTTGAAGAGCCGAATACAGAGACTATATATATATATATATATATATATATATATGTGTGTGTGTGTGCGCGCGCGCCTGTTTGTGTGTGTGTGTAACGTGCTTCGCCTTGACCTGTTATATATATATATATATATATATATATAGTGTATCAAAAATACTTTTGCAAACTTTGGGGTGGGGGTTCCTCACACTGAAGCAAGGTCAAAAGTCCATATAAAGATATGTATGCAAATCCTAAATAGACAATCAATGGTTCGGCCGTGTGTGCAATAAGCCATCGGCAAAAGTCCTCCCCTGGTGAGTGATCAGAGGACTAAAGAACCTGCACGTTAAAATGATACCGATACAAATGCTGCTTTTAAAGTACCTTCCATGTAGTATTATGAGATGTTCGATATGATAGGGCCACTTGATGCGTGCTGCTACCTAGATCGTCTCCGACAGTTTGTAAAAGATCCAGCAAGCCAACGATAAACAGCAGCAAAGGTTTTATGACTAGGTTGTCTTCGGTCTAGAAACGCAATTTCATACAACCGTGCAGCCTCGCGTTCATTATCATTCGCGCGGCCGTATGCAAAAATCATACCTGCCTGTTCACGATATGAATGTCCTGCCATTGTTAAACGGGACACTTCTCAGTTAACTCACTACTACACACGTTAAACGCCGAAGACGGACGAGCCACATATGTACACAAATGACAAATTTAACCTAGTCTATATGGCAATAGAGCGCCATCTACCATAAACTTTCTTTAAACTTAATAACTCAAAAACGAAAGATTTGCCGACATATGTTTATATGGACTTTTATCCTTGTTTTGGTGTAAGGAATCCTTCCTCATATTTTGTAAAACTATTTTCGATACACCCTTTATATATATTCATTTAGATCCAGCTTCTCTCGAAGGTGAGGTACTGCCTGGGTGGACGTGGGGAGCTACCGTTTTATTTGAACCTACCCGCACAAAAATGCCGTGGAGCGATGGCTCTACAGAAATGATTGTAAATAAATCCTGTATATGAAGTATGACAATAATATTCATATTTTAAAATGTGATAGATTATTATATGAATAACCTTTTCATAAATCAAATACCATTTTTATATGATGGTACAAACACCCTGGTCGTTATGTGGGATAACATTTCAACGAGTAATTACCAATAATAGCTGTAGGTGTCTTGAGAAATTAAACACAATTTGCTGATTGTATTTTAAGACACGTTTCTACTATTCGATTTTATGACGATAGGTTCAACTTGGATTTTCGAAGAGACACTTTTAAGCGTCTGTTGCTCTATAAATAGCAACATCACAGCAATTACAGAGTCGAAAGAAAGAAGGTGATTAAAGTAGAACGTTGATATTTGATTGGGATAATGAATATAATCGATAGGTCGATTGATTATTTTGTGAATAGATACGTCACGAGTGAAGACTTCGGTTTGGGAAACTTTCTTATTCTGATTGCGTTAAAACAATTTCAGAGGAAGTTATTTTAAGTAATTTGGATATAAACTTTCTATTTCTACTCACATTCCTCTTTCTACTCCTCTCTTGCTTTCTCTTTATATATATATATATATATATATATATATATATATATATATATATATATATATATATATATAGGGAGGAACTATTAAAAGTAATAAAGTATTTGAAGAAAAAATAACTGAATGCAAATCAAATAAAAGAAGCTGAAGGGAATTAAAGAAAGAAAGAAAGAAGGAAAGAAAGAAAGAAAGACAATAACGAAAGAAAGAAAGAAAGAAAGACAATAACGAAAGAAAGAAAGAAAGAAAGAAAGAAAGAAAGAAAGACAATAACGAAAGCTAAACAAAAGGTGAAGGAATGAAATGTAAAGAAGACAGAATAAAAGCAAAAAGAAAGGAGCAAAGAAAAAAGAGAAATAGTAATAAAGAGGGAGAAAAATGCGAAAGAAGAAAGAAAGAAACAAAGAAAAAACTAAGAAAGAAATAATGGAAACGAGAACGAAGAAGAAGAAGAAGAAGAAGAAGAAGAAGAAGAAGAAGAAGAAGAAGAAGAAGAAGAAGAAGAAGAAGAAAGATAGTGTGATAGGGATTTAGAAGAAGATGGATATTTTCTGGATGAGAATGATGTCGTCACGATGCGGGTGAGTGTGGTAATGTTCAGAGTAGTGGTGATAACTGTCCCGGTCATGGTGGTGATAGTGATGATCTTAGTGATGACGTATGTTTGGGATGGTGATGAAGTAAAGAATATAACACATAAAGAGTTGAAAAATAGCATAGATGAGGCAGAGGCAGCAGGAACACGAAGAGGTTGTCTGCAATTTAACAAGAGATTTCAAAAAGGAAAAAACAGAAAGAATAGAGAAGAAAATGAATGATAGAAAGAGTCGTTCGTGTCAGTTGCGCCCAAGGGTCCGTGACTGCTCGATCGCTTCTTCGGTTTGTCGGATATTCTTACATTTTTATTTTCATTTTTTTTTCTTTCTTTCTTCTTCTTCTTCTTTTTTTTTTTTTTTTTAACTAATCCCAATATCCTGGTATACTGTTTTTACGTTTCTGTCCCCACTACACATTTTTTTGTAGAATTTTCCTTTTGGTTGTAAACGCCTGATTCCTTTCTTCCTAAAAGATCTTCAAATTTATAAGAAATCCTGACTAACCTATTAATTAGCATGAAAATAGAAGATACGTATAATTATTAATATAAACATTATATTTATTGGATAAACATATGATTAGACATCATTTTTTAAGCATGGAAATAAATATCCTAAAGCAAACGTGTCTCACGACAGAAATCGAATTTGTGTTCATTTTCAAACTAGGAAACCACTTTCAAACAAACATATTTTACCATTAAACTAGAGAAAGTCATCATAACCCTCCAACGCTCACTTACCTTATTTAAGAAATGCACGTCCATCTTTGGGACATTTCATCGTCTACATCTTCTAATTTCATTTTCGTAGCCGAAATTGGGATGCAAAATTTATTTAATCAATTAATGGATTTTTTTTAATGAAATATTATGTCTTATTACAAAAACGTTATATTTAGTAGAGACATGTGTTTGTGTAGATATTCTTGGTTATATTTTGTCTTTTTAAAAATTTTAACAGTGAAATAAATTTGTATCTACCTTTGCTATGATGGCATCCCGTGGTTTAATGATAAAATACCCTTAGCTTAAAATGTCTGTTCTCAGATTAAAAAGGAAATACAGACTCGATTTCTGTCAGAAGGCACTTTTCCTTTAGTGGGATTTTCTATTTTTAGACATTACTTCACTAATGTGATCTCTTCTCAAACCTGGATACCCACTAAATATAACGTTTATATTAAGGAATAAAACATGATGTTTCAAGAAACAAAATGTTTAAATGGTCTAAA
>OZ010574.1:111226936-111229436 GCA_963932145.1 Acanthosepion lycidas
ATTGAGGGTTTCGGCTCTCGTTTTTGAAACATGAAAAATCTTATGTAGCGAATGAATCATATTTTAAAAAAATAATTATTTATATATATATATATATATATATATATATATATATATATACACACACACAAACACACTTATACATGCAAACACACATACACACACATACACACACACACACACACACACACACATATATATATATATATATATATATATATATATATATAGAGAGAGAGAGAGAGAGAGAGAGCAGGGATAGAGAGGGAGAGAGAGAGAGTTATTATAGTATTCTTACTTTTTTTGCGTTTGATGGTGGATAAAAATTGTCCCTAATGTCCATATTCAAAGGATTTTTCAGCTACTATTTCTTTAGCCATTTTCAAGGCGTTTTACTGTTAATTATTATTAATGTTCTTGAAGTGACCGAAAGCTCTTGGGACAATAGGCACTACGAACAATATTTACACTCCCTTACTGCCATAAAACGGAAACATTTAAAAATACTATAAAAACTGAATAAGAAGTTCATCAAAGTTTTCTCTTCTATCATATAAACGAAACATGGTTGAAAGAAAGTTTCCTGCCCAAACATATATTACACACACACACACACACACATATATATATATATATATATATATATATATTCTGTTTATACGTTATTTTTATAGATACAAATATTTAAGTAAATGCTCTGTTTATAATAAACAGTATTAAATAACATTTACCGGCCTGAATGTCCGAGAAAATTCATAGAAAAATGTGACCTCTGACAGAAATTGAACCTGTATAATACTCGCAACCGTCATATTGCCTTATAGAGCATTTACATAAATATTTATATCTACAAAAATAACCTATAAAGAGAAAATATATTAAATAATTGTCCGATTTAGTCCAGTTCAGACTATTTATAAAGGTAACAAATTCGTTGGCATAAAATCTAAGTAGATCCTAGTAATATAACATATTAAAACTGATATATATTTCCTTGTCAATGCACTTAATTCACTGCTCTATATTAGTCACATAAATCATGCATTATAGAGTAAAATATCCAAATCAAAATTCAACTAAAACCTCTGTTTCAGGCTGAAGAAGCGTTAATATGATAATTTTCAAAATATTTCAAAATATTTCAAAATAATAATAATAATCATAATAATATTAATAATATATAAGTCTGTATGTAAGAACGTATAAATGTGTGTGTGTGTGTGTGAAAACTAAACTAATTTGATTAAATCTTAAGCAACACCACTAATGACTTTTAAGCAAAAACAAATACAAAAAAGAAACACTTACAACTAAACAAAACGTTTTAAGAAATAAATTATTTTGTATTTAAAAATTCTACTATTTTTACTTAATAGGTTACATTGAAATATCTTTCTTTTCTATTTAGTATACCCAAACCTGAAAATGTACGCAAACATTTGATACAAAAATAACCATCTCGAGTACTGTTTAAAATAGAAAGTTGCTTATAAGAAATCGTGTGTGTGTGCGCGCGCGCACGCGTGCGTTTGTGTGTTTTTTTCACTTTTTCTGTTTAATATTGCGTCTTCGGGTTTTTCCTATTTTTCAAATTGTCCAAAATAGACTAGAAAATCCTTTTTCGATTCATTATCTAATCTACACACGTACACACGCGCGCACGCACACACATATATATATTTCATCATTTTACTCCAAGCAAGACTATAAAACCACTAAGACGCAAAGGGCTACTGGGAGTGAAAGAGAATGAGAAAACATTAGAAGGAACCGGCAATCTAATCCAAAACAGGAAACAAGGGATAAACCTCTACTCCTGTTCAATAAATGGGTTAGGAGTGTGAAACGGACGATAGGCCAACCTATCTACTCTTTTTTTCTATCTTTAATTAAACAGAATTAATTACATTTAGCAGCCTGAATGTTCGAGAAATTCGTAGAAAAAAATGGGTTCCTATACGGAAACGATCATTTGGCCTGATGTGCTTTACCCTTCAGCTACAGAGAAGCGACTAATTAGCAAAGTACGAAATTTCCAGAACATTCTGGCCGGTAAATGTAATTAATACTGCTTAATTAAAAACAGAATTTACTTAAATAAATCGCATCTCGAAAAAATAACATATAAACAGAATATATATAAAAGATAATTGTCGGACTTAATCCATTTCATTATATATATGTACATAAATTAAATAAAGTGCATTTCATCTGCAATAATTCTCTCATACATGTTTGTTTAAGTAATATGGACAAGTTCTATCATTTTTTATAGATGTGTGTGTTTGGCTATTTATAAATTGTTGTGGGATGCTTATCATGCCCGACTCGTCCGCCATTAGCTAGTACAGTGTAACCCGGATATAAGAGAGTTGTCGGCACCGGATAAGTCTCTTATATTCGGGTTTCTCTTATATCCGGGTTTGATCTATTTTGTTTAGGTAAGTATGGCTCTAATTTTGGACCAGATAAAATCTCTCTTATATCCGGGTTTCTCTTA
>OZ010574.1:111234436-111241936 GCA_963932145.1 Acanthosepion lycidas
TTTCACGTAAATCTAATCTCAGTGTAACCACTCTCTACATCAGAGCAGAAGCAAAGGGGTTATGAAACTTGAGCCTCTTCTGAAGGGGTAGAGAGAAAAGAAGGAGAAAGACGGCCGAAAAGTGATAAGCGCGGAAGTATCCGAGCACACGACCCGCCCTTTTTTTTTATAAGCACGTGTAAAGGCTGACGCATGCAAGCATTCACTGAGCGAAACAGAGACACGTGTCAGTCCGCTCAGCCAAATAGAAAATTGTTCGATAGGAACACGTGTCGTCTCTTTTCGAGGGGCTGAGAAAGAAGGCAGGAGTGCCCCACCTCTATATTTGGAACCTCACAAAAGTAAATAAACAGATAAATAAAAAAAATAAGAGACAACCTTGTTTTGTTTTTGTTTTTTGTTTGTTTTTTTTTTTTTTACTTTTTTTTTTACAACCATATATTTTCTTTATATTTTTTCATTCATAATTTTTAAGAAACAATAATAAAGGTGATATACTTATTTTTAGTGACTTTGGGCATTCTGTAAGTAAATTAATATGTGTGTGTGCGTGAGTGTATGTGTTTGTGTGTGTGTTGTGTTGTGTAAACGGTGGGAGCGGTTAAGTGTGATTGAAGAGTTTTTTTTGACAAAGACCGTAAGGGTGAAAAGAGTTCGCGCTGAGAAAAAACCCGACTGTTGCTCTTTCGGAGTGTGTCGGGTCGTGTGTTATATGCGCTCGATGGCTTCAGAATCACGGTAAACAATTCCATCAAGTTTGATCATATCAATAGCGAAACGCGTGCTGGTGCGTGAGCACGCGTGCCAAATATAAGAAAAATGTTTCTCTCTTGTGAAAAACGATGGATGATGAGGGGAATAAATTTAAAAAAAAAATGAAGCCTTCGACGCTATCCCCACAGTCTTCCTGGCAAAACAAACACTCCACCCCACAAAAAAAAAAAAAAAAAAAAATCATTGGGTTTTGGATAACTATATTCAAACGATTAGACTTATTTTATCCTTTTTTTTTTCTTTCTGCGTGTTTGTTCTCTTCTTACGTCGGTTTAAATGCATGAACCGTTGATTCAAAACGTGGTTTATGTAGTTGTGGGAACAACCATGTGGGAGATAGAAACTTACTACAAAATGAAAAGGTAACAAGTAATGGTCTGCCAAACAAAGCAGTGTTTTTTGAAAGTTACTTCCCAATATTTCAATGACATATAATAACTATCACTATGACAACAGAAGGGTTCCTTTATTTTTCCCCCATTACTTTTAATAATAATAATAATAATTGGTTAACAAATTTTATCGTTATAAGAGTAACCATGCCGAGTTAAAGTTTTGGGTAAGGCTACATATTTTTTTTCTTTTTTAAAATGTCGTATCCATAGGTGATCTTGACTCTCCAGAGATTCCTTTTATTTATTTTCTGTGAATTGCAATAACTTATTGTAGAGAAAAAAAATAGTGGTTTCCCGTAGTTTTCTCCTGGGTTGTCAATTCAGAATTGAGCTTCTCCTAAACTGGTTGCTATCCAGGCTAAGGCAGCCAATCTACGCTGATATTTAACCCCAAATTAGGGTAGTGTGGTGGAAGAGATGGATTCATCTCTTTCCCAAGGGTATTACTGTGAAGTGAACAAAGAAACGATTCGACTTTCTAATAGTCGTTACACTATCTGTACATCCCGAAAATATGAATTGATGTACTTGATCGTGATCCATTGCTAGAAATTTTGAAAAAAAAGTCCTGTCTCTGGCATGCTATAATTTTTAATATATAAAAAAGAAGATAATTGGACACTCAAACTAAACTATTGACGATGCAATATTAAAAAAAAAACAAAAAAAAAAAACGTTTTTTGTTCAGACTGTGACGTATAAAGCTATTGTATATGTAAAAAAACAAATCTGTCTTCTAGGTTAAAAATGAAAAATATATATTTTGTCTGGAATTTTAAAAAATTAGTCGGGTGACACAATCGAGGCCAGAATATAAGGGGTTTTTTTTTTGTTGTGATGAAGAAAAATTGGTGGATTTGTACACTAAGTCCAGCGACCAGAAAGAAACTTTTTTTTATATTACTGTAGATTAAACAGATTAGAAATATCGTACGCGCAGGAATATACACACATACACACACACAAACACAAAAACACACACGTAGATATTAAATGTTATAAAATTTAATAGTGGGGCCAGGTTTCTAGGTAAATTCATTGTAAATCCGCACACCCTATGGAAGCCAAAACAAACATGCTAATACGAGAGGATTTCTTAATGGATAGTAATATGTGAAAAGAAATCTCGTGCCTATTACACATCTCGACCGCTAAATTTTGTCAGGTTATGGTTATCAAATTGAAAACAAGTGAAAAGCTTATTTGGACCTTGACAGGGGATCCCTAATTACTGGTAGACTTCGAAGAAAAGTCCCTAAGAGCATTGCAACTACATTGGAATACTTCAAAACCCGGGGTTAAATTGAATCCTTTCTGACAATAACATTACCCAAATCTGAGAAGAGCAGAGAAGAAACTTGCCGTCACTTGCTCCCCAAAAGCGCTGCTTACTGATTTGATAAATCAACAAATACAAAACAACAATAACAAATTGAACCACTGACGCCATCACTATAACTACAATAATAATAAATATACATAGTAGCAACAATTAAAAAAAAAATTATAGTATCGAAAAATACATCCTGAATTAGTAGATCGTTGGGGTGTCCTACGGAGACCTTCATATCGTTTCTCGAGGCAATATTCAGTTTCTAGGCGGCGCACAACTTCTTCCCAAATAACATGTTATAGCTTGTATTATATGCAGTTAAATGATACCAGCAGCGAATTATCTGACTTATTGAAGGAGTTGGACTCATGCCTTTCCCAAGTGCATTTGTGCAATGTGAACACAAACTACCATAGACGGAATTTGAAATCGGCCCGCTGATTCCAGTTCCCCTGTTCTTAACCGTTCCGCCAAACTCGCAATTACGTTGACTGAGTACTTGCCACTGACGTCCCGGTTCGAACGCAAGTAACAGACAAAGAATATTTCAAAAGCCACACAACTTGACAATTTTCATAATTATATTTAAACATTAGGAAGGACTAATATCAGCTTGTAAATATCGATAATTCATAATTTTGAAGCTGATAAAATATAGATAATAATAATAATAATAATAATAATAATAATAATAATAATAATAATAATAATAATAATAATAATAATACGGAGATAGGACCTGTAACAACTTTATGGGATTTCTCAATACACACAGAGAGAATAATCAAAGCTAATCGCCAAGACATCGTTAATAGAGACCGCATACACAAAATGTCCCTTCTTATTGATATGACAGTCCCTGTAGGCTGCAATGCATCTTTAAAGACATTAAAAAAAAAAAACAAAAAAAAAATCAAAATACAAGGACCTTGAAATCGAAATCTTAATAAAGAGCAGATGAGAATATCAGCAATTCCATTTGTAGCTGGAGCCCTCGGGTAGATTGGAAAAGATTCCAATAGACTCGCTGAAGGGATTCCTGGTAACCATGTCTTAAAGAAATACAAACAATTCTTCTCACGAGTACAGCTCAAACCTCACGAAGGGATTTATCTATGTAAAATATGTGTATTTTTTTTTTTAATTGCTCAATGGAAATTGTCATGATGCCATTTCTGACTTTAGGTCTCTGGTCGGGACCCAGAAAGAAATGAGTACATATTAGGAATTAAAGGAAATATAATAATAATAATAATAATGATAATATTTTTGGACCTTACCATCTATACTGACAGACATATAAAAGCTAATAGACAAGACTATTGATTATTTTTTACTTTTTCTCGTTGCATATAATTGTTCAGTCAATACAAGGCCTTAGAGCCACTCAAGGTAGTGGGATAATAAATGACGTTGTTTGAAAATGAAAGGTTTGAAACGAGAAAGTAAGAGGTATTAGGTTGGTGCAAAAATAATGACGTAATAATGTCGTTTTTTGACGTTAAAAATATGTCAAAAAACGACATTATTACGTCATTATTTTTGCACCAACCTAATACATATTAAGAGGATATGTAGGATAAATAAAGGCGGACTCTAGGCTGGAAGGGGTTAAGATCCTAGCAATCGGGGAAGCATCCTTTCCGGAGTTTGTTTCAGGAAAGAAGATGTCATTAAATACTACAAAAAAAAGAAAAAGAAAAAGAAAAAGGAAAAGAATGCCTTCTAAAAGATATTTCAGTAGCATCCGATAAAAATCTATTTGTTAAAGAATGACAAAAATAGCAACAAATATAAACATTTTGCAAAAGAAATTGTAAAGAACGAATGAAAATCATATGGCACATTAAATCTAAAGTTATGCCTATAATAATTGTAGCCTTGGGTACAAGCAAATAAAGATATAGGCATGAATATTAAAAAAAAATCCCTGGAAGCTTCTGAAATATTGCACCACGTGGAACCGTTCATCTTCTCAGGAGAATATTATTAATGTAAGGAAAATATAAACACTGTACATGTACAGTGTATCATGTACTGTATCACTTAACAGAATTTGTACAAATAGAATGCATACATTTACTAACTTCCCTAACCCTAAGGCAATGACCCTAGAATGAACTGTACTGAACAGAAAGTAAAAAAAATAGATAATAATAATAATAATAGAGCGTGATTTAAGAAAAGATAAAAAAGAACAAATCAGTTTAAGGTTAAACAATATTTCAATAGAATGTCTGTTTTTCTTATTTTTTCTTTTTTAATTTTTGTTTTTTCTTCTCTTGTTTTTTTTTTTTTATCTCTTCTTAAATCGCGCTCTTCTTTTAACTGGTGAAAAATATTGGAAGAGTTACGTCAATCATTTTGCTTAATAATAATAATAATAATAATAATAATAATAATAATAATAATAATAATAATAATAATGAAATACAAACAATTCCAGTCATGGCTCTCTGATTAGAAATGGTTTTGATAGATTCACCGAAAGAATCTCTGACGTCAAGTCCATGTCTTGTTCACGCAATCACAGCTTATACCCTAGAGTTTTATCTATCTATCTATCTATCTATCTATCTATATATATATATATATATATATATATATATATATATATATATATATATATATATGGTGGAATCTCATGTCGTATTCGACGTATGGGGGTCAAGCAGCTCAGTTGCTAGGAAATGTGTAGTGGAAAATGTCATGATGCCATTTCTGACCTGAGGTCTCTGGTTAGGTCACGAAAGGAAATGAATACACAACAGAAATCAAAGGAAATAATAATAATGATGATTTGGATGTCAGTTTGTCCGATGGCTCCTTGCTGCACAGGACCAATGCTTGTTAACTGGAAATTATCAAGCACACATACTAAAATATTGTGTTATCCCAAAATGCAGCTTCTGTGGTAAATATCAAGAAACAATTGATCATCTTGTATCAGGTTGCACGGTATTGGCACCAACTGAATATAAAACCCGGCATGACAGTGTGGGCCAATATCTGCAACAGGAATACTGCAACTTCTACGGGAAGGAAACTGAAGGTGGTATGAAAACCTCTGTTACAATTTTATGGGACTGCACAATACACACAGACAGAATAATCAAAGCTAATCGCCAAGACATCGTTATTAGAGACCGCATACACAAAAAGTCCCTTCTTATTGATATGGCAGTCCCTGCAGGCTGCAATGTATCTTTAAAGACATTCAAAAAAAATAAAATTGTCAAAATACAAGGACCTTGAAATCGAAATCTCATGAGGAAAACATCAACAATTCCATTTGTAGCTGGAGCCCTCGGATAGATTGGAAAAAAATCCAGTAGACTCATTGAAGGGACTCCTGGAAGTCCATGCCCTAAAGAAATACAAAAAATTCTTCTCACGAATACAGCCCACACCTTACGAAGGGCTTTATCTATGTAAATTATGTGTGTCTGTGTTTTAATTGGTCAGTCGAAAATGATATGATGCCATTTATATTCTTAAGTCTCTGGACGGGAACCGGAAAAGAAATGTGCACACACCAAAAAACAAAGGAAATAATAATAATAATAATAATAATAATAATAATAATAATAATAATAATAATAATAATAAACTTGTTTATTTATCAAATTCGTCCAAGCATCATTTCAAATATATTATTACTATTTCTATTACGAACCATTATCATTATTATTAACATTAGATATAAGTAAATTAATTAGTGGTAATATTTATATTGCTCCATTTTACAAGACGTCAAATGAAACGATTGTGTTTGTTACATACATTAAAAACTTATTAAAGACAAAATGTTGAGTTTATAGTGTAAAAATTGAATACATACATTATAATTTGTACATTTAACAAGTATCATATTTTTTCCATTCGCAAAACACAGATACCATTGGAAAATGCCATTATTAGAACATAGTAATTGTTTATTTTTTTATTTCTGTTCTTCGTATATCTACCTTATGCTTTCAGAGCGGCGTTGTCGATCATGGTTCTCGAGAATTTCCTTTCTTTAGTAGATCTTAGTAAATTTTGTCACTTTGTTATTTCTATTAGACCATTTGTATGCCCTCCATTTTTGCTGTTGTTACTTATACAAAAATATAATTTTCACAATTATTGTTGATGTATAAACTTCGTGGCTTCTCTGGATCTTGTTAGTGACTTTTCATTGCTACCCTTGGTTTTTATGAAAGTTTTGACTTTGTTGAGGTTGTTAATGTTATTCCCAACCATGCATGGATATATAAATACTACTACTACTACTACTACTACTAATAATAATAATAATAATAGTAATAATAATAATAATAAATAAATAAATAAAATAATTTTATTGACATAGTTGCACCATCTGAGAGAAATACTTCCATAAAATTATCGAGAAATTGTCCAAATACGAGGACATGATGATCAAGATTAACAGGTTATGGGGGATGAATACTGAGACTGTCGTACCAATAGTAATCGGATCACTCTGCCTCGTGAGAAAAGGAATGTACAAGTTTATTAACATTGTCCCAAGTAACATCAACATACAAGTTTCCCAGAAGATCGCCCTACTGGGAACATCTCATATACTAAGAAAAGGGCTATCAATTAAATTACAATTCTCCGATAGGGCCTAAGGTCTATAGTTTGAATCCGGTTCTAAAAGATACACAGCAGGAAATATAACATATGATGATAATAATAATAATAATAATAATAATAATAATAATAATAATAATAATAATAATAATAATAAATAATGATGATTATGATGAAGCGAGACAAAAAGTAAATATAAAATTAAAATTAATCTAATTTGCTTTCAGTTGGTTTCATTGACACTGGATTTTTTTTTATTTCTGTAAAATTATAAAGAAATTATAAAGAACTGTATTTGTCAAATAATGGAGGAAACCCTTAACAATTACATTTATTTAGAGTTGGTTAACTGATATACAAATCTTCAAGACATGACAGTTCAAAATGCTGAGAATCATA
>OZ010574.1:111246936-111261936 GCA_963932145.1 Acanthosepion lycidas
GATTCGCAGACAGTACTCTTTCACTGTATCACAGCTCCTCAGTGCGACTAGACGTCTGAAAGCCTCAAGCCAGGACCGAAACTCGACCGATTTAGTGTCAGTCGGAGTCTCTAACGCTAAACCATATATATATATATATATATATATATATATATATATATATATATATATATATATATATATATATATATATATATATATATATATATATATATATATATATATATATATATATATATATATATATATATATATATATATATATATATATATATATATATATATATATATATATATATATATATATATATATATATATATATATATATATATATATATATATAAAATAGGAATCATATTTTTAAATAAATAATTATATATATATATATATATATATATATATATATATATATATATCAAACGTTCGTAAGATTAGAATAAATAGAATATCTAGTGCCATATAAAAAGAAAAAAAATCAAAATAGAAAATATCTAAATTTAATGTCAATGCTTTTGATATTATGTTCGCCATTGTCTGACTTGTAATAATTACAATAACAATGATAATAATGTATGTCAAGATAGTTAAGAAGATGCTGGAG
Organism: Acanthosepion lycidas; assembly: GCA_963932145.1. Lineage (NCBI taxonomy): Eukaryota > Metazoa > Mollusca > Cephalopoda > Sepiida > Sepiidae > Acanthosepion > Acanthosepion lycidas. Next base: position 111,247,539 of record OZ010574.1, read on the forward strand.
ATATGCTGTTATCGCTCAGTCATGAGCATTAACAAATAGACATCTGTGGTTAATATGCAAACGCATGCGTATTATTATCATTATTATCATGACTCTTCTACCGAAAGTTTTCTACGTTCCAAACAAGTAATATGAAAGAAAGACATACGTATTGACTATCACCATGATCATCATTTTCACCATGTTCATCATCATCATGATCATTACACAAGTAATAACTGGCGGCTTTGAATGGTAAATGACAGTAAGTCACCTCACTACTTCGGCATTCTTTCCGTCTCCTTACATAATAATAATAATAATAATAATAATAATAATAATAATAATAATAATAATAATAATATATTTCATATACATCAAATATAAATATAATTATTGTATGTAAAATACGATATATTATAGTATGTATGTAAAATAAAGTATACGATTATTATTATTATTATTATTATTATTATTATTACTATTTTGATTTTTTTTCTTCTTCTTCTTCTTCTTCTTATTATTATTATTAATAATATTTGTAGCAGTAGTAGTAGTAGTAGTAGTAGTAGTAGTAGTAGTAGCAGCAAATATTCGGAGTTAATTTTCCTGAAACAGAATACTAACGATTTTTATAAGATCTTCGAGAGATTACACTTAAAGAATTGAGACAAAACGTAAGATCCACTTTGTTTAGAATATTTGTTTATATATTAAAAAAATGTAGATGAGGAGTAAAAGTCACCATCATCGCCTGCGCGTGCCCGTGTGGTGTGTGTGTGTGTGTGTGTGTGTGTGTGTGAATATAATAATTATATATTGTCTGTACGTGTGTGTATATATAGAAATATATCTGTGCGCGTATGTATGTAAATGATTAATAAAACAAAATAAAACAGTGGTCGATGTAGTGCAACAGAGCTAGTAAATATACATATTATTCCTCACCGATAGCACATCATCGTTGAGGGATATTTCTTAATATATATATATATATATATATATATATATATATAAATATATCGATAGTTAGATATCAACTGTTTTGACAATAAATAACTCTGAAATACTGATTTCTGCGACAAAACTATATTAGATAATCTATAGAGAGCACTCTTCTCTGATATATATACAAAAGAATATAATGTAAATATATATATATATATATAAACATACATATATAAACTCACACATATATATAATTTCATCTAAATTTGCTACAGACTTATTCGATATTTCTTCTTTAATTTTTAAGTTTTTTGTTTGATATTTCGAGCAGTTTAAAAATTGATTTAATTTTGAAATTAATTTTTTTTTAAAAATCTGCACCAAACCTTATTCGCTTGCTAAGTATATTCGTTTGCATTCGTTTAAAAAGATAAATTCGTGTTATTTGAAATATTCATCCTTTGAAATTAAAATATAATTGTTTCAAAATTGTTCATTATAAATTAATATTAATTTAATTATTTTTTTAAATATTAATTTAATTATTTTTATGCATGATAAAATAAAGCATAAAAATAAAATAAAACTCTTCAGTTTGTTATCTGACGTTCCGTAAATACTCCTTTTGGCAAAGGAATATCCCCGATGTCTTTTTGAGAAATGGAAGCAACATTTATTTTTAGCATTAACATCATTGTTTTTTTTTATGTATCGAATTAAAAAACAAAATGTTTTGCAGGTTCTTATTTCCTTGTTTTTTTAGAAAGCGTTTATTTTGGTTCAGAAAGAATTTAATTAATATTCTCGTCAGATATTTTTGTTTAATATCTTCACTTGTACTAATGTATTTCACTCCATTATTTCCCAAGAATATATGTCAATTCACAACTGAGAAATCTGTGGAGGGTCATGATCGCATACGTCCTGAAAAGACATAACATCAAAGAAAACAAAAACTAATTTCTTTACTTATTTATTTATATAAAAGAATCTATTATTGACTAAATTGTGCCCCCAAAATAATAAACGATTATTTCTATTTTTTTTATAATTTATTTATTTATTTTCAGAATTCCAATTTGTCTATTTTATAACTTCCTTTTAGAAAAAGAAAGAGCTGTAAAATAATGAACAGACAAATATTATTCTATTTGTTTTAATTCTATTTTGTTTTTGTTTTGGGGATTTCATTGATCTACAGAATAAAGTGCATCATGAGAAATAAAGTTTATTCACCTGCAAATGACCAGAAATCATACATGTATGAAAGTTGAGTATGATTGCTTCAAAGAATCAGGCAAAAGTAAATGAAACCAAATGATATTAAAAACAGATCGCTCTGAGTTAGGTTAACTATTTTTATTCGAGATTTTCCATTAAAACAAAAATCGTTCTGAACATTCACTGAAAAAGAACAAATCTGAAAGGTATAACTTTTTATGAGATATATAGTATTAAATACAATCTGTTAGCTGGTTATTAATGTGGAATAATATTGTTGATTAAAATCTGTCATAAATGCCTGACTTAATTGTTTATCGGAATGAATTTTCATTGTTCATTTTGGGGAAGAATAGAACAAAACATGCATGGGTTAAAATTGAGAAAAAAAAAAGGAGAAAAATATTTATGAGAATAAAAATTTAGATCTATTTACAAACATAAAAAAAATATCATCTGTGTGCGAATTGTTCTCGCGGCTAATGTTTTAAGTTCGAACTTCGATGGTTGACAAAAATATTATATCTGACAAAAAAACACCGCTTAAAATATAAATATATAACTTCTCAATATGTCTGCCTCTGTCTGTCTGTCTGTCTCACACACACACAGACGCATGCACACACAGATAAAGCAAGAATCATTGTAGCGTTATATTTTTTAAGGATATGATCTTTCAGGACGTAGGGTAACATGGCCATCCACAGCTTCTTTTTCATTATTATCTGTAAATTGCCATGAATTCTTAGGGCAGACATCGAAATTGCTTTCTCCACGGTTTGGAATACAGAGTAGTTATTTTCCTAGACTGGCTGATATCCATGGCTAGAGATCCGACTAGACAACCCTTATCTGGCGATGGAAAATGGCTTCAGGTCATTATAGGCCGGAATTTCGACTCTAATCAACGAATCCAAGCTATGCGCTGATAACCTAAACACTAACATCTCACAAATGAGTATAGATAATTGAAAAATATAAAAATGTAAATATTAATGCACGCACGAGAGTGCACATGCATACACACACACAGACACACACACACATATATACATATATATATATATATATATATATATATATATATATATGCAATACGTTGTATGTTAATTCTGAAATGATGACTAAATTATAGAGCCTCAGCCTCACGATGTTTCTACTGCTATCACAGCAGCATTTGGAACGTTGGTTTTCTCCTAAACTGGTTGGCATATATATATATATATATATATATATATATATATATATATATATATATATACGTATGTATGTATATTTCTAAAGAATTAATGGAGTTCATTTTTTAATCCCACATATTTTATTACTTCCATAAAAAATAACGTTTTATATAATATATATATATATATATATATATATATATATATATATATATATATATATATATATATTATTATTATTATTATTATTATTATTATTATTATTATTATTATTATTATTATTCATCTTCTTCTTATTATTATTGTTTTTGTTATTACTACTTCAAACGTTATTATTTGTCGTATTTGAAATTGACGCCCCATTTTATTTTTATTTTTCTCCGGCACTTGGGACGCAGGTTTGATCCTTGTTGATGAATACATTCTTTAAAAACAAAGAAAAAATGGTCGTCTATTTCAAATACGAGTATCCACTAATAATAACATTTGCTGTCTCAAACATTATTATACTGGAAACTCGTATTTGAAATATATCTCTATGTATATCTATGTCTGTTTTACATATTCTTACAATGAGGTACACATGTAATTACATCAGTTAAACACAATCAAAATCAATGATGGTATATTTCTTAGATTCCCGTAAACCAGGTTAAAAAATCAACTAAGACTTTAAAAGAAAAAAAAAAACAAAATACGATAGAATATGTCAGGTAAAAATATCTACTTCATGAGCGCATTGATAAATGTGTTTAAAAATTTATATTTAACATGTGTTTGTGCGTGAAAAAATAGCGTAACCTCGTGTGCAGGTTGCTTCGAAACAAAAAATTGCATTGAGAACAACAGCAGCAGCAGCACCAAGAAAATCATATAACCATTATGTAAATAAATAAATAGAATCTATGATAAGTAAAAGTGTATATTTACCTTGTGGTCGCCACTGTGTATGTGCCGCCTCTAGTGCAGGCTTTGTTAAGCCACTGAATGTGTTGTTAAATGAATTGTTGTACGTGTTATGGGAGTAAGCTGCAAGAAGACAAAAGATAGATTTATAATGTATATAAATATATGTATTCGATACAGAAATGTGTTAAATATAAAAATAAAATTAATTAGTAATAGTAACAACAATAAATGCTCAGGTGGTCGGATCTAGGCATTGTAACCAAAGAAAAGACCTGTCGAATCGATGTTGTCGTCTCAGTAGATTGCATGATTGGGCTAGGAGAAAAGTTACATAATTGTCGGCAAACATGACCAAAATGTCGCATACTGAGGGAATTTTTTTTTTCGTCATTACTAGAGAGATTAGAACGGAACCGAAAAGCAGAAATGGAATATTGTAATTCTAAGCAATAAATGAATTCATCCAAACACTAATAAAGTTGAAAATACAGAGAAGTAATGAAGACTTTGAATTCATTGTGGTCCGCTGACAGATAAGAGAAACTGACAAAACACACACACAAACGCGGTCACACACACACACACACGCGCGCGCATACACACTATAGTTCAAAAGTTTGAGATCACACCTGGTAATTTTTAAATTAGCCCCAAAAGTAGTTGTTCTCAAGCGAAATTATTATACATAGTTAAAATTGTGATACATAATATTTTATTATGAATTTTATTATGAAAAGATAAAAAGAAATTTTATGATTAAATTTTGTTCTTTATATATATATATATATATATATATATATATATATATATATATATATATATATATATATATATATCCTGCTTTATGGCAGTTTAATTAAATTTATTATTTCATGTTTATTTCCGATAAGCATTCTCGTCTTTTTCATCACAATTTTAATACACACACATATACATACATATATATATGTGTGTGTGTGCGTGTGTGTGTGAGCGGGGGGGGTGCGGGTCGGCGGGGTGTATAGATTTAAACACATTGTATTAAATTCAACCGAAAAGGTCTGAAAGCTGGAGAATTTGTCTACGCTTTTCGCCAGAATGTACAACAATTAAACAGATTGAATTTGATAAATCTTGTTTCAATAAAGACTGACTGCCGACACACATACGCACGCGCGCACACATACACACACACACACACACATAAGTTTTGTTTAAAATTTGGTATATTTATAGGAAAATAATTCACAATATCGGTGATAGAGTGTATTGTAGATATAAACATTGCATGATGATTGCTTAAGGTATGGAATTACCATACTTCATGCTGAGCTACTGTCCCCATAACGTTTACGCACACGCGCGCACACACACACACATATATATATATATATATATATATATGATTATACACACGCACACACACATACATATATATATATATATATATATATATATATATATATATATATATATACACACACACACACACACATATATATATATATATATATACTTATACATATATGACTAGACACACACACATATACATATATTTTTATGTAGCATTTTTAATATTGTTTTAAGGTGTGCTATATTTATGGGATATAGTATTCAATATCAGAGCGCATGGAAATATAAAAGTGAACATTGAAGTCAAAATTCAGAGGCGACAGCATGAGACAGACTGTTGCCTGCTCAGTGTTGACTTCAATGCTCACTTTATATATATATATATATATATATATATATATATATATATATATATATATATATATATATATATATATATATATATAATATATGACAGAATGAAAAATGAGTGAGTGAGAGAGAAATAAAGATGCGTTGGATCCGTACTTATGTTCACGCAACTTATATAAACATTAAAGTGCACATGTACTGGAAGTGACACACAAAATTACTACTTGAGTGGGAATCGAATTAACATTTTATGCGATATTCCCAACATTTGCCCTTTAAAAAAAATTTTTAAAAAGTACATGGGAACTTGAGTACACACATTTAATATATTTGGGCGCACGATATGTATAAACTAGATATATAAAATAAAATAGGGTATCCAAAACTATATAAGTATAGAAAAATATGTATGAAGATTTGTGTCGATGCGCTTTCCTTTAATAATATATCTAGATGTGAACTTATAGGCACATATTCAAAAGTATATGAATAATTTTATTTATCAATAAGTATTAACTTAGCTTAGTTTAGTTAAGCAGTGGGTCACATTGAGCAAGGAAGTTTATTCCGTTGGGCCAATTTAGATTGGTGTAAGAAATTACCTAAGCAATTATTGAAAGACGCATGTTTATCTCATGTATGCAAAGAGACATTCATGTAGGCTCACCAACATTAATATAGATATAGACACACACACACAGACACACGCACACGCACACACACACATATATATATATATTAATAATAAATATATAAATTATAGCTTTTCTATTAGACGTCGAACACTATTTTATAAGCACCTGTACTCAATGTACAGTATATATATATATATATATATATATATATATATATATATATATATATATATATATATATATATATAATCATGTTCAGTACGTCCTTCGTCACAAATTCTAATATTCATTTATTGCGATTTTGTAAAGTTGTCGGGCGTGAAGACACTCTCATATATATATATATATATATATATATATATATATATATATATATATATATATAGATATAGATAGATAGATAGATATGTGTGTGTGTGTTTTATATATATATATATATATATATATATATATATATATATATATATATAACAGTTATTGATCAGAGCTCAATTAGAACAGGAAACAATATTTAGAAGCGCTCAATACACATATGCAGAGCTTTTAAATTTAAAAGAAAATCACTAGATCAGCCTATCACGCTACCTTTTTGACCTATATCGCCTATGGATACCAAGGTAGTATGATTGGCTATTCTCGTAATTTCATATATATATATATATATATATATATATATATATATATATATATATATATATAAACGAAACTCTGTATTGAAAAATAGAAAATATAGAATTGACTGTTTTGTCCTATGAACCGTCTGAATATTGTGAGGCCGCCATATAACAAACTGGGATTCCACATGAAACTTTAAGTCGCGAAAAGGCAGCAATGTTTGACTGTTGTGTTTTTTTTAATATACTCCTTATATTGTCTCTTGTTTATCTATTTTATTCATTTATTTGTTTTATTTTTCTTTATTTTATATTTTACATTTTTTAAATCTTGGCACTGTTTTTATATCGCCATTATTTATTTTACCCCCACAGATTAAATAACGTTTTCATTGTGAATCTGACTGAAAGTTACCTGTATTGACAAGCATCTGATGTTGCCGGAAGGCACAACGCCCGAATTGTTGAGAAAATAACAAAAAGAGAACTCTTTGCAAAAATAAGTATTTTCTCGTTCATGTTGACCATTACGTCCACGATAGAGACCTTCAGTATGTAATCTTTGGTATTGTGAAGTCGATGGCTGGTTGCCTTCTTACTGACGATCCAGGCAATGTTGTCCAAGCGATTCAAGCCAGAAGAGGTAACTGGATAAATTTACGTAGACATAATCGTGTAAGTTCTTAAGCAATCACTAAGTAATGTAATCCTGTTTGTGCGATATGAGTTTTGCTGGAATAAGTAGGACAACATATTTGGTCCAGTATTTGTCCCTTGATGTAAACTGAGGTATTGGTGCTGAAGGTCTTCTGGAAGAAGTGAGGCGCGTCACATGGCCCTCTTTTTTCCCGATCTCAAAGGTCATCTCTGGGTCCGCTCAGTACCACCATTTTTTCCGCCTGTTCACTTTCAAGAAGTTCGGTATCTTTGAGTTATTGTGGGTGGCTTCTAATGCTTCGAACATTGCGCTGTTTTGTTTTTAATTTTTTGCGTTAGCTTGAAAGTTGCCATGTTAATGCAAGTGACACATTTGAAGGAGGAAAATGTCACGTTATTATAAAATTAGGTCGTCTTCCATTTGTGGCTCGCTTAAGGTGGATTCTTAACTACCTGTAGCGACTTTATATATACATATATATATATGCGTATAACCCCATCAAACACACAGATAGATATATATATATATTTATGTGTGTTTGTGTGCAATGTATGAGTGTTTACATATGTTTATATGTAAATTATTTTATCTGTAAACATTAAGTAAAATTATATATGTATATTTGAATGAGTTTCAAATAGACGATGTAGTTTGAATAAAAAGAGTGGTTGGATTTTTTTTAAGGATTGCTAATAATTTTCGGGAATGAAATTTTTTTCCTAAAATGCTCACGGCGCAAATTTAGGGTCGGGAGTACATTTCAAGAATAAAATAGGTGGTTGGACTAATATGTTTCAGGTTTCTCCGGACACACACACACACATATATATATATATATATATATATATATATATAACCAAAATTGAGTGCGAATGGGCGTCAAGAGAGAAAAAGTTTATTACTGAGGCATTTATTTCCGATAATGTTAACGCTTTATTTGCTTGAAATCTAATATTAATAGATTTCCCGCTTGTACATTTTTGTCTCTTGTGTATGTACGTGTACGTGTGGGTGTGTATTTTAATTCGCCAATTATTAAGCCAATGCTGCAAGAATTTGTTGAAATTATATACATTTTCCATGATATGTTTCAGTAATACCATCTTGTTCTGTCTCTGATATCTGATTGCCAAGAAATCATGACAGAGATGGTAAAAAATGTTCCAGTTTCTTTTTTTGTTTTCTTTGATATGGCCTTATTTCAAGTGTTGGTTAATATTTTTGCATTTTTTGTCTGCCTGCACTACGGGAGTTCTTAAAAGTAAGTCATGGCAAAGCAAGTCTATTTTGCCCGCCATTAAAAAATAAATAAATAAATAATGCCACTTATAAAATCTTAACATTTCATGTTACACACATTTTGCTTCTCTTGTTCACTTCTAGTGAGATATACACATTGAAGAGTTCATTCGCACCAGCATCTATTCGCTCTCTTTCACTTTCTCGACAGCCGTTCAAGAAGCTATTTAAAAGCTTAGAAAATTAAATGCATTATTTAATGAATAAAATTAATGCCCGCTTGGAATTTTAGGGCGGTAGACGCGTTCATTCATTCAGCTTTCTTTCTTTCTATTATTCAGTTAATATTTCGTAATATGAAAAAAATGTATATTCGTGTTTTGAATTTATATTTTATTTGTCGTTGGAGCTTTTTCATCCGCTGTATTTGTGTGAAGACAAAAATGGGTTCACGCGTGGTAACGAATGAGTTTCCTTAGGAGTGTACGGCTCTATTGTATAGAGATCGTCCAGTGCGCATAAGACTTAGGAATAAATAGTTACTTCATAAAATAATGACATATTGAAAAAGAAACTGCAAACAATAATGCTATGGAAATGAAATAATAGTAAGTAAATTGAAGATTTGTTTGTAAAATACATATATTTTAAAAATATGTTTTAAATAACGCTTAAATAGAGAGTTGCTAAATATAATATTTATAAAAAATTTCCTTAAAAATAAAACATTTTAAAATTATTTAAAAAAAATTAATATCATAATAAACGTTTGTAAAAGACATCATTTAAACTCTAGATAGGGGATTTTTCAAGAACGCTAATGAAAACGTGCTTAATTCATGAATTAACTTTATTTTTTTTAACTTTAATTTTTTTTTCTCTAATTTATGTGAATAAACATGTTTAATTAGAAACATTTATCAGTCTTTTACTATCCGTAGGAGTTGATCTGTGTTCCTATTTATATAAACGAGATAGTGTACGCGTGTGGTTGGTCGCAAATGAAGACAACATCTTGCTTTATTTCTTGAGTTTTGCGACTCAGTAGAGCTGCATGATGCTAACCGTAGAAAATGGATTTTGTTTTGATTGCGAGAAAAGACAGAAAAAAAGATATATCAGAGACACCGTTTGGTTTTCGTTAGAAACAGAAAGTGTACATAATAAGAAAAAAGAAAGAAAGAAAGAAAGAAAGAGAGAGAGAAGGTCGAGGAGACGATAATGCTCTCATGTGTTCAACTTCTTCAGTGAAATCGAAAACTTTATCAATTTTAATCTTTTACTTTATACCCTCTTACTTCTTTAAATAATAACTTGCGCTCATACTTATGTCTGTTATCGTAATATTTTGTTAAAGTTGCTAAGCTCAGTGATTTAACGATACAACAGGTGAATTTCTACAGGTATTTTTTAGTCAAACAAAACGCAAGGATCTTATACAATCATTAAATTAAAATGTATCATTCATCATAAAATTCAAAAAGGATGCAATTTTCCCGAGTACTGCTAGATTAGTTTATTTCTGTCAGTCAAGAAGCGCCTTTGCATTGTTATGCTTGCCTATATGCTCTTTTAAAAAAGAATTTTTTTCTCTAATATATGTGAATAAACATGTTTAATTAGAAACATTTATCAGTCTGTTACTATCCGTAGGAGTTGATCTGTGTTCCTATTTATATAAACGAGATAGTGTGCGCGTGTGGTTGGTCGCAAATGAAGACAACATCTTGCTTTTTTTTTTTGTTTGTTTTTTTTTCTCTCTCTCTCTTCTTTTCCTTCTTCTTTACAATGATCTTCTTTCAAGAAAGAAGATGGCGTCTCTATTTAATGCGTGTTTGCCGCCATGACAAACATGGCCGACAGCATTGCCCGTCGCGAACCCTGATTGAGCGCTTCAAAAGATGATAATTTTCGTTTATATGACAATTTTTCAGCGCATTTGCTTATTCATAAGACTATTGATCGTTTTAGAAGACGAACGAGTGTAAAAGCGAAGATGCTGCAGGGAGAGAAAGAAAAGGGGAAACATATACATACATATAAGTACACACACAGGCACACGCCCTAACAGACATGTTTGTGTGAAAAAGTGAAATCTATCTATCTATCTATCTATCTATCTATATATATATATATATATAGGTAGATAGATATGTATAAATAAGAAAATATTAGACAATAATAAGTGGTAAGAAAAAGACTTAAATGAAGAATAAAAAAAATGATTTGAAGTATGGAATGCATAAGATAAAATGTCAAACATGCAAAGAAACAAATGCGTGAAACATAAAGCAAAGATATGATGCAGCTGGAATAAGGGATGAAGCAACGAAGAAGATCGAAATCTGAAAGTGTCTAAAGCTCGCATTCTTGCGATTTGATGAGTGACAATTAGCTGGTAATGGTTTTGTCGAAGCGACAAGAACTGTTGAAATAATGCAAAGCAATCGCCACCTGTTCAATCTTGACTTATACGCCTTGGAAATGGAAATACTACTCAGCCGGTGTCGGATGGAAGACTACGCTCATATCTCAACAGGCTTATCGGCATTGGTATCAATAACAAGGGACAGTTTAAAATGTATTGCATTATCTTTATTTTTATAAGTGTGTTTGCTGAAGCAAATTCGCTAATGTTATTTTCACTCGTTCCGCCATTTTGCGCACTTAACTCGAGCCAGGAGACTTTTATATTTCTTCTTTTTCATGGTGAAATTTCATTGAACAAAAGATATATATTTTAAATACGTGATATTTTATCTATTATATTGTATCCTATGAGATGTAGAATGTTAACGAAAAAATAAAACACTACTGAGAATCGAAAAAGTATTACATGTAATGGCGATCAAATTTCTTAGTTGAAGCATTGCTGATTATTAATATTTCTTTCAAAACATTTCTGTAACATTTTACCTCATCTATCAAGTCGCCATTCAATGATTTGATTTGTTTTTTGGGGTTTTTTTTGTTTTTGTTTTTTTTACAGTTTTGTGGGTTATTTAAAGCCGAATGGATTTTTTTTTGGTGGGGGAAGGGGATTGTAAGAATAATTTTTTTTTTGTTTGTTTTTTTATTTTTGCATTAACAAATTTTGGGAGATAACAATGAGTTTTCCAGGTATAAGTTCCACTATTGAACCCATAGCTGAGAGGAGAAGAGATGGATCCATAAATTCCCCATGGGTGTTTGCGTAAGTGAATGTAACAAACTCGAGTATAATTCGAACTCTTCGAGATCTCTCCGATTTCTCACTGCTAGTCATTACACCACCCGCACATCTCGTGATTCCACAATCGCTAACTAATAAACGTCAATCGAAAATAAAGAATAATTTCGCAGGTGTTTTCTTAATTTCCAATTCGCATTCTTTAAGATGATTAAAATTAACCAAAAATCATTATTATTATTATTATTATTATTATTATTATTATTATTATTATTATTGTTATTATTATTATTATTATGTAATATATTGGTTTTGTAGCGAAATAAATAAATCTTGATCCCAGTAATAAAAAATATAATTAGTTATTCTCGAGAGAGTAATTTTGGTCTTAATTTCACAACAGATTGCAAAACAAAACCTACAGGCTCTGTCTTAACAAATGATGCATTATATGCATTACAAAAACATATGTATAAAATTATGTGCGAATTTACTGCTTACTTTTTACATTTTTCAATTATATATTCTCACATTTCAATCACTTCTTACTAGCTTTACGCCATCTGTTATATATACTTTATTACAAAAATCTACTCAGAGTAGAAGAAACGGCGCGTAATCAGAAAAAAAGAAAATATTCTGTCAAAATTTAAACTCGCATTTCACACAAGTAAAGCCCATTCTCAATGGACATCGTTTAAATCATTTCTGCCACAGGAGATTTGATGGCCTAGAGACATACAAATCAGTCGTATTATTACCCACTTCCTTGTTTCTGAATTCTTGTTCCCATCTCTATCTACCTTCCTCGTAATGATAAGAACATCTTTTAATTATTTTTCAATAGGGGTCGAAGAGGTTATTGGCCTAAATTGTTGCTGTAAAAATCAAGTATAACTGGAAAGAGTGAAGTTATTTAAAAAAAAATGTAGATGAAAAAACTATCGTTGTCCGAATTTTTTAGCGGCTTTATTGTCAATACTAATATTCGACGTGTTAATTCGGAAAAAAAGGATGCAAGGGAAAACGATTTAAGATTAAAACGAAAATCGTTTTTCTTCTGACGATTGCCACACAGTAAATCTTCTTGTTTCCAAGACTTTTATTCAGTTTTGCATTTTTACACACATTCCTTAACTCTCGTCTTTAATTCGCCTAGATGATCAACGAATCGATTGACTATACAAGGTCAAAGATAAAGGGATAAACGGAAAAATCAACCCACTGAGAGCACTATTCGTCTCCATCGGCAGTCAACCTCTCATTCTCTCTATTTCTACCCTCGCAACACACACACACAGACACACACACACACACACACACACACACACACACATATATATATATATATATATATATATATAGATAGATAGATAGATAGATAGATAGATAGATAGATAGATAGATAGATAGATAGATGAACCTGTAGTTTAATAATGGAATAAACATTTTACACGTGTATTATTTATTTATTCGTAATCTCAGTTATTGTCAATGCACTGAATTCCGTAGTGAATATGAACCACATAGAACAAACGTCATTCAGTAAAAATTACAGATCAGAATACAGATACAACATAAATATACACAAACGCACACACGCTCAAACACATGCGTGTGTGTGTGTGTATAAAAACATAAATAAATACAAACGGAAAATACATGCACATATGCATACACACAGATTTTTCACTATCTATATTTACAAATTTGTATTATGTATTCAAATTAATATATATATGTATATATATATGCATGTATAAAAATGGATATCTATAAATAAAATAAAATAAAATTAGGTGCTTATTAGAAGGTAAAATGATAATCTAAAAGTGAGTTATATTTTAATTTTGTTTCGTTATGTTTATTGCTATACAAAAAGTTTAACCTCATTTATAAATTAGTGTTTATAGTTTATTTAATTAACTTTATAGTTATCAATTAAGTTTCACTTGTATCAGGATGGTTACTGCATTTTTTTCTTACACTTTTCAATCAAATTTTATTAGCTTACCAGTGTATTAGTTCGGGAAATTACTGTTGAACAGCATAAAATAACAAACTATATATATATATATGTCTGCTAGAATAAATTGTGTCTGCTAATTTTTAACAAATTCCATTACCGTAATATTTTTTTTTTATTGTGCTTTTAAATGAAAATG
>OZ010574.1:111266936-111269436 GCA_963932145.1 Acanthosepion lycidas
TTGTCCTTGTGGACTAGGCTGTCGTGTCCACGGTGTGTTTCCATAAGCAGGATCTGGAAAAAATATTCAAAGAATCAAAATTTGTTAAACATTTATACAATGCTGGGGTATGCCACATCTTTAAAAGAAGGAAAAATGGAGTATCTAGAGAGATTTAAAATAAACACAGGATATAAAAAGTACATAACGTAAAGTGTTGCAATGGTTAACAAGCTCGTCTCACAAGCAGTTATTATTGCAAGAAATCAAACGGGTTGCTCCTCACTTCTGACATTGGCGATGCTTACCTTCGTAAATATCTACCTATCTTATCAAAATAGCTAGTCAGTATCAGAGACCTGTTCTCTAAAGAAGTGATATTGATCCTCACTATGCTCACCATGCCTCAGCAAAGCTGAATAATAATGGTAATATTAACCGTTTCTTTATAAGAAATCATTTGGCATTCATTGAGAGGGCAGCTATTACTGCTGTCGGTTGAAATTTATAAACTCTTGACCGTAAAACATTTTTTTAGGAAATAAGTCTAGTAGCTGTTATCGTTCTTTTCACTATTAATGGGCGTTTCCTTCCGAACATTTTGTTTGAAGTAGTGCGGAATGTCGACATCTTGATTATGTCATTATTTTCTCTTCGTGTTACATATGCTGACCATGTTAGTTGTTACTGCTATTGAAAGTCCCCGAGTGATGTGGTTGCTCTTTTCTAGTACAGTACTTTGTGATTTTGTAATGACAATCCAAAATGTTTGAAGAAGGATTAAATATACTTGATCAAAGCGATTTTCAACCATGGATCCGAAAAAGTGGTGGCATAAAGCTAACAGTTTATCTATTTCTGAACGGGTTTGATACCAAAACGGATATCCATATGGAAGTCTCGAACTAGACTATTTCATTTATTTATGATTTGAGTTTTCAGGTTATTTTTAACTAGATAACAAAAATAAAAACAAAAAAAAATAAAATAAATACGTATATCTTGCAACCCTAAGTCTTACATATATATTAGGTTGGTGCAAAATTAATGACGTAATAATGTCGTTTTTTGACGTTAAAAATACTTCAAAAAACGACATTATTACGTCATTATTTTTGCACCAATCTAATACAAAGTAAATGCTCTGATTATTCCAAACATGTCATTTGACCGTGGATGTGCTAGTCTATAATAGTACCAGGTTCAATCGTCACTTATGGTCTTCTGCCAAACTAAACTTTTTCTCTTTTTATATGTCATGTCCTTTCAGAAAGTGGGTGATCATGGTTCTCCATAACTTTATCTCTTTTGTAATTCTAAGTAAGTTTTATTTACTGTCCTTGATCAGCTATCCATTCACAGAAACTCGTTAAACAGATTAATGGCTGGTTTCCTCTGATTTTCTTGCTTTCATTATAGCCAATGAGTATTAATTTCTCCACACCTTCATTCCTCATTATATATCCTATAAATTCCAGCTTTCTTACATTGTAAGTATAAGTTTTCTTGCAGTTCCTATTTTCTTTAAAACTTCCACTTACATACCCATAATATTCTCAGCATTCATCAGTAAAACAACATCACTGTTGCTTCAAGACTCTTCTTCATCAGTGAGAAGATTTCCAAATATTTACTTCAATATAGGACAGTAGATGGTTTATCGTAATTCAGTATTCTTCTTAATTTCTAACGATTTTTGTATCTCTTAATAATTTGTTAAGTTTCTGAAAGACAACTTTTAATTTTACTATTCGTCATCGGATTTTTAAAACACACTTTTCATTGTTTGTTATTACACTATCCAAATAATTAAATTGTTTGCATCTGCTTGATTTTGACGCCCCCAGTATGTAACGCACACATTGATCATTCTCTTTTTCTGTCATCTGTACATTATGTCTTTTTATAGTTAATAGTTATTGTTCATGCTTCTAGACGAAGCTAGCTTAATGAATAATAGTTATTTTGGATATCCCACCATAAAATTAGCATGTTCGCCTCGCATACAATTTCTGCTGTAATGAGTTCGATTCGCACTGAGCTCTATATTTTTCGTTTTTTCTTGCCATATCACGTTGAAATACTGGTTCTAGTATAATCAACGAGCTAGGTCAGTACCGTTTGGGAATACCAGGTGTTGTAAGCTTAGAGAATGTTCGGGTAGTGTGATGGATAATGGCTTAGAATTAGAAATTGGGGAGCCGAATTCCAATTCCAGTTGGGTTCGTTATATTCACTTACACGCAAATACTCTTACGAAATGTATTAAATCCACTTCTTCTCTCCCCAGCTATGGGTTAAATAGTAGGATGTGTATCAGTAAATCATTATTTTCTTCAAAAAAATTCTTACAATCTAAAAATATTTTTCTGGCTTTAAATAACCTGTAAAAGGTTAAGAAGCCGTAGAAAACAAAAGCAATCAATCGCTTTTTGTTAATAACAAAAAAGTAAATAGCTAATGTGTTCTTATTGAATCCATTGCTATCGTGGCCGTGGACCAGGCTAAGATGATATTTATA
>OZ010574.1:111279436-111294436 GCA_963932145.1 Acanthosepion lycidas
AAGAAGAAGAAGAAGAAGAAGAAGAAGAAGAAGAAGAAGAAGAAGAAGAAGAAGAAGAAACTCGAGAAAGAGACAATGGAAATAACGAAAATGCGAATCCAAACAGAAAGATGGCGATGAATCCGAATCTACTTTAAACAATAAAGGCAATCATCCACCCAATATCGTCTCTAATGACAAACTTACTGAGGCAATTGTAATTTGCAGGCACTTAGTATGCCCAGATTGTTAGTGGCAACAAAACGATTGCGTATGAAGAAAGCAAGTGAGAGAGAGAGAGAGAGAGAAAGAGAAGTTGAATGAATGTAAAATGAATGAGTAAAGCAGACGACAAAAAATTAAAAGGGATGAGGGTTTTGTGGCGGGATAATTTCAATGCACAATGTTTAAAGTCATGTCATGATTAGTCTCATAATTATAATATTTTGACCTGATTTCCTTCTAGGAAAGGAAAAAAAATCAAAAAATCAAATGGAAAATTGAATATAAAAATATGAAAGAAAAAAAAACGATGAGCTGAAATGAAGGCAACTGAATATTATATCCGTTGGCAACAATCCTAACGACTTAAAAATATCAGGCTTTAGTTGAAGTGTTTTCATTCTGCAAAACAATAGAACTCTTTTGCGTTTTAACAAGGTGAAGCAATAAAATGCGTGCAATAAATATCACTGATTTTGATATCGACTGAGATAGAAACTGAACTCGGATAGGGTTTTCAGAGTCAAAAACTTTTTTTATTCCCCTTTCCAAATATACAATAACACCGATAAATATATATATATATATAAGCCTTTTTAGCCTTCATCTTTTATAAACTCTTATTTTGGTTACCGTAGCAAATAGTGGCGAAGTATTTTCTTTTCTTTTGTTTTACTGCTTTTTATTTAAAAATGTCCTAAAGGAGAATAAATCTATACTAAATACGTTTTCTCCTATTCGTTAAACTATACATTTAAAGACAAAAAAAAAAACAAAAAAAAACTGACAGGCTTTCACAAATTTCGTTATTTTTTTAATCATTTTAATTTAAAATCTCGTGATATCCGCTAACAATTTCTACATCGCGAACCGCGGGAAATCGGTGCACTATATATATATATATATATATATATATATATATATATATATATATATATATATATATGTCTGTTTGTCTGTGGTCTGTGTGTGTAGAAAAGAGCTGGTCACTCGTATTCGAGGATACACGTCTATTGGGGGCTGGGTAGACAATCCCTATTGCAGACGCTCGCTCGCTCGCTCGGTGACATTTGTGTTTGTTCAACACCCACGGACCCAATTTATGGTTTATACTACTACTATGCTGAGCAGACCTTAGTTACAGTTTCTGGAGAGAGAGAGCGTGTACTACGCGCCCTTATATATATATATATATATATATATATATATATATATATATATATATATATGATAATATAGTTTTAAATTATGTTATATGTATCAGTTAAAGTGTTCAATATCAGGGATATAGCGTATGTAAATAAAAAAGTGGGCATAGATATCCACACCTAGAGGCGACAGTGTGTTTCATGCTTAAACGCATATTCATGGCCTGAAGTGTAGTGTGCGTATATATATATATATATATATATATATATATATATATATATATAAAGCTTATATCAAAACAGTCCAGATTCGAATCTCGGTAGTGGATGTGTACTGCTGGTGAGTCCAAAAATAGGATGAAACGGCCGTCTGATGCTTTCTGCATTTTGTTGAGGATTCTTCAAGACTCGATGAATTACTATAATGATTTGCCTAAATCCCCAAAATTCTATTACTTGTATGTCCTTGCTTGACCCAGCTAATTCTATTACTGATATATATATATATATATATATATATATATATATATATATATATATATATATATATATATATACTAGACATGTGACATATGGCAATATCAAGAGAGAAGATAAAGGTACCAAATCCCTTTCATGTCGTAGGCGGTCATGGCTTTCGACAGCTTTCTCTCTTTTGTTACTCTAAATAATATATCTATTCACGCATACTGTTTTCTCCTGTTTTTTCCCTGTTTTTCATCAGTGTTAAATTCTCTACGTGTTCTTTTCTTTTTTCATTATGTGTCCCAGAAATTTCATCTGTCTCTTTCTGATTGTAAATACAATTTACCTAGTTGTTCCACTTTTCCTTAGAACTTCCTCGCTGTGTCCAGTAAGGAAAATTTCCAGCATTCACTGCCAGAGAAGGGATTAGCAATTTAGCACATTATTTTTTTTATTTTAACGTCATTTTCCTGTGCCTTACTACTTAGTTTCTAGAAGGCATTTTAAATCGTTGTAGATAAAATACACCTAAAAAAATTTTTTTAAAAAATGCCCGAAGGAATTTAATTTTGTCTGACGTATTTTTTTATTTATTTCTCGAGATGCATGTTGCATCTTGTCATTAGAATCTATTTTGTACATTTTTGTCTTTTCGCCTATCTTTTAATCTCTTTAGTTACAGGTCTGAATTACTTGAAGAGAGAGAGGGGGAAGTGGGAGTTATAATTCATCCATTTATTGATTTCCGTTGTAGAAACTATTAGAGGTTTACCTGTCGTAATTAAAAATATAAAGAGATCGAGCTGATAAAGAAATCCTGGTATTGACACCTGACATGCACGTTCCCGTGTTTGTTTTCTGAGCACTGGTTTCGTATGATATGAAAATTACTCAATTCTCCCCCGTTCTCTTGTTCCTTTGCTGATACCATTAATACGAGACCTTTATATCCAACTCTGTGATTCTGTTTTAATGAAATATTAAGACGAAGGGACGAAAAACGATATTCAGACTCCATACAACACTTCTTTTTTTTTCTTTTTTTTAGAAAAGCCGAAGAATGTATCAGCCAGCGATAAAATATATGGAACAATGCAAATACTTTACCTCAGAAGTACTATAAACAAAATTGAAACGAAATTGCTTTAACGCCTGTAGAACTCGAATAAAAAAAAAACAAAAATACAATTTAAACGAACTGAGATAAATGACTGTTATTAAATGATCGAAATTAATCATTCTTTTTCTTAGTCATTAATCGATTATGGAGAAATTCAGAAATCCAGAATTTTCAAGTATAAACCGTCGACAAACCTTTCTGATGCTGCTTTCGGAGATGTTGATATCTGCTATGCGCAATCTAGTACAACACAAAATTAAATAAATAGATATAAAAATACTATACTATTCCAGACTTCTGCAGAGGAAACCTTGTTATAATGGCAGACTGGTAAATTTATACAGACTGTTTTCTAGTTACAACACATACGAGTTAACGACGATCCACAACTTACGACTGTTGGGAAATAACTAAGTATATGTGTAATAATAATGTTGTATTGGTGGAATAATTGCACCATAATGAAAGCTCTGTAACTTAGCAATTATATTTTTTTTTTAAATCGCGGATTTATCACTGCTTATTTCTCGCTATATATGCTTATTTTTCTCTTTCTGCAATATTATGTTTTTCTCAAATCTATTATCATAATTACAATAGATTAAAGTGTCACACAACATTTTTTATTATTTTTTTATCATTATTTTTAATGTTTTAAAACCAACAAAAACAAGGAAATGGATATTTTAAGACAGTGAGTTTAAACGACACATTAAAATTAGCGTTAGGCTGTTGATGGCCGACAGCTTTTCCCGCTTTAATATGTATGAATTGGTATTTCTAAGGAAAGATAGTGGAGAAGTTTTCCTTTGCTTTCTGTATGACTTTTAATTCTGAGTAACCCTTCTCCTACAGAAACTGCTACGCCATGATAAGGATGGCAGTCTATCCTGCTATCTATAGATTTGCATAATACGAACGATCAGAAATTAAACTGGAATCTGACATTCAAATGTCAGCATCGATAAGCTGTATGATATGTGAAGTTTTATACGTAATCATATGTCAGGTGGTATACGTTATTGTATGTGAGTTTTTATCATATATAAGATTGTATACGTTATCATACATAAGGTAGTATCATATGCGAGGTTGTATAATATGCAAGGCTGAATATGTTATCATATGCGAGGTTGTATCATATGTAAGGTTGCATATGTTATAACATGTAAGGCTGTATCATATGTGATGTTGTATACGTTAGCATATGTGAAGTTGTATCCTATGTGAGTCTGTATCATATGTGAGGTTGTAGTGAGGTTGTATATATTATCATATGTGGGGTTGTATCATATGTGAGGCTTATTATCTTGTGTTATATATCATATATTATTATCTTGTCTTATATATCATATATTGGTCTGTATCATTTGTGCGGCTGAATACGTTATTAGGAGTTAGGTCGTATCATATGTGACGTTGAATATGTTATACAAAATTTCTTCATAGTTGTATATTTTGAAGGACTGTAACAGCTACTGACTTGAAAAAATACTCTCAGATTTACTCTTAAATAAGAGCTAAGTTTATGCATAAAATTTTTCAAACTTGAAAAAAGTTATTTTTCCCTAATAGGTGGTATGTTTATACAGAATGAGTATTATGAAGAAGGTCGTTCAGGTCGTCATTCAACTTAATTCACTCTTGAAAATATATTTACCGTAAAGAAAAAGGTTCTTGAAAGGCATTACCTTTCAATGCAACAACTGCCTGAAGAATTATTCTTTAACTGAAAAAAAAACTTCTGTAAAACTGCTTCTATTAGCGTGTATCAGAAGTGTTTTCGTTTTTTATAGACCATTTCTCCAGACTTGTAATATACCCATCCATAACAACACTCTTATTTTTCATTATTATTATCATTATTATTATTATTATTATTATTATTATTATTATTATTATTATTATTATTATTCAGCTGTAATTTTAAAACATGTTATAATGGTTGATACAAGCATTGAGATTTTGGCAATTTTAGGATATTATTTTAAATCGGATTTCGAAGACGACATTTAACAAAAGATGCAACTGTACTTAACCATACTACGGAAAACTGTTTATTTTATTTTATTTATTTACTTATTTTGATAAGATCACCCAATACAAGGCTGAAGAAACACTAAAAAGAGAGGGGCGTTACTGAATAAGGTGTATGAAATAAATGTAAGAGTAGAAAGTAGGAAGGGAGAATCATGTTGATATGGATGATAGCTAATGATTGACCTTTGGTGTGAAGAGGTTAAGATTGTAGCGTTCAATGAAGCACCTACCAACGTGGGGGTCTGACCCCAAAACAGCGGTTCTTCTGACCTTTTACAATCACTTTATCTCCTTATTTTTTTATTCATTCACTTAAACTCGTGCAGTAAGTTACTGTTTCTCTGTTACTGGCATTTTTCGCAACCACTATGGGCCTTATTTCTGTGTTCCATTTCCTGTCACCCTACCAAGGTAGATCATTCCTGTGCCTTCTTAATTTTGACGCCCCCCCCCCATATGTAGCTCACACTTTGAACTGCCTCTTTTGCAGACAACCACGAATTCTGTCTTTTTACAGTTACTGTTACTTAAGAGAAAAAGGTTTTTCAATATTGTTATTTTTAAGAGAATTCTAAATCTACAGCTTTATTAGCTTGGTTGAACTTGTCAAATAGATTTTATTGGGTAGTATTCAATATTTATATGAATCTGGACTATCTTCGTAAAGAAATATTTAGCAAGCTAGTCATGCAAACTATTAATGCTGCAATGAGTTCGATGTTCCTCTGGTGCCCAACACTTGTTGCATTGTGTTCTATTAAGCTAGGATTCGTAAGTATTCCTGTAGAGCAGTGGTTAACAAGCTGGTCGCATGTTCTCTTACCACTATTTTTATTTGTCACATCATTTTCAGTTTTATTCAGCCGTAAATTTGCTAAAAAAATGCACCAGAGATGAATGCTCATTGGATCAGATTTAGCGCCTTCTCATCACTTCGTGGAACCTCATGCTGATTCATTATGTTTCAGGGGGTCGTATTCACCATACTTGGTCAATTGCGGGTTAAACCCCATAATTTGGAGGTTTTGAATTCAGAGTTGTCCTTCTCCTTTACACCCAAGACTGTAGAAACCAGTCTGTCTTTCTATTTACCAATAGCTTTTGGAGAAAAGATGGGTTCATACCTTTTTCCAAGGGCATTTATATGCAAATGTATTCGACGAATTTGACTGGAATTCGAACTCCGCTTCCTCGATCAGAACCGCTATTCATTATTCCCCTGTACTTCCGTAATTTTGTTATAGATGCTAAATGGACGC
This sequence comes from Acanthosepion lycidas, assembly GCA_963932145.1. Taxonomy (NCBI): domain Eukaryota; kingdom Metazoa; phylum Mollusca; class Cephalopoda; order Sepiida; family Sepiidae; genus Acanthosepion; species Acanthosepion lycidas. Next base: position 111,285,670 of record OZ010574.1, read on the forward strand.
ATGCAGACATCTTAACTAGTAATGCTGGATAAGTGTTCTAAACTAAACTACATAACTAAATAAATGCAACTCACCATGGAATATCATTTTACTCACTCGAAATTTATGCATATAAGTTAAAAAGCTCGGCTCGAAATTTCTATTGACATGATATTTGACTTCTTTACAGCCATTATATTAAATGGCTTACGCTGGCCTCCTTGAAAAACAGCGTTTTATATATTTTATTTTATTTATCTCTGATTTATTTGTTTTGTAAATTTCCGTTTTAATTTCAAAACAGTTCCATGTCCTGTAGCGACGTCAAAACAAACAAAACCGGTCAGTACCTAAGACGAAGAGAAAATACGCTGTGAAAGAATAACGACATGAAAATGATAAAATAAAAGAGGCTGAGAGAGCTTAATAGACATTATTAATATCAGCTGTTTACGTAGAATCAATTACTTGCTATTTTCAACCGTGGTCTATCACTGGTCGGTGTTGGGAGAAAAAGAATGACTTTTGGGTTAAACGATTCTGAGGTAAATTTTTACTAGATGGTTGTCTGCTTAAGGCAAAATTGACATATATATCTTCAATAGCGCGCACGTACGCACATACACACACACATGCACATATACATGTGTAAATATGTAAAGTATGTCTGTAAAAGGACAATATGAATAAAGACAAAAGGAAATGTTATAAGGTTATTTTTTCTTTATTCATATATATACCATATATATATATATGTGTGTGTGTGTCTGTGTGTCTCTGTGTGTGTTTCTGTGTGTGTCTCTGTGTGTGTGTGTTATATCTACCTACAAATGAATATCTGCATACAAATGCTTCTGTATGGATGTCGCACGCGCATTTAAATATTGACTTAATCACATTCACACAGACGCGCTCGCGCACACATACACAAACACACACACACAGACACACACAATGGATTTTCCGACTATTATTTTAATATATTTCCCGTTTATACATTATTTTTATAGATATAATTTGAGTAAATGCTCTTTTTTATTATTAAACAGTATTAATTACATTTGCCGGCCTGATTGTTCGAGAAATTATATGCTTCTTCGATAGGAAACGAACCTGTAACCCCAATGCATTAATTAATTTTTGTATTAAAAAAAACAGCATTTACTTAAATAAATTATATCTATAAAAGTAACGTAACTCTCTCTCTCTCTCTCTCTCTCTCTCTCTCTCTCTCTATATATATATATATATATATATATATATATATATATATATATATATATATATATATATATATATATATATATATATATATATACTAGAATAATTACAATTTATATATACATATATGTGTGTGTGCATGTGTGTGTGTCAAACATATGCGATACTTTATATTTATGTGTGTGTTTGCTTTGTACAAGGTCACAAATGTGGAGGACCACAGAAAGTCGAAATCATTAGAGTAATAATTTTCATCGAAACCAACGTAATAATCATTCCCCCGTGGCAGAGCGTCCGCTTCCCTTCAATTCAGTCGTGTGAAATATATATATATATATATATATATATATATATATATATATATATATATATATATATATATATATATATATATTCTCGCTCTGTCTTGGACATAGATCTCTACCTGAATTTTATCGGAAAGAGAGAGAATATGTTGGCATATGCGAATGTGAAGTGATGTATCTCGATTGTAAGCCTTGGAAGCCATGCTGCGCCGCTGAAAGCAATCAATCTACTCGCGTCAGCCAATCAGTGGCTTGAGCCGTGAGTCTGATCGACATCAGCTAAATCCCTGAGACTCATATAAAATGTGACGAGAGACGTCAGCGTTCCAGTCATGTCGGACTAAATCTAAATGGTTCAATCCCGCGGACGAGGCGCTCGACTCAAATAGCCTGGAAAGGTCTTTCGGATGGTCACAGCCTTTCGTCTACAATGGAAGCCGATGGGAAATTAGAGCTGATCACCGTCGTGTCTGCTTGCCCTTCTTTTCTCCCTGAAGTGTGGAGATGAGCTTGAAAGGCGTTGTATTCAGTAAGGCGTCCGCGAGTTCATCTGCTGGATGGAACGGCTCAAAAGAAAAATAAATTAGTGTTTATAGCATCGCCCAACATTTTCATCAGCGCTCGACTGTACAATAGGATTATTTGATGTAAAGGACGTTGTAAGTAAAGGATTGAATGGCGGTCGAATAAAATGACATCGATACAGAATGAAAGAGAAGAAAAGGCGAGGGCAGATAAAAAGGTTATCAGCTTTGTTTCTTTGAGAATGGAGCAAAATTTTGGAATGGAGATTATATTTTCATTTACATACACACACGCACGTATATATATATATAACCCGGATATAAGAGAGTGTGACCCGGATATAAGAGAGTTGCAGGGAACGAAGAAGGAGTCTCTTATATCCAGGTTTCTCTTATATCCGGGTTTGTTCTATTTTATATACATTAACACAGGCTCTAATTTGGGACCAGAGAAAATCTCTCTTATATCCGGGTTACATTGATATATACATATATATATATTATGGAAAAAACTATGGCAACATGAGAAAGCGTTTGTAGGACTCATTTCCTCCTTTAGCACTTCCTCAGACTAAATAAGCGTTTTCGGCGGTGCGACTACACGCACGATGGAAGAGGGACCCTGAAAATTTAAATTTGAATTTTCTTTTATGCATATGTGTTTTTCCCTAAAATTGTTCCTGTTATATAAAAAATAATATATATAGTTTTCCCATATATATATATATATATATATATATATATATATATATATATATATATATATATATATATATAGCCAAACCGAGAGAGCCAGACAAACCTACCAAGGTTTCACCTAAGCGGATCGTTAGGGAAATCTGGCTAAAGAGGTAAAGAAAACTGTATACTTATAGGAGATAAACAAAATACCAAGACCACGTGACCAAACATAAAAAAACCCCAACTAAAACAAGTGGGAGGGTGGAGAAGAAATTTATTCGAACTACTTAAAAGGGATGGTGTGATTTTGAGATTTTTAGACCAACACGGGCAAAAACGATTAAACAGCTATATAATCCGGGGAGACGAGGCCTAATCCAATAACCAAGATCTTCTATGTCTGCATTTGTTTAGAATATCTGGTTTTGAATTTAATAAATCCTTAGGTTCCTTATATAAAGCTATGGCTAATTTTTCCTCTAAACATAGCTTACAGAATTTTTGACATGATTTATATTTAGAACATTTTTTTAATATTTCCCATTTGGTCTTGATCTTTTGTTTATCGCCTATAAGTATACAGTTTTCTTTACCTCTTTAGCCAGCTTTCCCTGACGATCCGCTTAGGTGAAACCTTGGTAGGTTTGTCTGGCTCTCAAGGTTTGACTAGGTCTGCTCTACTTTTGTATTGAGCACTTTTTTAGTTAGTTGATTACTCGTATCTGTTTTTTTGCTTTGGTCTTTGAACCTGTATGCTGTACGATTATTTATGACAGACGTTCATGTTCCTAGCTCTTTCTTTTTTTAAAACCTTTTTTTTCCTTCGAAATTGATTTGATCATTAGCAAATCAAGAAACCGAAGGTTTTCCGAGACGAGTGTAGTTACCAATATATATATATATATATATATATATATATATATATATATATATATATATATATATACCGGGTGTAACTAAAAAATAAATTGAGTTTTGTTTTTCCATGTTTTCAGTTAAAACATTTAGCCATCTTTACACTATGTGTCGTAAGAATCACTGAAAACCCCTTTGAGTTATTCAGCTAGAAAAAGAATAGGTTAAAATCATTGCGTGTCAGCCCCACTATGACCTCCCAACTGAGCAGTGGTGAGAGGAAAAAGATCATTCAGGCCTTCAGTAATGGTATCAACATTCATATTCTGGTTTCCATCTTCAAAGTCCATTCAAGAACCATCAAGATAACGGTGAATAAGTTTTACAAAAGAGGGAACAGTACAGAGAAAAACTACATCAGAAGGTCACAAAAGCAAAAGGGATCATCATTTCAAGTTAGAGCTAAATACATTCGTCAAGTCCAATAGTGTTATAGAAATCTCGGAAAATTCCAGTAAGATATCTTTAATCATGTCTCAGAAAGGACGGTTCAAATTTAATCGAACAATTGAACCATTTTGAAATCACACGATTTGGACAATTTTGCTTTTGCTATTATATATATATATATTTTGCTTTTGCTATTATATATATATATATATATATATATATATATATATATATATATATATATATATATATATATATATTGTGTGTGTGCGTCTGTGTCTGTGTGTGCAAATATATAGAAAAATAGGAAAGAACCTTTAGGTTAATAATCCGAAGTTCTTTAGTATTTTTGTTTTATTTATTTTTTAAATTATTATAACACACACACACACACACACACATATACATATATATATATATATATATATATATATATATATATATGTATATAATGTGAATCAGAAAAATATTCTTAGTATATTTTTTTATGTTTTTTCGTTAGTTGTACAATAATTGGAATCAAAAATTTTCGGTTGCTTCTATGACCTGGGCTAAGTTTCAAATCCAACGGACGTTAATGACCTCCATTCCGCTAGCCGTGGTAGCCGACAAAGACTTTTATTGCCTCTTCCTTATTCTTTTTTTACTCATTATCAGTCCCTTACTCCTTACTTATATAAAAAAGGGAGATGCGTAGCTTCAAAAGCCTTTACATTTTGTTGCATTCGTGTATTAATAAATTTTACATGCAATGATACAAAATAAAGATTATTTAATAATAATAATAATAATAATAATAATAATAATAATAATAATAATAATATTAATAATAATATCCACCTCTCTCTATATCCAAGTATCTATCTAGATGTCGCATTATTTACAAGGGTTTTAATTCATTTTTATTATACGAGGAAAGATTGTCCACTCTACCCTTCGATTTAACTAAAACCTTAACGACACGTTCCTGATTATTGTTTATAAGACGGCATCAGGCACAAAATATGTAACATTGGATAAAGATCAGACATATAACAGAAGCAATCGCCTGTTTAACAAGCTTAGAGTCATCGTTATATTTAAAACACTTCAGATTAAACAAAACTATATGCAACTCCTTCCTATTCAAACGGTGGAATCATAAATGATAACTAGTGATTTGGCCTTTTTACAAAATTGTTTTTTTTTCTTTCACGGAGTTTTAATGGAAAAGGGTTTAAAGTGATGTGAACTAGTTCGGTCAAAATAAATAAAAGATTTTTTTTTTGATTTTTGAATGGCTTTGGCCATAGCAATAGTTAGTCGTAATAGATTTATATTAAAAATCGAATCATTAAAACTTATAGTAGCATAATTCTACCCACAACGATTTAGTAAGCGTAGCGTAGACCTGGCACAAGGAGCAAATTACGGAGCACCCAGTGAGAATGTAACTCAATACTCAAATCAAACTTGCTAACCATTACACTACCTCGATGTTTCACACACATATATATAAACAACATTTAACTCATGCATAATGAACAAGTATTGCTGATAGCCCCTGAAGAGTGGATGGACAGGTTCGCCTACGAAACTCTGTAGTCGGGATGCTGAAGGTAACATCAATTTAAGTGACAAACTTTTACTTAACTTAATCATATATATATATATATATATATATATATATATATATATATATATATATATATATATATGTTGTGTGTGTGTGTGTTGTTCCTACTTCGGTACAGATGTGCATAGAGATTTATTCTCTTTTTTTTTCACTCTCTCCTTGTTTCGTTCTCCTTATAACACCCCTCTCTGTGTGTATCTTTCTCTCTCTTTGCCTTTCTCTCTCTTTGCCTTTCTCTCTCTTTGCCTTTCTCTCTTTCTCTCTCTCTCTCTCTCACATCCTATTAGTATCTACCATTTTCGAAAAAAAAAAGGAATCCATTCACAAACGTTCGAATATATATTCATATTTAATTTAAAAGAGTGCGAAAAGACCTTTCAACATCGGCATATTTTTTGCCAGACCATTTTCAGTTTTCATTTCTTTTCTTTTTTTTTTTTTTCAGAATTTAACCTTTTTTTCTTTTTTTTCTTTTTTTTTTTTTTGTCTTTCATGATTTTCACGGTTGAGACGAAATTCAGTTACAAATGCAGTGAGACTAATTTCGTTCACTCAAAGCGGGTATACGGGGGTGGGGCGCAGGAATGTGAACTCCGCCTGTGCGCGCCACTGAATGATTTTTTTTTTTTTTCTAAGGTGGGAAGAGGCTACAATGGCGGCAAAAAAGGGGAGGGAGATAGAAAGAGAAAGGAGAAAAAGAAATTTTGGTGAAAGAAAGGGGTCGAATTGATTTTATGAACGAGGAATAAATGTGTGGGTAAAAACTGAAACAGAAACTGGGTGGGGCAGTGTTGGGGTGGTCACCTTTTTTAGTCGTTTTTATATCCGCCTGATTAGTTCGGTTACGTCTGATTAAAATGAGCGAACTGTAGTTCAGATTCGCGCTATTTTTTCATCATTCAAGTTGATTTTTACTCACTTCGGCTTTGCCCACCGTTCATATAACTGAGGTGCACATACAAATACGTACATACATATCTGTGTGTAGTAGTTTGTGATTGTATGTCGATGTATAGGTCTGTTTGCAACTATATCGACATGTATGTGTATGCTGTATTCAATCCAAAATGCGCGTGTACCCATGGAAGAAATCAATTTATTAACATGATTTATATTTCGATATACACATACATATGCAAATATATGTGAATTTTCGAGCATGTTCATTCATAAATGTGTATTTATACACATACCTAAGCCTGTAGATAAGTTATCAAGAAACGTCAAAAGCCATGCCATATATATATATATATATATATATATATATATATATATTAGTAATGAATTGACAAAAATGATGATAATTTTGACAAATTTTGTATATAAAGGTTATATATATATATATATATATATATATATATATATATATATATATGTATATATATATATGTATGTATGTATGTATGCATGTATATATTAACAGCGTTTAGCAATTTATAACTAACATTGTTACGTCATCAAAAACGAGAAAAAGTGCAGTAAATTGATGAAACCTCCTGAAGAGTGGATTGAAAACTTACAAAATATTCAGTTACAAAAATTCATAGCAGTTATGCGGAACAGCTATGTGAGAAATATTAATTGTATTAATGTGCGTGCATATATATATATATATATATATATATATATATTCAATTTCGCCGAATATGTCGGAAAGCATATAACTAAACGCAAACCATATTGGTGTGTGTGTGTATTTATATGTGTGTGTGAAATTGTATTTGTCTACGGGTTTATGCGTTTGTATGTTTGCAGGACAAGATAATATAATTTTGAATTTAAAAAAAATTATATATGACGCTGCATCTCTTCACATATACGTACACACACGTGGCCATAAAAAAATGTGTCTGCGCGCGCGGGCGCACTATTATTAGTGTTTTCATTATCTGTCATCAAGTGCAACAGCTGTGATACTTGCAACCCAGATATTACTTTAATGTTCCCTGTAATTGAAGACGTGAAATTTCTTTACTTAATTTTTTGTGTGCCTATGTTAGTAAGACCTGCAGTAAAAGTGAATTTTCAGTTCTTAATATCTAATTATATATAATTGTTCATTTTTGTCGAATCATTATTGTTAATCTCTCATTGTGCCTAATTTAAAAATAAATACTTTTAAAAGATAGCAAAAACAAGAAAAATAAACAGGAATATAGGGATGAGTTCTATTTGTCCATTTCAGGAATCCAATGTAGTCTTGCGGAGAAAAGTAAACTAACAGAAACTAGAGGGCAGATGGATTTCTTCGGCCTGACGAAAATGAAAATATTCGACCAAATGAGGAAACACTAGAGTTTTTCTTTAATCATTTCTTAGTTTGGCGAAGTATATTTCAGCATTTTTCAAACACAGATACACACAGGCAGACCTACACACAAACACGCACTCAGAAACTTACATACATACACACACACAGCCATATATATATATATATATATATATATATTCAACATGCTTGATTAAATAATATATATATATATATATATATATATATATATATATATATATATATATATATATATATATATATTCAACATGCTTCATTAAATAATATACATATATTATGACTATTTTTACAATTTGTTTAGTTGAACATGATCAAGGAAGGAGCCGTAGTTCTTGTCAACTTTCGGAGGAGATGAAAAGTATTTGGGTTAACAAAAACTACGCCGCCATGATGAATTTCAACTTAACAGCTGGATGACAATTAGAGAACTAGAACGGATTATTGTAAAAATAAATAGACATATGTCTGTATTATTTCATGAAACATGCTTGAATGAAAATATATCCACACACACACACACACACACACACACACACATATATATATATATATATATATATATGTGTGTGTGTGTGTGTGTGTGTGTGTGTGTGTGTGTGTGTGTGTGTGTGTGTGCGTGCGTGTGTGTGTGTGTAGGATGAATAGCAATATAATTTGTTACTTAGCTGAATGATGTTACCTTCAGTATCCCGACTTTAGAGTTTCGTAACCGGTTCTTCCAGCAGTCGCTCCACCACTCCTCAGGCGATATCAGTATGTTGACTAAATAAAAGCTATATACATATACATATGCACACACACACACACACACACACACACACACACACACACACACACACATATATAT
>OZ010574.1:111299436-111319436 GCA_963932145.1 Acanthosepion lycidas
TTAGATTTTAGTTCTGCCGATCAAGTGAAATAGAAGTGAATATTTAGACTTAGTTTCGAACCCAATTACAACGCTTGATATAAACTTGGTTAAACGAATTATAGAAACTGCTTGGTGCGTTTCTTTGTGATTCTGTTGGCTGAAAATGTCAGTAAAACGTTTTGGTAGACCAAAATGTAGCTAGACATTCCAAAAACAAAACAAAACTTTTTCAGAGAAGTATAACATTTGTTAGATCAATAAAAGCTGGTATTATTACAATGTATTTAATAGAAAAAGAAATAATTCATAACAAAAAATATATATTACCGCAAACTGGTAATCCTTAAATATAATGATGATTAAAAACAGTTAAAAACCATGAGCACAGCAGTGAAATAATTATACAATACCAAACTAAAAAAAAACAAACTAAATACATTAACAGTTAATTTCTTTTAAGCCCACCAACTAATTCTTCTGCTCGCAAAAAGATGGTTGATAAGAATGAGAACAACCTAAACCGATAAGCAAATTTAGGTGGTTTTAATCTTTATTATATTTCGATTTTATATATATTTTGGGTTACGCTACTTTTTTATTTTAATATGACTGGTTTTATTTCTTTAAGAAAGTAAAAATATCACGATGACTTTCACTTAAACTCAATCTGTTTCAACACGTCTGTATCTTTGCCTTCCTCTTCGTTTTACCTCTCTTTCCTTTTTATTCCCCACGTTTGTTTTCTTTATTTCTTTCTCCTTTTTTTTCTTTCTTTCTTTCTTTCTTTCTTTCTTTCTTTCTTTCTTTCTTTCTTTCTTTCTTTCTTTCTTCTCTTCAGTGTCGTTTACTGTTATTGTAAGTCTTCTGTGCGCATACATTTGATTTCGTATCTGATAATCATGTAATAAACGTCTACTGTTCTGTAATAAGGTAATTTCGTATTGGCTATACTTTCTACATATTTATTAATCCTAAATAATAATAATAATAATAATAATAATAATAATAATAATAATAATAATACTCAGAAGATATTCAGTATACACCACGTGTATTTTTATATTTCGTGTCTGGAACCTATTGCTTTAGTGACAACAGGTAGCAGTGTTTTGACGGAGTGTTCGAGCATATTCACGAAGTTGCAAAGTAAAAAGTCTGATTTCATGCAGAGAACAATAATAATAACTGGAGAATATATTTAGATAGTCAAGTTTTTAATAGTAAAGACTTGAAATATCACGTTTAAATAAGTCGTAATTTGCGATAATAATAATAATAATAATAATAATAATAATAATAATAATAATAATAATAAAGTGCAGTGGTAGAAAATAAGTTACAAGATTTTATGTCATCTCTCGGTCCAGACAGATTAGGTCACTGCAGCACCATATTGCGATTGATAAGTAGAGTTGCATTTGTCAAATTATTGATTTTAATGTTCTATTCGATACAAGAGTGAACATCGAAGAAGGGAGTTAAATAATCGATTAAACTCGTAGAAAACTGGCATTCTTTATTCTCCGAAGATTCTCCCAGAAGTTCTTGAGTTGTGGGGAATATTGTTGACGCCATACCTCAAGAACATAATAATAATTCCAAAGTATTTTTCAAAATGACTAAACGTCTTTGGCATAATCGAAAGCATTTATTGCGACAGCAGTTTTAAGAAAACCAGAAAGAATTGAAAGACCCTGCTGGAATATTGATGAGATTTATTGCGATTTGATCTACACTGAAAGACACGAGATACTGTAGGTGTTAGTAAAAATAATGGGGCAATTAATACAATAACTGATACTTATTTTTTTTGATATTATGACCCGTCAGAATGTAAGCGACCATGAATCTCCACAGATTCCTTTCCTTTATTCACTGTGAACTGCCATGCATTCTTGGGAAACATAGCGGTGTGATTTTCACAATTTAAAATTCAGTGTTTTGTTTTTTCTTCTCTTATTCTGGTTGCTATTCAAAGCTATAGAGGCCATTCTACCTTGCTATTGATCTGTAGCTGGTGGAGGAAGAGACTGAGGTATAACCTTCGCAAGGGTAATAGTGTGAAAGTGTGCGCAATAGACTAGCCCCAAATTTTAACTGGGCTCATCAATTTGCACTTTTCGTAGCGATATCAGTTACATTATCCGTCGGTCCCCAAAGTAGTAGGAATTACTGATACTACTAATAATTATAATGATTGTAATAACAAGAGGACTGTAATAAAATAAAATTATCTGCACGCACACATACAGACACACACATATATTTATACACGTATATTTACACACGTATATATATATATACATATATATATATATTTACACTTATATATATATATTTTTATTTGTATGTGCGCATGCGCGTGTTTATGACCCGTATAAGTTCTTACGATTATTCGTTTCAGGTATTGTATATGGCTAATCCCATTACAAGAATAAATGAAACCACTAAGAGAAAAATGGATTGTGTAAAGAAAAGAAAATGTTTAAAAGTTGACAAAATATTTAACATTTTATTATATATATATATATATATATATATATATATATATATATATATATATATATATATGCTGGGAGAGATAGAGAGATAGTGAAATGAGTGAAAGGAAGAGAGAAAAGTTGTGAACAAGTGAGGGATCTTTCATTAAATAAAAATGTTTCACTTTTCTTTTTTCTATTCTTTCCTAGTTTCGTCTAGCCTATTATTCGCCGCCCCTTTGCAAGTCAACCTCATCAGTCAATCCTATATTTGGGGCAATGACGTCATATGGTACAAAGTTCCATACCGAACCCTCTGCTCCCTGGAAGTTTCTTACGACGGACTGCGCCTGCAGAAACATCTAAGTGTTTCCGTCAGAACTCTGTAACACTGTTTTCTGACATTTTTTTTTTAAATAACAACTCCACAATTTAATATTCTTTATTTCCTCATTTGTTTATTCTTTTTTTATTTTTTCCATTTTTAGTTATTTTTCTTGTCTTTTTTTTCTTTCTCTTTCTCACGCTCTCTCTAACTTTATTCCACTACATCTTTCATTCTTTCTTTCCCTTTCACTTCCCCAACTGTCCTGAATTTCTTACCCTTTCTCTCAAGAGGTCTTATGTCTGTTTCATTTTTTTCTAAATTTTATATCATACACAGGCAAAAACAAATAAAATAAAACTACAAGAAAACCCTAAACATGTGTTCAATTTATCCAAGATTAACCATACAGGAAATATAGTTAGATTACAGAAAATGACCTCATATACAAATCAATATAAAATAAAATCAGGATAAAAGATAAAGAGTGTATCAACAATTCACAGACCCCATATTAATGCACTATATTGCCTACTTGGGTATTAACACAGAGGCCTGTACACTGTCTTATGAGTACAGCAATAGGAATAGGTAGACTAACTATACGAGTCAAGCATCGTCCCAACATGTTCCAAAAATGTTCAATGGGGAAAGGTCCGGCAATCATGTCAACCAGAATATTTGTCTAACATCTTGCGGCGTATCTTAAACAACACGGGCTTCCTGTGAACGGAAAATAGGCCGCTGGGCCAGCACATTGTCTTTATTTCAAGAATGGTAGCAAAACACGACGAACACCATTCATGGAACTCTTCAAAGTTCCCTCGACAAACACGAAATTTTACCCACAGCTGGAGATATGGATTCATACTTTTACCAAGATTTATGTGTAAAAATTAATGCAGTGGTTTCGTCCGGAATAGAACTCACTTTGGCTTTCCCACTACTGTATGAGTTCCTTAGATCGCAAAATCGAGAATGAATAGCGAGTTCTGCAGGAATATCGTGATTTTGTGCAGAATTAATAAGTACTCTAAGCATACATACATCACGAAACAGCTAACGTAACTTGTTGGGTTCTTTACTAAAACAATGATATCCCATTTCTTTTTTTTAATTTCATATTCTTGGTTGTCTTTAAATCGGGGAGTTATAAATATGAAAGCATTATGGCTTTGAAGTTGAAATTAAAACAAATAAAAAAGCAGAATACGAACACTAACAACAACGAACAATATCAACAATGCCAATAAGATTGAGCCTTTCGCATGACCTGTAAGATCGTCAGGGTACCTTTTCAAGTTATCCCCCGTTTCCCGAGGGAACAGAATCAATTTAGTTTTATCCATCCACATAAAACGTAGGACTTTCTGTTGGGTTACATAGTGCTAGCAGAAAGTAATGGTCTATTTTCATACCCCGAAGATAAGTCATCTTTACAAGGCAACTGCCTTGATGTTTACCCAGAGCTGAGGGCGATTAAGACTCCCTACCCGTTTCCAACGGGGTATTTTGCAAACAGACATTAACCTGTAACAGACGTAATTTGAACTCTGTTAATCGATTCCATTTCCATGTCCTGAACTGTTAGACTACACTAACTTTGTTATACTATTGTTCACTCAATGCAAGGCCCAAGAGCCACTCAAGATAAAACTTTAGTGAATGAGGTTGTTGTAGGGGCTCAAAAGGAAGAAGTAAGACGTGCATATTATAGGGATATGTAAGATAGATAATGGTTGACCCTAAACTTTAAGATGATAAGGTTTTGGTAATCCGGGGAGCATACTCGTTTGAGATATTGAGTAGAACTTCCTTCTTACAAATGGAATAAAAATGGAATGGAGATGAGTCGAGTTTTTGTGCGTGACATGGCGTCGTTTACCTGTGAAGTATTGAAAGTGATGAGAGTAGTTCGTCTAAATATTTGCCATGGAAATAGCGAGGAAGTTGCAAGGGCTAGCTGTGTTTGGTCTCTGAAAAAGGGTTTGGAAGGTGAGAAGTAATTCATCACTCACATGGCCGTGTAGACACTTTTGAACTCTTTCAAAAACCAACAAATGAAAATATTTATAGCAACTGAATACAATCTTCCCATAATGAAATCGAAGGTGATTATATGATAACTTAATATCAGATCCTTGTACAAGGGCTGCGAAAATCGGGAAAAATAAAAAGTCAAAACAGTGATCATGATCAGTAAAGCATTCAGGGTGTGGTGGATCATAGCTCTGAGAAAGAACCGTGATGAATCAAATCCTACTATTTTTAAAGTCTGAGAGAATAGTTTCTATTTATAAAAGGCAGGATGTGTGTGTGTGTGTATGTGTGTAATGAATGCACGGCCGCAATTTTCGACGGATTTGCACCAAAATTTACATGCACATGCTCCAAGTTAGCAGAAAGGCCAAAACCGACTTTGCATTTCCTAACTCCCATCGATAGTAGAAATAATCGATCTTTTCATACTTCCACGGCAGTTTTCATGTAGTTTGCGGCCATTTTCTACTGGCCAGAGTGAGAACCAATAGCTGGCTGCCACAAATAGGCAGGGAGATTCTATTGCCCAGCGTGAGAGCCAACAGCTGAATGACACGAATGTTAACTAGCATGCTAGCATGCAAAAAAATCAATAGCTGCATTCGTCACAAGTGGGAAAAATTTAAGTCTGCATGGCACTTTACTCCAATTGGATCATTCAGTTGCTTAAACTCAACGTTGATTCTGATTCCGCAGAACTCGGTTGGGTGTGAAAAAGTATTTGTTGTTAACATTCTTTTTTCATTCGGTTTTTCCAGTTACGAGTTCTTTTTTAAAGCTGATCGTTTTGTGTTCATTTTGTTTAGTTCTTTTTTCGTAACAGATTTAATGTTTAGTATAGAGCTTAGAAAAAATTCGCAGTGTGAGATAGGCAAGAAGTAAGGTATGTAGCAACATCAGCACGGCAAAGGGCACTCCTTTAAAGACAAGGAAGGGCAAAAGTATTTTAAGTCAAGTGATAGCGATTGCTGTATGAGTCGTACGATTTTTGAATCAAGCAAGGGGCAACGCCGAGCCATGCTGCTAGTCAAAACTATATTAGACGTCCGAAGAAACTTTGTTGCCATTTCATCCACAATAAATAAACATCAGAAACATTAGCGAGAATACTAATAACTTATATAATACCATTATTCTGCCAGTAAGATAGTGAAAACTCATAATCTCTTTTTTTTCTTTTCAATGCATTTCTGCGATAAATTTATTTGCTATAGTCACCTATAGTAAAAACATAAGTAACGCATTTTAAAAACGTGTATTCTATCATTCTTAATCTGTCAGTAGCGCATGCAATCATTCGTCACATCTGATAATTTATTTGTTCGTTATTTACAATCCATCTAGTCAAGAATTACAAACTTCAGTCTTTTCTTACCAGAAAAAAAATCACTTTTTTGTGTAACAAATGACGACAACTCTGCGGAAGTGTAATGCACATAGGATAAAATCAGAATGCAATCAGAAGAAAAAGTTAAAGGTTTAACACAACATACCCGGGTTCTAATACAATTGATCAAAGAATGTATACCTACTTATCATTTTACTAATATTTAATTTTTAGTTTAGTTTAGTTTAGTTTACCGCAGATTTACGTCGACTGTAAACCGACGACAGTTAGTAGGCAGGCCGGCATCAGAGAAATAGGATAAACGCTCTGTGAATTCTCGCATCTTTTAAAACTAAACCACAAACCCTCGCCTCGTTTTTTGTCTAATCTTGAGTTAAGCCTGGTTTAACTAGCTAACCGGTAAGCTACGAGAACTTGACTTTGAAACGCATCAAATCTGAACATTAACTTAAAATGACGGTAGATAAAGTAAGATTTGAGAAAAAATAAAATCTAAAATAAGAAATATATAAATAAAAACAATTCTAAATTAAATAATGAAGTTGAAATGCTAAACACAAAATAATATTAATGGTTGACGCTTTTTCATTTGATAAAATGTATTTCTGTCTGAATTTTTTGGATGGTAAGTTATTCATTAAATACATTCAAACTATTATTGTCATCTTTAATGTCATCATCACAACGTTACAGTTATTATGCTCTTTGGCTTTCTTTAAAGAGTCTGTCAATCCGGGTAACCTTCAGAGTATTTCTCACTGGGCCCTTTATTTAAGCAAGGGTTATTTAGACAGTTCGAAATTCCCAGAAGTCTACCCGTATCGACAGACAGTCGAACCAGGTCAGAAAGAAAAACGACCGAATACTGTGATGATGACAACGACGTAGAGGACATTAATCCGAATGTAAATATTGATAAAGTGAAGTAAAACCTATATATGGTCATTTTATTTTATTTTATTTCCCACTCCAATGCTCTATGTCACGATATATGCAATGATTAGGGTGAATGAAAGCTTTGATCAATATCTGTAATTACTTCTGGTCGTAATCTCTCAGGATACATAGGCAACAAATAATGAAATAATAATGATTAAGATACCTAACGCATTAATACATTTAACATTTTAAAAATTCAAGGTATCTTCAAAGATCGCATTAATTGACTTTGCGCTAAATCTGAATAGAGATTACAGTCCTAGAAATAAAGTGAGAAAAATAGCAGAGATAAGATGTTAAAACGAATCTTTGTGGTAGTTTTTGAGATCGTAACGTTGGAAATATAGATTCATGAAAAAATGGATATATTCTGTAAATAAAGATATTTTTAAAGTATTTTTAAGTCTAATTGTAAGAACGCTTGATTCCATTGTTGAAATTGAATTAAAAAGATTAAAAACTTTTAATTCCAACGGATAATTTGTTGTTAAAACAGATACATTTCTGAAAGCTTCTCTTTTTTTTTTGTTTTGTTAATTTGAATTTATAAAATATACAATGTAGCTTAGTCATTGTTTCATTTATTTCCCAAGAGCGATCAAGGATTCCAAAATATATATGTTTTAACAATAAATTATCCGTTGGAATTACAAGTTTTTTTTTTATTCTTCTTAAGTCTGTTTTGTTTTTTAATCGCTTGATAAATAAAATGCGGTCAACGAAGTATTATGGCTTGCAATGTAAGTCTATAGTTCACGCTGGATAAAGGATCAGATATAAAAACGAAAGTGCCACCTGCAGAGAAAAAGCTGCATGAGAACACATTCGATTCTTTTCTTTTTCAGCTTTTTCCTCCTTGGTGTTTGGTACTTCCAATTTGTTTCAATCATCCACAATCCTAGACTTTCATCGTTGAGAAAGAAAATAAAGAACGAGACAGTAATAATAATAATAATAATAATAATAATAATAATAATAATAATAATAATAAAGAGTACAGAAGACTAGATGACAAAATAGCCCCCAGAATAGATACAGAACTATGCAGAAAGAATTGCCATGAGTGCGTAGCATTTCATTGGTGATTGTGAGCATTCACCACCGTCAGTAGTTGAGAATGAGTAAGTGAAGCTCAAGTGAAATAGGACCATCTTGACTGACAAGTACTGATAGTACCCTGATATCACACTTATGTACAAAAGCAGCCATAAAGGCCAGAGGGACATTGCAGCACTTTCTGATGAAGGTGCTGTAGACGAAAATATAGGTACACCAATACCTGTCAGAGCAAACCGACGAAATGTACCAGGCAGTTGTCCTTTTTGTTGTTGGGCGCACTCGAGACTGT
This sequence comes from Acanthosepion lycidas, assembly GCA_963932145.1. Lineage (NCBI taxonomy): Eukaryota > Metazoa > Mollusca > Cephalopoda > Sepiida > Sepiidae > Acanthosepion > Acanthosepion lycidas. Next base: position 111,307,899 of record OZ010574.1, read on the forward strand.
TCGCAAGTATTTTTCTGGCTCGCAAGGTACCTTGGAGATACTTGACATCGTTGGAAGTGCGCAGGTGGCAACACTACTTGAAACAGCTCATGTGCTAGAAAAGTTATATGTCTCTAAGCTGCGGATAGGAGCTAAGATATACTCCTTGTCACTCGGCTTAAATATCTAAATGTCGGAGAGGATATAATAATAATAATAATAATAATAATAATAATAATAATAATAATAATAGTGATACGAATAATAATTGTGAAGAAAGCTGACTTAAAAGGAATATAAAAAAATGACAAGTCAAACTAGACACAATGATACACTAAAACTGTGAATACGATTTGCCTTCGTCCATATAAATAATACATGTGCGAGTAGCGTAATGATTATTGATGCCGAGTTCAAATTATGAATGAGGTGGCTTCACTCCCTTTGCATTAATACCCGTTGAAAAGGCATGAATCCGTCTTCCCCCTCTTAACATCTAGTCTAATAAAAGAAAAATTCTGAATTCACAACCAACCTGAAAAAAGGTGGGCTACGTCAGGCTGTGTGGCCTGAAACAAAAGCTTCGTTACTATGGTTGCAGTACAAATGGTGCCTCTACCAAACTGGGATTATGATCGTAATTTTAGCAAATGGCATCAGTACAAAACATAAGCTCTTATAGAAAGTAAAAATAATAGCAAATTCTAGGGGAAATTTAGAAAATAATCAGGACCTTTCTCGAGAGCTAAGAAATGTGTGAAAGATGAAGGTTATGATTATGCCATTATAAATAGTGTGCTTGAAACAGTGAAAATAAATGCTAAAATAACGATGGGCAATGAATGAAAATTTCAAGAAACACCCTGGGGAGAGGACGGCGTTGTTTGAGACAATCAAGATACTAAGAAAGGTGCTGAATATTTCAGCAGAATTACCGTTACACAGTCTCCAGTGAAAAACCATTAAACAAAGTAAATACACGGGATATACGAACTAGGATAGTACCCGTCAGAAATACCGTAATTACTTACGTATGTATCAGAACTGTCTAAGATCAGGGAAGTTCTGTCCTGTATCCTGATTCCCTGCAGCTCTACCTAAGATCGCTGTAGTATCTGTGCATTCTGTGAACAATGTTATACACACACGCACGCACGCGCACACACATAGTACAGATATTAGATGCTTCTCTATTAATTTCTACATAACATAATTTGAAATAGTAAGAGAAAGGAAGAGGAGGAAATAAACTGTGAAGGAGAACAGGTAAGGAATAAGTGAGAATGCTAAAGAAAATGAAAAGAAAAGCAGATAAAGGAAGAGGGAAGGAGACTAAATGAAGACATGGGCACATAGGTTGGCTGTCTTGAGGCTTAATACTCATTTATCCCTTTGATCTTATGAAAGTGGGTGAAGCATAATTTTCTTTTTTTCTTTTCCTTTGGAGCATCATACACACATTACGTAGAAAGATAAGTATGGTAACAGCTAAAACAACAGCAACAAAATACAACAACAACAACAACAACAACAACAACAACAATAATAATAATAATAATAATAATAATATTAATAATAATTTGCAAAATTCATAACGAATATTTGACAAATGAAGAAATATTTGAAAAAGAAGCAAAAAACGGAAGAAAATACAACGCCAAATTCACATTTTTGTTGGTTATCTAACAACATATAAACTTTTGTTGGGTTATATAATTTCATATATATATATATATATATATATATATGTATATATATGTGTGTGTGTGTGTGTGTGTTTGTCTGGTATCGGGGCGTAGAAATCATCATTGCATAATGACTATTTTCATGTCACAATCGATCTTCAGATCACGAGTCACTGAGTTTAAACAAAATACCGAAACTCATTTTCCTGTTCAATCATGAGAGCTAATGTTTACAACGCCACCTACAAATACGTGAAGATTAAAAGGACTAAATAAAATTTTCTTCATTTTCTTTTATGTGCCGTGACCCTTCAGGACATAGGTGATCATGGCCCTCCACATCCCCCTTTCCCTTGTAGTTCTTAATAGGTTTTGTCTTTTTGTTATTTTTCCCAAACCCTTTTCTACTATCCATTAACTCAAACTCATCAAGTATGTTACGCGCTGCTTTCTTCTGTCCCTCTTTCCCTCAGTCTGTTCTGTGAGGACCAGTTTTTCCAAGCTCTACTTCCTCATTACGTGCCTCAGAAATTTTAACTGTCTCTTCCTGATGTTAATTATGTTTCCTTCTTGTTTCCATTTTCCCTAAAACCTCGTCGTTGCTCACGTGTTTGGTCCATGGTATCCTCAGCATCCTTCTGTAGAACTACTTTTCTGTTGCTTCAAGCCCCTTCTTCATCTTTGAGGAGATCGTCTATAATTCTCTGCCATACAGAAGGACAGATATCACGTAACAGTTCAATACACATTTCTGTGTTTCTAACAAAAATTTCTGTCTCTTGATGCTTTGCTTAGCTTTTGGAATACGTCTTTGGCCATCTCAATACGTCTTCGGATCTCAGTGTCGCACTTGCCGACCTCCCAGATATTTAAATTTTAGCACCTGTTTAATTTTAATAGTTCCAATTTGTAATTTGCCTTTTGGGCTCATCCTTTTGCTGATAGCTATGCATTCTGTCTTCTTGTAGTTTACACCGAGTCCTTTCACCTCGCTTTCCTTCACTATCTTCGGTAGGAGCGTTTGTAGTTTCTTTATTGTGTCTGCTATCAACAAAGTGTAATCTGCCTATCTTATGTTGTTTAAATTGTGGCCATCAGTAATTAATCCTGGAAGGACTTCTAATTCTATCAGAATTGCCTTGCTGTTATAGGTTGAATAAATCCGGCGAGAAAACACATCCTTGTCATACGACCCTTTCTATTTTTGTATATCTGATGAACTCCTTTTCTGTCCGTATGCAGGTGGTTTGTTGCCAGTATAGGTTCTTGATTATTTTTTCTTGATAATATCCTTCGCGAATATGTCAAGGTTGTTGTCAGATTTTTGTAGCGTTCTTTATCTAACGCATTTGCGCAATCTTTCAAACGCAAGTACACGTTCTTCTGCACTTGCATTGCTCTTCCTGATAACATTATGAGCATAAACATCACGTTCTTTGTTCCAGTGCCTTTAATGAAACCGCACTGTGCCTTTCCTATATTCGTTCTGATTCTGCTACCCGCTCTATTCATCAGAATTAGGACGATGAGTTTTATTATGTGGCTCATTAGGCTGATTAGTGCGATGGAGTTCACATTCAGTTGCACCTGGTTTATCAGGCAGTGCTGTAAAAATAGATCTGCTTACGTCTTCCTGTATGTCACCACCTGTTGTAGATTTCATTTATCATTTCTGTGATCTATCTATGTCAAAATCGTCTAATGCTGCCAGCATCTCTATTACAATTCCGTCTAGCATTGACTCTTTGTTTCTGTTCAATTTGATCAGTACAGCTGTGTATTACCGGTTGTTCTCTTTCATTCTGAAAGATTTCTCCAATATATCCGTTCCACCTCTGAAGTACTTTTTCTTTCTCTAATATCTGCGTTCTGTTATTGGATTTTATGCAGCCTCTTGATGAGCATGTCTTTTGTCTTCTTAGTTCTCTAATTTTGATGCATATCTCCTTTACCTGTGACAATCATTCCTTCTATTTCTGTACATTTTTCGTTGAGCCATGCATCTTTAACCTCTCTGTAATTGTTTATTATTTCTTTGTATAGTTTTCTACATTCCGTTCCGTGACTTGGCCTTGTTTTCTGTCTCCTTTTCATCATGTCGAAAATCTCATTTGTCACATAGCCCAAATCTAGTAAACTTTATTTCAAATATCCCAACTTAGAACCACAGAAAGACATATTTACAAATGAAATTGCCGCTCTATAGCTATTTCCATGGAAAGTGTTCTGGCGAACTACATTACTTAGTTCTACCTTCTAAACTTCAGGACCAAAACCCGCTATCTAAGTGCTGTAAGCTTGGATGTACCGATGGTGTAATAGATAATAGCTTGGAATTGTAAATCGCAGAGTCGAATTCCAATTCTAGTTGTGCTTGTTATATTCACTTAAGCGCAAATACCATTGGGAAAGGTATGAATCCAACACTTCCCCCAACTGTGGGTTAATTAGTAAGACTTGTATCCCTAAAACAGTATTATCTCCAATAAATAAAAAAATAAATAAAGATAAAATAAAAAATTGCTTGCAAAATATTTAGATTTCGCCATTAAATAACCCATAGTGGTTGATAAGCCGCTAAAGAAAAACAACCAAACCAAGACCCGTCATGCTACGCACATTGCAGCGAACCACCCTCCTTCACTTCGTATATCCTTGATGAGATGTAGGTACCACTCAAGCAGCTTCTTCCTACGATCCGCTGCTCTGTAGAACCGAGTCCCAAAATGATGTTTCTCCGATAATTACAATCTTAAACTGTTCAAGTCTAGGGTTAGCCGTTGTCTTCCCCCAGATATCCGCATAAATTATACCTCTTTCTCTGTAGCCATCTGCCTGGTGTGGCTCCCGTGACTTGTAAAGGGTGTACATCATTGTACAAAAGAAAAGTAGTGGAAAAGGTCGTAAAAACTGCCGCGTTCCATTTTTACAAAATGAAATAGCCTAAATGAATTCTAAAAGATTTATCTTCCAGCTAACAACTACAGGAATTCAGTTACCGATCCGATGATATTTAAACAAATTAACTTCAATAACCAATCCATATTTATTGGTGTGATTTTACAAAAAATTAGTACGCGTACTTTCATTCTGATTAGATTATGACCTCACATATGGAAACAGATGTTGATTTTCTGGATTTTTAATATTTTAAAAAAATTCTTTTTCGCCTTGAAACACTTGAATCGAATTAGCTTTTTATATGTTTTCAATTGCAAGGTCACGGTATCCCGAAAAGTTACGCGCCGACCACCAATAACCTCCTCCATTCTGCATCCCATCTCCCCAACAACGCTCCCACACACGCCCCATTTCTTTTGGCAAGGTCAGGTTGTTTACTGAGCATTGTCTTCTTCTCTCAGAGTGTTTACAATCGGTAATACTTGTTCGACGATGCGAGCACTCACCAGGTGAATAACATCTGCTCTCTGACTCCGTTTAGTTTGTTATTGTTCAGCTGGTAAGAAAGATTACGCCTTTGATGTAGACATGTAAAAGCAACAGATAACGTCAACACGACACCATAACTTGCACTGTACAACTCTACACATACATAGCAACACATACACGCACGCACACACATACGCACAAACATACATACATATGAGGATGTGAATTATTTAAAATTTGTTATATAGTTATAGGAAAAAGGGTTCGGTATCGGAGATAGTACTTCTCTCTCTCTCTCTTTCTACATACATACATACATACACACACACACACACATATATATATATATATATATATATTCAAAGGATATATCTTTTACGTGTATATGTATTATATAATATATGCAGCATTTAGCATATATCATTCATATGTGTGTGTGCGTATGCACGCCTTTTAATTATAGTATACGAGTGTGTTTTTGTGTATGTGTGTTTGTTTGTGTGTGCGTGTGTGTACGCGGAAGTCTGGAGCCTGCCATGCAGAAAGTTGATCTGAAAATTTAACTTCATAATGTTCGATCTATGTGAGAAACATTCACCAACGGATTAAGGGCATTTTCGAGAAAGTATTGTATTGAAATATAAATATTAGTGTAAATGTGTTTTTCCATAATTAACTTAGGGGCCGTAATCAAGAGTCCACGTATATATATACCCGGTGTAACTGTAAAATTATCCAAATCGTGTAACTGAATGGAATAATTGTCCATCCCACAAAATGCTTAATATCTAAAAAATCACGAAAATATTTGTTTCTTTTCCCAGGTTTTCAGTAAGACGTTTAGATATCTTGACACCATTTATCGTAAGAATCACGGAAAAATTCTTTGAGTTATTCAGCCAGAAAGGGAACAGGTTAAAATCGTTTTGTGTCATCTCCACTATGTCTTCCCAACTGAGCAATGGTGAGTGGAAAAATATCATTCAGTCCTTCAGTAATGGTACCAAGATTCATAATCTGACTTCCATCTTCAAAGTCCGTTCAAGAACCATCAAGAAAAAGGTGAAAAAGTTTTAAAAAGAGGGAACACTAGAAAGGAAAATTGGATCAGAAATTCACAACAGCAAGAGGGGTCATCATTACATTTTAGAGCTAAATACATTCGTATTGTTCGAAGTAGAGTGCAATCGGGTAATAAAAACCTCGGAGAATTCCAGTAAGATATCTTTAAGCATTTCTAAGATATAACATTTGAAAGCTTAATCTAACACTTGGACAACATTAGTGTTACACGATTAGACAATTTTGCTGTTACACACGGAATCGAAAAATTTGGATTACTAATACGCACCAAAGACAATGGTTAAACACCAGAAAACATAAGGAAAATTAATTCCTTTTAATAATATGTGGAAATAACGATTCTTTGCTTCATTAAAATGGCGAGACCGGAAACACGTGTAGCAAAACTATAGAAAAAAAATCCACGTTATAACTAAAAACGTGTGCAGTTTCTCTCTACTCTTTAAAATATATATTTTTCTCTCGTCGGAACAACTATGACCTTACCCTCATATATATACATACATATACATATATATATATATATATATATATATATATATATATATATATATATATATATATATATATATGTGTGTGTGTGTGTGTGTGTGTGTGTTTATATAAACAAAATAAAAGAATAAAGAAAAAGAAGAGACAAAGAATAAAAATTTAAATTCATCTCTCTCTCTCTCTCTCTCTCTCTACCTATATATATAGGTTTATATATTCATATATAGGTTTATATATTCATGTTGCTTCAATACTGTCACATTGACATCTCTCAACCACTTCTACATTGGTGATTATACATGCATGCGCGCGAGCACATTCCTCACACACACACACACACACACACACACACACACACATATATATATATATATATATATATATATATATATATATATATATATGTATGTATGCGTGTGTGTGTGTGTGTTAAGCAAACATGTATATAAGCCGATATATAAATTTGGAGTAGTGTGTACACACACACACACGCATATATATACATATAATTTTACCATTTAATCTTTGTATTTTCTTTTTTATTTTGTTCTTTCTGTTTTTTCTCTCGTACGCACTTGCACACAGTGTCTACATTTTAGCAAAAACAAACATTTACACACGTACCACCACATCAAGTGATAAACAAATTTTCTTATTCAACTAAAAGCACATGTTGAAACATTTTACTAATTTTTGAAAGAAACACTTCTTCATCACACTTTAAACAGAATTAAAGATACTTTTTGATGTTCTTTTTCATTGGCTAAACGGTCAAAGAAAATAAAAATAACACATGATTGGTTCAAAAGTCCATCAAATTACGCTCTTCAATAAGTTGATTGAAAAATAACAATTTTGACCAATGACAAGCCTTTAAAATATAATTATCAAAGAAAGAAAAAAATATCTCATTCGGCCAAAACATAGTCAAGTTATTTTTTCCCGAGAAAAATTTTTTTGAAATTTATTTACACAGAATATTTAAAAGAGAAAATCAAGGCTGAGAAATCTAAAAAAAAGTTATTTTCAATATAATGTCATTTTTTTTAACTATTAGTTTGGTGCAAAAATAATGACGTAATAATGTCGTTTTTTGACGTATTTTGAACGTCAAAAAACGACATTATTACGTCATTATTTTTGCACCAACCTGATACTATAATTCATCCAAATGAAAGCAGGGAAGACATTCAAGGTAAAGGGTTAAATAATGACAAAATATATTAAAATAGACTTTGTAAAATAATATAAACGTGCTGATTAAAAAACACGAGATCATCCTCATCCTCATGACCGGATGTAGTCGTAAGGCCGCTGAGCAACTGAGCGTCTGACCAACTCTCTCCACATATCTCCGTTGGTATTCATTCATGCGTAACATGTTTTGAGCAAAATAGAACCAGCGGAGCCTATTCCGTTTCAGCAGACAGTTAAATGCGCTGATTAAAAATTGGAAACATAGCTAAATCTTTCTCGTCACGAAATGTAATCGACACAAATTTTTAAGATAAATTCTAAGGCACGGAAATTACATGCTGTGATAAATACCAAAGTTACTGCATCAACATTTGCATAATATTATAGAAATCTTCGGATCACACTCCTTCCCGGTAGTCTGGATCAGAATAGTGTTTTATGCCTTGTTTCCTGTTTAAAACTGGGTTTCCGGGTCCTTCTAAAGTCTTTTCATTCCATCTCCCCACATCTCCTAGCATCTTAGTGGTTTTATCACCTTGCTCGGGTGAATTGATTAACAAATGTCTTTGAAATTCACTTATCCTCCTATATTTTCTGAGTGAAAACTTTAGATTTTTTTGCGGACGTATGATAAATTTCCCCTTATTTTGTAAATATCAGTGAAAATATAGCGCACTTTCGAGTTTCTTTAATGTCATATGTGTAATATGGGAATAAAGTGCGACACGTGACAGAAATTATTTAGTAAATTTCAAAATGTGCATTTTCAGTTCGAAAAGAGCAAAGAGTCCAGAACTAGAAAATTAATAAATTTGAAAAAAATTCTGAAGCTCTGAAAACAAGGGAATTTGAAGAAAAATTCCTGGGCAATCAGTTTGTCGGTTTTATTGCTCCACTAGAAAAGAAAAGCTCTTAGTGGAAGGGTGAAGAAATTTACCAGCACACCAATCCCTATTTTAACTCAGATAATTACCAAGGAACTGAGTTGATAAGTCATTTTGCATACGATAGATTCTCCAGACCTCTTTTCTGATCATTATCATTTGTTTCCCTGCACAGAATATATGTCTGCTCAGCCGTCCCTCTTCTTCAAAAATGCTTTATCGATTGCTTCGAACTTGAAACGGAATTGTTTTATGAGAGAATAAAAAAGATTATCTAAATTATGTCGTAATATCATTGGGTATGCAGATACCTTCAGCCAAGCGAGTTTCAAAAATGTTTGAATATAGACAAGAAATGATATCGTGTGAACATCTCAGGGTTGATTTTGAAGTTTGTTCAGCGATCTAGTGATAATTCTTTGGAACAATTTGTCATTACTGATGGAATATTAATGCCCCTTTACGACCCGGGCACCGCAGAACAGTACATAAGTTGGCAATACACAGTTTCTTTTTTTTTTTTTTTTTTCTACGGCCGATGAAATTCAAGACATAGACATCAGTAAAAATGTGTTTGGGGAACAAGGAAGGTACTTTAAAAACTGCGTATTTTTCAGCATAACCAAATAATTTATGCAGAATTCTACTTTAACTTGCACTGATTAAAGAGGATATTGAAAGAAAAATAGCGATGTAATTTACGGAAATATGTTACCTTTTAAGACAACGCACCTGCTTACGAAATTTTTCTGTATATACATTTCAAACTCGCACATGTGCTGAAAGCACTTTCTATATTGTCTGGCTTCAATGTTTGTCAATCCATTTGGTAGCACCCCAAACAGTCTGAAGAATATTTCCAGACAGGATAGAAAATTATGGGACCGTTCAAATTCTTGCATTAATATCTATGGATGAAAATATGAGATTAGCAGCTACAGTTAGTTAAAACGCATAGAATAAGTAGAATTGCATGAAAACTGATACAGTCTAAGATAGATAGATAGATAGATAGATAATGTACACAGAGTTAACGAAACATTCATTAAACTGCAAGGATTTTTGTAAGTGCATGTATCTGCTTCTGTTTAAGTATTTTCTCATTTATCTCTTGATATCTATCTATCTATCTATCTATCTATCTATCTATCTATCTATCTATCTATCTATCCCCCTCTCTCTCTCTCTCTATATATATATATATATATATATATATATATATATATATATATATATATATATATATCTTTTCTGATCTTACAGTCACCCAGTCACCTAATCTGTTATATTTCCCTCTATATTTACATGTATCTGTAGAATGTTATGTTTATCTAGACATCCATGGATACGGCTCTAATCTATCTATCTCTCTCTCTCTCTCTCTCTCTATCTATCTATCTATTTTTTCACTTATACCTCACATCGTCTCTATCTCCATATCTGATCATATTTGTTTCTCTATCTTCGTCTGTTCATATTTACCTCAGCCTTTTTCTAGCCATCGCTGACCGATCTTAAAGTGTGTGTCTATTCTTCTCTTCTGACGGACATGATCTCTCGCTCCCGCCTGCCACGTTCGGTGCAGAGCCGGCAGTCACAAACCAATATTAACGTCAACAACACTGCGAATAAAAGCCTCCACATCAAGTAGTAGAACCATCAACCCGTCACCATCCAGGAGCCTTCGTTCATCGTCTAGTGAGTTGATTCTTCGCCCTTTCAGTTCTTCATCATTCAAGTGGATCTGTATGAGAGCGTGCACGTATTCGACGTGTGTTAACCACTGATTACTGTTACAACAGCAGTTTTTGCGGATGGAACATCCACAAACAACAGACGAAGGTAGGAAGGGAGAGGAGCGGGGGGGGAAAGGAGGAAGTGCAAATAGGATGAGCTGAGTAACGTGGAGAAAAAGAATGCAACGAGAAGAAAAGTAGAATTGGCAAAGACGAAAGAAGAAAACGGTGAAAGAAAAAAGAGGAGAAAAAGATGACTTTGAATAGATAGGGGATGAAGGTGAAAAATAAAACAAATGAAAAGAAACTTTCTCTCTCTCTCTCTCTCTATCTCTCTCTCTCTCTCTCTATATATATATATATATATATGTATACATATATATATATATATATATATATATATGTATATATATATATATATATATATGTATACATATATATATATATATATATATATATATATATATATATATATATATATATATATATAAAGGGAGAGAGAAGAATAGAGTGAGATAGATAGATAGATAGATAGGTATGGATAGAGATAGATAGATAGATAGATATGAATAGAGATAGATAGATAGATAGATAGATAGATAGATAGATAGATAGATAGGAATAGAGTGAGCTAGATAGATATGAATAGAATGAGATACATAGATAGATATGAATAGAGAGATAGATAGATAGATAGATAGATAGATAGATAGATAGGAATAGAGTGAGCTAGATAGATATGAATAGAATGAGATACATAGATAGATATGAATAGAGTGAGATAGATAGATAGATAGATAGATAGATAGATAGATAGATAGATAGATAGATAGATAGATAGGAATATTGAACAGAAATGGCGATATGTTTCGTCAGTCTGTATAAATGAGTTTTTATTTGTTATTGGATGACTTATAATGGTGACATCGGTATAGTTATTTTTAAACGATTCTCCTAAAACAGCAACATATCTGGAGAAAAGTAGCAAGAAATGTATAAATAAACAACTAAAATTGAACAAAAAAAAAACCCCAATAAACCAAAAAAAACCCCACTATTTCCAACGATTCCTGCCATGAAGAAATCGATCAA
>OZ010574.1:111326936-111329436 GCA_963932145.1 Acanthosepion lycidas
TTTTTGTATGATACGTTTCGTCCTTTAGGACTTGGGGTCCTAAATAATGAAACGCGTCACACGAAAACTTTTCCACTTTGTCATACATCTTTCCTCCAAAATTATATATATATATATATATATAGATACATACATATATATATATATATATATATATATATATATATATCACTATGCATGTGTGTGTCTATCTATCTATTTATCTATCTATCTATCTATCTTAGATAGATAGATAGATAGATATTTATGAGTGTTTCTTACCAAGGTATTTAATTTATTTTATTAGTTCCTTTGTAATATTGGGCGATCGATCTGATTTTATCCGTGTTAACATTTATATATATATATATATATATATATATATATATATATATATATATATATATATATATGAATATGAAATGCAATCCATTTATACATACGTGCATTTATGTATGTCTCTGTGTGTGGGTAACGATGTTGAACTCTTCATTTTAAAGTGTATCTTTTTTAACAATCTTTTATTTTCTCATAACAAAAATTAATCAAATTTATCTGCAGCAAATTCAAGTATAATCGTATCTTTCCGAGGAAATTTATGTTGCCTCTAATATTTTTATCCTGCAGAAACATGTTTGTTTCATCTTTCTTTTAATGATACTTTTTGGTAGAAATATTGATTGTTATTTCAAGAATGTTTTGAATAAATAAAAACATGAAAATTTAATAATTTACTCGACAATCTCTCATAAAAGAAAGTAAGAAATAGACAAGTGAATATTCATATAAATTCCCCGAATATTTTTCTTGATTATTTTTCATTTCCAAACGTCATTTTATGATACTTTTACATGATTTGCAATCAAGAATGTTTACCTTTTTAATCTCGTCTTTCGTTGATTAAAGTTCGATCAGCATGTTTTGTGTTAGTCTAAGGTCAGCTTAGTTAAAAATGAATTTTAAAAACCTACTTTGTGGGTAAACTGTTGCATATTTTCATTCACCGCTGATGTTAAAACCCGAGACAAAAGTAGGATTTTAAAATGAGCAGATTTATCCAAAATCAATATTGGGGTAACACAATATTCCTACACATTTCTACTCCCATTTTATTCTGTACTTAACAAAAAAAAAAAAAAAATGATACCATTTTTATAACGAAGTAGGGTTTTCCCTTCCTATGATGTGATCATTAACGTTACTACAGTTATCAATATTATATAATAATTATTTTAATTGTATTATTATCCGTACCATTAACAATAATTATGATTGTTGTTGATATATTTACTTACTTAACATATAACATATATCCAAACGTTGAGTTTAGACCAGCGAATAACCGAAGGTTTGATTTCATAGTACATTTATAATAATGTTATTTATTAAATTTATATTAATTTGGCAGAAGGTCAATAATTTTCGAGCACCATGTGAAGGTCAAACACGTCACTCATTAGTAATGTTCAACTATTATTCTATGCCAGTACGTTCGTTTATTGTAATGCCTCACTGGCTAGAAATCTTCAAAACAAACGTTAAATAATATCAAATCAATGTCCGTCAGAAAGGCGAGAAGACTACACTCACCGAAAAACATTTAACTAATAAACCCTTTGAAAATGTTGTAAACTAAATTTGGCCTGCAAATTCTTACTTGCGGCCTCCTTATTAAGGGCCGCCTAAACACAAGAAAATTTGACAAAGAGCCTGATCAAAATTATTATAATATTACTCAAGTATTTCTACATTATTATTCGTAAGAAGTTTCAGATATCATAGTCTGTTTTTAATATATATTGTGTTATTGATTTTCAAAAATGCATTGACTGTAAAATAGCTACTAAACATAAGCTCAAAACAGTTGAAATATTGTCAGCTGTCAGAAAGATTCAGATAAACATTTTAGATATATTGTTTAATTTTGTCGCTGAGATTTATTTAAATTTATATTTTTAAATATGTAAGGTTTTCTTACCTTTTTCTCTCAGGTCTTTTGTCCAAATATCTATTTGATATTGAAAACAATGAAAGTATGTAAGTATAATGTATATGAGAATTTGAATTAAATTACATCGGAAACGAATACTCACACAACAGACACATACAATGACGAATATATCAGAAAAACCCAATAGCATATATATATATATATATATATATATATATATATATATATATATGTATGTGTGTATGTATGTATGTATGTATACAAACCTCTTATCTACGGACCCCCATCAACGAACTTTGAATGCGACGAATAAAGTCTGCAGGCAAAATTTTAAAAATATCTACAGAAAAAAAAAACAAAAGAATTCCAAATCATCAGCGATGTATTTCAAAGTGTTGCGGGCTTAGCGGAACGAGTCGTATTAGTTCTAAAAGTAGCCGCTTGGCGGCCCTTTCAATTGTAAACAAAGACAGGTGTACAGTATATAAAGTACGATACATTAGCGCGTGCGTGAGTAAGTAACTCTGAGAAATCTATTATTTTTGTTATTTTTATTCATACATCTATATT
>OZ010574.1:111334436-111339436 GCA_963932145.1 Acanthosepion lycidas
TTAACCTCTATTTTTCCCCAACAACCCCGACCTAACCAATTCTCTCCAATCTCGAATCAGCTTATTAGAAAAGGGCCACTCCAAAACCTGACAATTTAAACAATCAGCCTTTTTCTTTAGTGGTCCAGTTTTCAATGGCGATATTTAATTAAGCTTCCTTTTTATTTATTTATTTTTGTTGTTTAATTAATGTTATAATGTCCAACGCGAGGGGAGACTCTCAACGTTCCTATCCCCAGAAAATCTCCCTTTTCAGAAATGAACCTAGCTGTAGTTTTATTTCCACGCAAGTAACTTCATACCATATAATAACAACATTTCACTTAGTCATTTCAAGAGCAATTAGAATGTTCAATATTACACAGCCAGTTTTCTTTTTCATCACCATCATTATTATTATAATTATTATTATTATTATTATTATTATTATTATTATTATTATTATTATTATTCATTTGTTTCCTAAAATGGTCAACTCATCCAACATGGATTCTAAAGTTTTATGGCAAAGATGTGTGTGCAGCTATTATTATAAGCACGATTTCAAACTTTATATTCTATATCTTTATCAGCGCTCGGGCAGGATCCTGGTAATTCTATAAATTCTCACTCTCCTTCACCCCACTCTATAGTCCGCCAACAAAGCCGCGTCCACGAACTAGCAATTTCTTATTTTTCCCTTATTTTTAATTTTCAGATCTGGGATTTTGAAATTTCAATTTTTTTTTATATTTTTCAGAACAGTCTCTGATTTGTGCACAAACTACTTGGTCTCATGGTCACAAATTATTATTACTTAAGTTAGAAAATGCTGGACTATTGAAAAGTTTAATCTGGAATAATATCCTCAAATTTATCTAAATTTTAGAATTTAAATTATACAAGATTAAATCAAGGTTGCGTTTGATTACACCTTTCATTTGAAAATTGTAATCAAATATAATTATAAATTTTAGTTAAAATAAGTATTTTTCCAGGATTACAAAATATCTCTTTACTCATGATAAAATACAATATCAAAATCATTATCTATAGTTTTACGACGATTCTATATCAGAAAGTATTACAATATATCTCAACTACATTGTGCAAGTTAAGTTAATGTTTAACTTGACAAACTGTTTGTTGGCTTAGGTAATGGCCTATTCTTTACAGGCCTTAGTTATACCCAAGTAAAACCCAGCATTTCAGATGTCTTTCTACAAGGCAGATAAGTACACTTTACTGAGAAAACTATCGCTACTAAACATTTATGTCTACCAAATTTTGTACTGAATAGTTCAAAACTAAACTTAACAAATCTCAATAACTTGTGCTTTAATGACAAGTGACCGTTTTGTGGTTATAATTTTGGTAGAGAAGACAAAGTTGTATGCAAAATAAATGAAATTCGTTAAAATTCTTCAATTGTAATTATGTGACTTTAACTTATTTTCTCCCGTAGTCATTTTTCAATCAAACTCGGGTAAATATGATTTTTGTTTTTCTTAATAGCATATAGCTATCGTAGAATATGCAAATCACAAACGCACTTATGGCTAAAATTTTGAGAGGGGACAGTGTTGCGCCAGATGTGTTGTGGATTGAATGTATAGTACCTGTCTGGATATTCAAATTTGAAAATGTGGGTGTTATACTCACAGGAGGCTCAACGATATGCTGTTAGATATAAATATCTACTTTACAGACATCATCATCATCTTCAAACGCCCCACCACCACACCTCTCCATTGTTCCTACTACTTTCCTATTAATTATTATTATTATTATTGGTTAAATTTTTCTACCAATAGTATCTGGGGCTTTCGAGAGTGATCAGACGATAGCAAATCTCTTGTATTCTTCAGCACCTTCCTCAGTATTCGAAGTGAATTTAGTCATGCTACTGTACAGATGGTTCCAATTATCCCCCTTATCTTGATTTCTCTTTGCATAGTTCCTCGTAACCATTCCAGCCTATCCAGTAATCATGAGTTCAATCATCACCTTCATCTTTCATTTTTATTATGTTTAGTTCTCTAACAATGTATGGATATTTTTTTCTAATTTTTCACTCTAAGATTCATTGTGTAGTCTGCTGGAGCATCGACATCACCTTAGTAACATGTCAGCCTTTCCTTGTTTACGATGACTATCCGTTTCATGCTCCGTTTTAAGTTTAAAATTCTCTCGTCTTCTATTATTATTATTATTATTATTATTATTATTATTATTATTATTATTATTATTATTATTATTATTATTGTTGTTGTTGTTGTTGGTTTTTATTTTCTGTTTGGTACAATCATTTAGTAAGCCTTTCACTTGAGAATTAATGTAAGTCTTCGGAAGTAGATGAAACAATTTTTCTATGTAAATATAAGTCATTAACACAGTCGTTCGTATTTCAAATAAAGGTGGGTCATTATTATTATTATTATTAATAATAGTAGTAGTAGTAGTAGTAGTAGTAGTAGTAATAGTAGTAATATTGTTGTTGTTGATATTGTACATGTTCACCCCATAATGCTTGGCCTTTATCTTTGGATACTGAGCGGCAGCAGCTCTCCAAAAATCTCCAGTGATTTTTTACTCATCGATTACCCGACGTGGTCTTTATATTATTTCTTTTCTGTTTATTATTTGTTTTTTGATATAATCATTTAGCAGGCTTTTACCTGAGACCTTAAGTAAACGAAACCTTTTTTTAGGAAGGCATTGAAAGAGATTTTTTTTTTTTTTTTTAATATGTAACAAGAATTCATTAACACAATATTTTGTATTTCATATTAAGACAGATTATTATTATTATTATTATTATTATTATTATTATTGTTGTTGCTGTTGTTGTTGTTGTTGTTGTTTTTATTATTATTATTTGTATTGTCGTTGTTGTTGTTTAATGCATGTTTTTAATATATTTTTGGTAGTTATTCTCAGTCACTGAGTGATATTAAATCGCCAGCACTTTACTTAGTATCTTCTGACACAATAA
Organism: Acanthosepion lycidas; assembly: GCA_963932145.1. Lineage (NCBI taxonomy): Eukaryota > Metazoa > Mollusca > Cephalopoda > Sepiida > Sepiidae > Acanthosepion > Acanthosepion lycidas. The sequence continues at coordinate 111,337,411 of OZ010574.1, forward strand.
AAAGGGCACTTTATGAGAGTTATCTGTTATCTATGCAGATTTGGGACGTTTTATTTAGATGGATAGTGTTTTTCGGATGATATGTGCAGTTCCACACAAATTAATTTTACTATTATTATTCTTATTGTTGTCGTGTTTTGACTCCACTTTCTGTAGTACTAGTTACCCACAAGTCTCAACTAGTAGCTTCAAGAGACAACAAGTTTTTTTTTTCTACCAGAAGATGCAAACAGATGAGGTTTCATGCAACCAGAAAGAAAAATGTAATTCTGGTCACTGCATAGATAGGGAAATGTACGCAAGATGTGAAAAGTAACTTATTATTATTATTATTATTATTATTGTTATTATTATTATTATTATTATTATTATTATTATTTTTAAAGACATGAAATGAAAGATGTTGTTAGATCTGCCATTTATTAATCATATTATGAAATAATATTCAGTCAATTTTAGATTACTGCTTATATTATTGAAATAACGTCATTAGAATCCCAATTACAGCAATGATTATCATTATAATAATTATGATTATTTGTATTCATAATATTGTAAATAGGACTAAATTTTTTATTCTTTTTTTTTTACCTTCTCAGGCCGATTTAATCTCGTCATGAGTCTACCATGCATCTATTACGTCTGTTTAAGTTGTAAACGAACTCTCTGAGTATCAAGTCAGCAAAATATTTCCAGTTTTAGAATTCACTTTACGTGAATATCAGTGTAAATATCAATTTTTCTTACAAGTAAGGCTTTTTAATACAAAAGACGTGAATAGAAAGCCAAATGTGAAAAGTCTTTCTTTTCGTTGCCATGCAAAAAATGAATAAAGGTAACATTTTGTGGACCGCGTCACAATTTGATCAAGTTGATTTCATTTTAAAATAAACCAAAAAATTGCTGATAGCACGGTCATTATTAATTATTTTATTATGAGAAATTTTTCTTGCAATTTTATTTTTAAAAAATGACAAAAGTAAAATAAATAGAAGAAAAATTATTAGCGTGCTACTTTTTTTTGTACGATATTTTTTTTCATTATTCATAAAAAAAAAAAAAAAGCTACTTCAAAGACCAAATTTCTTCGAACACCTATTCCGAATGGAACAGGACCGCGTTGCCGTGGAGTATTAGTTAGCAAGTGTAGATTAGTAGCTCATTTATACTGTTTATGCTTATGCCTCTTGTACCAAACAAAGCAATGGTTGGCAAACATCTATCGAATTAGGCTCTTTTTCATTGTATCATTGGTAGATGTGTATTTTTCTGACGCCATTATGTTAGCTTTTGGGGAGTTCTTAAGCAAGAGAAAAAATTTTTACTATTGCGTTTGTCGTTAACCGAAAATGATTTTGAGGTATTTTCCCGTGTCCGATAAGAAGTGGAAAATTTGAAACATATTAATAAATAAAATAAAATAATATTTGAGTCAAGTTGTTTAGGAGATAATTTTAGGGATTTTAAGGACAACACTTACGTGAGAGAACCGAAGAGAAAAAGTAACAAACAATCGAAGAAATAATAATAATAATAATAATAATAATAATAATAATAATAATAATAATAATAATAATAATAATAATAAAAAGAAGAAGAAGAAGAAGTAGGAAGCCATAATAGTAAACACAAAAATAACTTGTCAAATTCAAATGCACATTAAGGCAATATATTGTTTATTGCGAAATTAATATAATATCAAAAATAGATTTGCCTAAATTTGGTAAAATATTAAAATTACATTACTACTATTAGTATTAGTACTACTATTACTACTACTACAATTAATAATAATAATAATAATAATAATAATAATAAGAAGAAGAAGAAGAAGAAGAAGAAGAAGAAGAAGAAAAAGAAGAAGAAGAAGAAAATTAAGAAGATGAAGACGATGAGGATGAAGAAGAAGAAAAGATTAAGAAGGAGAACTAAAGGGAAAATAAATTAATAACAAAGCAATTAAAAATATAAAAACGATTACACTAACAGCACAAATCTAACAAAACGACATTAAAAATAATAATAA
>OZ010574.1:111344436-111354436 GCA_963932145.1 Acanthosepion lycidas
TGCTGCTCCTATCCTACATCGTACCCTATTGTACTGGGCTAAGCTAAAGGTATCTATAGTTGATTTTAATATCAAACCGACAATCGACATTATCGTCTCATCATCTTATTGAAATAACGTCTCTTTATACTTTTAAGATGACATTATCATGCACAATACTTGGATGAGTAAGGTACAAGGCCACAGATTTGAAGTACTCAGCAAAGATCGACGATACAATGTAAGTACTAGTCTGCGACATTAGCTTGATAAACACTGTCTTTTAAACTAATACAGACTTAGCATTTAAATACGCGTGCATGTGTATATCTTTCAGTTGAAATGGCTTGATGTAACCGTAAGCTATTCTGTTCTATGCTAACAGTTTCTTTTCTCTTACTTTTTTGTTTGTAGAACTCTCTTCCGGTTTCTTGCTTTCCAGTCAATGTTGATCTTCAAAAAATTAAATACAATGTCAGTCGTTATTTTCTGTCTTCGTAATTTCTGTTCTTTTATTGTTTTCAATCCATAATAATATATATTTTATACATATTCTCTCACAATCAGTAATCATCTTGCGTCTTAGCGACTTTATTGCCTTGCATGGTGTGAAATGATAAAAAGAAAAACTATGTGTTTGTGCGCATGCGTGAGTGGGTAATGAAAACCTGTTATATCTGCTCAGCTGTAAGTATAATTATTTTTTCGATAATTAGCTAGATTTAAACATTATAAGCATTTATTTGAGTTTTTTTAATATTATCCTTTTAATTACACAACACGCACAATGTGTTCCGATATTGTGTTCGTTAGAAATTATTTTGTTTTTGGTTGACATAAAAAATAATGAAGAAATAAATATTTTTAAAATAAACAGAAGTAATACATCGTTGCTCATTATTCAATGAAGAAAAAAGATAGATAACTTGATCGAGAAGAATAAAAAGAAATATTTGTAATGATTAAGAAATATAAAAATGCTTGCAAGATAACTTGGTATTTCCTCGACTGAATTTCGCCTTTGGAATCGTTATTACCCGTTGTTGCTAAAATTATTTTGTTATTTAAGATAAAGCAAAAGCGAACGAGGAAACTATATATAGGGGAAATTTTCGTTAGTTTCATAAGAAAAACCATTAAAGTAGCATAAAATTATTTTATAAAAGTGTCTTACCATTTTTAATTTCACCATCTAGGAGCACAGCGATGATTAAAACGCGGTAATATATCGTTAAAAGTTTTTTTTTTTCTTACAAATTAATTCAATAATTGAAAATAAAACGACTTATTTTTACATTTCAGTATAATAGCTACAAAAAAGGCGAAAAACTGAAAACATTATCTTAAAGGGAATACTACATATGACTACAGTAATTTTCCTTAGAATTTGTCAATAGTATATTTTAGAAATTAAAAAATACATTTCTATATTTGTTTTAAATCGATATATTTCATTTTATATAAAATAATGTTTAATGCATTCTATGGACAAAGGTTGAGATTTTAGATGACGATTTATTTTTGTATACGAGCCAATAGCTGACTGAACAAAATATTCACACAAAATGTGTGAAACGGGGAAGTATTTTATATGATACTATGGTCATATATCAGATGATAATTTTCTTCACTTTCTAATATAACAGCCATAGATAAATAGATAGATAGATAGATAGATAAACAGACAATAGACCAACAGAGAGAAATAATTTACAAGGTCAGAAAGAAAGCGCTTTCTTTATTATTGTTCTAATAATGTAAATATGTTTATACATACACCACCTTGCAGGCAATATTCAATAGAAACATTTTTACTCACACACACGCTTATAAGTACATACATACATATATATATATATATATATATATATATATATATATATATATATATATATATAGAGAGAGAGAGAGAGAGAGAGAGAGAGAGAGAGAGGTGACCGCTTGTAATTACAAGTTGGTCTCAGCTTGGAAATGTCGTCTGCTCAGGAGAGGAAATCGGAAAGTCGAATTTTACATCCAGTCAAATTCGTTATATTCACTGACGCGCAAATATCCTTTGGAAATATATGAATCCCCCTGTTTTCCACTCCAGCTATGGGTTAATTAGTACCACTGATATGAGTAAATCATTGTTATCTCACAATAATTCTAACAATCTAAATATGTTTTCTGACTGTAAATAACATGCAAAAAGTTGGTAAGCAGTAAAAAATAAATCAATATATTATTCTTTTATCACTTTTAAAAATCAATGTCTTTTTTTAATTTATTAATAATTTAATAAAATAAAAACGGGGATAGCAGCTAAATAAATTATTATTATTAAAATAACGTTTATAGTAATAATAATAATGATAATAACAATAATATATATATATATATATATATATATATATATATATATATATATATATATATACATATATATATATGTTTGTATGTTTTTATGTATAAATATTCTGAATGGGAGCATTTCTTGTGAAGTCACGACTTATATAATTGGTCTTTATTGTTTTATTTTTTTTCATTTTTTATTTGTCGTGGCGTAACGCAAACAACTTAACTGGCCAATATCAATCCGTAGTTTAGTTTAGGATTTAGAAACTGTGAAGAACTTCAAACTTAAAAAAAGCTGTGTGTATAAATTGTAAATCTCTATTGTGTGTTTAAAAAGAAAAAAAAACAAAATATCAAAAAGGATTATCAGAAAATTAATATTTGGTTTTCTTAGAAGTAACTGGAAGCAAAATTATTCAAAATGATAATAAGCAGATTATTCGTTTGCAAATATAATTCCCTTCTATTCTGAATATTACACATCCGTATTGAATATGGAATATTAAAACAAAGCATCATTTATTGCTATAATTTTCTTATTACAATGTATATAGTTATATAGTAAATTGTTTGATAAAGATTGAAGTAGATAATCACGAAAGTTGAATGCATTCTGCGTTTGATTAAGAATTAAGAAATCAACACAACAAAAATATATAACAAATGTTTTTCTTCATATCACATGCATTATGATCTCAAATCGACATTAAATTTGCCACGGAAATATTGTCATATATATACATTTATAAATATTAATATGTTTATAAAAGTGTGGGGATATATACTAAATAACCAAAGTAATATATGTACACACACACATACACGCACATATACACACAGACACACACACACATATATATAACAATACTGATACAATATATATTATACAATATTCTACTATATATATATATATATATATAGTACATAATGCATATATAAATGTATGTATACATATATATAGAACAATGCTAATGTTATATATATATATACTAACAAGTAGGGATTTTTCTCTTGATGACGGTCATATATATATATATATATATATATATATATATATATATATATATATATATATATATATATATATATATGTATGTATGTATGTATGTATATATATATATATATATATATATATATATATATATATATATATATATATATATGAGTTACTTAATACTTCATTGCAATTCTAATATATATCTATATAATAATAATAATAATAATAATAATAATAATAATAATAATAATAATAATAATAATAAAAGTAATGTTCAGAGTTGAATTACACCAGGAAAATATAGTAATGTGCTCAATGCACATATAAAATGATAAAAAATGTAACATGTAGAACATTTAAGTATAGAGCTTAGTTAAGTATAGAAAATTAGAACATCAGCCGATGTTTTAAGTTAAGTAAAGTTTAGGGTATCTCTCTCACTCTTCCACTCTCTATTTCTCTCTCTCTCTCTCTCTCTCTACATATATATAAATATATATCTATATGTACAGGGGTGTGTGTGTGTGTGTGTGTGAAATTATCTGAAGGTGAGCACCTCCGGACCTTAATGCTTCCAATCTAAATAAATTGTAACGTATTTTGCCCTTCTTTTCCCTCTATTATACACATGAAACTGATTCTAAAAAAAAACAAAAACAAAAAAAAAAAAACAATATGATTAGTCTGAAGAAGTTCGTTTTTGGAACGAACCGTGTCACTAATAATTTTTTTTTTCTAATTCTTTATTCACTTGCTTTCTGTTAGTCTGATACACGCATTTTTTTATCCTATATAAATATATATGGTTTAATCGACTCAACAAGGAAGTATTGCATATTCTACTCAAAAAGGAAGTATTGCATATTCTACTCAAAAAGGAAGTATTGCATATTCTACTCAAAAAGGAAGTATTGCATATTCTACTCAAAAAGGAAGTATTGCATATTCTACTCAAAAAGGAAGTATTGCATATTTACTTCACGTAAATCAATAATAAAATAAAGAAATAAAAACGGTTGAATGTAATATTTCTTTTTCTATAAGGTAATCTATGCATTGTTGGTGATCAAAAATAATATAAGCAAAAGACTTGCTGGATGTTGAGAAATACGTTTGAAAATGCGCAGTATAAAACAAGGCCAAAAATAAAATAAGAAATTATATCTAACTACATTCTTTGACAATCAATTCGATATGAAAAATGAAAAGATGCCTATTTTTAAAATACTTTGCTGTATCTCTCAAACTCTCACTCTTCTTGGCTTTGATAAAATTTATTGGTACAACTAGTTTGTTAGCGTATGTTTAATTTTTTAATATCGTTATTCAATTTCTTGACTTAGTTTAATTATCTTTTTCTCATTGATATATATATATATATATATATATATATATATATATATATATATATATATATATATATATGATGAATCAATTCACTTCAGGTAAGGGGATAAATGTCACTAAGGGGGCCATTGGGAGCAAAAGATAAGAATGAAAAAAACTCTGGAAGAAACTGGAAACCCAAACATACACTAGAAACAAAGAAATAAACCTCTACTCCTGTTAAAAAACGGGGATAGGTGTGAACTGGACGGTAGGCATATATACACACATATATATATATATATGTGTGTGTGTGTGTGAAGTTTACATTGTAGGAAAAATAAAATAAAAACAAAAGCAGAAATCAGTATGCCCATGCCAGACACTAACTCATTTAAGAGGATTAATGTATCTCAAATATTTATCAGAATAATAATTTTATTTAAATATTTTCAAGTTCGCGTTCCAATTTAAAACGACTGGAAACGTTGGAAATAATGGATGAAGAAGTATACGAAAGCGCATTTATAAGCGCGGTTTACAGTCATCATTTGGCTGAGTTGAAATGAGAACAAGAATATGTGTCTGGACATTTCATTTAACAGACACGAGAAGACGAAAGTTAAATCAAAAACAAAGATTGAAGTAAGTTAATACTTCATTGCAATTCTGCCATTTTCGGGGATTCAAACATGATTATATCTCTCTCTGTCTCTCTCTCCCTCTCTCTCTCTTATATATATATATATATATATATATATATATATATATATATATATATATATAAGAGAGAGAGAGAGAGATACTCACACAAACATAAAAATCGCAATATATATATATATATATATATATATATATATATATATATTGCGATTTTTTCACATGTATACTTATTTTCATATATTTTTATTACAAACTGTTCGCATTATAACTTTTGTTTCGGCAATATAATCCACGTACAGCTGTATTTATTTATTTATTTAGAGTAGAGAGGTGATTTCTTTATGCATGTAGTATTCACCCACTCACAAGCACGCACACCTAAACGCATACACACAGATTGGCGCGCAGCACAGGTTGACATACACCGTAACAAAAATGAAAAGTGCGAGTGTTTCCCACCCACTCTCTCACCTGCCCCAAGAAATTTTCTGATTGAACGGCCCGAAAAGGCAACCATATAGCCAACTGAGTCAAGCTGATCAATACGTAAACATTTGCTTCAATAGGAGGCGCGCAGAATGGAGGGTTCCTTTTTTATTCCTATTTTTTATTATAAAAATTAATAGAAGCTTACAAGATTCTCCATGAGAGGCTGAAAGTGGGACGATACACTTTTCTGCACGCACACGTACGCACGCGCGTGCGTTCGAGCGGCACGCCCGTGCGCAGACACACATACATACACACACGCGTACGTCATGCACACACATGTCTACACATAGATACACGATTATTCTCAGTTAGTCAGATACAGAAATACTTTTATAGACATATGCATTTGAATGTACACATGCATGCATCGTAGTACACATCTCTACACATATGCTTTCAAATATTTGGATACGTATGCATATTGATTGCCTATACAAAAGAAATCATTTTCTCATATATATATATATATATATATATATATATATATATATATATTATTGTTATTATCATTATTATTACTACTATAAACGTTATTTTAATAATAATAATTTATTTAGTTGCTATCCCTGTTTTTAATTTATTAAATCATTAATAAATTTAAAAAAAGACATTGATAAAAGAATAATATATTGATTTATTTTTTACTGCTTACCAACTTTTTGCATGTTATTTACAGTCAGAAAACATATTTAGATTGTAAGAATTATTGAGATAACAATGATTTACTCATATCAGTGGTACTAATTAACCCATAGCTGGAGTGGAACACAGGGGGATTCATATATTTCCAAAGGATATTTGCGCGCCAGTGAATATAACGAATTTGACTGGATGTAAAATTCGACTTTCCGATTTCCTCTCCTGAGCAGACGACATTTCCAAGCTGAGACCAACTTGTAATTACAAGCGGTCACCGACCTCTGTATATATATATATATATATATATATATATATATATATATATAACGATATACAATTTTGTATAATTTTATATATCAGCAAATAGTATTTAGAAAAATCGTATGACAAATTGGAAAAAAAATTCTGTCGCTTTTCATCCGTTAGGATTTCATAGGACTGGGCTTTATTGATGCTGACACGTCTACACATGTCTCTTCATCGCATTAGTCCCTACCTATCCCACACTGAGACAACACAAAATCTACCAAGAATGGTGATATATTGTAAGAGACTGGACGCAAATTTACAGGGACAACGATAATGGCGAGAGAACAAATAAAAAAAAGAATACAGATGAATTTGGCTCGATTGCAAAAAATATTCTTTCAAAAAAGAAAAAAAATATTCTTTCAAAAAGTTTTAAACACTCAGCGTCTTTCGTTTCGTGCGCATGTGTCAACATCAACAAAGCCCAATCCAGTGAAATCCTAACGGATGAAACGCGTAAAACGCGTGAAACTTTTTTTCCAGTTTGTCATACTATATATATATATATATATATATATATATAGATAGATAGATAGATAAACTGGAAATTTACCCGAATATTGTCCTGTCGACCAACACACATGGCCTGAAGATTGCATTCAAGAATTAATTTATCTTGATATTATATTTATATTTATTTTTCTGGAACACCTGATAGAGGATTCTGATTTTCTGTTCAAGAAGGCAGTCATGAATGAAAAATAATAAAATAATTCTACAGTGGAAAAAGCGTTGTGGTGGTGGTGGGAGGCTACGTCCACTAAAAATATATACACATAGAAAACACCAAGAAAAAAAGAGAAAAAAATGGATAAATTATTTTTCCTTTATATCATGTGTTAAATTAAATTAAATTTATTATTATAATACTTTTTATTATTGTTGCTGTTGCTGTTAGTTACTATTACTACTACTTTTTTTTTTAATTCGCATCTGTTTAAAATCAATATAGCGATTCTGTGTACGAGATTATTAATACCAATTTACCGATTTATACAGCCTCAATATTGTATATTTATAATTGCAAAAATTATGTCTGTGTATATATGTATCTGTGGCTGGGTATATAAAATATATTTTAAAATAATTTTTGATCGGTAAATCTGATTATTGAGCCATTAATACGTGTACAGACACAGTTACATAAATATGAATTCACATCGTCCCATGTATCTATAGAGCGCGAACCATAAATATGGGAACATTTAATAGCGAGAAACAAAACAAAGATCGAATAGAAATCTGTCAGTACCTTGTCTGTTTGTCAGTGTGGCACCTATTTTTTGCTACTTGACCCCGAGAGGTCAAAAAAGAAAAACAAAGAAAGAAAGAAAAAGAAATGTCTCTTCGAATATCATCTAGTAATTAAATGGAAATAAATCTACAAAATAATTCATGAGTTGATTTCTTTTACTCCCCTTTTCTCACTCTCTCCACACACACATACATACACACACAAACACAAGCACACACACACACACACACACACACATATGTGCAAATATTAGATTGGTGCAAAAATAATGTCGTTTTCTCACATATGTTACTATGTGAGAAAACGACATTATTTTTGCACCAACCTAATATAAAGAAAATAGGAAATAACTCGTTAGGTAAATAATCCAGTTCTTTAGTATTTTTGTTATTATTTTTAAAAAATAGTGCTCGATACAAGATGGAACAGAGCTTACCTTAATTTAATTTAATTCAAATTATTATATTGAAGTTTTTGACTTTTGTTTTGAAAGATGAGAACTCTTATGTAGCATGTTGGAATCATATTTTTAAATAAATAATTATATATATATATATATATATATATATATATATATATATATATATATATATATATATATAGAGAGAGAGAGAGAGAGAGAGAGAGAGAGAGAAAGAGAGAGAGAAATAGATAGATAGATTCGACACAAAAATAAAATGGTTGTAATCCATTTTATCTATCTATTTATCATCGATCGATTTCTGTCTCTATCTCCATATATATATATATATATATATATATATATATATATATATATATATATATATATATATATATACCGGTACGCAATAGTAAGTTCGTATGTGTGCATGGACATAGATATATGCACACGTTACAAGTATACATGTGCCTATTTATATAAGTGAATATTTTTATATACTAAGATTTAATTAATATTTTAAGAAAGTCAAAGTAAAGTGTTGATTTTTGACGAGGAAGACAATCTTAGAGGATGATAAATATTTATTTGCGACGACCCATACATTATATGTGTTATGAATGTTCTGATTTTCTTAACAGTACCTGAGAATGTTGATGTTAGACGTTAATCTGAAGACATTGTAGCAGTCAATGCATTTGAAATCAGAAAAAAATATATATATAAATAGTTATACAGATAAGCCTGTCATGGACTTGCATCTTCTAAGTTTATTGATCTGTGTATACGTTGTAAAAGGGTGTGTAATCGTAACTACACGACAAATGGGTTCACCCCCGTTCGTGCTTGTGTGTGTGTCTTAATTCTTCATTTTAGTTTTTGCTTTAATATAAGATAAATATTTCCTTTAAACATTTAAAAAAAAAATGATTTATAATGAAATGACTATTTTAAAATATTAATATATTTACAGTAAAAATCCAAATATGAATAAAATAAAGAAATAATGTCTATGATTATTAAGGAAAATATAAAAGTGAGTTCAAAAAGCATCTGTTGAAAGATACATTTTATATTTTTTTGTTGTATGTTAATATATTATTGCACTTATTAATAATATTATTTTACATTTCGTGTTTTTGAAAACGGTCATTTTACAAATTTAAGGAATTAGTTCTTTTATTACGCATTTCAATGGATCAGTTCGAAAATTGTATGAAATATTTCAAGCAAAACATATTCCAAGCACACGAAAGACATATTGAACTAAATTCGATTTTATATCCAAGTTTCAATCAAATATTAGGTTGGTGCAAAAATAATATCGTTTTTCGACGTTAAAAAATACGTCAAAAAAACGATATTATTTTTGCACCAACCTAAAAATACCGATTATTTTGGACATATTTTTTTATATTAATATTTAGGAGCTTGAATTTTCTTTTTTATGCATATTTTTTTAACTTTAAATAAAAAAAAATTAAATCATCTATCTAATTACATATATATATATATATATATATATATATATATATATATATATATATATATATATATATATATATATATTGTTCTAAAATTCTAAAATTCTAAATAAAGATGC
>OZ010574.1:111356936-111366936 GCA_963932145.1 Acanthosepion lycidas
TGTCACAGCTGAAATGTACAAAACTCAATGAAACATTTATGAAGGAATCTAACCCACATTGCCATAAAAATTGCCATTCTGTCACGAATGAATCATACGGGTTGGCCTTTAATCTGATCAAAATATCTTGAAAAGAGAGTAAATTATCTAAAAGAAGATACTGACAGCAGAATTTCCAAAAGGCGATTCTCTATTAAACTATTTTTTTTTCTGAATTTTCCGGCAGTGATTTTGGTGTACTTTAATTTCCTTTCTTGTCCAATTTACAATGAAACATCGTTAACAAAAACCTTCGACTAGACCGTTAAATGCTTTTTTTTTTTTTAAACATTTTTTGTTATAAATTTGTTTTTAAAAGAACGAATACATATGTTTATGATTTTTATTGAGAGAACGTAAATAACAATCGAGAAGTAAATAAGAATATGTTAACATTTTAACAGCGGTTTTTGTCTGAGAAATTACCAACGTGCTGAAAAATTACTAATACATCGGAAATGATGAAATTCCCAGGCATAAAAGAAATGGATTTAGTATGTGAGCGCTTACGTATAAACAACAGCAAAAAAAACGACAACAAAAACATCATTAATAATATTAATAATAATAACAACGATAATATAATAATAAACTACTTTAAATTATATTTACTTTACGTGATTTTTTGTAAAAAGGCAATGTAAAAATGTTTTGTAAAAATGTAGTTTATCCATAATAGTTTAATTTCTGATACGAAATAGATGGATTTTATTTTTTGATGATACGAATACATTTAATGTTTATGATACTTTACGATACATATATATATATATATATATATATATATATATATATATATATATGTTTGTGTGTGTATTATATTTATTTGTATTGTGTATGTCATGGTGTGTGTGCGTGTATGTGCGTGTGTGTGATTTATCCGGAACTAGATAAGATTGTGATGAGACATGCATAAGAGAAAAGCTTGAATAAAATATTCTTCGAATAACAAGTGTAATATTTTGATATTTCACATTTACATGGCGAATTTTTTGTTTTTTTCTAATTTTAATCTGCAACAAAATGAAACAAAAATGAATAAAATTGTTTTTAAATGTAAATAAAACTGGTTTCACCTTATTGAGTGAAAGAATTTTTTTTTTAATTCTCACAAGAAATTGTAAGTTAATGAATGCTATGAAAGAATATCGGTAACTAAATTAAAATTTATTTAAATGACATTATTTTCTATTTTAATGTGAACAAATAAATATTCAATTCGAATTTACTATTAACTGTTGAAAATTAATCTGATCGACAAAGAATGTATTTTCTCTCCAGAAATGTTTGGTCAGATTTGTGGAACTGGGTCGGACTGGATATTTTTTCAACATTGTTTATATATATATATATATATATATATATATATGTGTGTGTATGGATGGATATATTGAACCTATTCAATAATTATTAGCTTAGTCACATATCGAAGATGTAATTGGTAGAAATTCTGCTCAATTTTATGTAATTTAAATTATATAATGTTACATATATTAATACATAGAATCATTGTTTCATTTCATTTATTTTATTATATGTTTACATATATAATAATATATATATGCATATGTCTATTTATTTACACGATCTATATATTTTTTCCCTCTCCATCTCTCTCTCTCTCTCTCTATATATATATATATATATAGATATGTATGTATGTATGTATATATATATATATATATATATATATACAATATATATATATACAAGTATAAATACCAGAAATTCGAGTATATATTTTTAATCATTACAAAAATGTTGAGATATGACCGGTACTTAGAAATATATAAATTCATACTTATCTATTTATGGTTCATACTTAGATATTTATTTATATTATTTTAAACATTGATGTTAAATAGTTCAAGATACAAACAGCTTTTAGGTTTAAAAGTCTTTTTTTGTTTCGTTCGTAGTAAAATAATTGTTTGTTTTCTTTTCTCTCCGAACAATACTAAATATTTACCACGCAGTTTAACCAGGAAAAGCTCTGTTATATTGTGTAGCAAATTGAATTTGCGTCGTTCCCTTTGGCAATCAAAGCGAATCCCGCATCAATAAAAAATATCTTATCTTATGTAGGCAGTTAGCATCTAATTAATTTTTATATTAAAATTATATTTAAAAAAGTCAATACTTATCTATCTATCTATCTATCTATCTATCTATCTATCTATCTATCTATCTATCTTACAATGTTGTGTGGCCTTCGATTAAATATTACAAATGTGGCAGGTCTAACAAAATTTTCATTTACATTAAATTTCATAATACAATATTGTTTATTTGAGATTCAATCAAGGAATCACTTGACAATAGATCTGATCAAATCAATATTTTTATTGAACTTGTGGATATTGTTTTTATTATGTTAATTATGTTATGTTAAATTTCATTTATTAGAATTAAAATGAAATTTAAGGCGCTAATTTGCATAGTTTATAAATAAGTTAAAACTAGCAACAGCGACAATAATAATAATAATAAAATAATAATATAATAATAATAATAATAATAATAATAATAATAATAATAATAATAATAATAATAATAACAATAATAGTACCTGCGTGAAATTGTTGTCTAAAGAAAAAAAAGTTTTATTTATCGAAGAAAAAAATGCAAATATTTTTTCGACTGAAAATGAATCTTTTTAAATCTTTTTAATATTTTTTCGACTGTTTAAAAATATCAGTCAAAGTGAAGATATTAATTTATGATTTTGAAAGCATTTTCATATAAATTATAAAAAAAAAACATCGTATCGTTTTAAAATTGTAGTGAAGTAGACATTGGATGGTCGCACGTGAATCTGACCCATTATCTGTCAGGCAAAATAAACGCTTATTAGAGATCGTCATCGTTATTAATTAATAGCTGAATTTTTTACTTGAATTAATTTGATTAATTATTTTTAGGTAGTGCTTATGTCCCTCTATTGCAAAGCACGTAATAAAAAAGACGTTTTTATCCGTCAAGTAATGAAAAGATATTGCTAAAAGAAAAATAAATAAATGAAACGAAAAATAACATGATAAATCGATCGTTCATATTCTTAATCTTAATAATCTTAAATAGGAAAATTAAATTTATTAAAAAAGAATTTAATATTATTTTATCAATTAGATTATTAAAATGAATGACATATTGTTTAAAACAGGTGCATTTGATCTGGAGCCAAATTTCCGCATGAAATACGAACAGTCCGTACTACATATACGATTGGATTAATTAAAAAAAAAATTGTCGAGCTTTAAAGAACCTAACTTCTGGGTAAGATAACACAAGTAGTTTACACAAGGGCTATACACATTTAGAGCAATTTTCGCTAAACAGTCGTCGGTGATTTGATTTGTAAATAAAAACAACATTAAAAACAATCTAATACGTACATACATAGACACGCACACACACACACACACACACACACACACACACACACACATAATATATATATAAGATACAATTAATAATCTAACAAAAAGTGTAAAAGATCACAAATAAACAATTTAAATAAAAACTAACAATTAAATTAAAAATTAATTGAATTCATGTATATTCTTGTATTGTGACATAACATTTTTAACAGATTGATGTTTGTGGAACAAATAAATAAAAAATGAATTAAAAAATCTTACCTGGAAAAACGACACCTGGTAGACCAGCCAGTGCACATGTTCTATAGTAGTCCTGCTGTTTAAGAGTCTGCATACTGATCGCTAGAATGTTTCGCGTAAAAAGAGAGACAACTATTTCGTGCGTGTTCAGTATGCTTGTCAAGTGTCGATGCAACAACAAATCGTACTAGTACCAACTAAACACTAGTAACACTTTTGTTGTCGTCGCAAGCGCGCGAGCTGTGTATTAGCTGCGTTATAATTGGTAACTGACGATATGTATTGATGCAGATGGTTGGTTAGTTTGCGATAGTATCAGCTGTGGTGGTTGGTTGGAATTGTGTTTCTCGAATCTGATCGACGGAGTCGATTTGTGATCTGTATTTGTCAATAGAGATAATAAGACCATTGATGACTTTGTAAACACATGCGTATACACAGGCATAGGTATGTATACATAAATGTATTTTAAATATGTATTTATATATATATATATGTGTGTGTGTGTGTATATATATAGATAGATGTATATATATATATATATAATTATATATAATTATTTATATATAATTATATATATATATACATTAAGTGTAATTAGATGCTTTTTATCGTTTGGTGTTTTTTACAATATCAATTCGTTGCACTTATAACTTAAAACTCCTTATGGCTCGGCATTCGCACTGCGCTATGGTTAGCATGTAAATTAAAGTGAAGTACTTATAGGTAAAATATATATAGGTATATCCTTGCTTATATTTAGATATGTGCAATTGAATGATGTTTTTTTAATGAATATGTATTGTAGCGACATAGATGTGTTGTTTTCCGTGTGTGTTGCTTACTGATTTTGAAAATGTGTTGTTGTTGCTATGTATGAATAAATTAGTTGTTATTCTTTTTTAATTTTTTTTTCCTATTTTCTCTTTCATCCTTTAAAATTCTTTCTCTCTTTTTTTTTTTTAAATCTTTCTTCCTCCTTTTTTTCCTTTATCTCTTTCACCCCCTCTTTTTTTTTCCTTTCTTCTTTCTTTCTTTGAACTAATTATCGCTTGTCAATGTCTGTCTTCCGCCGTGTCTTCCGCTTTGATTTCCCTACAGCGGAACTATTTTTCTCCACAAGCCGGAGATAAGCAAAACGCTTGGTGAAAATTTCGCCACGCAGGAAACTTTCAAGTAGCACGTTTTAAAACTGGTTCCGTATCTGTTTGCCACAAGGGGAGGTATGCAATTGATTTACGGCTGGCGATATTTATACTCAAGTCATGTGCAATTTAGACGAGTTGCTCTCGTCCAATCAGGGCCGGAATACACCGCTCACGAAATATTATTGGGTAGGGGCTTCGCCGGCGCAGAGATAATACTACCACCACCACCACCATTACCGCTACCAACATCAGCACTGCTGTCATCGCCGTCATCATTGTTCGTCATCAATATTATCCTTATCGCTATAGCCAATGTTGTCGTTGTCTTCCTCTTCACGTTAAGAGTTATAGAAATTGTTAATGATGATGGTGATGACGATCGTGCCGTTTTGTAGTTAAAAGTCATTATTATTATTTCTACTGCTGCGTTGACGTTGTTTTAGTGATGACGGTGGTGGTGTGCGATGGTGGTGGTGGTGGTGGTATTGGCGTATTTTGAATGTTCCCCAACCACACACACTTCTAAATGACATTCTTCTTTCACTCGATTTTTAATTCTCCTCCCTTCTTTTCCGTTTCTTTTTACTTTTTATTCTTATTAGTTAATCACCTGCTCTTTCTTCTTCTTCTTCTTCTTCTTCTTCTTCTTCTTCTTCTTCTTCTTCTTCTTCTTCTTCTTCTTCTTATTATTATTATTATTAGTAGTAGTAGTAGTAGTAGTAGTAGTAGTTGTACTTCCTCGTAATTTTTTCTTTTCTATCTTTTATTCGCATTTTCCCTCCTGCTTCCTTTCAGTTTTTATTCTTTCATTCTGGTTTTGTATTTTCTCTTCATTTTTTATTCATCGTTTCCTCCACCCAATCTTTCCTTCCTTCCTTCCTTCCTTCCTTCCTTCCTTCCTTCCTTCTGTCTATCACTTCCTTCCATCTTTTTTCTCGTCTTTTCCCTTCCAATAGTCCCCTCTTTTCTTCTTTATTCCATTTTCATATTTCTTTCCTTACCTTGTCTTTTTCTTTACCTTTCTATTTCCTGTATTTTCTTCTGTCTTATTCCTCCACATTTCTCTTCCTTCCTTCATTTTTCGCCCGTCTTTTCTTCTTTCTTACACGTTCGTATTTTCCCTTCCTTCCGTTCTTTCTTTCTTTCTGTATTTTTTTTTCTCATTCTTCCGTTTATTCCTACCATCTTTCCTTTCTTTTTTTTTTCCTTTTTGGTTTTTGTTCGATTTTCTTCTTTCTCATCCTTCAGTATTTCCTCCCTTTCTCTTTCCTTCCTCACTTCCTTCCTTCCCTGTTCTCTTTATTGTGCTTGCTTTCCTTGTTGCCTTTGTAATTCTTTCACTTCCGTTTTGTTTTTTACTTTGCTCATTTTAATATTATACCAAATTTTTCCTTCCGTTTTTATTTTATTTTATTCTTTTTTGGCCATTTTGTCTTACCTCCCTTCCTTCTTCTTTCTTTCATTCTCTCTTATTTTTTGTCAATTTTTAATTCCTTATTTATTTCTATTTCCTCTCTTTTTCTCTTCCCCATTCTTTCTACAGCTTTTTTTTTTTTTTTATATTATGTTTCATTTATTTATTTTTCACCCTCTTTCCATCTCGTATTTTCCCTTCCGTCTTCCTTCCGAAACACTTTGCTTATCTTTCCTTTCGTCGCCCTCAACCTCCATTTGGATACCCACCCCTCTTGCAACCTTTCTTTCATTTAATTACACACGCATGCGCGTAATCACACACCCAAACATCATCAACACACGCACACGCACACAATCACACATGCACATCGACATTTACTCCAGAGACAACCACTCTCACACTGGCACGTGTGCAGATTCAATCACGCATGTTACACCCATTCGCACATACATGTCACTATACACGTTTTCATTATTTCTATGCCCTGTTGATAGATACTAGTTTTTCTGTCTAACCACAGCATCACATTTCATTCGGATGTCTGATTCACACGCACACAAATGCACCCAGATTTTAAATCTCTCTATTTCTTTCTTTGGCGACACTCCATATATACCACACACACACACACACACAAACACACTCTCTCTCTCTCTCTCTCTCACACACTCACTCTGTCATTCTTTCATAACTGTCTTTGAAAGTTTTAATTTTATCACAATAAAAATCATGTCTCTTATATTCATTCCCTATACTCCTCCTCTATTCGCTGGCTTGAAACGTTTGTTGAAATTTCTCTTAATATGTCCACCAAACCTATACGAAGCACACCCACACATACAAGGGGTCCAGACAGAAAAGTTCTCAGCCAAACCATGAAGGGACTATACATGATAAGTTTTAATGCTTAATCATTTTATCATATTTAAGAAGTGGTTCTAGCCAAGTTCCAGTGTACATACATGCATACATACATATGGGCATATATATATATATATATATATATATATATATATATATATATAGGTATATATATGTATATATATATATATATATATATATATATATATATATATATATATATATATATATATATCATAATTATTATTTAAAAATATGTATTCATCGCGACTCAGAAATTACCATGTTTCGCAACAAAAAGCAGAATCTTAAATTAAATTTAATTTTAAAGTTTCTGTTCCATTTTGAAATTTTGAAATTTAAGTTTAATTTAAGATTTAGTTTTTTGTTTCGAAACATGGTAATTTTTGTGTGGCAATGAATACATATTTAATAATAATTATAATATTCAGTTCTTTATATATATATATATATATATATATATATATATATATATATATATGTTAAAAAGAACCGCAAACGTTTTTGGTAGTAATGTGGATTTAAAAAAAAAATATGTTGTACTTTTCATAATAAATGTAAAATAAAGCATAATATCTTTTTTTAAAAATGTCCACATTACAACCAAAACCGTTTCCGGTTTCTCGCTTCTTTTTAATATACACACTTTTCTCTCGTTGGAACTACTATAATCTCTTCCTTTTATATATATATATATATATATATATATATATATATATATATATATATATAAAACTTAGAGGTAACAGTCTGTTTCATGCTATATGCAATCGTCAGGGCCTGACGATTGAATCTAGCATGAAACCGACTGTCGCCTCTAAGTGTTGACTTCTATTTTCGCTTTTATATTTACATAGGCTCTATCTCTGATATTGAGCACTTTATCCCATATATATAGTACATCTTAAGACTACACACACACACATACACACACACACACACACACACACACACATATATATATATATATATATATATTAATAAACATACATTTTTATTTCTTCACCGGTAGAAAAATTATTGAGTATTATGCACAATGCAATGGTCATCGGCACCTGACGTAATTGAATATTGTGCTACCCGTGAGAACATAAAAATATATGTTTATTATTAGTATAAATTGTATACGAGCACTATTTTTTTTAGCATAACCACGCGAGGTGATATATATATATATATATATATATATATATATATATATATATATATATATATATATATAAGTAATAACGATATTGAACACACAGGCAAAAATTACATAAACATTTATTACAAAAACCAAATGCACATCATTAATTACAAACAAGGTAAATCTTCACTAAGACATATTATAAAGAAATACACTACCCCAATTGACCCGAATAAAAAGAAAAATCAAATTAATTATCCATTTAAAAAAATTAAGACAGCTAACCTTATCCTTAAAAATAACAACACACCAACTAAGTCAATATTACAAAGAACGAACATTATCTATGAGTTCAAATGCCCCTTAAGGAACTGTGTTCCTGATCAAACTGGACTAATACAAAATTACATCGGTTATACAACCACATGCTTATCCAGACGTCTTGCACCTATCTGATCCAAGCTCCATGAGAACCCATTTAAACACACACACAAATTTACCAGACTCAGTTAGAAACATTCTAGTAGAAAACACAAATAAATTAATTGCATCCACCTGTAAAAAAAGATTAAAAATAACGGAAGTTATAATAATAATAATTTAAAAAAACACCTCTTAACAATATTAAATACGAACAAGGCCACAATGTGCTAACCGTATTCGGAAATTAAAACATCCCTACTACACATTAAAACATACACATAATGCACACACTCAATTAAGCTGAAAAATCAAATCATCCTTGATAATGGCTAAAGGTATAGCCGAAAGCGCTCGGAAATTTAAAACATTTGGACAGTTTTTACACACCCTTTGTTCAGAAAAGAAAGCTCTCGTTCGAACACAAGAAAAATTAAATAAAAAGCTTAATCGTAGTACCTTCTCTGTCGTTTATATATATATATATATATATATATATATATATATATATATATATATATATATATATATATGTATCCTTGTGCAGGTATGCAGAAAATAGAAAAGAACACGTTGGGTGCATAATCCGGGGTTTCTTAGTATTTTTGTTTTTATTTTTAAAAAACAGTGCTCCATACAGAAGTAGAGCTTATATTATAATAATATTTTTTGTTTAAAAATATGATTCCTTCGCTACATAAGAGTTCTCATGTTTCAAAAACGTGAGCCGAAATCATCCAAATAATTAATAAAATTAAGTTGGATTGAGGTGTTTAGTCACGTTTCATCTTCAAGCGAAATTTTAGGAATAAGCTATCTCTCGGTTTACGTGTATTTTTACAGAATTTGTTATTGTGGGAGTGGCTAAAATTTCGCTTGAAGATGAAACGTGACTAAACACCTCAATCCAGCTTAATTTTATTAATTATTTGGATGATTTCGGCTCACGTTTTTGAAACATGAGAACTCTTATGTAGCGAAGGAATCATATTTTTAAACAAAAAATATTATTATAATTATTATATATATATATATATATATATATATATATATATATATATATATATGCGTGTTTCATTAAAAACAACTGAAAAGGTACTACAGTAAAGCTTTTTATTCCGTGCTCGGAAAATAAAACCCCTCTGTAACACTCTAAAAGCATAAACATAACACACACTCTCAATTAAACTGAAAAATAAATTCATCCTTGATAATGGCTAAAAATACAGCCGAAAGCGCTCAGAACTATAGAACTTTGAACAGTTTCTACACACTCTGTGTCCATAAAAGAAAGCTCTTGTACGAACACAAGAAAAATTAAGAAAACGCATAAACGTATTATCTT
>OZ010574.1:111379436-111386936 GCA_963932145.1 Acanthosepion lycidas
AAAACAGGTGTTTATAGTAATAAGAATACTGACTATATATATGTATATATATATATATGTATATATATATATATATATATATATATATGTGTGTGTGTGAATGTGTGTGTGTGTAATATATGTAATATATGTCTATATATGTATATGTAATACATGTGCATATATGTATATTGTTACTACTGCAAATAAATAAATAGTTTTTAAACATTATAAATTAAATTCCTAACGTTTTTGTCTGCGGCGTTAAAATAGTGTGTGTGCAGGGTAGTATTGGCTTCAAACACTCACTTATTGCTAGGAATAAAAACTAGGTATGTTCGCTAAAAAGGGCCTACACTGAAGAAAAATGTCCCCAAACTTGATTAAACAATTTCTTATCGTCTAAATATTTATGTTATTATTAAGAGGAAAGACCAAATTATTTTTTGAATATTTTTTTCAAATTTTCTAATCCTTTCTAGTACGTCCGAAATTTTAGTTAAAAGTCTTGTTGTCTTTTTAGTCAGCAAAATTTATATAAAATCGATCATGTCAACAATTTTTGACAACTTTGTAAACAAAACTGAAATTCTCCGTTTAAAAATATTGCAAAATTCAATTATATTTTTTTCAAAAGGTTTTTTAGGAAAATTAAAAAATTTAAAGTATATTTAATGTAACTGAAAACAAACATTACTTCATTTTTTATTGGAAAAAAGTAATTGGAAATAAGAGAAGCATGTGTAACCGTGGTGATTGGCGTTGTAGGTGTGAATTGACGTTTACGTCAATGTATCGGCAACTAACGTCAGGGCAATTTATCGGATGGAGGGGCAGAAGTGACAGTATTTTCGAATTTTAAGTGAACCAGCTTATTTAACTATAAAGTAAATCTTAAAAATTACATACTGTCACAAAGTCTAATACATTATTTATTTTTTAACGTACTTTCATAATGAATATATGTGCAAAGCCTGTACTGCTTTCGTCCCTAAAATTGAAGAAAAAAAAAAGAAAAAATAATTGCAGTATGTTTCTCACTGAAAATGAAAAAAAATGCTTATATTTAAAAAATGAAAAGAAAATATTTAATGAAATATGTAAAAAAAAAAAAGAAAAAAAAAGAAAATTAAAAATTTTGGAAATGCGATGATGATTTTCAGTTAGTCAGAGCATTTGATACGTGCTAGACAGTAGAAAATCAACACAATTTATGAGTCCGGATCCTCACAACTCTTAAAAAACGGGACATTATGTCTGAATTGTGCCTCCGTAGTTTTACCGGAGACATTTTTAATACATTTTTTTAGCATATTAAAAAATTATTTTAAAAATAGAAACTTTTCGCAGATTGTAATAAACTTTCAAATTTGAGATCTGTAAAATTAGATCTTTTAATGACCATTTCCAGAGATACACATATCCAAATTTTATTTTAAAATATTTAACAACTTTATCACATTTTGTATTTAAAATTGAAAAAAAAAAACAATTTTTGTAAAATTTCATTTTTCATGAAAAAATATTTTGTCTTTAAACTATAATATCCTTAATATATATTATTCATAAAAGCCATTAAAAGCTTAATGTCTTAGGTTTTGTATTTTACAATTCATATTGGGTTGTGTATTTTACAATTCAGAGCTAAGTTTTGGCTAGAAATGCTCCTCAATTTACAAAAAACATCGAAGATTTATATTTCTTCAAAGTCTTCTGCATTTAATAAAAAAATTACAAAATACACATATTCGGATTTTCGTAAAATTAAGTTTGTGAGGAACAGATGTAAAAAAATGTTTTTAACATGACTTTCTAAAAAACATACATTTCTAAAATAATTTCTGAAAGTTTGATTATAATCCTAGAATTATATGATTTTTGAAAGAATTAACAATTTCTAAAAAAATTAATGCTAAATATTACGTGGCCGCTGACATACACAATAAAATAAGATTTTCAACCAAAGTTTAAGACGTGGTACAAAGGAATAAAAAATTAAAAATAAAAAATAATTTAAAAATACTATGGTCTTTCTTCTTATTAATAACATAAACGTTTTCACGATATAATTTTGCTTTTGTTAAGTTTGGGACTTTTTTCATCGTTATGATGTTTTTTAGGCGAATAATTGAATATACCAAGTAAAAACTAAACAGAAAAAAAAACTGAATTGTCTTTTTGGTCTTGGTCCCTGACAATGCAACTGAAATTAACTGTATCTGATGTTTAAAATTATTATTGCCTTATTATTCAGTATAGATTATAAAATTTCCATTTATCTCTTTTTTAACAATTCCAAACATTAGCTGGTAAACCTTTTAAATGAGTTTTATATGCGTAAAATTTGGAAAGTCACTTAGCAGAAAATAAGTACAAAAAATTAACCAAAGATGTGAATTTAATATCAAACCATCTCCAAAATATTTACGGTAGAATAAGAGACATAAATCATTCATTTTATTGAACGAAAAATTCGATAAAAATGTATAGAATCAGTGATCATTAAAACTAAACATGTGCTTTAGCTCTCGACTGCGTAATGCACCGGCACACACACACAAAAACACTCGCTATATATATATATATATATATATATATATATATATATATATATATATATATATATTGTTGTAAGGATCTAAAGACAGTACAATATGTAATTAGTGCATATATATATATATATATATATATATATATATATATATATATATATATATATATATATATATATATACTCACATAAATATGTATGTATGTATTTATATATATATATATATATACACATATTTGTATATATATATATATATATATATACATATATATATATATATATATATATATATATATATATATTCTGTTAAAACTCATTTAAAAGGTTTAGAAGCTAATGTTTCGAATTTTTGAAAAAGAAGTAAATGGAAATTTTATAATCTATAATATGGCAATAATAATCTTAAACAACAGATACAGTTAATTTCAGTAGCATTGTCATAAATATCTAAGGGTAGTACGTTATATAATTGGTGCATATATATATATATATATATATATATATATATGTGTGTGTGTGTGTGTATGTGTGTATACCACTTCTGCTCTTTGATATTTACTTTATGATATTTATAAATGCACACAGGTACCCATATATATATATATATATATATATATATATGTGTGTGTGTGTGTGTGCGTGCGCGCGTGCGCGCGGGATTGTGCGTGTGCGTGTGCTGATTTGCTGTCAGTAATAAAATAATAGGTAGCATACAGACAGTATACAGCCCGCATTTATATATATATATATATATATATATATATATATAGATAGATAGATAGATGTAAATTAGGCACGAAATCCTGGATTCGTTTGAAAGCAGGAAATATTCACTACCCGTCGTTACGTGCCTTTTCTACGAGCGGCGCGAAAGTTTCCTCATTATATTTAAACTGTACATTTATGCCAGGCCACAAACATTCTTAAAGCAACACTCTTTTTCTCCTGAAAAAGAAAGTAAGGATCATAAATAACATAAAGAAACCCAAAGGAAATATCGGAAAGGAAAAGAACAAAAGATTGTGTGTGTGTGTGTGTGTGTGTAAGTGTGTGTGTAAGTGTGGATTGGGGCCCTGTGAGAGAAAGAGAGAGATTGAAAGCGCGCGTATTTAGCTGTTTGCGTGTCTCCATGAGCGCATGCGTATGTTTGCAGGTGCCACGTCATTTCCAAGCCAAGGGAAATATATAAGAATTATTAAGGATGTGTTTTATGAAGACAAGACAGTGTTGTACGAAACATCTATTTAAGCTGGTCAGCTGCTGACATTTTGGACAAAGATTATTCCCTCCTTGTTTAATGAAATTCACTTTTCCATTTTTTTAACCTGTTTAGAGTGAATTTATTTATTCTGACAACCAAGAAATATTAAAAATTAAAAAAAGAAAAAACATATACAGTCGTAAACTATCTACTATAATTGGTTTTAAAATCAAATATTATATTTTACTTTCTTCTACTTTCGAATAAGGTTAGTTTATGGTTGCTCTTGTTTAGTTTCTGTTTTCAAATTTTACGTAAGGGGAAGTAAGCTCATTGGCTTCTTTTATTTCTGCCCCAACTTTCTTTAGTTTAATTCCCCATCCTCTTCCCCGTTAGGTGACCAGAGATGTCAGTTCTCGGGTGGAAGCAGGGCACCTTTCATATTTTTGGGGCGTCTTTTTCATATTTGTTCATGTGTTTGAATGAGTGTATGTTTGTGTGGGTGGTTAGACGAATGAGTGTTTTTAATTATGTAAGTTTCGCATTAATTTCGTTCAGTTAATTGATGTTTCTGCCACAATTAAGGATTGTGGGGGATTTTATCACTAACGTTATTTTATTTGCTTTCTTGTAAATAGGTTATATCATATTGTAAATACACACTGGGTTTTAAATTTTTAAATTGATGTTTTACTCCCTTTCCGCCACAGACAAGAATTGTACATATGAGGACGAGTTAGGACTTCGTGGAGATTCTGAGGTTTTATGGTAGATGTAGTAAGAATGGTGTGAAGGAATGTGTTGTTTTGATGTAAGGAATATTGTAGTATGTTCGGGTCAGTGATTGTGGTTAGCTAAGTTTAATTATAAGTTAGAAGAAGACCAGCCTTTTCTCCATCCGCCCCCTTTTAACATTGTGTCATATATTTGTATATCACTTTATTCTATACTAGTTAGTTTACATTGATCTAGCTAGCTAATAATCTAAAGTCAGACACGTATACGGAGTTTGGAATATCTATCTGTCTATCTATCTATCTATCTATCAAATATTTTAAAGATTCCACCCCCTCTCTCTCTGTCACACACACACACTTACACATGCAAGTCACGACGTTAAGGGTTGCTTCATACTCCCGATTTTTAATAAACTCAGAACGAAATTTTCACACAAAACTCTGAGAATTCTTTTGATATGAGCTGTATCGTTTGTCAAAAATCAATTCTACCATAGTTTTCAAAATAAATCAGAAAACTTCATTTACTGTTTTTTTTTTTTGGTTTTTTTTCTCGAAAGATTACCTTATAAAACTTTTATATAAGTTTTATCGAAATGTAATAGGTTCAATGTCAGGAAAATAAGTAAAAACAAACAGGATAAATGTCCATTTGAAATGAAAAACATGTTTACAGGAAGATAACAGATTTAAAAAATATTCATTTTATGAGAGGATCAGATTAAAAACTTGTATATAGAATCGGGAATCTTCAAAATGTAGCATTTGATTTAGCCCTCCACTTTATTTTATGGCGTTCTGCCTGAATGCACACTACAGCCACTCATATATATATATATATATATATATATATATATATATATATATATTAATAATAAATTAAAATGGTAATAAATATCAAAGGAGAGCTCTATGTTAGAAATAGAGACAGAGCAAAATTATTAATTAATTGTATATCAAACATTTAAAATACCATAGGTAATAATCTTTATTTCATGAAAGCTATAAAAATAGACTTCAGTCTTTCAGACCCGTAAACCAAATCTCTCTCTCTCTCTCTCTATCTCTCTCTCTCTCTCTCTCTCTCTCTCTCTCTCTATATATATATATATATATATATATATATATATATATATATATATATAGGGTAAACGAAAAGTTGCTGCACAGTAGGTTGAATAGGCTTTGTGTTAGGGTTATATTATAACTTTTGTGTTTGCGTTGTATTATATTAAATCTTATGACTAAATTTATTTGAATGTAATCTTTTTTCTTTTCAGATAGTTCAGAAAACCCATAATGGCAAACTATTTTAAATATTGACGCAAGAAAATGGCTGTTAAAAAAGTACTGGAAGTCTCAAAATGGCCGTTTAAATTATGATGGACAGTAGTTTGAACACCTGCGTTGATAAAATTTTCAGTGATTTTTCTTTTTTCTTCTTGTATACAAGGAAATGGATTTGTATATGTAATAATTGCTTATCAAAATGTAATTGTATTAGTATGGAGTATCAAAATAAATGTTATCATTTTCTGTCCACCTAGTTTTGGTTCACCCTGTATATATACGAATATACCTCAGCAGGTATGGAACTTCATATGTATATTATGATAATCATGTTTTCACAATAAGATCTATTATAAGCAATGGATGTTTTTAAAAAAATTGCTCATATTCATATGAGTAACGTAACGCGTTGTTTTCACCTTATAATATTTATCCTTATTAAGAATATTGATAAACATTCGTTTTTAGAAGTTAGTGGTTTTATAATGCAAAAATAAAGATTTATCCAATATATCTGAGTAATTGATTCTTTTCATTTACATCATAATACAAACTACCCGACCTTCTATAACCTTCATCACACATTCATTCCTTGATTAAAAAAAAAAAAACAGAAAATATTTTTCCTATTTCGACTTGAAGCAGACTTTATAGCTTTCTAAACATTATCATTGATTGAATTTTATTTTACGTTGTCACATTAATGATGGACCAAATGTTTTCCACTGGATTAATATCTAGAGAGGATGGTATCATTCTGTTAATGTCGCGTTTTGCAACCCTTTTTCATAATGTGGTATATAGACAGAGTTTTGAAAAATGGAAAGTAATATTGTTTGACATGAATATAACTTTTAGCTTAAAGCTTATTCTTTTCGACCTATACCACTTCAAACAAAAAAAAAAAAAAAAAAAATAAAATAAAAAAATGTTTTCCAAGAACTTACAATGATTTTCAATAAACAGCCAGATGTTGAGGGTCCATACTGTGTTGCAAAGCTATGAATAATTATAAATATGTGCTCGTATATCGCTGAGTTCCCAGATGATTATTTTGATGCATCATCTATTTTGGAAGGGCATATAATCTTGCCTACAATACATACACGTACTATTATCAACCATTACTTTTCCCTATTGTTTTCAAATTTGTTTTGGGTGAATATTTTACATGAAGAATCCACTCAACAAATCCACCCGATATAGCTCTACATTAATCACTAAAAATTATTCTTGTGAAATCAATCTTCATGTACTTATTCGCCAACTTATGTATATAAGTGTTATAGTCCAGGTTAGGACCAAGGAAGAACAACACGAACGCAAGAGTAGAAATAACGAAGGTATATTACACGAAATAATAATACAAGATGTGGAAGATGTTAGTATGACTGTCAGTCTGGTTTGGAGTGAACGACTATCGGCTCGATTCGATTCGTCCCTCTCTCTTGAGAGGCGTAGTATACATAGTGCTAGGAAGACTTCATTCTGTAGTTATAGGTAAGAACCCATGACAATAAGTTGTTTTCATATCTTTTATCAGTGTTCTTAATATTGTTAAATATTTTGTAATATATTCCATATTCCCTTTTACCTTACACTAACAACATCAACTTTAGCTATTTTCTGTATATTCAGTCCACCTTTCATGGTTATTATCTTTTAATTTATATAAAATTAAATGAATTATATATATATATATATATATATATATATATATATATATATATATACCTATCTTT
>OZ010574.1:111389436-111427846 GCA_963932145.1 Acanthosepion lycidas
TGTGTGTGTGTGCAGATATGTAGAAAAATAATTATATTGAGGTTTTCGGTTTTCATTTTTGAAACATGAGAACTCTTATGTAGCGAAGGAATCATATTTTTTAAAAAAATAATTATAATATACATATATATATATATATATATATATACACACACGCTCACACAAATACATATATATATATATATATATATATATATATATATATATATATATATATATATATACACAGGTGTGTATGTGTGTGTGTGTGTGTGTGTGTGTGTATGCGTGAAGGTAAATATGTGTTGGTAATCCGTATGGATGATTCCAAGGAGGATATAATCCAGAGCGCTCAATGTAAAAACAGAGCAAATATATATTTCGAAATAATAATGTTAAAGTGTCATAATCCGATCGTAGACATGCTTTGTTTGTGTCACGGAAAGTGCGTTTTCCTTTAACTTTTTTCTTTTTTCCTGACTAGTCTTTCTCTCTGTCTGTCTGTCTATCTCTTGATATATATATATATATATATATATATATATATATATATATATATATATATATATCTTTTCTGTCTCTTTTTTTCTTATTTCTACGCTCCCCTTCCACATTTCTGCCAGATGAACTCGATAAAGAGGTCAGCATGTCAAACACCCTCCCACATGTCCCCGCCTTATTTTATTTTATGTCTCTTTATTAAGATGGATGTAAATACATCTATGTTTTTTCTTCATATCTCTTTTTCTTTTCCTAATTTTGTTTGCATGACTTTTATCTTCCACTCCCTCAATCCCCTTTTCCCTTTCGATTGATATATATATCTCCTTCGACTCCTCCACGCCATCAATTTAGACCTACCTCCTCAAACACGTGTGCAGAACTTAAAAATAATAATCCTGAATTTTTCTTATACCTGGAATATTTGTCACCTATTATAATCACCATGATCCCGTAAAGTTGTGTTTCTTAATACAATATATATATATATATATATATATATATATATATATATATATATATATATATATATATACAGTGTAACCCGGGTATAAGAGAAACCCGGATATAAGAGACTTATTCTCCGGTCCCGACAACTCTCTTATACCCGGGTTACACTGCATATATATATATATATATATATATATATATATATATATATATATATATATATATATATATGGGGCGACAGTCTGTTTCATATTAAATGCAATACCACTTATATTAACATACTCTCTATCCCTGATATTGAGCACTTAGTTGTGTTACTTAATTCAATATATATATATATATATATATATATATATATATATATATATATATATATATATATATATATATATATATATATATATATATATATATATATATATATATATATATATATATATAAAGATATTTTTGTAGGTACAAAATTTAATGGTCGAAATAAAAGTATAAAACTTAATATTACGAGACATATTAAAAACGGACGAAGCAACCGGTTTCGCTCCCGCTCTTCAGGCTTCAACGGGAGATTTAAAATTAACACAGAAAAATGTACAATAAAAGGAAGTTAAAAAAAGTTAAATATATATATATATATATATATATATATATATATATATATATGTGTGTGTGTGTGTGTGTGTATATGTGGGCACTGAAGTCAACATTCAGAGGCGACAGTCTGTTTCATGTTAAATGCAATGTCACTAATATTAACATACTTTGATAGTGAGCACCTGAACCCATTAATATAGTATACCTTAAAGCTATATTTTAACATATTTAGTTCCTCATAAATAGTAGAGCATTATCGCTACATTTATGACCTATCATGAACTTAGAAAAATTTAACCTCCACTACTCCCTAAAAAAAAAAAAAATGCCCATTCTATGACCATCCATATAGAAGCTAAAATTAATGGAAAACGCATTTCATTTTAAACCAAGAACTTAACACAAATACCAAACCCAAGAAAAATACGACTTTAAAACAAAAAATGTCCCCCCCGCAACACAGAACCAGACGACTTCGATAAAGTCTTTATTAAGAAATATAAAAATTCATAAACAATTAGATGCCTTCCCCATAAAAAAAAATAAATAAAAAGATATAACTAAAATAAAAAAAAAATCAAGTGATGGCCTGTCGATTGCGTTTAGCATAAAACCGACTGTCGCCTGTGGGTTTTGACTTCAATGTTCACTTTTATATTGATTTACGCTCTATTTCTGATAGCATACCTTAAATGTGTGTGTGTATGTGTATGTGTGTGCGTGGTGTGTGTGTATTTGCAGGGTCTATGATAGCACTCTAAACAAAAGTGAAGATGATGACACAGAGTGGATAATCTATAAACGAGGCGTTTCGCTGAGAGCGTCTTTTCTCTTCGGCTTTCTCAGATTAGAATGAAAGAAAGACAAAACTCTATGTGTGCAAAACTGCGTGGGGATTTCTGATGACAAGTCGGGACCATAAATCAAATTAAATTACCTTATCACATCCAATGCCTTGACTCAAGCGTATATATTTGTTTCCCAATTTGTCTCATCATCTTCACACACTCAAGTATTTGTGTTACTATAAATATTATTTTTATTTTGGTACACATATTTCAGATGATTTTTTTTTCTATTTGTATTTTCTTAAACAGTGAAAATAATATCAACCGGCCTAGTTTGAGAAATTCTCACTTTAAAAAGAATGTGCCTCCCAACGAGAAACGAACCTATATCCTCTGTTGTTGTTTGGATAACCACCCCCCATAGACGAAACATGCCGTGACAAATTTGTCCACGCTTAACGGTACGCTTGGACTATAAGAGTGATTTCCCTGATGGAAAAGGGGGATGCATTTTTAAAAACCACTGATGTCAATTCAAATGTGTGGTCCCTCTAAAAATGACGTCTTATAGAAATCAGAAATAATGTCGAATTAAAAGCTCAGTTACACACACACACACGTATGTGTGGGGGTGTATGTAAAACATTTTACACATTTTACAAAATACCCATACTTGATTGATCAGGTATACGATATCAGAAGAAGAAGCATTTATCCTTGGCAGAACGCACAGATATTCTGTTTATTGGAAGAATTGCTGATCATTAAGTATATAATCTCTTCATTGTCGACGTATACTATGCTAGCTATTATTGTTGTTGTTGTTGTTATTATTATTGTTATTATTGTTATTATTATTATTTTTATTTTCTTTGCTTTCTGGCGTTTACACATTTCTTTCCGGGTCCCACCCAGAGACCTAAGGTTAGAAATGGCATCATGACACTTTTCACTGACAAAAAAAAAAAAAAAATAAAAAAAATAAATAAAAATTACATAGATAAAACCCTTCTTAAAGTGTGGGCTGTACTTGTCAGAACAATTTTTTGTATCTCCTTGAGGCATGGGCTTCCAGGAATCCCTGCAATTAGTCTACTGCAATCTTTTCCAACCAGTCCTAGGGCTCCAACTACAACAGGGATTGTTGATGTTCCCATATCCCACATTTTCGAGATTTCTATTTCAAGGTCCTTGTATTTTGACAGCTTTTTGAATAGCTTCAAAGATACATTGCAGTCAGATTATTATTATTATTATTATTATTATTTATCAATAAAATTCTATTTTAAAAACATTTGCCAAATGCATTATTTATTATTATTATTATTATTATTATTATTATTATTATTATTATTAATAATAATAATAATAATAATAATAATAATAATAATAATAATAATAATAATAATAATAATTTTTCGTTGTACCTATTTTTCATTTTCCTCTACTAAAATAATTATTATAATCCAAGCATTGAAAACACTACGGCTATGGTCAATAATAATTGACCTTAATTACTTAATGAACTATAGTCAGGAACATATACATTCCTGAATTGAATTATTGATTCTTTTAATCAACATTCATTTTCGCGCTTCTATAGATGTTTTCTTCCTTTTAATTTTGTCCTCATACCTCTAAGTTGTATTTCTTAAGAGTTTAGTAAATTTTATATCTGTCTTATTATTAATTGATTCTTTGGTTTGATTCATGTTTGTTAATAATCATATATGAACTTCCTGGACGAGTTGAGACTCTCTCCAGAGGACAGCGAAAAAAGGTGACAGACATTTGAAAAGACTTGTTGTCATGCAATATTGAGCCTCACCAATTAAGCCTCCTGGTTTGAATGTGCAAATATAAGGTTGGTCCCCAATAATAAACAAGAACTCTTCAGAGATTGTGGATAACGCTTACCCAACAGACCGCGGAGCAATCATGAGAGAAAGCGAAACAATTTTGTACATGAAAATGACAGTTGCACTGGTAATTATTAGAACATTGGGAAATGAATCGAAGATACTTGTAAGGAGATTGGAACCACTGGGAATCCTAGGAATATCATCCAGATGATAGTAATATTAAAATCAGTAGGAATAGTGAGGAAGGTGCTAGAATAATAATATTTGCTCTCTTTTTATCTACAGTTAAAACAATTAAATCATTATTAAGGTGAACATTTAACAGCAACAACAATAACACGGCCACCAGCACAAACCACAAACCACAAACAACAACAACAACAATAACAACAACAACAACAACAACAACAACAATAATAATAATAATAATAATAATAATAATAATAATAATGTTGTTTATATATCAAATATGTTATTATTTGTCTCTAATTATATTTTCCTTACTACTTAAAACTATGGTTATTATTATTATCAACAATAATTCAAAATATATCAGCGTAAATATTCAAATAAATATTATTATTATTATAATTATTATTATTATTATTATTGGTGTTGATGGTGGTGAATTATTTTATGACATTTTTTACTTATTTATTTTATATTTGTATACACTGTTTATAATAATAATAATAATAATAATTTTGTTGTTGTTGTTGTTATTATTATTATTATTATTATTATTTCATCCATTTAATTGTTCACATCATTTGTGTGCTTGATAATGCAGATTAAGCGACAGCAAATCTCAAATATACTGTAGTGTACATTTTCCAGTATTCACCGAACCCTAGCAACGATAGCTGAAGAGAGTTTTGGAGCATTGACAAGACTTGCTATCACTTGATTGACAATGAAAGTTGTTCATTATGAGAATTCATTAGAATAAATGTTATCGAATATACTGAAATAGTAGTATTAGTAGTAGAGTAGTAATACTAATAGTAGTAGTAAAAATGGTAATTATTTTGTTAGACCTACTCTTGTTATTATTATTCTTATTACCTGAACTTTATGAATGTTATTACCTTTAGAGCGTAAAATAAATCATTATTATTATTATTATTATTATTATTATTATTATTATTATTATTATTATTATTATTATTATTATTATTTCTACTTGGAATAGTCGAAATATTGGTGGGGATAGTGATCGTGGGGGTAAGTTGAAATATGTTTTTATTTCATTATCTTTGATTTATTTTCTTCTCTGCTTGGTACTCTCGCCTGTGTGTCCTCAAATTTGGTCAGATATATTATTAAATGTATTATTATTATTATTATTATTATTATTTATTTATTTATTTAGTTTTTTTTTTTTTTAAACATTTTACACTCTGGCCAAAAATACCATTTATAAGTTCTAGGAAGTCTCTCTAAATAATAATAATAATAATAATAATAATAATAATAATAATAATAATAATAATAATAATAATAATAATAAATTCTGATGTTAAGTAATAATTACCATGTACATTTTTTATATTTTCTTTACCTTAATAACACACAATGTTATTTATTATTATTATTATTAATATTATTGTTGTTGTTGTTGTTGTTGTTGTTATTATTATTATTATTATTATTATTATTATTATTATTATTATTAGTGTAATGGTAACAGTAAAGTCGTAAAAATAACCTTTCTTATTACTCTTTTTCTTATTGTTTTGATATTAATGACAAATATTAATGAACCATACATCTTTTTTTTTCTATTGCAGAATTTGCTGTCTTCTACTGGAGTTCGAGTGATAAAAAGAAAAAAACAAATTCCGTAACTCAAATATTTTAGCAATATAAAATTCTTGCTACTTTTAGCAATAAAGTAAAAATTCTCAACATTTTAAATATTTGGATCTTATTCTGAGTTGTCGAAACAAGTAACCAGAATCAAGTCCCCCTACCCAAATACGATTAACATTATTGTTGTTGTTGCTGTTGTTGTTGTTGTTGTTGTTCTTGCAGTGATAATAGTAACTATTGTAGCGATAATGACTGTCATTCAGATTTTGATTAGTGTTCGTTATTAGTAAAAATAGTTTTGCTAATAGTAGCAGTAGAGGTGGGACTACTGGTGGAAGTCTTAGTAGCGATGGTTGGGATGCGATAACAGAGAATTTTCTTCAACTTTTATTCCTTATCCATGATGCTGAATTCAAATATTCTGCGTTAATCATATTTATAATGTTGTAAACATCATAGGCCTTCGTACGATAAGATAGCTATTTGCATTACAAATACTGCACATTATTGTAATAATACTTGTAATTAAAAAAATAAGAAGATTGAAATGAAAACATCATGATAAAGTACCCCCTGCTTTGATCTAATCTTTGTTGATATTATCACAACGTTTCGGCCGTTGAGCCCACCGGCCTTCCTCAAATGCTTGTTAATCAGAATAACCTTTAAGAAATTTCGAACGAAAACTTTTATTTAATCTACATGGGTAGAGTGTTCTCTTTCTGCTGACCATATGTAGTGATATCTCTTTTAATACTTTAGTACTTCTCAGTTATTGGTCATCATGTTTCACTTGAGTTTAAATATGTACTCACGGGCCCAAGGATTGAACTCATAATTACTATGTCATCAAATTCCTGAATCAACACTTTAATCCACAAGGTTATTGTGTCAAGGGATCAGCAAGTACCTGATGAATGCCGGGGGACGTAATGATTGAAACGTTATTTTCAGAACAACAAATATGAAGACAAAATTTCGAGTGTAAATAATGCAAATAATGACATACCCATCCCAAAATTATCTCGTCTTGAGCCTCGACTTTCAGTTTCTCAGAGTAATCAGCAGAGCGCCTTTGAATTACTATTTGATCATTTATATTAAGTCTAAACAGCCACCCCTGTAAGCAAAAAAAAAAAAAAAAAAAAAAAGAAAAAAAAAAAAAGAAAAGGCAGTTGGGTTTAAATGTAATCTTATACTACTAAGTCTCCAATAATATTTTCTCCTTTTTTAGTCGTGCTCATATTTATAAATTTTTGTCTTCTGTTGGCCCTGAAGAGTGTGTTACGATAAATGGAAAGCTTTATTTTGTTTCTTCCTTGTTGTTATATTCTTCGACTCATCATTTTATGGTGACAAATTTTTTATCAATGTTCTTCCTCCCGTTTTGCTATATATAGAGAAAAAGCACCGAGTATAGAGAAAGGAAAGTTATTCAGTCTTTCCGCATGTGCGTGTAAATGTGATTAATACAAAGCTGCTTACAAGACGCATGGATTTCAAGCTTATTCCCTGTTTATTAACCAAGATTAACCCCGTCCGAGTCATGCATAATTTAGCCTAGTCCTGTAGTATGTTTGGGATTAACCGCCTTTATACTTCAGATTTGTAAATAGTACACTCGCTCGAGCAATTTACTATTAGTCTCAACAATTATTTTTCTTCAACTATTAGTTTGTAATTTCCGTTTTACGGAACCAATTGTAATGATGAAGGTGTAACTACTCATTGAAACTGCTAATCATACGTATAAGTTAAAAATAACTTTAGTTTTTCTTAGTCTTTGCACGACAGTAGCAGCGTACACAGTGAATTAAGGGAAAATGTTGTTAACTTTCATGACATTGCAAAGCCACAAGAATAACAAAGGGACAAATCTGGGAACTTGGTTAGTCTATTCACATTCCACTAACAGATTATTATCTTTTTTTGACAGAAGCAAAACGCTTTGATGTGGAAACGTTTCTCTCACGAAAGAAAGAATTCGTCGAAAACTTTGTCGCATCAAAACTTACATAATTTTACTCAAAACGCATTGAAGGACTGCTTGATATGTAGTAAAATTTCATGGCAAAGAATGTGAATATATAACTGTCATCATATTAAACAGTTTGTGAAAGTTCTTTCTTTCCCTTTGTCGTTCATAATTTGGAAAGAGCCATTGCACTAAAACGTTAGGCCAATGTCTGCTGATAGTGGCTTACAGCAACTGGTATTCCTAAGCGCTCAACCACATAGGTACTGACCAGGTCCAATGTTGATTAACGAGTACTGATGTTTTAACGTGGGATGACAATTTGAGAATATGTACTTGAGTGAAATGTAATTTATACTTTGAATTATATTTGAAGAATAAGGTTGATAAACAAAAAAGGAACTTATTTATCACTTAACTTAATAGAATATTACGCGATGTCTCTAGACGAGAAACTGGAAATAATGGCTGGCATGAAATCATTCAATAGCAATCAGATATCCATGATTATAAAAAGGATCAAAGAGAAGTTAGGTCTAAATATGCGCAATCCAAGGAATCAGAATAAAGTTAAAGATGGTAAAATGTACGCAATAAATCTCTACAGACATGGGACACCGTATGAGCCCCAATTATTATCTGTGATTACAATAAGCTATATCTGATTTTAGGGTGCTTATTTTGTCTAACAGAATTCATACTGAGTGGTATAAGCAGCCGAGCCTCAAATAGGCCCCCCAGTGTAATCTGGTCAGTTTCCCAGGATCGATATATCACCATCCTTGTCCATTGGAACTCTGGCTTTCTCTGCATATATATATATATATATATATATATATATATATATATATATATATATGTGTGTGTGTGTGTGTGTGTGTGTGTGTGAAGATATTTAAATATTTTTGTTTTTCAGCGATTTTAATTTTCATGTAGTCACTCATTTTTTATACGGCTGTTTCACGAAACAATCTTCAGGTGGTTAAAAGATTATGAGACAACATTCTAAAAACTGACGCTCATGTGAAGCTTTTTAATTCACGGAAAAAAACATCAATATTTGAGTATCATTTTTTTAAATATATTTCTTTTTTAGCTTGTTACGATATTTTTATATTTTACATAGACCACTGTTTTTACAGCGTCTTTATTTTTTATGCTATACTTACTGTGATGAATAGATCTTACAAGTGCAAGTACCGGTTTTTTGCCAACATATTAACTTATGTCTTGCGCATTTTTTCCAAATATCTGCTTTCCTTAAAAGAAATACTCAGTTTCCAAAACCAACATACATGACCATAAAAAATTCAAAAATTAAAAGAAAAAGGTTGACTCAAGAACTTTTATTATTTAAAATAGTAAATAATAATTGCATATATATATATATATATATATATATATATATATATATATATATATATATATATATATATATATATATATAAAGAAATAAGAAAATAAAACTCCAGCAGCAACAATAACATATTTTACTCACTTTCAGGTATTAAATCGCATTATTTAGCATCCTCTAACATTTCACAGCTTGTAAATGATTTTAAAGTTTTCTTAAAGTCATAAATTTTGAAATCTTTTCCACCACTTTAC
Organism: Acanthosepion lycidas; assembly: GCA_963932145.1. Lineage (NCBI taxonomy): Eukaryota > Metazoa > Mollusca > Cephalopoda > Sepiida > Sepiidae > Acanthosepion > Acanthosepion lycidas. The sequence goes on from OZ010574.1 coordinate 111,399,003, forward strand.
TTCTGTTTTTAAATACATAAGGCAAAATAAAATCTTGTCATCTACCTTGATAAAGTATCTCAGGAGACGAAACGCATTGGTAAAAAAAAAAGTTTTCCTTTTGTGTTTATTCATATTGTGTTTTCACGCATATATTTTATTTATATCTACATTTCACATACACACACATGCATACATACGCGCACCCGCACAAATACACACACACATATATTAAATATTTCGATGTAGTGTAACGTTTGGCATTCTTCTCCCGCATAAACAATTACGATTGAGTAGTATTTCTATCCTCACTAGGTGCGCCATATTTTCGAACTTGTATCACCTCTAAGCTATGCTTAAAGATTTTTTCTTATAATTTTACTGCATGAGTATAAAAAATTATTTTTTGGGGCATAGACTATGTAAGTACTTTCCAAATCTATCAGCCATGTTCAAGGGATGTGTTTGTTCGTCTTAATATATAAATCTGGATGGAACATATTTTTTTTGTTTAGTAGCCATAGAAAATATTTTAATTCCCGAACACAGCCAGCACAAGCAAGAAAAATATATTAAAAATTGAATCACAGGGCCTATATATATATATATATATATATATATATATATATATATATATATATATATATATATGTAGTTAAATTAAGAAACAAACTAATTTAAGGGTTCATAAGATTATAGCTTATTTCCTCGGGAACTTTAACTGACTGTTACCAAATACTTCTTGATCTCTCTCTCTCTCTCTCTCTCTCTATATATATATATATATATATATATATATATATATATGTATTTCATTAAATATAGCTGACCAAGTAGATTTAATTAATTTCTTATTTATTTTTTTTCCAGGATCCTTACGTTTTTCCGTTTTGCACACCATGTTGTCGCAAACCATGTTGTCACTGATCAAAATAAGTGTATCAGTTTCACTGCCCATTACAAGACTGTGTTTCTTGTCACAAACATGTTACCTATATCTATTACCACCTTCTTAAGTAGACGTGTCTCGTGTTACTTATCAGATCAAAGTACTATACAATACATCTATAAACTCACAAAAAACCTTAAAAATTCTGGTCGAAAACACTAAAATTATATATAAATCATATTACCTGAAATATCTTGCTGTAAGAGAGGCCCTGCATATTAAACATCTCTCTCCTACTATCAACCTCACCTTATTTAACAGTGGAAATGGAGTGTTAAAAGACTTTTAAAAATAGAGAAATGCTCACGCGAAGGTTCGGAATAAACACTCCGATTAAAAACAAAACAAAATAAAATATAACTTAAACACTCAAAACATGAGGAAAAACTAACAACCCCTAAAATAAAACCCCTTGAAAATGGCTAATGAGATATCCGAAAGCGTTTCGAAGAATGAAAATTATGGAAAATCATTGTACTTCTTTACTTTCCAAACGGAAAACTTAAGGACGCTGGGAAACCTAAATAAAAAATAATTAAATCTTCCTTGTCTGACATATTTATTGAAAGATTTTTAAAAGAAAGTTTCCTCCCAAAATAAACATGATAATATATATATATATATATATATATATGGGAGAAAATATTATATAATTAACATTATGTGGGGTGCTTAATAACAAAAGTGATAAAACCATAAATTAAAAAGAATCTAAATGGAATTGGTCAAACTATATACCCAAATACATATAATAAAGCATAATTTAAATTATTCCGATTTCAGCGTCCAAAAGTGTATATGTGCTCCGTCTATGCGCCGTTTCCCTTCATGGCGTAGGCGATCATGACTCTCCACAATTTCCTGTCATTTATAGCCATTTGTAAGGTTCTTTTTGTTCATCGTGGCTGTCTTGTCATTCAACATTCACTATAACATTCTGAGAAAAATCGTTTTGTCTGTCGTTTTTAATGAAACTTTCATTAAATTGGGGTTGCTGTACAAATACACAATTATTAAATTACATAACTAGGTAGACAATAAGGAAAATAACACTACAACACTCAGTAAAAAAACCTTGATTTGTCCGTCGTTTCTAATGAAACATATATATATATATATATATATATATATATATATATATATATATATATATATATATATATATATATATATTCAGTTATATGGATATGAGTTTTTAACCCTGGATTAAAAATCTCATATCCACACAACTGAATATGTTAGCTCTATTGAGCCCTTTCCGCACATATATAATAAATATAGAAATAATATATATATATATATATACTAGCAGCATGGCCCGGCGTTGCCCGTGCTTGATTCAAAAATCGTACGACTCATACAGAAATCGTTATCACTTGACTTATTTGAAATATTTTTGCCCTTCCTTGCCTTTAAAAGAGTGCCCTTTTCCGTGCTGATGTTGCTACATGCCTTACTTCTTGCCTATCTCACACTGCGAATTTTTTCTAAGCTCTATACTAAACATTAAATCTGTTACGAAAAAAGAACTAAACAAAATGAACACAAAACGATCAGCTTTAAAAAAGGACTCGTAACTGGAAAAACCGAATGAAAAAAGAATGTTAACAACAAATACTTTTTCACACCCAGCCCAGTTCTGCGGAATCAGAATAAAACGTTGAGTTTAAGCAAGCGAATGAGCCAATTGGAGTAAAGTGCCATGCAGATTTAAATTTTTCCCACTTGTGACGAATGCAGCTATCGATTTTTTTTTGCATGCTAGCATGCTAGTTAACATTCGTGTCAGTCAGCTGTTGGCTCTCACGCTGGCCAGTAGAATCTTTCTGCCTATTTGTGGCAGCCAGCTATAGGCTCTCACTCTGGCCAGTAGAAAATGGCCGCAAACTACATGAAAACTGCCGCAGAAGCATGAAAAAAATCGATTATTTCCACTATCGATGGGAGTTGGGAAATGCAACGTCGGTCTTGGCCTTCCGCTAACTTGGAGCATGTGCATGCAAATTTTGGTGCAAATCCGTCGAAAATTGCGTCCGTGCATTCGTTACACACACACAGACACATCTTGCTTTTTATAGATAGAGATATATTGCTGAGAACCATAGCTGACCAAATTATTATTGTTATACATCACAACATAATGGATTATATTTAGTCACGTGTTTCAGACAATAGGATATCGCATTTTTTATGAGTATATAATTGAAAAGTTGTATTATTTAGAGAAATAATGAAGCGTATCTGTCTTGGGCTCTATAGTATTTATCCCATAACCCATCGCACTATTTTTCATATTAAGTTGCGTTAGCTGATGGAAATTATAAGTGGTCATATTAATAAAGATTTAATAAAAAATCGTTGAAAAAATAACGGATGAACTACTTAAATGAAGGGGATATTTTGTGGGACAATTAAATTGTAATTGTAATTTTGGTTGAAGACATTTACTAGGAGGGGTGAAATAAAGGAAGAACTGTTGTTTGGTGTTTGTGTAGTCGATGAAGATGATCAAATGAATAGAATACAAACAGGTTAAATGTTAGAAGCAAACGAGGAAAAGTAGTGAGGGGGAGAAATGATAAATTGAGAGGAGAAGGTAAAGATAAAAAGAAAAGGAAATATTGGCGGGAGGGTGGGTCAATTGAGGCATAAAATAAGAGGAAGAGGAGGGAAAAGGGAAGGAAAGAAGAGAAGCAAGCGAGGAAGGAGGAAGACAAAAAAATTAAAAAGAAGAGGAAAATGAAGATGACGAATGAAAATGAAGACTCGAAAAAGAAAAATGATGGATAAACTTAAAAAGTTGAATATAAAAAGTAGGAAAGATAAAATAAAGTAATGCAAAAGAGCAAAAAAGATAAGAATTTAATGAAAGAAAAATCATTTTTCGGAAAAAGAAGGAAGGAGAAGAATATAAAACGAGGTCTAAAACATATATATATATATATATATATATATATATATATATATATATATATATATATATATATATATATATATATATATATATATATATATATATATATATATATGTATGTAAGTGCACGTATTAGACATATATTACTTCTTTATTTTCATTACTGTGAGTAGTCAGTGTTCGAAACAATATTAAAGCCAATATCTTAAATGCTGATTTTCAAGGTATAAAAATTATTCACACTTTCGTATCTTCCTATCGGGATTTCGGTCTTATTTTGACTTGTGTCTCACTAAGTTAATCAGTTAAACTGAATAATTACAATATATTGGATTTGATGAAAATACAACATATATATATATATATATATATATATATATATATATATATATATATACATGTGTATTTGGCTGTAATAATATTTCATACAAGTTTCAGGAATTTTCTCTGAGAAACATTATAAAGAAATTCACAGAGCCAATCGACCAGAACAAAAAAATTAAACTAATTACCTACTATAAAAATTTAACGCATATAAACCTTGTCATCAATTACGATAACTCACCTGCAAGTTCTAAATTACAGAGAAATAATGGAAGGACTAATAATAAAAATGAAAAAGCCAACACTCAATAATATCAACTATGAACACAGCCATAATGTGCTGACCATGTTTGGAAAAAATTCCCATCATTCTAAAAACATATTAAAAAAATCTTGATAATGGCTAATAGAATAACTGAAAGTTTTCGAATATATACAACATTTGGACAATTTTTAACGCATCTAATGTCCAGAAAAGAAAACATTTATATGAACACATGAAAATGTAAATAAAAAGCATAATCGCAGTACCTTGTCCGTCGTCTTTAATGAAACTTTATTAATAATGCATTTTATTAATAATGCTTCCATTAATTTTAACCTTTTTGTACATATGAATGATTCTGTTATATTTTTTTTTATTATCAACGAGTATATTACGGATAGAATTTGATAATTCGTCATAAATAAGACCTGTTTGAGCTATGGTCAAAGAGATGTAACGTGTGTCTTGTTAAACATTTTGTAGTATATCCAGTGTTATTATTTACAAATTTGGATTAGTCAAAAACACAGCTCCTTAAGAGACATATAAATTTGTAAATAATATTGCTTCTTTGTAATTTTGATCTCTTAGGTGAATTATTATTTTTGTCGATCAGGTTAGCAGTTTTCATTTTTTCTTATAATAAATAATTAATTTAATTTTCTTTGTTTTTGTCAACTGGAGTTTCTTGATGAGGTTTCTAAGTGAAAATTAGTTTTGCTTATAGTTACTATGCATTTAATTTTTGTAGAAAATATTAATATATTCACAATAAAACAAAAACTTTAACATTTTCTACAAAAATCAAATGCATCGGAAAAGAATGCATATATTCAGTTAAAAGGAAAATACGATTCATCCTTGATAATGGCTAAAACTATAACTGAAATCGTTTGGAAAAAATTCGGACAATTTTTATGTAATATATTTCGTGAAAAGAAAAAAATATGAACACATGAGAAATTATATAAAAAAAACACACATCTATATATATATATATATATATATATATATATATATATATATATATATATATATATATGCAAGTTTCGTTGAAAACGACTGATATAGTAGTTTTTTTTATATAATTTCTCATGTATTCATATATATATATATATATATATATGTGTGTGTGTGTGTGTAATTACATATTTTTACATTTTTGAAATAGGTAGCTTTTAATTTTAATTTCAAATTTTGTCGTACAATTTAATACTTATTAGAATAAATTCTATTTTAGTATAAACCCAACTTTGAAGTATTTAATAGTTATTATAAACTTACTTTGTTGTCAGGTTTTTGGAATTCTCGTATACTTGTATTTAGATTAGTCATTTCAGCTCATGTGACAGCGTTTCCCCTTACGAGCGGTGGTTAATTAATTTGAACCCTTTAAAACCTTTATTCTACAATCTACATTCAACATCATCAATTGATAAGACACCAGAGGTGTTGAAACGAAATGGCTATTTTTGTAGTGATTTTATAACATATTTATGTTATAATTTTTTAAATAAATAATTATATTCGCTCTACTCTGTATTGAGGACTCTTTTAAGAATAGTAATTGTTGGTTATTGGAATTTATTCCGTATACACCAATCATATACTTGGGTATATATGTATGTATATATGTATGTATGTATATATGTATGTATGTATATATGTATGTATGTATATATGAATATCGAATTTTCGTTTGTTTTTGTTATGTACCCTATCGTTTTATATTCTTCCAGTCGGTTCTTTTGGTCTAAAGATTGCATTCAGTCATACAACTGTCGTGTGTGTGTGTGTGTATAAATATATGTATGTATGTATGCATTGATCGATGATCGCTTTATGTGTAATGGTACGCAATAATGATTTCTGTATCCACAATGTCTGCATTTAAAAACGAAAAGAGTTGAATATCAGAGATAGATCACACGCAGATCTAAACAGGGGATGGACAGAGAGATCGGCGAATTACAGTCACTGACAACTTCACATCAGAAGCCATCGTCAAACTGAGAACGAGATGCTTAGAGAAATTATTCGAAAGAAAAATGTATTTGGGTGATTTTAAAATGAGCATTCAATATCCGGGATTCGAACAGACAAGTTTCATATTGTTACTCTACGGAATATACAACATACACTCAAACACGCTATCTCAATATATCTCTCACACACGCACACATACATACGCACAAGCACGCCCTTCTATATGATTAAGAGAAAATAGTGAAAAAATTATTTGAATAAAATAATGGATTATATCGTTCCCACAAGTGAATACGGATTACTTTTTTTCGTTCTTTCTTTTTTCACTTGTTCATTTTATCTCACTTTCCGTCTCTTTCTCTCTCTCTCTCTCTCTCTCTCTCTCTCTCTCTCTATATATATATATATATATATATATATATATATATATATATATATATATATATATGCTTTGAACAATAAAAATATAAAAAAAATAAAATTTCCAGACATACAGTGTTGGATATTAATATTTTTTTGTTTATTTCAATTAGTTTCCTCGACTAATTTCAGTTTTCTCTCATCGTCAAAGAGAAAAAAAAAGACATGCTTGCTAGTAGCAGTGAGCTAGAGTGAGAGTGATTTGAAAATGAACATTCAGTATCTGGGATATATATATATATATATATATATATATATATATATATATATATATATATGTGCGTGTGTGTGTATACATATATATATGTATATATATATATGCATATATGTATATGTATATGCACACACACACACACACACATATATATATATATATATATATATATATTCATAGGTATTTTCTAAGCGAGATTGTTCATTATCTATCAGAATATGTTCATGTTTGCTAGTGAAACATTTCTCGCCTGCACTACCGATACCTGTTCGCATGCAGATAATAGCCAATATACAGGCCTTCCTCAATTGTAAAATTGGTGCAACACGATCTTCCCCATTTCGTTCGGTACTGAACTAAATATATCTATAACTTTTTAAATCTATCATAGAACTAATAAACACAGTCATTTGCTACCCCTATTCTCTTTAATAGACGCGAATATAATTTCACTAACGAATTTGGTCCTGTTTAACGAAACCAAACGAACTATCTTATGCGTCTCTGTGTGTATGTGTGTGTGATGAGAGAGGAAACTGTTTGACTTGTCTTCTCGCAACACACACGCATCTGTGTTCTTACAAGGCACAAAATATTTTTGGGTATCTGCGATCAACGACTCACGGAAAAACATTTCCCTCGTCCTTTAGCTACGCGATTTGCTAAAAGTGAGGTTTCGGCCATAGTGTATTAAAAGCTTCTCTCACCCTAGGGCCTGCCTATCTATCTATCTATCTATCTATCTATCTATCTATCTTAATCTGTTAATATATTTATCAATAGTATATAATATTAGTACATATAAGTAATCTAAATTTGAGTATATATTTAATATGCATTGCAGATTACTATATCTGATTTTTTTCTCTCGTCTACTGTTTATATTTTTAGTTCTTTCTCTTCACTTCCTACACGTCTGTGTGTGTCCGTGCACATTACCACATACTTCTCCTTCTCATCTTTTCTCTCCCCCATGTATCTTTATCTTGCTGCTTCTCTTCATCTTTTTCTTTATCTCTGTTCTCAATTCTTAATTCCGTTATATCTCTCCTCTCTTTCTTTCTTTCTTTCTTTCTTTCTTTCTTTCTTTCTTTCTTTCTTTCTTTCACTTATTTATTTATTTATTTTTTTATTTATTTCCTCGCCTTTTCTCTCTCCAGTTCTCATTTTTCTTGTTTGTTTCTTTGTTTCATTTTTCTTCTTTTTTTTTTTCGCAGGTTTTCAAGAAATGTTTGCTAAGCATCGAGCCTTGCTAGGGCTTTAGTTCATTATTCCTAGGGCTAATAGCGAAATTTACTTTCATGAAGAACAAATCATTAAATCGAATATAAAAAATGAGAACAATAGTCCGCATTTAATTTAAATAATCGAATATAAAAGTTCAATATTATAAACTTTATAGCATTAGAAGGATGAAGAATTGTATAATATTCCAATATAAACGTTTATTCAGTCTGTAGAAATACAGATATATATTTTTTTTATATTTCTGTTGAACATTTTTTGAAACGTTAAAATATTCACCCCGAAAGTTCAAAGGTTGCAGCAACCGAAATTCTGACACGTCTGAAATTTTAAAATCTACAGAAATTTAATTTACGTCGATGAGTGTATTTATTTATTAAAAGGTTTAAATAGATTTTTATTGTAAGACAAGAACAAAATTGCGAGCAATAAAGTCTATGTAAGTTACATTGTAAACTGATATTACCAAAAAATAAAAATTAATGTTAAAATATTTTCATAAAAGTATTTCAAAGATTAATTCTTTTTTGCCCCTGACCGATAATAACGATATTTTAATAAAAATTGGTTGTTAGGAACTTAAATTAGACAATTCAGATATCTTGCTTTATTATTAGCGAAGCGGGCTCCAGAAAGTAATAAATTCAAGTGCAGCAAAATGAATGTAATTTTTTTTAACAGTGTTGTCACCCTGTAAAATTTCCATGGGCCATTCGATTTAGATGGTTACAGAATAAGAGGCACAGTTTATTGGTATATCTGGGGAAGATAATGATAACACCTAGACTTGAACATTTTAAGATTGTAGTGATCAGGGAAGCATATTCTTCAATGTCCGTTCAAAAAAGTAACAGATCAGCTGCCGCAAAACTAAAAAAAAGACATTTCGAAAGACAAGACTATCTACTCAAAATCAAAGATCAAACTGTTGTATGCATTGGCCTCTTTGTTCATTCTGAGATACTTCGTCATTAATAGTAGAATTGAAGCGATGTATGAAAGACTTAGAAATTAAACTTTAGAGAAACATCCTAGGTCGTATCACAAATAAGGCAGTGAGAGATACCATCATGAAACAGGTCTATTGGAAGAGCTTATAATCACTGTCATGAAAAGAATGTTTAGATGGTATGCACACGTTATATGAGCAAACGATTTTTATATTGCCATTTTCTCCAGGTAAAAGAAGGCAGAGAAACAAGAAGGAAATTGCCTACCAGTGTCAGACTTAATTGGAAGGTCATTCACAGAGACTCAGATCGTGGCAGGCAACTGAGACATAGGAAGGGAGCTGGTCAGGTGCTCAGCTGCCAAATGATCATACAGCCACAACTGATCATGGCATGATTATGATGATGATGATGATGATGATGATGATTCGAGAAACAATGATATTCGACAATAATTTTAATATATTCGACTGTAATTTCAATATATTTTTTTCTTGTGGAGAAAATATTAATTCAGAATGTATAGCAGATCCAGTGTTCAAAAATGACCTTTTTCCTCCATTGATATTCGACCTTTCTTTCCAATATGATTATTAAAGCATAAACAACTTTTAATTAGTCAAATACTTTATGGGTAATTATCTGGTGCTCAGTGACATTTTTAATTTTTATGTCCGTTTTGGCATCCATACTACGGAAAGGAAATATTGTATTCAATTGGAATAAACTACCATCTGTAAAATATGCGTGTATATATGAGGATGCATTAGTAAATCTGGAACCTGATATGATTATTAGCTAAGGTTTGATAATAAAACTTCTATGTATAATTTCCGATCTTTGCGATTATATACATCACCAAAATAAGTGCATTAACAAGGAAAAAGATCCTGTAGAAAAATAAGTATTTTTTGTATAAAATAAATGTTTATTTTTAACATTACGCAGTAGACTTCACAGTTATTTGGGAATCGCCTCTACTGGGTCATCAGTGGATGATGGCCTAAGATAATATTACTTCACATGAATCGAATTTCAAATTTTCCCTTTTAGATATACCAAGAGCATTAGCAGGAGAAAAAAAAAATTAAACAATGACCAGAATGTGAACAGTAAATTAACCTCTGTTATGTTTGACTTAGGGGCTAGGATTTTATTGCGATTTTGTTCATAAGCGAGGTATTACAAGAATATTTGTAGTATGTCATTAACGAGAAAATTTATCAAAATGCCTGTCGAGCGAACAAAGTGCAGGAAGAAGTAGATTCATGCCTGTCCAAAGAATATTAATGTAAATTGAAGATAAACAGTGTCAGATGAAATTCGTCATCTGATCTTCGATTTAGCTTTCAGTCTTGCTACTGTTACCATAAAGAAACCTACAACTGTTACCATTTCGGAGAGAATGTCTTAAAGTTCTGGTTCCAACAAATCAAATCGTTGCTTGATTAAACAATGTTAAATCCTATCTGTGTCCCGTTATTTTTACTGCTACAGCGCCACAGATAATCTGATATAGTTACATTGCTACAGTTACAAAACCTCTTTAATTATTGCGTCATATATGCATCATCCGGCTGATTCTATCCACCATATTTATGCCTCTAATTATTTAGTACGTCAATAGATGTAAATATATAAATGATTGAGTAGGCGGAGAATATATGGAGAAAATGTGATTCGGCTTGCTTTAATAGTAGTTTCTCTTACAAAGTGGAGTGCAGGTTAGAACCCAGCAAGAGAGCAAATTTTCTCTATTAAATTTTGTTAAGTTCTCAAGCCGCTAAACGTAATACAAACTGATTCAAAAATAGGACTTCTATTCAATTACGGGTATCCACTAACAATAAAGATTGAAGTAAGAAAAATGTCGGATTATAAATAAATACATTATTTCTTTGATATATATATATATATATATATATATATATATATATATATATATATATATATATATATATATATATATATATATATATATATATAAAGTGAACATTGAAGTTAACACTTAGAGTCGACTGTCTGCTTCATGCTAGATGCAATCGTCAATCCTGACGATTCCGTCTAGCATGAAACAGACAGTCGCCTCTAAGTGTTGACTTCAATATACACTTTTATATTTACACACGCTCGATCTCTGATATTGAGCAATTTATCCCATAAATATAGCACGACAATATTTATTCATATATATATATATATATATATATATATATATATATATATATATATATATATATATATATATATATATATGTAACACCTTTCGAAAGTTTCAATGCACCCCTAGAATTAGCATGTGATGTACTTGACACAAGAGTGAAAAAACATGAAAAAGATCTCTTAGAATAATTGAAAAAAGAATGGAATCAATTATTTGATAAACTTTAGCAATGAACGTCAAAAATTTGTACTGCAGTAATCAAGGCTAAAGGAGGATATTTTGACGAGAGCAAAATTTGATCTTAAAATACTTCTTTTTCTTTGTCATAATAAAGTTTCTAATAAAAGATCATGTATCACATTTTTTTATAAACTGCATAATAATTTTTCTCTTTTAGCCTACAAAACAACTGCTTTTGGGCCCAATTTAAAAACTTACCAGGTGTTGCCTCAAACTTTGAACTGTAGTGTATATATATATGTATGTATATATATATATATATATATATATATATATATATATATATATGTGTGTGTGTGTGTGTATGTGTGTGTGTGTGTGTGAACGAATAAGTCTAAAGCTTACTGAATAATTACTTGCTCAATTCAGATATCAAATTTTCAGTCTATACTATTTGATCTTAGTGAGGAATATCGCCGTCGAATTAAGTATATTGGCAAGGCACGAGATTATAATAAGTTCATCTTTAGAATATACATACTGACATATATTCATGTTAATATGTGAGACTCTAGTTAATTATAAATTTAAATTAAATAATTATAAAATATATTACTTCTCTTTTCCTAAATAACAATTTACACACAGAGTCGACAAGCTCATGGAGTTATTGCATGACGATATATATAAAAAAAACGCTGTTGATAATTGAAATGCGTTCGATGGGTGAGACTGCGGGGAATTTAGTGAGGTGTACAATAAACCTCATACATATTCAATGTAGTTAAAATGTAGGGAACTGCGGTTAAGTAACGATGCATGCTGTACAATGTCCCCAGAGATTTAGAAAAGAGAGAGAGAGAGATGTGGATTTACCGACGAATACTGAGCGAGAATACAATGGACAGAACATAGTGAAACAAGAAGTACAAAGTAATTGATGCTGACATACAGAATAAAACAGCTTAAATTTCAAGGTCACATCATTAGAAAAAGAAGAAAAAAACATTTAGCGAATTTGACACTCCTGTGACATCCTGGAATCAAGAGAAGCAAAGTGTAGCAGCGAGTTACAGTTGACAGGTTGGTTAAATGATTAACAGATCAAGGACAAATATTTTAGAATAAATAATCAAATATTATTCGGAGAGGAAAAAGAAAGGATGTTATGGAAGACATGATAGGCCACGTCCCGAGAGTAGCGAGCTCGATTCTCATTTATTGCATGTAGTCTAATTTAACCAAATTTAGTAAATATAGATGCATATAGTTTGTACTGATGTGGCACAAGATCGAAAGTATGTAGCACTCAGTGAGGAACAAACTCACTATTTGTAATTGATACATCCTTGTCTACCATTACAACACGTTTAAGTGCTTAGTGATTTAGTAAACGTGGCCTACATGTGACACAAAGCTGTGAGGATCGAACACACTATTCGCTACTAGCTGTAATTGATCTATCGAGACAAACTTACACCATGTTGAAGTGTACAATTTATATATATACTTATACTTTCAGTTATATATATATATATATATATATATATATATATATATGAGTTTATATATATATATATATATATATATATATATATATATGAGTTTATATATATATATATATATATATATATATATATATATATATATGTATATATTACATTCATACAAAAAAAACAGATATAGAATTTAATGATATAAATGGCGAGAATACATCTTCGCAAACAAATTTCAAAAAACAAAAACAAACCTATTTCCACACCCGATGATGTCTGTATGCATAGATGAAAGCTTGTAAAAAACTAAAAAAGACCCTATGGAACTGGAATTAATAAACAGGGATCGTAACATTCATCTACAGGTTCGGGGTTAATGTACTTTATTAAATTTGTTTGCGAACATGTATTCTCGCCATTTCTATCATTAAATTCTATATCTGTTTTTTGTATGAATGTTTCATGTAATGTAAATTGAACTACACCACATGCTTGATATATATATATATATATATATATATATATATATATATATATATATATATATATATATATATATCATTAGATACTTTACACAGGTTTTGTCTACTTATTTTTCATAGATTCCTCTCGTAATTAACGACAAATTTCTTAGTATGAAAGGGAGAAAGAAAATTGCTATGTTGATGAATATTCATTTTTTTCCGAGAAATTTCAACATTAGCACAATGTTATTGCTAGGGTCTTGTTTTTTTTAAGACAAAAAATGTTGTATTCATCATTTTTCTAAGACAAAATTGTTGTCTTCATTTGAAAATTAAATTTTACGTGCGAAGTGAAAAACACTAAGTTTATATAATGTCCAATTTTTATATTTTATCATGTAGACAAACGAGCAAACGTCAAGTGAGTTAAGTAAATTAAATGTCTAAATATTTTTAAAAAAAAAATTATTATTTAAAACCTAGATATTTTAAAATATTCACTGTAAACTTTTAAGAATTTTTAGTTAATGTTTGCTATTTTCATAAACTTAGTTGTATTTTCAACAAGAAAAAAACAACAAAACATGTCAAAATTATTTAATGAGTATGTCTTAATGAAAACATATAGCAAAATATTCGCAATACAGGCATACACACACACACACACACATACACACACACACACACACATATATATATATATATATATATATATATCCATAAAATATCGTCAGTTAACTGATTGGTGTTACCTTCAGCATCCCGACTCCACCTGTCCTTCTACATTTCAGGGGTTATAAGCAATTTGCTATTCATATTTTTCTTTTTTTTATACACTTATTTGTGTACTTTTTATTCGTATTGTTCATGCGCGTCTGTGCGCGTGCGGACATGTGCTCGTCTGAGCGGATGTGCATTGGATTGCGTGTCCCCGTCTGCACGGATGTCACTACGTGTAGGGTGTCGTGATCATTTGTACTTTTCTTCGTTATTTTTTTTTTCACTTTACGCTCGCTCTTTGGGTTATTCTCTTTTTGTCCTATTTGTTTTGTTAATTGTCATCTGTGGCGAATTATTATATTCTCTAGACATGCTACTGTTTTTAATTTTTGATCGTACTAGTTTTTTTTTTCGGCTCGAGAGGTTGGATTTCGATTTTTAGATGAATAATTGACATTAATGCTTCAATAATATATATATATATATATATATATATATATATATATATATATATATATATATATATGTATGTATCTCTTATTAGTGCGATTGTTTTCAGCGATTAATTACGAAATCCAGCGAATGTCACCCATGAAATAAAAATAAATGTTTTAAGGAAAGTAAGGGTTGACGTAAATCATCAAAATGACTTTAGATTAAGTGGCGGCAGAAGAATTATGGTTGAACTTTTTAAAGGTTAGCTTAAATATTAAGGCAATATTTAAATGCAGCTATCAATTTTGAGTTTTTATGTAGTTTATCGTTGGCGCTCGCATTTACTCCTCCTTACTTAATGTGATGAAGGCCCTATCAAGAACCCTCCAAATGAGCTAGGTGAAATGCTGCCCGATATGGTGGCTTTTAAGCTAATATATATATATATATATATATATATATATATATATATATATATATATATATATATATATATATATATATATATATATGATACTAATCATATGAATGCTTAAATGATATATATATATATATATATATATATATATATATATATATATATATATATATATGTGTGTGTGTGTGTGTGTGTCTGTGTGTTCATATTCATACATACATACACACATGTTTATATATCTTCACTACGGTATTATTTCGTTTTCTTACATAATTTGGTGCTAGTATAAGTATTAATCACAGGAGGTTAGATTTATAATTTTATTCATTATTGTTTTGATTTATATGTCTATATTTATAAAAGTTATTTTTTCCAATTTTTAGGGTATTAAGTATTGTTGGTTGGGTTTATATGATATATTCTTGGTTGTTTGTATATATATATATTTTATTTCGATCATTAAATTTTGTACCTACAAAAAATATCTTTAAATATATATATACTCTCACTAACGCACCCACGCGCACGCACATATATGTAATTGCTAAATAATGTATATGTATTAAAGTAATATTTGCATTTATCGTATGTTATCGTTTAATTTTTATTTAATGGTTATTAGTTTATTTGTTGTGTTATATATTGGAGCATTAATTATGGGGCTAGTTTTGTTCGTTTGTAGGTGTTTGTGTGTGTATGTATAAATTTATATGTATATGCACACACATGTGTGTACGTGTATATGTTTAATATTTGTTCCTTTGTTTATTTATTAATAATACTGTGTATATTATATTTATTTGTTTATTTTTAATTATTCCTAAGATGGCAAAGTAAGTATTTACTTATATGCCTACATTTACCCATTATATTTTTAGTTTTATTTGTTTAACTGTTTATGGTGGTTTTTAAAACTAATTATTGCTAAGTTTTTCTCTAAGCATAATTTACAATTTTTCTGTTAATAATGTATGGGGCTGCTCTTTTATAATTTTCCATTAGATTTTGTTGGTGATATTGTTTTCCTTTTGGCTCCTTATATATTTTAATAGGATTTTAATAGGATTGTATTATTTGTATATTTTTTCTTTCGAATGACATTTTGTGTTTATAATATCTTTCTTTAAAAGTGTTTTTTTCTGTGTCACGTAGGTATTTTTTTCGTCAGTGTTAATGTTATTTGTTACGATAGCTTTGTATAGTATGTTATTGGCTAAACAGTTATTGTAAGTGGGTAATTTTCTTTGTTTCTATAGTTACATTTAATGGTTTTATTTAACTGGATGTTATTGTTATTATTGCTGTAATTGTTATTGGTTTTGTTGAGTATTTTTATTTGTCTTAGCTATTATTTTCTCCATTGATCTGTAACTATTCAAACTTAACCGTATCCATGTATCTGTAACTAATTTTGATTGTATTTTTTGTTGATAATTTTTAATAATTTGCTGTTTTTAGGTAAGTGTTTGTCAATTATTTTCAAGAATATTTTTCCTATATTTTTTTACTGCACTTGTGTGTGTGTGTGTGTGTGTGTGTGTGTGTGTGTGTGTATTGGGTTGGGGCTGAACCAAATTATATTTTCTGTTTTTTGAATTGTTTTCGTTTTAGCATTTTTTGTTTTGTTTGAATATCCGATGTTTCTTAGGACTGATTCATATTTTATTTTGATTTCATTGCATATTTTTTTGGCTACTAGGATTTGTTGAAATTCTTTTATTTAAAGATATGGGTATTTGTTTAATTACGTTATGAGGTTGGTTAAAATATCGTTTAGCTTACTGTATGGTTTTTGGGTTCCGCTGAATGTTTTATTTTTAAAAAATTACTATTTTTTGACTGGATTTTATAGCGTAAATTCCAGGGTTTTGAATTTTTTAATTATTTCTTTTCTTATTTTTTTCTATAGTTCTGCCGTCGCAGTTTCTTAGAATAAATAATCTGTCATCCCTGTATAGACCTATATATTTTGTTAATTATAGTTGTTACTTTATTGATTATGTATGAGTTCGCACATTAAGCACCATCATAGTTACCCATTGTAGCATTAATTTTATTATTATTATTATTGTTGCTTTATTGTGGTATAACATTGATTTTTAACAGTGTTTAATTATATTTTTGTCCTCATATTAGGGATATTCATGTATCGTCTTGCCAATTTTTACGCGTTGCTTAGTATATGCTCATTACTAGATGGATAGAAGTTTTTACATCGAATTGCGTGCAGGTGCTGTTTTCTTTATTATTAATGTTAATAAACCAATTGATTGCTGCTTTTGTATTTTTCAATTGGTTTATGTTTAGTGTATTTCTTATTTTTCAGCATATTTTTTCTCTATATTTGTTTGCTTATTTTCCCAATGATGCTTCTTGTGGAGTTAGTAATCTGAAGGTTGGTTTGGTCGGGAAATTGGCCTTATGTTTTTTTTAATTTAATAAATGGTTCTACTTTTGCTGATTGTCTTCTTCCATTGTCTAATTTTAGTTAAGTGGCTTTGTTTTTAGTTTCTTTGTTTATATCACTTTCTCTTTCATTTTTAGCGATTTTGTAAAGATTACTGGATTCTTTGTCCACTAGTTTATTGTAATTATTTGTTTCTATTTTATAGATAATCCTGGATTTATTTGCTTTTATATTTTTTTCTTTGTATTTTTCTGATCTTTTCAAGTCTTTTTTAAATTATTGTTGAAGTTTCTTATTTTCAAAATATTGATTACATACATACATATATATATATATATATATATATATATATATATATATATATATGATAGTATTAAATATTTACTGTATAATATTTTCGACTATTATATTCACATAACAAGGAATAGTCTCGTGCAGACTGATGGTTAATAATAATTGAAATCCCACATGGTGCTCCATTAATTATGCCTTGTCCCAGACTAGATTCAGCTAAGAATATGTTGAATGCTTTCGATAGAGCGATGTTTAGAAAGATAAGCTTGCAAACGATTGCTTGTGTGATGTGTTTAATCTTCTCTGATCATACCATTATCATGGCCTTGTTCCAAGCTCGGCCCAACATCGCAAATATCTACAGGAATGGCAGAGAGGATAAAAAAATTACAGAAAATGATTTATGAAGCAGAAGCGGAATGATGCACTGCAACAAGAGTTTAAGGCAGAAATAGCACTCATCTGAGAAAATGGACTTGGCAAGATTCTCAACCAATCAGGTTTGCGGCTTCAGTGCAAAAAATCACAGTGGCAAATTAATAGACAGTTCGATATGTCTCCATATGTCTCTCCATCTATCTTCATATTTCCTTTTTTTTCTTTTTCCTTTCTATTTGTCCGTCTATATCCACTTTTTCTACTTGCTTTCCACGCGTACCCAATCATTTACATATCTACACCTACTGACGTACTAACATATAAGAGACAGGAATACAACGGGTAATAGGTAATAGGTAAAGATGTTGTGTAGCTATGGCAATATAACTGCATCAGATTAGCCGTAGATGTAGCTAATCGGAGAAAGTAATGGTTCACGGATAGGTTTTGACACCGATTAACCAATCAACAATTTTTTGGTACTAGAACAATAGGATACACTCTCCAAAATGACAATTATTGTAAGTTTCTCTAAGGCAACATTAGTAAGGTTATAGCTAGAATATGAGAAATTTGGGGAAGCATTGATACGATGTCAAAATCTGAAGACGATGCAAAAATAAGTCTGCCAGAGATTGACAATAGTTGTAACCACCTAAGAAACTAAAACGTTACATTTTGCTCGTTGCTTGTATGTTCTGTGTATTACATTCTCATCATCCTTCTGTAGATCCACATATCATTTGCCTTAAGTCACCTCTTCATCTGTAAGAAAATTATTTATCATTAAGTGCTATATATGAGGATTGCTATTACAGAGCAGTTCAGCAAATATTTCATCGTTTCCCATAGATTTTTTTTCTATTTGTTATACTTTACTTACCTTTTGGAAGGCTTCTTTCGCTTCTCCAATGCGCCTTCAGGATGTTGTCGATTTTCTGTCATATTTTAAAACATTTCCTAATTAAAGTAGACGCCTCCAATTCGTAGATCTCATTTTGTGTTGTCCCTCTTGCTAAAGATCATGGATTTTTTCTTTCAGTAGTCTTTTTTTTTACTCGTTTTCCTTTACTACCTTATCTAGGAGTTCCTGTAGTTTACTTTCGGTGTCTGTCATTAAAGTGGTCTCATGCTGCAGCTCATTTGTAGCTTTACCTTGGCCAGAGAGCCTCGTCCTTGCCTCAAGGAAGACTCTTTCGCGCCGATGGATAATTTCGTGTGTGCAAAAAAAAAAAAAAATCTTATGAGACTATAAATCCAAACTGTCACAGAGTATTGAACAAGTTCACAATGGCTTTATAATGGGGGTGGTTTTGTGAATTTGCCGTGTATACTAGTGAAAATGTGATGGATTTTCACAGATTGTATGTTCCCTATCCTTCCTAATGGTGATAATTTGTCATGGCCAGATAAAGCAAATTTTCAACGTGCGTATCACGAAACTGTTTCCAGGAACACTCGATTAAATTCAGTTAAATTTCTGTTTTCCCAGCTTTCTCACATGTTCTGCCCTACGAATTCTCAGTATTAGTCAGTAAAACCACATCACTATCATTTCAAATATTTTCTACACCTGTGAAGTGAATGTACACCATACACCTTTATTTAACCGCAGTCCTCTACATTTGAACCTCATTGAGCAATTATGAGGTATATTGTACATCTAAATTCCACACAGTCACACCAATCGAACACATTTCAATTACCAACAGCTTTTTTAACAACCCCAACAGCTTGTTCACTTTATACCACATCGTGCAAAAATTGTTATTTAGGCAAAGAAAATAGTTTAAATTTATAATTATATAGAGTGACGTGCACACACATTATTACGCACAAATAAATATTTCCGTATGTGTATTCTAAAGATGAAGGTATTCTTAGTCTCATGCCTTTTTAACGCACTTAGTTCAGTTCAGTAGTATAATGATCGTATATTATACAGTGAAAATTTCAGAATTGAGTAAATAACAATGCGTCAGGGTTTGGACATATTTATACTTTTATGCATATCACTATTTTAGAGACTAGATATTACATAGCAGTTCAGGAATCATGTCTTTGTTTCTATTGACATTTTTCTACAATTCCTATATTACTCCGTATTTCAGTTTGACACTTTTTTATATTATTTATTACTTCTTCTTCTTCTGCATGACATAAGCGATTATGGCTCTCCACAACTTTCTCTCTGGTGTAGCTCTTAACAGTTTACCTCCTTTTGCTAAGATCCCCAATTCCGTTCGCTATCTGTTCACACAAGCTTGTCACGTAAGTGACTCGTTGCCTTCTTTCATTTAATATGCTCATTGAAGGCTAACTTTTCATTATATGTCCAAATAATTTCAGCAGATTTTTCCTGATTTTGAGTATACGTGTCTTCTTGTTACCATTTTATTTAAGGCTTCCTTGTTGCCTATTCGCTCCGTTCATTGAATTTACAATATACTTCTGTAAATCCACATTTCGGCTGCCTGTAGTTTTTTGGACATTCGTAAGAAAATTGTCTAATAGTCAATGATATATAAGAGGATGGATATCGCATAACAATCCAGTACACTTTTCTTTTTCTAACGAAAATTTCAATTTGTCTAAACTTTACTTAGCATTCGGAATGCTTTTTTGGCTAATCCAATACGTTTAAGATCTTGTAGCATTTTCCATTCTCTGTTAAAACGCTTGCGAGATATTTTAACATCAGCAACTACTTGATGTTTATATCTCCAGTTTGTAACTCGCATTTTGGTCTTCTCTTCTTGATGACGATACTTTCTGTCTTGTTGCATTTGATTATTGGTTATTTCTTCTCGATTTCTTCTTCCACCCTTTCTAGAGGGTGCTGTAGTTTCCTTTTCGAGTCTACCATCAACGTAGTTTCATCTGCGTACCTCATACTGTTAAAATTCCATCCACCAATAGTAATTTTTTTTAACTACCCAATAATCTTAGAAATTTAAGAAAATATCCTAAGCGATCCAAAATTATATTGAATTTTCGGTAACATGGCTTTTTAGTCTAAATTTTGAAGACGCTTGTTGTGGAAATGCTAGAAAATTGCCAATAAATTTTCATTTTCCTGTAGTTACCGCTCATATTTTCTGATAATATCGCATTTGGACAAAAATCGACAAATTTATACAGATATAAAATGAATTAAAAATTCTTTTAAAAATATTGGGGTCATTAAATTGTAATGAGCTTTTCCATTTTTGATGAGTAAATACAGTCTTAATTTAATAACAATATCACTTGACTACTACAAATTAATACAGAATATTAAAAGATAAATGAATTATTCGAGTTAAAATAAAAAAAAAATGAAAATTCTCGTAAGAATACATTATTTATAGAAAAAATGTTTTTATTAAAACAATACTGCATATTTTATACATAAAAACAATTGAACTCTTTTAATTAAATAATGTCTTAGTTTGATTGCATTGTTTATTTTTCGATTCAGAGCAGATTTTCGGTAACGAGGTAACCTGTTTGACCAAGAAAATTTAATTATTTAAATTCTGTTAGAAGTTGTTCTTATAATTATTATAAACATTAAGTGCTACGAAAAAGAATTTCTCCGAATTTTATAAAATTAAATAAGTGTGAGTTAAAAAAATCCAGAAAAAAATTACAAAGGCTTTCTAAAAACGAATCATTTAAAAAATAATTAAATTTATTTGTGAATAATATTGAAATTTTAATTAATCCCGACCATTATTAAAAAAATATATATATATTAAAAATCAGGAAATTAATACACAGAAATTTTTTTAAATTGCAGCCTTAAAGTTAAGATCGACAGTAAGTTAAAAAAAGTTAATTTCATTGATGCTACATAAGACCTAGTTAATAATGCATTCCAACCCTATATAAAAACAAACGCCAATCCAATATATCTCAGCCCAAATTCTAATCATACTCCATCTGTAATCAAGCACATACCCTCCTTCATAGAATATAGGATTGCAATAACTATTCCAGTGAAGATGTCTTTTACAAGCATAATAAATTTTATAACTCTTCCTTAAAAATAGTGGCTATAAGTGCTCTGACATCAAATATATAAAACATAACAGCGGTAGTAGGAATAAAGATAGAAACTGAAAAATCGTTAATACTAAGTTAGGGCAGAAGTTTCTCCATTTAATTAAGAAACACTTCCCCAGAAATAATCCACTTAGTAAGTTTTTTGAATAGAAATATACTAAAAGTAAGCTATAGCTGTACCGATAATCTTGAAAAATTATTAAAAAACATAATGATAAAATTTTAAATAAATACAAAATCCTGAGTAATAACTGCCATTCCAAAGCAACAAATACAGATAATACCAAACAAATGTAATTGTAGAGAGTCTAAAAAAATGTCCATTACTAAACAGATGTAAAACAGACTCTCTTGTTTACTTAAGAACTATTTCTACTACAGAAAATCTAACAGTTAAAAAATGTTATGTTGGGAGTACCAGGAATTAATTTAAAAACTAGGTGATACCAACATATAATATCTTTCTCCAATAACGCGTACAGAAATAGGACGCCCCTTTCTAAATATTTCTGGAACTTAAAAATGTTAACAAAACTCCTAAGGTAAAATGAAAAATATTAAAAAACATCTAGAACTTGTAAATCTTTAAATGAACCGTGCTTCTTATGCTTACATTGAAAATTACAAATAATCAAATTTGCTGAAAAAAAATCCCTGTTAAAACAAAGGAGTGAATTAACTGTAAATTTCCAATGCAGATTATCCTTTACCTTAAAAATAGTTTAATTTTTACGTATTACCTTTTCTTATAGCCATAATTTATTAGTATATAATGGTCTACACTCTAAGAGTAATTACCTTAATATTTTATTCAGCTTAAATATTGTTATGTATTGCTGTCCAGTTAGCATTATTAATATCGTATATAGATGTCCCACATTTTTAAATTTATCTACACATACCTTTAAGAAGCTTCCTAAATATAATGAAAAAATATTTTTTTCTGTTAAATTTACGTTTGATTAACCCACTCTCTTTTCAACGCCCTTACAAAAAAATTAAACATGTCATATTTGTTTACAACCACGATGCATTTGTCGCTGGTATATTTTCCGTAATCATCAATGATGTCATATCTATGTCCCGGTTTATTGTGACATGAAAAACTAACTCACCCACCTCCACCCTGTGAGGTTTCTTTTCTATCTAACGTAGATCTGACCTTTAACTGGTTAATCAAGACATACCCACAAGTTTATTTTTAATTTTAACATTATATCCCCATCCTTTAACTTTCGGAAAAAAGGTAACGTTTTGTTTTTTTAATTTTCCTTAAAAATCATTTAATAATCAGTTACTTACCATCACTTGAAGAAGTAAATTATAGTATTGAAACATGAAACATTTTATGTAGCGATTTGAAAATGTCTTTATTATAATCTCTTATAATATATATATATATATATATATATATATATATATATATATATATATATAGAGAGAGAGAGAGAGAGAATATATATATATATATATATATATATATATATATATATATATATATATATATTTGGTTGGATTAATGTGAGTTTGTGACCCTAGGTGTCACGCTTTTGCGATCGTCAGAGAATTTTCCCACACACACATACATACATATATATATATATATATATATATATATATATATATATATATATATATATATATAGAGAGAGAGAGAGAGAGTGAGAGAGAGAGAGAGAGAGAGAGTGAGAGTCAGATCTCTCTATCAGGGCTACTGGTATAATAAAACCCAGAAATACGTGCTGTATGGTCGTGTTAGCGTTGGCTAAATCTGTTCTCCCACCAGGGTTTTCTGGTGACGTTGATTGATTTTTTCTTAGGAATCTTTTGGTTATTTAAAACAGGAACACATTTCCGATACTGTGAGTTTGCTTACAGTAAAAGATACACAATTGGTCCCCCATCTAAGTATTGATCGAACTTGATGCTGCTTAACTGCGATAATCGAAGGAGAGCGTGATGCAATCGTAGGCTTTTGATAAGTGAATGGATTTACATCGAGTAGGATTCAGAACAGAATCTGTGAAAGGGCGGAGGGATCCTTCTTTGAGACCGACACTCACATAGCGCAGCTGCGGGAATGTAGAAATATCTACTGGTGTCCAAGCAACCGGTAAGTACACGGAGAATGTTCGGTCAATTAGCCTCCCTTAAGATATACAACGAGGAGAAAAAAAATTTAATGTGACACCTGGCGCTGGACAGAATCCAATAATGTTACCTGATACTTGCTGCTTCTGCTTAGCGAATGGGAGCGACACGGCGTAACGTCTTTATCCACTTTAAAAATCTAACGTAAAGGCATTGCTTCATTTCAGTCTTTTCCAATATGACTATCTTGTGAATTCTTTGAAAGAAAACGAGATGTCAGTCACCATCATATATATATATATATATATATATATATATATATATATATATATATATATATATATACTTATTTACTAGTGTACATAATTTTTTTAACGTTTCATCAGGTGGGAAATCACGATGCTACTCCAACGATGAAATGTTAAAAATATTTTTTAACGTTGAAACAAGATGTACAGTTTTGTAGGGGGTATGTACATATTCTAATTTAACACTGCATAATAAATATTTATTGCTCTACTTTTGTATTGAGACCTGCTTTAAATTAATGTTTTCAACGCTGAAATCTTAATCTTTATTTGGGTATATATATATATATATATATATATATATATATATATATATATATATATATAGGTAACTATACTCGTCTCGAGAAACCTTCGAATTTTTGATTTGCCAATAATCAAATCAATCTTGAAGAAAAAAAGGTTTTAAAAAAAGAAAGAGCGAAGAACATGAAAGTCTGTCGAAAAAATCGCACAGATACAGGTTCAAAGCCCAAAGAAAACACCCCGCCACGAGTAAACAACTAACTAAAAAGAGCTCAATACAACCGTAGAGCAGACCCCCCCCCCCACCACCACCACCGGTGTTGTGCTGTTTTTTCTTGTCTTGTTTTTTTTATTTTTTTATTTTTTTTTCTTCTTTTTTTCTTTGGTCGCGTGGTATAGTTTTGATTGTCGCCTATAAATATGGCGTTTCTATTTTGCCTATTTAGACAGCTTTTCCTGACGATCCGCTTAGGTGAAACCTCGGTAGGTTTGTCTGGCTCATTAGGTTTGACTATATATATATATATATATATATATATATATATGTGTGTGTGTTTGTGTGTGTAGAGAGAGAGAGAGAGGGAGAGATAGAGAGTGAATCAAAAGTAGGTGAAAATTAGGTTGAATAGGGTTTTTGTCAGGGTTACATTATAACTATGGGTTTTTTTTTAGCTAAATTTATTTAATTTTTTTTTTTCTTAAATTTAATCTTTTTTCTTTTCACATAGTTCAGGGTACCCATAATGGCAAAAAATTTAAATCCTTGTGCAAGAAAATGGCTGTTAAATGAGTATTAAAATAGCTTATTGGAGGATGACCTAAACAGGCGGCTGCAATTAAGGGAGATTATGCTGAACGAAATTAAAGAAAATCAAATAATTTTAGATAACATTGTCTGGATAGATAACGCTCCTTTCAAATTATTTTATATGTAATAATCGTTTACCAAACAAATTTCTTAGTATGCAATCTCAAAATAAATGTTATTATTTAATGCCCTTTTGGTTGACTGGTTAAAACACATGTGACGCCCCCCGGTGTCGCTGCGCCAAATGTGACGTCTGCCTGGCTGCGTCCGTCGTGCTATCCTGTCCTGTGACGACCAACTGGCTTGGTATTAGTCGCGGCACCAAATGTGACGTTCTAACCTTTTGGTGATTCGGATGGGAATCTGGTTAGATTCAGTATCAGCCTTGTCGTTCCCAGCTCGCTTCCAACGTCTGGTTACCGAAGTAACTGCTTTGATTTCCAGTCTAACCTACCCACGTTGTGAATTGCTCTTAGGCAGACGAAATCAATCAGTCGCCGGGCCGTAATGCAAGTCGAGTTCGAATAAGGGTGATATCGCACAAGTATATGTAAAAGAAAATACAATAATAACTCGAAAAGTTCAAATGTGTTAAAAAAGGATAACAATATTTTATATATGGTTGCTGAATACAGGACTGCGTCTACTTCCCAACCCGCTATATGGATTTGTGACACTTTGCGTTTGTTAGGCGAGTCTTAACATCCTAAGTTGTTTGTTCTTTAAGAAACTGGTTCTTGGTGTATCTTCAGGCGATATTAGTAAAACATGTTTCGGTTTTGTGACTCTAAGTCGTTCTTCAAAAATAAATTGTTCTAGAAATTGTGGCTAGAAGTTGAGTTCGGAATTTGCGCGAATCTTAGTCAGCTTCTTCGAGGCGGGTCTTCAGAGCTCTCAGCTCACTGCAACTGCTTGCCTGTCTGTCTCCAACCCCAACTCCAACTGCAACTGCAACTGCTTTTCACTCGCTGCGACTCTGCTTATATGGACGCCGACCAAAACCGGGGTGGGCTTGTCGGGGTTTGATAATTCTAAACCCACAATCCACTTCTTTGTTTTCGGTCAGGAAAATTTTATTATTTTCCATTTTTGGAAGTCTTTCGTCTTCCCATCTTCTGTTCTCATATTGGTATCTCACCATGCCCCCAGAGGGTGTCAACGGGTTTCCCCTCTCTCTCACAGTGGCATCTCACACCTATCCCTTCAGGGGGCGCAACAGGCCTCCCCTCCTTCTTCACATGATTACCTCCGCCCAATACTCTTGCTATCATTCAGCCAATGGGCGCTCAGCGGCGTGTGTGTTGCCAGACTAGCCTCGGTTTAAAAAAATCTTGCTCAAAGAAGAAAAAAAATTTTTATCCTTTTTTTCCCTCTTTTTTTTTTCTTTTCCTTCTTCTATTCGAGGAGACCTCACACCCTTGACTCTTTATCTTTTAACCGAATTACCTGGAATTCGTCAATTAGCGTTTCGCCATCACCAAGTGGGTGGTCACCCAGACGTACCTGCACTCCTGGCGCCAACCACTGATCCGATAAAACATTTTCGCTATCATAGCAGGTTTTCATATGGAATTCGTCAACGAGATTTTCGCCAATTATTAAGTGGGTGGTCATCTTGCGAAACACAGCCAACTTTTCGTCCCGATAAAATAATTTCGCTATCATAGACAGCCTGACGATAAACAGATGCTCCTCTCAATGATTTCTACATATACACAAAGGCTTAACCTTTCCTTTATGGTGGTCAGCGGACACTTTTGTTTTTGTAATTCTGCGACACAGTTAATTTTTATCTTTTTAGAAATCTGTCTCTGAGATTATTTGGCCAACCTAGAATTTCCACCCGCCCCGTAACCTAAATCAGATTAATTCCTTTTTACCTTCTCGACAATGGGAATAAAAATTTTTACCACTTTTCCTTGTCAGAAAAATAACACCGCTTAGTGTCCTTTTCGTGATGGCTTCTTATCACCTAAATTTAATTCTCGCCTCTCCTTTTTTTTTTCTTTTTCCCTTTTAGCAAGCCAAATAGTGTCACACACGGTTTTCATTGAAGATGACCGACAAAGCAACCGGATTAAATTCTTATTATATTTTTCTTAAATACTCACAAGAAATGTTATTTCGGAGGAATGTAAGAACTGTTCAAATAATAATTAGGTACCAGCGCTTTCAGACACTCTATTAGCCATTATCGAGGATGTGCTTATTTGTCTTGATGTGTAGATTGGGATGGTATTTTTTTGTTGTTTTTATCAATATAAATATTTCAATTCCCGAACACAACACAAGCAAAAAATATATAAAACACTTGATCGCAGAATCACAAGGCCTTATCAACTTCAATGAAACCTATATAAAAGACGGATTTCTACCTAAATACGCAATTATTTTATATATATATATATATATATATATATATATATATATATATATATATTATGTATATATATATATATATATATATATATATATATATGTGTGTGTGTGTGTGTGTGTGTGTGTGTGTGTCTGTGTATTCGAAAACGAAAAGAAATTACAAAGACATTAAATTTTGAATGCCCAAATATCATTGGAATGTTTAATTAATTTATTTTGTTTCATTCCAATTACAACATGATTGCATCTTGAGAGCAAATATCTACAAACTTCGAGAAAAAAAAAACTGAAAAATCAAAGAACTAAACAAAACTTTTAAAATTATAATATGTTTACACAATTTTTAAACTGACTTAAATTTAATACTCCTCGGAGTATCCTTTGTTATTTATATTCTAATGTATTTCTTTCTTTTTGTTCCAGAATTCGTCAGGATTATAAGAGTTTATATAAGATTCATCTGATTTAAGCAAGCAAGTGCGCACAAGCATTAAAAGGCTCTTAGATATCCATATATGCACATACACAGAGATATACAAACACACACATACGCATCTATCTATCTATCTATCTATCTATCATATATATATATATATATATATATATATATAGATAGATAGATAGATTGATAGATAGATAGATAGATACACCTAGTGAGCCAGACAACCTACCTAGGTTTCACCTAAACGGATCGTCAGGGAAAGTACGAAAAGTTTCGAAACGACTCCAGTTATCTATAATTTATATATATATATATATATAT
>OZ010574.1:111428046-111430546 GCA_963932145.1 Acanthosepion lycidas
TAAGGTAAATATAGAAAAATATCTGACCTTTTACTACATGATAATCTGCAGGTGAAACCAACGGTGGAGGAATTTTTTTATGTTCCGAAAAAATGATGTACACACACACACACATATATATATATATATATATGTATATGAGTGTGCGTGTGTTTCTGTGTGTGTAATATAATTTTATGGTATTCCATATTTGTACGGTACTCATTATCCGTGCATGTGTAAATTGATGTGGCATCAGTCTGCTTCATGCCTGAAGTTTGCATTCTAGCCACATGATGTTGACAACAGTGTCCACACTTTTCATATATATATATATATATATATATATATATATATATATATATATATATATATATATATGGGTGTGTGTATTCGTCAGTGTGAGTGTGTGTGTGTATGTGTGTTGTTTTTCTGTGTTTCTGTGAAAATATGGATTCACTTATATAATATAGATTCAAATGTTGCAACATCGACTCGAATTATATAAATAGGCTTGGTCTAAATCAATAAATAATACAGCG
Source organism: Acanthosepion lycidas (assembly GCA_963932145.1). Taxonomy (NCBI): domain Eukaryota; kingdom Metazoa; phylum Mollusca; class Cephalopoda; order Sepiida; family Sepiidae; genus Acanthosepion; species Acanthosepion lycidas. Next base: position 111,428,568 of record OZ010574.1, read on the forward strand.
ATAAAAGTGAATTATATAGAATTTGATTAAGAAATGCGTAAGGAAGAAATAAACCTTTTTGAGAATTGTTTGGTTCCCGCCTCCACGTTGATGTTATTTTCAGAATATCATAATTAAAAATGCATTAGAATGTAAACGAAATATATTAGGAGAAAAGCTACATGGAACAATGAATTTCGTAGCGGATTTAGCTCAGGTTTTCTCTCACGTTTGAGGAATTAAGCGAAGAAAAAACAAATTCAATACTGGCTAATATTGCCAAAAAGAAAAAGAAACAAAACAAAAACAGGAAAAAAAATGAAAGAAAATGTTCTTCGTGTGAACCAAACAATGACCAGGATATGAAAGAGGATTATTAAATCGGGATACCTTGCTTAGCGTAATGTATTTATAGATTTATAAATCCGAACACTTGTACGAATCTCCACATAATATTTTCGCGCGTGCCCTTAAGTGCGTGTCTTCGTGATGTGACAGGAAATGCAGTTAAATATTCCAGAACATCTATATACGTTTATATTTCTAGGGTTTCTTTCAACCCTGTGTGTATGCATATGCGCATAGTTATAAATGTGTGCTCATGCATATAGATGCATATGGAGTTGATATGTATTCATTTCCTTTTCTATCTGTCTATCTATGTCAGTGTGATCATTATCTATGTCAGTGTGTTCATTATCTATCTATCTATTGGTGCAAAAAATAATGACGTAATAATGTCGTTTTTTGACGTATTTTTTAACGTGAAAAAACGACATTATTACGTCATTATTTTTGCACCAACCTAATAGCTATCTATCTATCTATCTATCTATCTATCTGTAAATATACACTTATACGCACATTTCATTATGTATACGCTTGTATGTTCACACGTGCCTGTATGATTCTTTTAAACTTCTTTGTCTATGCAGATGTATATGCATATTTGTATCCTATAAACTATTCAAGCATTTTAAGAAAGAGTAAACAAGAGACAGAGATAGAGTGAAGGGTAAAACAGTAAAACTGACGTAAATCAGAAAAACTGACAAACGAATAATATATATATATATATATATATATATATATATATATATATATATATATATATATATACAGGTACATGAGGTAACTGAGAACAGAATATTAGAAAAAAAACAGAATAAATGCTATTCATTTAAACCACCACGCCCTTGGAGAGCATCTATGCGAATCGGGAACTAAAGGTAATTCGGGATCACTCATGTTGCGTTCATATTATAAATCACAAACCACGATAGCTGTGCCTTCTCCGTGTCTATTATTTTAGGGTCGCTTGACGGCCTTGGAGTTCATGGGTTTCAAATCACGACATCGAGAAGACCAAATATTGAGGGTGATATCAGGAAGGTACTCAGACATTCATTTCTTGCTGGAACACGCACGGCCAAAACTTCCATCCAGTTATTGATCACTGTGTTTAACATCTCGATGTAAGCGCTGGAATTTACCACAATTGTCTGTGGCAAGAAATTTACACACACACACACACACACATATATATATATATATATATATATATATATACACACACACAAGTATATATACTTAAAGGTATATTTCATCACATATATATATATATATATATATATACATATATATATATATATATATATTTATATATATATTTATATATATATATATATACACACACACAGGGTGCGATGTGTAAATTGTCGCAATTTTATATTATTAATTTCGCCGTCTGTGAGAAAAAGAGCACCATGATACAATTGACTCCGTCAGAAAATTTTGAAATGGCATGCTGTAATGCTTAGCATTTACGTCGAGAGCTCCATTACGAACATTTTAGAGTGTTTGGATGCCAATCTAAGGACAGTGCAGGGTATTCGGAAAGGTTTGGATGAGTCTGACGGTGATTACAAAAGTCCTTGGAGTGATTACTAGAGATGGAGACATTATGCCTCCATTCTTATTTCCACAGGGCCTCTGACCCA
>OZ010574.1:111435546-111465546 GCA_963932145.1 Acanthosepion lycidas
GTTACACTGTATATGAGTGTGTGTGTGCATGTTTGTGTCGATTTAATGAATAAAAAATTCAATCTTTCTTTACACACACACACACACATATACATATACATATATATATATATATATATGTGTGTGTGTGTGAAAATGATTATAAGGTTAATATTAATTATGATTTATACAAAAATACGTGCGGAGATCGTGTGATAGAAATGAATAAAATAGGTCCTGTAATTTTTTCAATAAGTTGAAGTTATAGATAATAAATGAAATAAAATTGGTGCACATACCTAGAGAATAAAGAGTAAATTTAAATATGTCGATATGAACCTCTTCAAACCGCCAAATCATGGGTTGATTCTACAAGTACTGTAATATCGTTGTTTTTGCTTTTTGATATCTAGCAATTTTTTAAAATATTTTTATGATCGTCAAGAAATTTCATTTAATTAATCAAAGTTGATTTCAAGTAACTAATGTAGTAATATACAACTTCAGATTGATTGATGAAAATATTTTTATTTTCACCTAATTTGCAGCAAAAAAAAGGCAAAAATTAAATTTTGCCAACATCCATTCGTTTCATAAATTAGAATTTGAAAAAGTGAACTAAGTCACCTCATTCAAATCGAGATACTAAATACCTAGACATATGATATTTCATAGGCATTTAAATAAAATTAAATAATTTTATAATATAAAATTGATAATATAATCTCACAATAAATTTTCTTAATATCTAAAATGCATAGAAATCAATTTCTTTGTTGAAAGATTAAAATCAAAATTAATCAATTTTATCTTTATTTTTAAATAATATTTTTAATTAATAAATTTTATTGACAGAAGTAATCCGGTCCATTGCTCGCGTCTATCGGAATTTAGATCTTTCAGTAACCATATATAGAAAAAGTGATGCCACGAAGCAAAGGCTATCATCTATGGCTAGAATTCCGTCGCTCACGTTAAAAGACATGTCCCACCTATTTGGAGGAGAACTAGCTTATGTGTAGATAAGAAATTGATTTTTCACACAGTTTTCCCTAGATAAAATGCGTGCTACTATATTTGGGGAACATACCCGTCACCATCGTCAAAATATTTCGATTGTAACAGTAACATTCTTCTTCTATGTGCCGTGTTCTTTCAGAAGGTTGGTCCTCCACAACTTCTTGTTCTTTTTCTTTCTCAATTCCTCATTAGATAGGTTGTTCGCTGTTTTACTCTTTCGTTATTCCAGAATGTCATATGGCTGTGAAATTCTGCAGCTCCTCTTTCCTCCCTATGTGCCACAAATATTTCAATTGTCTCTTTCTGATACTAAGTATAAGTATCCTTTTTCCATTTTCCTTAAAACTTCCCCGTTAGTCATATCTTCAATCCATGGTATTCTCAACATCCTTCTGTGGAACCACAGTTGCCTGAAGTTTTTAATCTCTGAGGAAATTGTCCAGCAAGCACTGCCGGATAGGAGCACCTCTGTTGATGTTAGTAAATTTTAGATGATTTTCAATGTTTTCTTTTCGCTTGCTTTTGTTATAAAGGGGTAGGTCGAATGTGATCGTATTTCAGCGAGAATGCGAGCAGAAAAAACATCCAACTTTTTATACCTATGCTAATTTTGAAACAAGTAGGTGTGAATTCGACTATATAAAGCTTTATTTAAAACACACACACAACTAAAATATATATATTAAAAAAAAATCAAGTTAGAACTGCACTTTCTTCAGTTAGTATATAATTCAGTATACAGAGTAGACATTAGTATAACTGAGCAATTTTACAGGGACCACTGACGTTGTAACATGTACTTCCAGTTTCCTATATATGCAGTTATACGTATTCGCCTTATAAAATCCACGATAACTAAAAATTCAAATATCTGTAATTATAATCACGAATCAAACATTAAGCATAATTTACAATTAATATGTCCTTTAGAATCATTTTCAGATATTTATAAAAAAAAAATATCTAAAGACATAAGCCGTTCTGTAGTTGTACACTGTTGATTCTTTTTATAAGCATGAAACTTATACACATCACAAGGCTAAAATGAATCAGAATTGAAGTGTATTTTAAGCATGAAGCTAGTATAAGGCTTTTTTTTTCAACCAAATTTATTAAATATGAAGAGAAACCAGGATTATTTTTGGAAACAACTTTATTTTAAACGAATTTTTTTTCTTTCCCAAATTTTGGAAAACAAAAACTGGAAAACAAAAACTAAAAAACAAAAACAAACTTGGTTTATAATAAACCTCTCTTCCCTTTGTATTTTGAAATTTGAATTTATTCTTACCGCACATAAATATTAAGAAACAGAGGTAGTTTTTTTTTTGTTTTTTTTTTGTTTTTTTTTGACAGATAAATGACAACCGAATTGTAAAATTAATGCTAATTGTTAGAATAACCGTTTCTGTCTAGGAAACATTCGTTAATCATTAAGCAAACAGTACACCTCATAGTTGGTTGACATTTATAAAATCTTTCTCTTAAAACAGTTTTTTTCAGAAAAAATAGGCTTCCTAATTCCAAGAACTGTTATCGCTCTTCCTAATATTGATAGGGATTTACTTCCTAAACTTTATTTAAAGCAGTTGGGTTTTTTTATCGATTGATTTGTCATTTTACGGCTCGTCCACTTTTTGCAGGTTATTCAAAGCCAGGAAATATTTTTAGATTGTAACAATTTTTTCGAGATAATAATAATTTACTGATACAAGTCTTACTAATTAATCCATATCTGCAGAGAGAAAAGGTGGATTCATGCCTTTCTCAAGGGTATTTGCGCGTAAGCGAATATAACAAACCCGATTGGAATTGGAGTTCAGCTCTGTGATTTCCAATTCCGAGCCCTTATCCTTTACACCATCGGCACACACAATTTTACAACACCTGGTATTCTCAAGAGGTTACCCATCAAGGTACTGAACAGGATCGACGTGGCTTAACTTGGATGATCGTACTGGAACCAATGTTTCAACGTGATATGACCGTATGCATTAAAGCAGTGTACAGAAACTAAAATTTAAAAAAAATATATATACAAGTGCATGTAACATCACCATAAGTTACACCTTTCCAAAGAAAAAAAAAACTTAGAAATGTAATCATCACCGCGATTTACTGCTACACCCCCACCTCCGCCACACACATCAGTATACCCAAAATAAATGCAATTTCTCACTTATATCAGGGTTTTATATTAAACATGAAATCAAATGAAATCAGACACAATCCTGATAATTTACTATATTTTGAAGCCACATTCAAATAAAAGCAGACCAAGCGTAGCAGAGGCCGTATTCATTCGGACGTGCAAAATGCAGGAGTTTCAGTGGGAATCTGAATTCACAAGCAGATCCCCAGCCACATGTATACACACATTTAGGGTAGTACGATTGGTTTTGAATTCAGAATTTCCTTCTCCTTGACTGGTTGCCATTCAAGGTTATAGGACCTAGTCTGTCTTGCAATTTTACCCATAGCTCTTATCGAGATTGATTCATACATTTCCCAAAGATACTAACACGTATGTTAATGTAATGAATCCACCCGGAATACGAATTAGGCTCTCTGTACTTGATAAACTTCCAGAAATTCTAACTCATATCCTCCTAGCGTCAGCTTAAACTGACGGCTTCTTTTTTTTTCTGCCCGCATATTGTGACAATTTTACTTAAAGTTTTTATGTTCTTGATTTTAGAAGAAAACACCCCCCAATATAATTCAGTTAAATTTTAAATTTAGAAAATGTGAGGTTATACTTATAATACATATTCTAGTATACAGCAAAAAAAAAAAAAAAATAAATAAATAAATAAAATAAAATAAATAAATAAAAGGATTATTTTAAACTAAAGTTAGTAGTAGTATGGGCTGAAAAGAAAACTTTATTCAGTTTACGGGGGTAGATACTTCACATTTTGCTCTCTATTCTAGAATATATCTCGTATCAGTTAATTCTTTCGAGTTAATTCGTCATAGTAACGTTGTTCGCTTCTCAACTGAACGAAAGCATATGACATTTTTCAACTAGACTGTGGAATGAAAGAACGCAAATCAACCAGGGAACTTGATGGAAACTTGATTCGTTAAATCATGCACTTCGTTATGCTTAGATTCAGGAAATTTTTAAAAAAATTAAAGATGAGCATCTTCCTCATATAACTTTGTAATTTTCATTATGTAAGGATATGTAAAAGTTCAGAAAAGATATATATATATATATATATATATATATATATATATATATATATATATATATATATATTTATATATAGCGAGAGAAAAATAGATAGATGGACAGACAGATAGAGAGATATATAGATATAGGCAGTGTGGACGTAGGAATCTATACTGTATAGTGACTGCTTGTTTAACGCATCAATGGATCTTCGAACTAAATATTTCTAGAATACATCTCTCTTTCGCTCAGAATATATATATATATATATATATATATATATATATATGTGTGTGTGTGTGTGTGTGTGTGTGTGTTCTAAATAATTAATGGATGTATTAATTTTTAATCTGATTTTTTTTACGTCAAACATTAATTTTAGTAGATATTCGTATTTGAAATAGGCGTACCTACACACACACACACACACACATATATATATATATATATATATATATATATATATATATATAATCTTAAACAGTTCGCACGCTGATAGATTTAATACACACGGGTTAAATTAAAAAAAAAAAAAACGAGTGTTTATTTCAAATACGAGTATCCACTGTAAATAACATGTGAAGCAATACAAGTTTCGGATTAAAAATAAATCCATTAATTCTTTAGAAATTGCTTTATTTACGTTTCGGATAAGAAACTGTGCAGGTTAAGGCTTTCGAGAAAAATAATCTATGACACCCGGATCAAAGGGAGACGCAGACCATGCATCCTTCTGGAGATTAAGATTTGATGAGTGCGCAGGTCGATAGATGTAATACAACCTGTTTAAAATAAAAACGGGCCTTCAGATACGAGTACCCACTAAAAATAACGTTTGAATAGTATATATATATATATATATATATATATATATATATATATATATATATATATATATATATATATAGTGTTTCGGTGTAACCTAAGATTCTAAGTATTCATTATAATGATGTTTACTAAAATCAGCCGGCAATATATATATTGGATTTTTTTTTATCTTAGTTCCTTGTTTTCTTTTCTAGATTAAATGAGCAGTAAATATTATCCAAAAGCCATTAACAGGGATTGTTTTTCTTATACTATTATAATAAATTGTGTTTAAGTGTTACTGTAGAAAATATAAAATTTGCAGAAAATAGACATATTCCTGATTCTGAATACAGAAATATTTTCTCCGTCTTCGTAATTGATGGTATTAAGGATTGGTTACTTGTTTTCTTTTTTTTCTTTTTCTTTTTTTTTTTTTTTTTTTTTTTTTTTTGTATAATAAGACAATCACTTTTATACATTTTTGCAATCGGAGTTACGTCTCAGATTCCAGTTCTCAACAAGTAAGCCACGTATCTAGTTCGGTTCAATTCCATACCTGCTTAAATATGTTTGTATGAAGATTTGGTCAGACATATGTAGTGTCAAGCGGCTGGCGATATACCAAACGTAATTATTGAGGGATTTGTTTTAAAAATATAATAAAAAAAACTTAAAAAAAACTAGAAACATGTATTGTCTGAGATGTTTTAATGGACATGAGGTTTTTTTCTGTCGCCTGTCAGGCATTTATTTTTCCACTATGGTGAGTTCGATCAGTATGTTGACTAACCGAAATTTATATTCTCCCTGTTGGAGGTAGATTTCTTTTTTTATGTGCTGTATCCCTTCAGGGCGTAGGCGATCATAGCCCTCCTCCACTTCCTTATAGCTCTTAATAAGCTCTGTCCTTTTGTTATTTCTCCCAGGCCCTGTTCTGACATCCCCTAGCTCAAGTCTATTAAATATATCGCGCGTTGCTTTCCGCTGTCTGTCTTTCCGTATATCCGTCCTATGTGTATCAGATTTTCCAAGCCCTACTTCCTCGTTCCATAATTCAGAAACCTGATGTTAAGTCCAAGGTTCTTGTTTTCATTCTCTCCCAAATCTCGTCGTTGCTCACCTGTTCAGCTCATGGCATCCGAAGCATCCTTCTGTAGAACAACATTACTAGTGCTTCACGTCTTTTCTTCACCTTTGAGGAGATTGTCCAGCATTCGCCGCCATACAGGAGGACAGGTATCACGTAACATTTCAGCACTCTTTTCTTTGTTTCCAACGAAATTTTCCTGTCTCGTAATAGTCTGCTTAGCTTCTGGAATGCGTCATGTCCATCTTCGGACCTTAGTATTGCACTTTCCGTACTAACACTTCCCAGATATTTAAATTTCTGTATCTGCTTGATTTTAGTGTCCCCGACCTATAAATTGCATTTTGAGCTCATCTTTTTTGCTGATGACCATACACTCTATCTTCTTGTACTTTATGCTTAGTCTCTTCTTGCTCTCATTCGATATCTTCTATAGGAGGTTTGTAGATTCCTTTCCGTGTCTGCCATCAACACTGTGCCATCTGCATATCGTATGTTGTTAATATTTTAGGCGCCAGTTACAAATCTTGCTAGGGTTTCCCGTTCTCTCAGAATTGCCTCGCTGCAGAGGTTGAATAAATCCGGTGAGAAGACACATCATTGCCTTACACCCATTTCTATTTTCGTATATCTTCTGAACTCATTTTTTTTTTATCCATATTCAAGCAGTTTGCTGCCATTAGAGATTTTTGATTATTCAAATGTCATTTCCGAATATGTCAAGTTTGCTTAGCAGCTCTAACAGATCTTTGTGACGTACTTTGTCGAATGCCTTTGCGTCGTCTATAAAACAGGTACACTTTCTGCATTTGTATTGTTTTTTCTGATAAAAATTCTGAGGATAATTATCGTGTTCCTTGTTCTGGTGTCCTTAACGAAACCGCCCTGTTCTTGTCCTTTCTCTGGCTTGATTCTGCTGCGCGTTCTATTCATCAGAATTAGGATAATGTGTTCTGTTATGTGGCTTATTAGGTTCATTGTACGGTAGAGTATATATTCGTTTGAGTCTAGTTTATAAGGCAGTGCTATGAAAATAGATCTGCTTAGATCTTCCGGTATATCACCGCTGTTGTAGATTTCTTCTTATTATTTCTGTAACATCGTCTATACTGAAATTATCTAAGGCTGCCAGCATCTCTATTACAATTCTGTCTGGACCTGTCGATTTGCCGCTGGTCAATCTGGCTATTGCAGCTTCCACTAAGCTTTTTCGTATTTCCAGCCAGTCGGTTTTTCTGTGTATTACCGGCTGTTTTTCTTTCTTCATGAAAGTTATCTCAAATATATTCGTTTCTGCGCTGAAATTTTTTTTCTTTCTCCAATGTGAGTTTTCCGTTCTTGGATTTTATGCAGCTTGTTGATGAGCATGTCTTCTGTTTTGTTAGCTCCCTTATTTTTTTAAATTATATCTTCTTTATCTGTGAAATTCATTCTTTCTGCCCATTTCTCGTTGAGCTATTGTTTATCCTGCCTGCATTTGTTCCTTATTTCATTGTGTAGTTTTCTGTACTTCTATTCCATGTTTTGGCATAGTTTTCTGTTTCCTTTGTATCATGTCGAGAATCTCGTCTGTGATCCATTCGTTTTTTCTTCTTCGTCCATTCTCCTTAAATCTTCTCTTAGTGTGTCGCGTTTCGTGTTTCCATTTCTATTTTGTCCCTCGTATCTTCTTTTTATACTGTCCATATATTATTTCTTCAGGTTTGGGTCGTTCAAGAGTCTGTTTTATTGCAATTTGGGTGCTGCATTTGGCTTCATCAGTTTCCGTAGTTTCACTCTTAGTTTACATGTAACAGGGCGATGGTCACTTCCGCAGTCGTTCACTTGGGAAGGTTTTACAGGGAACGATTGCATTTCTGAATCTTTTATTGATGGTTATGTTGTGGGTATACAAAACCGGAAAAAGAGCAAGCAATGTTGGCCGCTTGAAAATTGCAAACTAAAGTACGTATAAAACTTAATTTAGTGCCCGTCCGGAAGATACACCTTACTAAAAAATAATACTGACTCTCTCTCTTACTCTCTCTCACACACACACACACACACACACACACACATATATATATATATATATATATATATATAGCTTTTTTTTTTTCCTTAAAATTTTATCGTCATTCAGATACTCACTCCATGACATTCTCACCATCCTTCTGTAGAACTATATTTCTCTTTCCTTAAGTCTCTTCCTCATATGTGAGAAGATTGTCTTGCGTCATCTACCTTATAGGAGGATCGGTATTAATTAATAGTTCAGCTCCCTTTCGTTATTTCTAATGACCTTTTCCCTGTTTCTTAATATTTTGCTTAGCTTTTGATGGCATCTTTCGTTATTTCAATGCACCTTCGGATTTCGGTGTCACATTTTCAGCCTTCATTTCTATTATTATTTTTTTTCTATTCTTTTAATTTCCTTTCCTTTTTATTTTTATTAACATCATTTGTGTTTTCAATCAGTAACTTGAACAAGTTATCCGTCGGCTTGTCTCTGAAAGCTTGGCTGGGGCCGACTGTACAGTATAAATAGTTCTGGAAATGATCCCCACAGACACACCAAACGACATATATCTTCAACTATCCCCTGTCACCTGTATGCAAGATTTCGAAAGAAAGAGATTAAATCTGACTTTGAATTTCTCCGCACCCTCTTATCGTAAACTATACTGTTTCGCCTATCCTCTACAGAAAGAAATGGATAAAACTTCATCCATCATCAAAGCCGGAATCCTATTGGCAACTTCAGAAATTGTGGCCGAGTCTTCATTTCTTTAACAAGATTCTATTAAAGCCATTTTTCTATAAGCATCGCGCTAATCGGACACGCCACTTAAAAAGCAATTCGGGAACGAGCAGGTGGCAATTTCTCGGATTGGCATTTGAGAAAAAGGTCAACGCAACTCTCATATTATGGAAACAAGAAAGTGAATGGCTGTTGAAGACGGACAACTAAGTTAGCATCGACGCTACTTAACCTTTCCCTGCCATTGGGGCTCAACTCGTGAATTGTGATTGAGTGACACGCGACGAAATTTTCAACGAATGCACTTGCTCAAACAGCAAGTGAAGAACTGGCATGTGCACCAAGAAAAGATTGATCAATGTGATATGTGTGTCTGGGTGTGATGCTATGCCTATAGGGAAAGAATGCTTAATATCAGGTATAGAGCACCTGTAAATACGCATACATATAATTGCATGAACATATATATATATATATATATATATATATATATATATATATATATTGCTTATATTTTGGCAGTATCTTTTCATTAAGGCATGTCTCATTAAATAATTTAGAAAAGTTTGTCTACTTATTCTTAATCGTGTCCTCTGTTAATTACGGACAGGTTTTAGTGTCCTTAGTAAAGGAAGAAAGAAAATTACCATGTTGATGTATAATTATTTTATTCCGGGTACTTTCGACATTAGCTCAATGTCGTCATCAGGGTCTAGTTATGAAAAATTGTTGAGTTCAGCATTTTTATAAGACAGAATTGTTGCGTTCATCTGTAAATGATTTTTTACGTGCAAATTTAAACACACTAACGTTATGTACGGTACAATTTTAAATTTTATCATGTTGGCGCATGTGCAAACATCAAGAGAGGTAACTAAGTTATTGTAATCTCCAAATACTTTTTAAAAATATTCAAAATTCGCAATTTAGAAAGAATTCTTGCTGAAAATATATCTATACTTTTCCTTGAAAATAATAAACAAAAACTAAAAGTTCTTGAGGCTATCTATATTAAAAATTGAAACCAAACCTTAATAAAAATTAATTATGAATACTGCACAAATGTTTGAAAATGTTTACAGCAGATGGTTTAAATGTGAAGGTTTTAGCTAACAGTTTTAAACATTTTTTTTTCCTTTTAAAAATATTTAGACATTACAATAACGTGAGCTTAGATGATAAAATTTAAAATTGTACCGTACACAAGCTTAGTGCTTTTCACTTCACACGTAAAAAATTAATTTTCAGATGAACACAATTTATTCTTAGAAAAATGATGAAAACAACAATTATTTATCTTAGAAAAAACAAGACCCTGATGACGGCATTGTGTCAATGTCGAAAATACTCGGAATAAAATGAATATGCCTCAGCATGGTAATTTTCTTTTTTCGTTTTAATGAGACACACACACAGGCACACACGCACACGCACACACACAGGCACACACCCACACGCACGCACACACACACACACACAGACACACACATATATATATATATATATATATATATATATATATAAACATACACAGATGCACTATACTTGATATTGAACATTTTATTATATATATATATATATATATATATAGAGAGAGAGAGAGAGAGAGAGAGAAAGAGAGAGAGAGAGGGAGCACCTTTAAAAATGTACGTATACACATACATATAAATATTCGTGTGTGTGTGTGTGTGTAGTGTTTGTCAGTTATGAAAATAGTTATAATAATTTGTATTAAAAGATTTTATTTGAGTCCTACCAGATACTGAGAAAAATGGTGGTCCACAAAATTTCGTTCATGCTGAGTTGCTGAAAACTGTCCTAAATCTCAACCCTATTTTCGTAATTTTAATTCTCATAATAAGATTTTTTTTCGTCTCCATGGCATTGTTTTGTCTAAGGATGATTTTCTCCTTGGCGGAAAACAAGGGTTTAATGGCAAACGCATTTTTGATTCCATATATTCACATAATAATTTAATCTTATCATTTTACAATTTCAAAACGTGCGAGATAAAACCGTAAGTTCTATGCTAACAGTTTCTTCTTCACTTCTCGCTAGTGGAATTCTCTTCCACCCTCTTACTTTTCAGTCAACTTTGATCTTTCAAAATTTAAATGCCATGTCAATCGTTATATTCTGTCTCATTAATTCCTGTTCTTTTATTGTTCTTCCTCCTTAATGCTTTTCTTTCCGTCATATTCTTTCACTCTTAGAAGCCCTTGTGTCTTAGTGGCTTTATTGTCTTACTTGGGGGTGAAATGATTTAAAAAAAAACATGGGAATTTTTCTTAAGTCTTGTAAATGATATACAGTAGTTAATTGATTAAATGTCCGCGGAAAATTAAAATACACTTTGAAGATTTCTCTCGCATTGCCCAAAAAATAAACACTTTAAAATAATTTTAAATATTTGCTTCATATTTATTTGGATTATTTTAATTTTAAGACTTTATATTATATTCTCATATAAGCATTAATTAAAAACAACAACACATATTTGTTAAGCTGAGCATGCACTAAGGAAGGAAAACTATCGATTTTCTTCATGTGGTAATTGTGCACACGAATATAGATATATTTCATCTCTCTCTCTATATATATATCTATCTATCTATCTATCTATATATATATATATATATATATATATATATATATATATATATATATATTCTGTTTATTCGTTATTTTTATAGACATCAGTCAGTTACGTGCCATGCGTGATACACGCTTAAGCGATCATGTATCTTTCGATACATGACTGACTAGGCAGATTTTTCCAGCAGTAGGTTGCCCTTTCTTTCTGCGGTAGATCAGTTGTCATCCAAAGCTATAGAACCCGGTCTGTCCTGCTATTTACCCATAAGTGTGGGAGAGAAGAAAAGGATTCATACCTTTCTCAAGGCTATTAGCAAGTAAGTGAATGTAATGAATTCCACCGTGCCTCCATGAGGATTGAGGAATCGGAAAGCCGAGTTCGAATTCAGTTGAATCCATTACAGGTATTTCACATAACTGACTTTATAGATACAATTTAAGTATTACATTTACCAACCTGAACGTTCGAGAAATTTCGTTGTAAATATGCGCTCCCCGACAGGAATAAAACCTGTAACTGTTATGGGAACTGTCATATAGTAACGTGCTGTTATTCTAAGAGTTACAGGTTCGATTCCTGTCGAAGAGCGCATATTTTCTATGAAATTTCTCGAACATTCAGGTCGGTAAATGTAATTAATACTGTTTAATTAAAAAAACAGAGTATTTACTTAAATAAATTATGTCTATAAAAATGACGTATAACCAGAGAATATATTAAATAATTGTCGGACTTATTTCATATATATATATATATATATATATATATATATATATATATATATATATATATATATATATATATATATATATATATATATATATATATATATACATGAAGGAAAAGAAGTCACATAATGAAAATCACAGATAGTATTTTATTACCGGTCGTGAAATTTCGAAAGACAAATTCAACAAGTGTTATGCGATAACAAATCATTTAGCGCATGCGTATATGACACCAAAGAAAAATGATTGCTACTGTGAAACCGTGGGTAAACATAGTATGATGTAATAGGATATTTGAAAACCAAGGGGAAAATAAAAAAAAGCAAAACAAATAAATAAGAGCTTAAAATGAAAATAAATTCAATCTACAGTGAATAGCGGACATAACAGGTATTGTTATGGTGTAGTGATTTCGCAGAGAAGTGTATGAATCTGAAGAACCAGTCTCGTGTAGGTCACCTACGTTTATCTGACAAGAGAAGACAATATTGCGTGGATTGAAGCTTCAAGATGACAGACTCTGCTGTTTTGGTGATTCTCTTGTGGAATTAGATCTCCCAAATTTCGTGGTCGTTGAAGTCGTCCACGAGAATTTGGGATATCTGAAAAGATCATCTCGTGTCATAAATGAGTTTGCTGAAGGATAAAAGTTCCAACTCAGGTTTATGACATTTTATCCGGGAAGCGATTCATACATAGAAGGCTCACTGTTGTTGCAGAAATGCAATAGCGTTATCAAACGTTCTTCATTGAAATAATTTAGGAACCGGTGCACATATGGAAAAGTGCATCTAAATGGCGGTTCTATGGAAAAATAGCAGAGGATTGGTGGTAACTTACATAAGATGTTTTATTCGTAGGATTGTACCTTACTTTTCAGTACTTTAAAAAAGATCCCTTGTATATGTACTAAGCTTAATCTAACAGGAAAGTACCAAATGTGTAAAGCCAAGAAGTCCTTTGAAAATGGCAATCACTTCAGTATTAATAGTTTAATAGGGCAACTTACCAATATTTAACGCAGATAAGTATGTTCATGCATACCAAATTTCACCCAATATAAGGCTCGGGAGCGACTCAAGGTAGAGGGTTACAGTATAAATGGTAATGTTGAACTTGTGTGATATGAATTGAGAGAAGTTGGCAGGAACTAAAGATTATGAGGATAATGGGAAAACATGACGATTAAGTCTTGACTTGCGATCCACTTCCCAATTACCTTCATGGATCTTTAAAGTATGAACGCGCCGTGTCACTTCCACGGAGTTGTATCATTCGCATTTCGTCCGTATTCCAAATATTTCGTCTTATATTTGGAATACGGGCGGAATGCGGACGGCACATTCTAGCTGTAAAGATCCATGAAGGTCGTTATGTACTGTCAGACTTGTGAAGCTCGTGAGGTTAATGCAGGCGTCCCGTAATACTTTCTTCTCGGTGCTACCCTCTTTTTAACATTTCTAATTCTCGTTGTCGTAACAGAGCAGAAAACATAATGAAATAGAGCGTGCATTCTGATCAACATGTGTTTGAACAGTTATACCTAAGGCAAGGATTTAGTTCTAATTAGTTCTAAGACAAAGCCATTTGAGAGACAGCTTTTATCATTGGGTCCCGCGTATAATAAACGCTATCGCACGCTGGCATATTTCAGCGTATTTTAAACGTTAGTACTTTTTTCATTCAATTCTGTGCACGTGTTTTCAGTTATGAGTTGTCTTCCTTTTTGTGCGTGCGTATATGTGTGTATGCGTGTGTGTATTTGATGGTGATCCTGCGGACTGCTGTCCAATTTCATTGTGCATTGAATAGTGAGAAGAAAAATAGACAAATAAATATTAACGATCTTTAAAGGAGCATTTTCAAATTGTTAGTAAACTGTTGATGCTACTGTTTATAGACACACTTCCAAAAGTGATCCAAATACTGATGTTGTTCTCGACTCTAATCTACCCCTAAGAGCTCAATGGAGAAAAACTGACTTGTAATTTTCAGTATCTAAAAAATCAAGCTAGTATCGTTTCCTCATCCTCATTTATTCTCTGAGTATTCTCTAGTTTTGATGAACGTACTCTCAATGTAGCTCCACAGTTAGAGCGACTCTTTCGTAACAAGTTCACTCATTGTCCAATTCACATCCTCTTGCCTTTTAAACATTTCCCTAGCATATAATTAATTTTATTTTTTTTAATAGGATCTTAATTAATCCATCACAAATCCTAGTAAAAAAATAAAATTAATTATACACTACACTAAATCCAGTATTTCCAATTTAATTATTCGAAATGACCCTTCAAAACCATTAACGTCTTGCAGAAAACCAACATTGTATATAAATTTAAATGTCATCTGGGAGATTGTATCTCTAACGGAATAAGTAATATTTATGTTGGCCACACTAGGACCACGTTGTCTTGGCGGCTGAGTTTTCATTTGAATGATGCGTCCGGCATTTCGAAACATTTACAACAGCATATATGTCCACATTCGCAATTCGGAAAAATTCTTGTTTAAAATACATCTATACTTTTTCATGAAAATAATAAACATACACTAAAAATTCTTAAAGCTATCTATATTAAAAATTGGAAGCAAAAGTTAATAAAATTAATTTTGAATATGGCACAAGTGTTTTAAAATGTATACAGTAGGTATTTTATTTTTAATTTTTTTTAAACTCTCGACACATCATAACTTAGTTGCCTCCACAGAAGCGTTACTCGCCAATTCCACTTAATTCAGCATTCTTCATTTCAGTTAATTTTCAGATGAACAAAGCAATTTTGCCTTTGAAAATGATGAACACTACTATATTTGTCTTCAAAAAAACAAAACAAAACAAAAAAAAAACAACAACCTAGGGATGACATTGTGCTAATGTCGAAAGTACTCGGAATAAATAAATAATATGTATCAATACGGTAACTTTCTCTCTTCCTTTAATAATGACACCAAAATGCTCGTTCGTAAATATGAAAGGATCTAACTGAAAATAAGTAGACAGAACTAGTTTAAATTATTCAGTGAATCATGTCTCAATAAAAATATGCTTCAAATATATATATATATATATATATATATATATATATATATATATATATATATATATATATATATGTATGTATGTATGTATGTATGTATAATTCGGGTTTACAGAGCTGTTGTACTTGTCATCCTTTTGGATGGCTCAGAGTCATGGACTCCATACAGGTACCATATACGTCAGCTAGATGTTTTCCATAAAAGCTGTCTGCATGCAATCTGTGCAATTAAGAATGTAGAACGCCCATGGCTAAGATACAAAGACAAGCTGAAAAGCAACTTGTCAGCAGTTAATATACCACATAACACCCTTGAGCGCCGAGGGGCAGAGTCTCTTTCGGGGAGGTAAACCGGCCCTGAACCCGTTTATACGGGTTCAATGGGCATATTTTTGGACCGAGCCCACGGTCTCGGAGATCCCACATTAAATAACCGGCCTTGTGCCACATGATGCCCACGTGCGGGGGTGGGGTGAGTAAATATAGTTAGTAATACAAGTCGATCTCGGTCGACCGGCTGATCGGTTGAACTCTCCCCCTTCGGGCGGGGAGGAACCCGAACGAGGCTACGCCGAAGGGCGGATTCTCTTTCGGGGAGGTAAACCGACCCTGAACCCCTTTATACGGGTTCAATGGGCATATTTTTGGCCGAGCCCACTGGCTCGGTGATCCCACGTTAAACCGGCCTTGTGCCACATGATGCCCACGTGGCACAAGGTAGTCAGTAGTTCAAGTCGAGTAAAGAGTCGAGTCAGAGGCAGTCCGAAACAGACTCGCGTTCAGACAATTACTGCACGACATTGGAATAGTGATACTGGTCGAGACTACATTGTTCTCTCTACTAAACATTTACATTGGTATTTTTGTCACACCGTTAAAACGTGGGAGGTATTTCTGCCGTACCCCCCTATAAAAGTCATCAAGGAGGGTAAAAAAATATTTTTTATATCTACAAAATTTTAATGTATAGATATTTTTTCTGAAATTAAATTAGTGCATATTTCTTCGCGATTGGTTAGAACTATGCATGGAGGAATCGATTAAAGCTTTGAATAATATCCATTACGAACACTTTTATACATATATGCATATAATAATTTTTTCAACGTAAATGTCCTATGAAGATATGAATGTGACCATGTGTATGTATTCATCTTAGCGAAATATATATTTTCGTAAGTGTCGATTGATTTATATCCATTGGAGTCTTAAATTGACAAGAAATGTACATTTCTCGCATTGATGTACATCTGGGGAAACTATCGACAATACAAATGACAATGATGCTAGTCGGGGAGATGCATTAGGTAATTTGTCACAAAGACGACAACTGCACACACACACACACCCTCACACGCACACTCTATCTATCTATCTATCTATCTATCTATCTCTCATATTCTCATTCTAACACAAATGCATAGACGCATACAGATTTGTACATTCATAATGCGTGCGCGTAATTATTGTTTTTATGTATGTTCATACGTGTGCGCGTATGTAAGACATGTGCGCATATGTAAGGCTTTGTTTATTTGCCGGAACGTACTCATGTACGTGCGTGCCAATATGATCTACATATATATATATATATATATATATATATATATATGTATATATATATATATACACACACAAGAATAGGCAGACACACGTGGTGTGATAGATAAATTGTCGTCATTTTACATTTTAATATATATATATATATTAAAATATAAAATGACGGCAATTTATCTATTGCACTACGTGTGTCTGTATACATATATATATATATATATATATATATATATATATATATATATATATATATGAGGGGCGATCGGAAAATTATCGCCATATTATATTCTTAATTTCGCGCAGGCGCATTCTTTGTTTTGATTTTGTCGACTACACAGTATAGTAGGGTCAATTGGGCACAGTCTGTGAGAAAAAAGGCCACTATGACACAATTCATAAACTTTGAAATAGCATGCTGTACTGCTTGGCATTCGCGCCGGAAGCGCCAATATGAATATTTCAGAGTGTTTGGCTGTCCATATGAGGACAGTGCAGAGGATTCGGAAAGAGTTGGATGATTCTAACTGTAATTAAAAAGGAACATTTCACATACGATTTCATTTTCAAGTCTTTTTTTTCCAGCTCTTTGCATTGTCATAGGTGGAACCCGTCTCTCTCGTCAGAAACGTTTTATGGATTGACTAGGATCTTTTATAATTGATATCTTTAAATTTAAGTTGAAATGATGATCCGTCTTCCTGTTGTGACTTTTTGATCCAATTTTCCACTTTACTGATACCTCTTTTTTAAATTTATTCACCGTTCTCTTGATGTTTTTTTAATGGACTTTGAAGATGGAAGCCAGGGTATGAATGTTGGTAAGACTATTGAAAACCTGAATGATTTTTTCCTCCCACCATTGATCAGTTGAGAAGTCAGTGGGGATGAATTAAAACGATTTTAACCTGTTCTCTTTGTAGCTGAATAACTCAAAGGGTTTTCGGTAATTCTAACGACAAGATGGCTAAACATCTTATCTGAAAATCTGGATAAAAGAAACTCAATTAGTTTAGTGATCTTTTTAGATATTAAACATTTTGTGGGATGGACAAATAAAGAAATCTTTATTGACCCATCTATGTAAATATGTATGCGCATATGCAGACTGGTGTAAATAAATGAGGGACAAAGAGGAGATTAAGTACGAAATTATAGGTCGGTAAACTGGGTATGACGATAAACTACATCCGGGTCCTGGGTATGACGATAAACTACATCCGCGTCCTGGGTATGACGATAAATTACATCCGCGTCCTGGGTATGACGATAAACTACGTCCTCAGATAATGTTTTCGGAAAAATAATGTTGCCAGCTATACGTTTTTTTGAAACAATAATGTTGCCAGCTATACGTTTTTTTGAAACAATAAAGTTGCCTGCTATGCGTTTTTGAAACAATAATGTTGCCAGGTATGCGTTTTTGAAACAATAATGTTGCCAGCTATACATTTTTGAAACAATAATGTTGCCAGTTATATGTTTGATAGTACTTTATATTTAATATATGTATAGGTATATGTGTGTATATGTGTATATGTGTGTGAATATATATATATATATATATATATATATATATATATATATATATATAACGTATATATATATATATATATATATATATATATATATATATATATATATATATACCTTAATTTAGCATTAAATGACCCACAGTGGTTGATATGCCAACCAACTATTTGCAAATAAAATGTCCATATCAAATGGAAATTCTTGACTTAAACAAAAATACTTAGAATTATTTTGCAGTGTACAAGCAAATAAGCTCTAGCTTGCTAAAAATGTTCCATACAAAATAGGCATTTAAAATTCATATAAACTGGATTTGGCATTAAATAACTCACAGTGGTTGATATGCCATAAACCCCAAACAAACAAACAAACTAAAAGGCATCAACCCAAATTCCACAGTAGGGAATGGATTACTTTTTTCTGCTGATATCATATAACTCAGTACAAACAGTTGTTTGCAATTTGGCGAGGAGATAAGCAACACCAGACACTTCCAATTTTTTTTAATCATTTCCCAACAAGGAAGGCAATAAAGCTGCTAAGACACGTGAAAGAGAATGAGTAGTATTTTGTGAGGAGAAGTTAGGAGAAAAGACAATAAAAGGGCAAGATTCGGAAAGACGGAAGATGGAGATTGACATTGAATTTAAATGTCTGAAGATTGTAGGTGACAGAGAAATCGGAAGATTCCACAAGGGAGAAGTGCGAGAAAAGAAATTATTAGTACAGAATATACGGTTGCATCGAGCTGGCTCAGCAATAAAACAGTAAGACCTAGTTGTGAATCTTATAGTACGCTTAAATTCAGGCAATCGAGGTATCGAGAAGGAAAACTCATCAGAACAATTGAAAATGAAAATATTTGGCAGATTTTCTATTACAACAATGGGATACTTAATTACAAATGTGATAACAACAAACAAAAAGAAAGCTAAATGAAATTAGATTATATACCTAAACAGACATTTAAAATAATAATTTAAATTCAAAAGATTAAAATATCAGCGTCCTTCATGCTCATGCATAGTTGCATCAAGGTAAACATACGTTTAGTCCGATGAAGTCCTAAGTAACGAAACGCGTCTCACAAAAAAATATTTTCCATTTTGTCATTGATTTTCCTAATATTTTTCTGGCATATACAATGTATATATCCTTTTCTCACATGCAAACATAAATATATGATATACTAGCAGGAGAGCCCGGCGTTGCCCCGGAATGTAACAGTAAGAGATAGATCAAGTATCGACCATCATAAAGACTGAAAAATAAAATTGACAAAGATTATTGTTTAAGGTTGACGGACACGCATGTCTTAATTAGTTTTTTTTTTTTTTTTTTTTACGAATTGGTCAAACCCAAACGCAAATAAAAACATTGTTTTCAATCGTTATGAGTCTATCGATTGAACAGAATTTTATTATAAACAATTGTCTTGTAAATGGAATTTCTAAAGCATTCTGAATGTAAAAATAAAGAAAAAAGTGTGCAAGACAATAAGTTTTGTTGAAATCGGTTGAAAAATGTAGGAAATCCGATCCGATATATAAACGAACACACACACACACACACACACACACACAAAAAAAACCAAAAAAAAAACGTTTTTTTTAATAAGTATAACTCGATATGAGTTGTCCCCCTTTCATTCTGGCGGCAGAATCATGTTTTATCGTGTTTTCAAATTGATTTCGTGCAAAAACAATTGTGTTTTTCCAATTTTTGACGTTGTCAGAACCACTGCAAGCTAATTTTACGCAGTCCTGTGAAGTTTTGTTGAAATCCAATATATAAACGTACGGACACACACACAATCTGCGTTTTATAATAAGTATGATTAATAAGTTTGTCAGACATTGGGCAATTTATATTTAAATATGTAGCAAGAACAACGAGAATCGTTCAAAATAGTGAAAAACATATCTAAAAATCGTTAAATCAAATTACTTGGCCTTTAACCAAACCTAAACACACGCACATATATAATGAGAGCGACTTATTAGAATTACCTTAATATAGAATTAATTCACTATCACGGGACACAATCAAAATCGTTACTTGCCTACTCAGATTATACGAACCAATGCATTATCGGAGACATCAACTAATTTATCATAGATAAATTGTTGTCAACGCCACAAGTGTGGATCAAATTGACTAAAATTATAATTGTTCTTGAGATTAGCTTTCTAATCATTACTATGCGGACGCACACACACACTCACATACGAAAACAGACACATACATATATATTCATATACTTATATCGAGTTCTTTCTACAAGCCACTTATATCCCAAATACATTCGCATTCATAGAGCGTCTTGCATTCATGTGCTGTTATCATTATTTCAACCCCAGCAATCAAATATATTTTCTTCTTTTCTTTTTACTACTTCAATTTTCCTTCTTTCATTTCTTTAATACGAAGAAAGGAAGGTTACCTTTCCATTTGCTTCCGTAGCCATTCCATACTATCCCAACCCATCGACTGTGACCGCCTCTCTTCGTGATCATCATAATCATCTCAATCGATTTCACGCATGGAGAATCCCATCTCTTAATCTTTTCTGTCCCTTTCTTGTATCTTCCGGACCCTGTCGCTCATTCTTTCTTATTGCCTACGTTCACTCTGTCTCACTGTCTCTCGTTGGTGAACAGGAAAAATGCGAGAAATAGATGGCGCCACTAGCTCCGATTCCAAGATTTTAAGCTCTTCAGGTAGTTGGGATATCCGGGGTCACCTCGATCAGTGGTGCTGCTCTTTTAGCAAGGTACCAACATAAAGTAGGAATAAATGCGAAGAACCAAGACAATCAGAATAGAATCAATACGCATATATTAATATATATGAGGAAATGTACTTCTCTGCTTCAGACCTAAATTGCTAGTAATATATTGGAATGTTAATCTATCTATCTATCTATCTATCTATCTATCTATCTATCTATCTATCACAGACTGTTCATATCTATCTATCGCAGTTTTTTATATCTGTCTGTCTGTCTGTCTATCTATTTATCTATCTATCTCAGTCTTTTCATATCTATCTATCTATCTATCTATCTATCTATCTATCTATCTATCTATCTCAGTCTTTTCATATCTATCTATCTATCTATCTATCTATCTATCTATCTATCTATCTATCTAAGAACGTTCATGCTCATCAACCTTTGTCTGTTCATACCTATTTGTCTATACTTGTCGGCACCTGATGGTAATCAATGGTACCTAAGCTAGTCTTGTCTATTTTTCATAATTGTACACCCGCTCTGAACACTTAACTTAAAAAGAGCCACATTTATTTTTCTATCTAAATATACACACGCATACACACAGACACATATGCACACACTCATATCTCTCTTTATATATATATATATATATATATATATATATATATATATATATATATATATATATATATATGAAGTGGACCAACTACATTGAATCAGTAGCTGCATCTACTGCAAGGAATGTTGGTTCACTGTGTTGTGCCAGAGGATATTTCTCGTCAGAGTATATCTTACACATCTATAAATCTACCTTCCATCCTTGCATTGAACACTGTTGCCATATCTGGTCTGGTGCCCTTGCTGTTCGTCTCGAGGTTCTGTATTATATGTAAAGAAGGATATGTAATGAAATAATCACAAAATTTGCTTCTCTACTTCAGACACAGACGTGATGATGCTTACCTTTGTCTTTTCTACAAATATTTTCATGACAACTGCTCTAACGAGCTTTTTTCCCCTTAGTGCCCCGATTTCATGAATTTAATCGTGCTACTAGATTAGCATTTAGGTCCCACCCTTTTACTGTTGGAATAGTTAAATTTAACTGCTGCTAATTCTACTCCAACAATTTCTTTCTAAATTCAAACCTCATAAATAATAGAGTAGATTGGTGTTTTTAGACTTGGTAAGGAAACCAGTCTAGCAGAAAGACAATTCTGAATTCGAAACTAACCTGAATAGTGTAGAAGCACACTGTTGATGTGACTGAAGAACATGTGGTGTTCCTAGAAATCGGATTTATTATGTGACATATGATCATCAAGAGTAATAATATAACTATCTGATAATTTATTGCAGAATTAAGAACATAAAAGTCGATGATCATTGCTATCAACAGATTCATTTTCTTTATTATCTGTGAACTGTCATGACATTTTTTAGAGAAATAGTGGAGTGGTTTCCTGCTGCTTTCTCGATTTTTAATCCAGAGTTGTTGTTCTCCTAAAACCGTTGCCATCCAAGATTAGGGAGCCTAATCTATCTGGCGATCTGACACTGCTTGTATTATATATAATCATATTGTTTAAGATATGCTATTTTAATAGAGGAATCAATGATTGTTAGTAGAATGTCCGAACAAGAGGAGATAAGTATCTTTATCAGATGATAGGCGTTAATCCGTAATTCATTTTCTGGTTTAGAAGTTAGCGTACTTCGATTAGATCTGTCTTTTCTCTAGTAGTTCGTATACACGTATGCTATTACCATTGCTCTTGCAATGATCGGTGATATTGAGGTCTGAGGTTGACAGTAGAGAATTTTGAGATCAGTGTAGTTTCAAAGCATTTTTTTTGTGAATTTTGTTCTCTTTTAATCAGCCTGGAATTTATTCTGTCGAAATTGCGGGCAGATGTGTTACAGTGGACTCCTATTGTATTTAAAATGTTGACTGCCCCTACACACCGGTTTGTCTCTCATTCCTGGGAAGGTTAAATTTGAATTCCTAGCTGAGGTTGAGAGGACGTCATGGAGCAATTGAGTGGTCATCACGATCACCAGAACTAACATCACCAGACCTTTTTCTTGTGTGGTGTAATGGAAGTTAATTTTACAGGCTGAAACCAAAAACAATTCCTGAATTAAAACAAGCAATTTTTGATAAGTTTTCTGAAAGTAATCTGGAAATGTTTTAAATATTCCTCAAAAACCTAAAATCAGAGTCCTTGCTGCCAGATGTAGTTTATCGTCATTCCCAGGATGGAATCTTTTTTGTCAAATTAATTAAAGATCGTTGGTTCTTTCAAACATAAGACTTGTAAAAGATGCGATGTTAAAAGTCAATACTCTGGTTCTCTTAACAAAATAAAAAAAAAAAAAAAAAAAAAAACACAGACCAGAAAGAAAACTATGTATTGAAAACGCGGAGAGAAAAAAATATTCGCACAATTAAAGAGAAAAACTAAAAAAGATGAATAACAACCACAACTTTGTATATCTTTGTTTTAATCACAGCGTTTCAGTCATGACATTCTTCTTCCGGTGGTTTATAGATATAGAAATGCAATTCTTACAATTTGTTTTAATGTCTTTCAACCCCATTCACACAGACGAGACATCGCGAGATCCTTTTTCCTGCTCTATTGCTATTTCCATAAGTGTTTAGATGAACTATACTCTTTAGCTCCACCAGTCATAACCATTACAGCTAAAACCCGCTATACCACACACATAGTATCGAATCGCCTTCATATCCCCCTGGCGAGATGTAAGTTCCACTCAAGCAGCTTCTTCCCACCAACTGCTGCCCTGTGGAATCGACTCCTAGGAGACTGCTTCCCCGATCACTTACCTTGTTCAAGTCTAGAGTTAACCGTTATCTTCCACATATATCCGCATAAACAGTACTTCTTACTCTGTAACCCTCTATCTCGTGTGGTCTCGGGGCCTTGCACAGGGTGAACACCACTAAAAAATAACAAAACAACAGAAACATAACAATATTATTATTAATATTGAGCTTATAGAATCGAGTGTTTTGCCCAGCGCCCCAAAGAGAACATTTAAACAAGCATAGAAATCTCATTTATTTATCAGCAGTCAATCAATTTAATTATAATACTAAAGACTGTAAGGGCTAACTCTGTTTTTTTTTTAAAGATGAAAGCAATCGAGACATCTAAAGATCACTAATATTAAAATATATCCGAAGAAGCCTGGATAACTTACAAAAGTTTTGATAAAAATATGAATTATTTGTCCGGATATAACAAGCGAATAATAAGAATACTCAATTCACGCCAAGGAAGGCGATAATGCCACTAAGACGCAAAGGGATACTGGGAGTGAAAGAGAATCAGAGGATTTTAGAAGGAACTGGAAACTAAATCCTGAACAGAAAACAAGAGATAAACCTTTACTCCTGAACAAAAGACGGGAAAAGTTAGGTGAACCTATTAATTTAATTATTCGGTCGAGTTAGCTCAGACATTCATGAGACTATCACACTAACCATCACGGTCCCGCATTAAGGTGGAAAGCTCACTAGGCAAGCAATATCTGTCATAACATAGCATGTCAATGTAGGTGGTTGTTGGGTGACCAACTCGTCTTGCTCCATAACTAGGTGTCCAGAACAGTAGATCACTCGCAATTTCTTGTTTTTGTCGCCAGGAGCGTCCCTCAAAGCGCATTTGCGTTCGTGTACGATTGTAGAAATATCAGGGATGGGCTCACATAGCTATGACTTAGTTGGATGTTGTCTCCAGGAGTTGTTAAGTAAAGCTCTCAGCATCCGAGTGCAGGTTTCATCAATCTTATACAGTGGGGTTTTAGTTAATGTCCACTCAGTGGCACCAGACATTAACAGCGCCTCTCAGTTTGGTTGGTTGGTTGAGTTTTATGGTATATCAACCACTGTAGGTCATTTAATGCCAAATTAAGTTATATATATATATATATATATATATATATATATATATATATATATATATATATATATATATATATATATATATTAAATATACAGTACTATTAAACGTATAGCTGGCAACATTATTTTTTCAAAAACGCATAGATGGCAACATTCTTGTTTCAAAAACGTATAGCTGGTGACATTATTTTTCCGAAAACATTATCTGAGGCTTTGCTGTTGGACGTAGTTTATCGTCATACCCAGGACGCGGATGTGGTTTATCGTCATACCCAGGACGCGGATGTAGTTTATCGCCATACCCAGGACGCGGATGTAGTTTATTGTCATACCCAGGATGTTCGCCTCTCAGTTTTAGAGCCATTGACACAGAGTTCAACATCTTTGATAGCATTTTCTAGATGATGCAATAATACTATGGAATTGGTAATACTGTCTGCAATGATAGGTAGATCATCTGTATAGTCAATATCTTTCAACATTGTTGCAGGGTATCGACTTGGTGATAGAGTAAAGCCTAGATGAAAATGTTTGCCGAGGGAAGTTCTCAATACAGGGTCAAATGTGATGACAAGGGAGAATAGATGCAAGAGTGTCTCTGTAGGACTCCTGCTTTGATGTCGAAGAAGTTAGTGTCTCCATCTTGGGATCTAACAAAAGATTTGGTATTTGTGTATAGCATAATTATGGCAGTTACTGTCTTGGGGTGGGGGATGTCATACCAGAAGGATCTCCATTTCCCCATATATACAGAATCGAAGGCTTTAGATAAATCTACAAAAAGTAAGGCGATCTGTAGATTCTTTGCCCTGACGCCCTCAATAATCCGCCTAACACTCAAGAATTGTCAGATCAACCGAATCTGTCAATCTGAAAATATCGATAATATAATTTTCTTAGCGTGGAAATGACAATCACTAGTAGATCTCAGGTATTAAAAAAAAATAATAAAGAATTATCGATATTACTCTTTGTGAAAAATCGTTCACAACGAGTAATACCGATGATTCGTGATTTATTCGGACTAATATCCCATCTTTGTTATTTTTGGACACAAATTTTCGATTTAGGCATTTTCATACTTCGTCAAGAGTATGTTACTCCCTGCTATTCTATTTGTTTCAATCTCACTTCACCTGAAACGATTCACGGTAATATACAGTGTATTCTGAATGAAAACACCAGTCATATGGGGATATTTGTTCAAACACTTCACCGAATAACGATTTAGTTCGGTGTCTTTTATTAAGCTAAAAACATGTGGAAAAAATTCGAGATTTTAATCTTGTTCAAAATAACTGCTACGATGAAATTATAGAAAATAAAGTCTGTAAATTACACTATGTAAGATTATATTATACAAAGAAACTGACATGAACTTATACAGAAAAATCTGAGTAAATTTTCAGGGTATTCGAATATTTATATCAGCAATATATCGTGTAAGTTTTAGCTTATAATATATAATGGCTAGATGTTTGATAAATCTATTGTACGTACCACATTTCATATAAATAATCTTTCCAGGGATACTAATTTTAAATATGTTAACGCATTTTCTCAGATATATTATTATCATAATTAATAACTATACATATAGGAGAGAGATAGAGAGCGATACACACAAACAACCCACACACATACAAACACACACACACACACACTCTCACACACACACACACACACATATATATATATATATATATGTATATATATATATATATATATATATACATATATACAGGGGAGGAAACAAATATTCGTACACATACAAATTTTTAATTTAATTCCAACTAATGAATAAACACACTTTTCATATAATTAACTGTACACAGATGCATAATGACTAATATGGATAGAAAACAGAAGAAAATGATTTAATAGAAATCCCACTTATCCATTTAAAGGGTGAATAAGTATTCGTACAAGACAAAAAAAGAATACATAATCTTCATTTAATACTTTGTAGAATAGCCATTATTCACTTCTACAGCAACCAACCTCTTCTTGTAGTTCTCAATTAATGATTTACAAATTTTAGTTGGTATTTTGTTCCATTCTTCTTTGCATATGTTTGTTGCATTTTCAAATAACGCCACAGAATCTCGATTGGGTTTAAATCTGGGGCAATTTCAGGATAATTATATTATTTTCAGCAAGCTATTTCTTCATATATTTTGCAGTGTGCTTAGGGTCCAATCAGGAAGGATGTTCAATATGTGTGTGTGTGGCTGAGTGTGTGTATGTGTGTGTGGCTGAGTATGTGTGTGTGTGCCTGTGTATACATTTGGATCAAATACAGATCAAATATGGACTGGAATCCAACAGAATGATAGGATAAGGAATATATATATATATATATATATATATATATATATATATATATATATATATATATATATAAAACGTTTATAAACCTAACTTGCTTCGCATTTGTTAAAGCTACATCAGATAATGAGATATGGAGAAAAAGCAAGAAAGAGGAAAACTTCGGGCATTTTTAATTTTTGCGTTGTTTTTTTTTCACATTGTTTAAGCAGAATTCACTTGTATTTGTAGCGTCCGTGTGTGCAGTTTCTAGGTTTCTATACTGCATGATAATGTATATTCATTTGTTTGTGTCTGTGTGTGTGCGTCTCGTAGACATTTTAATTTATGTTTGGTCGTTGTTCGCATGTTAATGAGTGTGTGCGTGGTGGGGCAATTTCTAAAGAAAGGTGTGGAAGTTTTATATTTCTCGAATATTTAGTTTGGTGGACGAAAATAAATAAATATATTATTTAATAACTAATGGAGCGTCTACTAAAAATAACATTTAAGTAATAAAAATATGTCGGATTAATAAATAAAAAAATCCATCCCCCCAGTTTTTTTTTATTAACGGGGGATAGTTTACGTTAGGATACGAAACTGAGCAAATATGTCGATTTCGAGAGTCAGAGAAAAATCTGTGTTTGAAAGCACTATTCAATGCTCCATGACCAAAAGGTACAAAGTACGCCAGATCTGTTGCCGGTTTCCCCAAGAAGAATGCAGGTTTGTATCGTACAGAAGAGCGCATATTTTTCTCTAATAAGATTTCTCAAATACTGAGTCCGCTAGATGAAAATAAATAAATATGCTGTTTAATATATAAACGGAGCGTCTACTAAAATACGAGTATCCACTAGAAATATCGTATAAACAATATATATATATATATATATATATATATATATATATACGCACACACAAACACCCACACATATATATATATATATATACGCACACAAACACACACACACACAACATATATATATATATATATATATATATATATATATATACGTACGCACACACAAACACACACACACACACACACACATATATATATATGTGTGTGTGTGTGTGTGTGTGTCTGTGTATGTCTGTGTGTGTGTATACATTTCCTAAAAAAGTAATGGATTTGTGTTTAATGGAACATTTTTATTGCTTGAAACGTTATTTTTAGTGCATAGCCGTATTTCAAATACGGATTTCCACTAAAAATAACTTTTAATGTAATAATAATAATAATAATAATATGTATGTCTGTGTGTATGCGTGTGTTTGTGTGTATATATATATATGTGTGTGTGTGTGTGTGTTTGTGCGCCTTTTTATATATGTGGGTGTGTATTCTTCATTTATAGTGAATCTCTCGGTGTTAATCAATATAGTTTTCAATGTGGTTTTGCATCTTATTGCTAATCAAATGTTCCGAATTTAAAAATCAAAATCCTAGTTTGATCCCAGTGATCAATCGCTTTACATTTTTTTTCCCCAAAGCCTTTATTGAGATGCCGAGAAAAATAATAATCATGCTAGGTGCAAATAATTGAATCGATTTTGAACTTAAATTTCTCCTTTTAAAAGGTTTATTGACAAGCGGCTCGCTAATCAATGACAAGTCCCTTTCCTTGTCAAGAAAAAGAAGAAAAAAAACACTTCGTTTTTTCTCACTGCTTGTCACCTATGTCCCTCGTAATTAGATCCCGCACGGGAAAGGATCACGAGAACTGGCTTAAACAAATGATGTCTTTGAAAGCATTCGAATAAGTTGATTTTTTTTTTAAAAAGAAATAAGAAAACTATATTATTAGAATGCAAAATAAAAATATTACTATAATGGGCCTGGTTCATTAGTGCATTTGTTGCATATTTCTCTAGGGCGCGGAGGTTGGGCGTTTAAACCATGGTAAAAGCAAACATTTCTTATGCCGATTTCAAAAAGCAGTTAATTAATATGATCTCATTTGGACGATTGGCAACAACATAATCTGCTCTTGTTTTACTAAGTTAAACTGAGCTCATATAAAAATAATTTTTAAGTTACCTAATTAGGTATTTAACATAAGGTGCTTTTTATAAATGAGTGATTGAAAATTTTCCCTATATGCTACAAGCGGGGGTCTTATTTATAAGAGGTGGTAGAGAAATCATATAAAGGGTGCAAAAGTGTGAAATTGATCAGTCTTAGTCATAAAAGTTCAGGGAGTCAGAAAATTTCCTCACTAAATCATTAAATAAATAAATAAATAAATAAATAAACATCCTCTCGTCTATTGGAGTAGACGGACAGATTTACATTGAAAGACGTAAGCGACCATGGCTATTCACCTACTCCTTTTAATTTATTATCTTTGATTTGTCATAAATTATTGGGAAAGATAGTGGAGTGGGTTTCCATTACATTGCATTTTACAATCATTCGGATTACCCCTTCTCCTAGACAGGCTGTCATTCTCAGTTTACCTTCCTATTTAACCCATAGCTGAGGAGAGATGAAATGGATTTATACTATTCTTAAGAAAATTTGCACAAAAGTGAATACAGCACGCTAGGCTGTACTTTGAATCCCGCTCACCAATACCATCAAAAGAGCAGATGACTGCTGCTTTGCACTCACATTCTTTCAAACAAAAAAAGCGAATTCCTCAAACAAAAAATAGCGAATTCCTCAATTTCTTCTGCTATTATACCTTCAAAAATAACACTTAATACTTATTTCTCTGAAAACACCAACAGATACTGTCACTGTTAATGGC
>OZ010574.1:111470546-111508046 GCA_963932145.1 Acanthosepion lycidas
CCATTCAATGGTTCAGTAATATGAATGGTAAAAAGAAAGCAACATTTATTAAAATCGATAAAATTGATTTCTATTCATTTATCTCCAAAAATCTCTTGGTGGATTGCATAAACTTTGCAAAAAACTATATGGAGATTACTGATGAGGAAATTAATATTATATTTTCCGCTAGGAAATCGCTCCTAACACTTAACAATTCCTCCTGGATTAAGTGCAGGAATGATGACTTCGACGTTCCAATGAGAGCGTATGATTCGGCTCTGGTTGGTGATCTTGTCTGTCTATATATTCTTGAAATTCTTAGTAGAATTGTGGATCCTAAACAAGTAGGTTTATATAGAGATGCCGGACTTATATATGTTCCAAATTGTAACGGTCCACTTACTGTGAAACTACAGAAAAATTATTAGAGCATTTAAGTTACTTATAGTCTTAGTTATTAGTGCCTTTAAGTTACAGATAGAGATTACGTCTGATCTCAAAATTATTGATTACTTAGATATCATACTTAACCTGAGCACCAATACCTTCAAACCTTGCCATAAGGAGCATGAAACTCCTAACTACATTGATGTTGACTCGATCCACTTGAAAATATTTTAAAGCAGATACAAATCAATGTAAGCATTAGAATTATTAAAGTTTCGTCTAATAAATATATCTTTAATAAAAACAAAGGACTGTACGTTAAGGCACTCCAAACTTGGTTTCAACGATAAGCTATCTTACTTGAACCCCACAATTAACACTAGATTGCATAAAATTACTTGCAAGCATAGAAATAGAAAAATAAATATAATTTAGTTCACCCACCTACGTCCTGTAGGTTAACCAAAATTAACGTCGGACTATTTGTTTATAAGCTTATAAACATTTTCAAAATAATTACCCCCTAAGCAGAATTCTTACTAGTAAACCTATCAAAATAAGTTATTCCTGTACAAATATGTATAAAATGATAGATTCCTACAATAAAGATGTTCTGAATAAATTCTATGGTCTCAGCAATATAACTAGTATAGATCCCTTATGTAATTGTAGAAATAGTGTACCTTGTCCATTTGAAGGAAAATGCAGAGCGTTGAATGTGATATATCAGGCAACAATTTACCCTAAATAGAACAAGAACAACCACTATATTTACACTGGAATTTCCGTGGGTCAATGGAAACAACGATTATATACCCATACGTACTCTTTTTCCAACCCAAAATTAAAATTTCAAACTTCTAAAAAATTTTGGGAATTGAGGGAGAAAAACCTGAACATTCAGATTGACTGGAATATCATATTAACTAAAACTTAGATATCCAAAGGCTTGATACGTGGAATTAGAACACTCTATCCGCGTTGAATAAATAAAATGTTCAGTTGGAAATTTCAACAAATATCACCTGAAGAAGGTTTGAAATGTTTCCACGTATACAATAATCTACTACCCCATAGCCAGCTTCGATTAATTCATAATAGTAAAAATGTGCTACACACATTAAAAAACTTGACAGTCAGCTCATCTCTTTATGATCGGTAAATTGACGTAACTTAACCTAAATGGGGTAAAATTGATTTTTATAGGATAAGAAAGTAGCATACTTCAAGAAATAGTGTTTTAAGCGCTTGAGTGTCATACAGCAAATCTGAAAATAATTTCTTTTTTGAAATGTTATCATTTCATAACATTTGTTTAATAGGATTTGCTTCTCTTGCCGTCACAAGGTAAAGTATGTACTTTTGTAGAAAATCATAATAATACGATTTTTAAGTATAAGTTTCTATTCCTATTTTCAAATCTTTATATCGATTATAAAATGTATTTCAGCTAATGTTATATGGCCATATGTTTTTATTACTTAAACATTATTTTTTTATGGATACTCGTATTTAAGTTGACGTTCGCTTATTTATTAAGCAGTATATTTATTTTCGTCTACTGACCTAAATATTTGAGAAATCTTATTAAAGAAAATATGTTTTCTCTGGCAGGATTCGAATCTGTGTTCCCCTAAGAGAAACCGTCATTAGATATGGCGTGCTTTGATCTCTCAGCTACAGATTGCGTCTAACTTGAAAAGTACATTTAAACTCAGATTTATCCACGGATTTGTCCACTAAAAATAACCTTTAAGTACTAAACATCTGTCAGATTAATAAATAAAAAATCCATCGTCCTTCTTTAAGAATGACTAGATATATAATTTGTAAATTGATTTTTTAATCTGACATTATCTTTTTATTAATATAAAAGTTATTTCTAGTCGGTACACATGTTTGAGTTGACATCGCTGTCTTTATTTTTTTTCTAAACAGTGAAATTAATATGAACTGGCATAAGATCAGTAAGTTATAATAACGAAAAATATGCAACCACTGAGCTAGGTCAGTTGATATTAATTTCAATACTTAAGAAAGGAAAGCTGCCAACTCTAAAATTTGTACCCACTAGAAATAATTTTTGTATTAATAAGAAATAATGTCGGACACGAAAAATCTATTTTAAAAAAATACTGTGTTTACATTGTCGGTACGAAAAAGAGGTTAGCATAAACAAATACGAAGAAGTCATAACGAGTGATGTATTATTCCTTAAATGGGTAATTGACATTTGTTTTATCGTGATGGCTTCTCGTAACCAACTTGGTTACGGTGCACTTAGGCTATAGGAGGGGTTCTATACCTAACGGGAGGCACATATTTCTATAGTAAGGCTCTTTTATCTAGTCCAGTTGATTTTAATTTCACTGTTTAACATAAAATCGAGCGCCTATACCCACAAAAAACAAGGTTTCTAGTACAAGAAATGGCTATATATGTAAATTTTAGTAGGTAATGTCGCCCCTCGAAATAGTCTTGATGGCAAAAAGTTATTGGCTCGACCCATTTCCAAAAAGCAGTATTTTGACGTTTAGTTATTGCAATCATTTTTTTGTTTGAAAAGTAGAATGGTTCGATAAATTTTCAGAATCATCTAGTATAAATAAATCTGTGTCTATAAATATATATATATATATAAAAAAAACGTATGTATACACGGATATAAACGTACACACAAATGTATATTTTTTACTTAAACGTTATTTTTAGTGGATAAATATTATAAAATAAAATCTGTCGCATTAATAAATAAAAAATCGATTATTTCTTTAGAAATATTATATATATATATATATATATATATATATATATATATATATATATATATATATATATTGGGGAGCAATCGGAAAAAGAGAAAAAAAGCACCATGACTCAATTCACTCCATCAGAAATTTGGAAACGTCATTCTGTACTGCTTGGCATTCGCACCGGAAGATCAATACGAACAGTTCAGAGCGTTTGGTGTTTGAGGACATTGCAGAGGTTTCGGAATTAGTTGGATGAGTCTAATGGTGTTTACAAAGTATTTGGAGTGACGTTATGCCTCCATTCATTTTCTCAAAGTACCTCATACTAAACACAGAGTCCTACATCAAGAGTCTTAAGGACAAAGTGTTGCTTTGGGTCAAGAGGTTGGCTGCTGGAAGACACTATGTCTGGCAACATGACTCTGCATCATGCCAAGGATTATGGAAGCATTCACTAACTTAAACAAGGAGACCGCCCAGAAGATTTGCAGGAAATTCCGAAGTTGTCTGGAGGCCGTGGTTGACACCAGTAGCGATTTTATTGGACAAATGTATTCATTACTGTTTCAAGATATTTTTTCTGTAATTTTGGTAAATAAATCTATTAAAATGAGATATCGTTTTTATTTTCATTTTTGCGTAATCTAGAAGACAGTTTATCAATCGCATCCTGTACATACTCTAGACTAAAAGTTCTATGTCATCTTTGCTTGTTCGAAGGAAAATCAATTAAAAATTGATGTTTGCGTGCCTTTTAAAGAACTAATTCACCAAATCACTTCGAGCATTTGAACTGGTTTTTTTTTGTTTTTTTTTTGCCAATCTCAAATTTCTCCCAATCTGAAATGCGAGTTGATAAAGGTTGGCGGATTTAACATTTTAAGTAAACCCCTCACTGAAATATTGGACACCACGCACTAATGGATTTAATAGTAGCAGAATACTATCTTAGTTGGCGTTGATTAAGCCAAAGAAGGTGTGACACTTACTAATTAAAATCCTGAGGGCAACACCAAACTTTTGGCCAATAGCGTACATGTGTGTATATATACCTTAAGTTCATATTGATAAATAGAGTTCATACAATGGTATATTAAATGATTATATATATATATATATATATATATATATATATATATATATATATATATATATATATATGTGTGTGTGTGTGTGTTTGTGTGTGTGTTGGCGAACAAATTTAATTAGATTTTAACGCATTGTAATACGTTCATTATTATCTATTTTCAAAGAAATTAAACATAAAAGGTCTTTGTTTGATCATCGGTTCACAAGCATCCATTGTTGTATATAAATATAAACAAAATAAAAATGTTTGTTGTATTGAAGCGTGCATTGTGTATCGAAACAATTAAATAGTTTCATCAACAGCATAACACTAATGCTGTCATGTATAGACTTAATTACCTTACCTATATTGTAAGCTACCTACACGTATAATGCACACAATCATATATACAATTTCTGTCTCTATATATTTATTCCAGTTTTATATTTCTATCTGCATCTCTGTTGCACCCTTCGCTTTCGCTGTCTCTCTCTCCCTCACTCAGACTCTCTGACTTTCTTTCTTTCTCTGTCTGTCTCTCTCTCTCTCTATATATATATAAGTATAAAATATTGCACAATTATATATATATATATATATATATATATATATATATATATATATATATATATATATATATATATATGTATGTATGTATATAATATAAAAGGCACAAACACTAAAATTCCATGGTTATAATTTATTACATTGGAATCCTAATCACGATCGAAATCATCAGACCTACAAATTCAAAAAAGTAATGTCATAAATTATAACTATGGAATATTAGCGTTTAAGCCTTTTATATTATATTCTTACTCTGTCCAGGACATTGAGTTCTACCTGGATTCTATCCTCTTTGGAATTTATATATATATATATATATATATATATACAGTCTGTTGTTAAATGGGAGTTGTTAATTTTAACGACCTCATTAAATTATTTGAACCTCCATCAGCAGAGTGACTCATCGCGCCTTCTCGGACATGAAATTAAAAGAGTATATTGAATTAAATTTTAAGTCTGTAGTAAATAAATTTGGTTTACTATATCATACTAGATAATTTTTCTCGATGGAATCTATCTTACATATTTATAAGTCTATTATTCGTCCTTTTTTTGATAAAATCCAAAGAAGCGTCTGCAATATTATATATATATATATATATATATATATATATATATATATATATATATATATATATATATATATATCTGTTTCTCTCGGTATAGCTATCTGCCTATCTATATATCCCTACACAAACGTGTGCACCCACGGACACTCTCTCTCGCACACACCACACAGAAATACACAGCTGCACATAAAGTATTTTAGAAAAATTGGAAAAAGGGAATATATATATGTGTATGTGTGTGTGTGTGTGTGTGTGTCCCCATCGTAAGCTTTCTCTTGATAAGCGTACAGAACATTTTACCATCTGGGACGGTTTTTTTTTATTTCAATCAAGGAATGGAAATCTTTCATTTTTGCATTGCATATTTATGGTTTAGTGAAAGTCTCATATTTTATTGCAGAACGCGATTACAGCAAATTGAATTTTCTACATTATAAATACATATTTTCAAAGCTAAATCTCTGCTTACAAGTTTCAAGTGTTCGTTACAATAAGTATAAATTCATTGATTCTCTTTAATTTCTGTATGACAGAATTAATCTAAATTTTATTTTAAACTTGATAAAGTTAGTTCTAATTTTCTACCAAATAATTTGTATAGTATAAGTAAATGCCTCTTAAGTTGTCCAAATGTCTTCGTTGAAACAATTTATTAATTTCAGACTTAACTTATTGCAATTATTAGATAGTGTTAAATTCAAAGAGCTTTATAAAAAAAAAACTGTTGCTAAATTTAAGTTTTGCTTGCTCTTGGGTCTTCGTGTCGAAATTAGTAAGGCACCCTCCACGTCTGTTTAAATATTGAGGGATTTGACTATTTTTTATTATTTACGATCGGGCCTGCTTATAAAAGGGTCGGAGTGTGTAAAATGACCAATTTGTTGCAATAAATAGGGACAGAAACATAATGAAATTAACGAAATTATTGGTCTTTTGAAGTTGGTAATGAAAATACTTCATCTTACAATTTCGGATAACTTAACAATGTATTTACTTTCCATCACATTGGGGTCATAATTAATTTTCGTTGTAATTGCGTTAATTATCACTGAAAATGCGTGTAAGTTTGAATATATCATGTGTATGAAAAATATATATCTAAGGATAGTCAGACAAGACGAAATGGAAATTCATGTCGAAAGAGAACGTTGAAAAGGCCACGTCTTTGCGAGTAAAAAAAAGAATGGCGTGCTCTGAATTCAGAAGACAAAACGGAAGGAAACATAGTGAGAGAAGCAATAAACGGAAGACTTCACATTGTTTGTATAGACCTCAACAAGTCAATATATATATATATATATATATATATGACTTTGGGTGTACTGGTGTGTTTAGATGATATTTTCGTCGTTGCAAATAGCTACTTTTAAAAGAAGGTTTGTTGGTCACGTGACATTTATAATTTAGTTTGAAGTTGTAAAAAATTTTAAATGCTAAAGATGTTGCCCAGTTCTTAAAACTCAGTTCTTCTTCGATTTCAATGCCGTGTTTTTTTTCTTTTTAATTTTGCGTCAAACAAAACTTTATCATCGACGCGAATTATTCCCCAGTTTTTTCTTTGTTTTTGTTTCTTTTTTTTTTTAGAGGGGGGGGCTTTGATTTTTATTGTTCGCCTTTTGTTTCCTTTTATTTTCGGTTCCATTTAACTGAATGCAAAGGACTTTACTCAAGAATGTTTTCATGAAAGTTTGTGCGGCCATTGTTGTCATGCTATGATCAAAAAGTTGTCTTTTATTTGTTTTTCCCCGTCTATTTTGTCGTCGTGCTGATCACCGACTGACACGTTATATTTTAGTCGTTGCATGTTTCTTTTTTTAGCAGCCTTCATTGTTTGAGATTGTTGATAGAATGAAGCAGTGTGTCTGTTCCTAAATCTTGCACCATGCTGCCTGGCGACTTTCTTCACTAAAACTTATAAAACAAATCTAAAAAAAACAAACTCTCGTTAATATCTAATAAGTTATGTTTTAAGAGTCTGTTTTTTATTCTATATAGGTGACTATATTATAGTTACTGAATATATATTCTAATTCTAGAGAATTATCACCTATAGATATTGCAATCATATATATATAAAGCATTTATTTAAAAAAGGAAAAATTTAATTCAACGAAAGAATTTTACAGACATTTAAGTCTTTCGGTTTTTAATAGATTAAATAATTTACTGCCATTATCAAATTTGTTACTAATTTTAAGTGCAGAATATCAATTGTATTCTATAGTATATTAGTAGATTTTTTACATTTGATATATAATTTCTTTGTTTCTATGCTGTGGTATAAGGAATAAAGTTAGGTTACCAGATTGTAATTTTGTCATTAAGGCCATGATATTGTTGGTGACGGGTGTTTATGAACGGGGGTCATCAATTTTGTTGGGGATTAGTGAATGTATTTGGTTAAATCATAAGGAATTTTTAGGTGGCATCTACAACAATTAATAAACGAATATTTAGAACAGGTCATGCAAAGCAGAGTTAAAAAACAAAGGCAAGTAAAATACACAACAATACGGTAATTTATATACAATTTAAATATATACAAATGAGTTATGAATTGGTGATTTGTTGTATGTTGATATAATAGACATTTGTTGTAAGAATTAAACAGTTTGCAGTTCAACGTACAAAAGTGTTTGATTTTACAGTTCAAATGTTAGTGTGTGTATACGAGTGTTATGTAAAATATTCTCAAGTTGTACGAAGTTGCGTACCTTGAACTGTTAATTGTTAAAAGTTTTGTTTGTTACTGTTAATAATATGTAGTGAATATATATTTCACTTTCTCAAGTAAAGTAAATGAATTTTTGAGAAGTTTGTTTAAAAGAGAGATTGAGTATGTCAAAAGGTTGTTGAGTCAGAGGTTAATTCGCGCGGGAAAGTCAAAGTTTCAACCTGCGTGGAATTGGTTGGCATCACTTTGAGTGTGGAATTCTGACTGGTAAGTTGGTTCGAATTTCTTTCTTTTGTAGGTTCTGGAAAGGAAAAATAGGCTCAAACACATATGAGCGCCAAAGGCATTTTTCACGTACATACTTAGTTTTTTAAGGCTGTTAGCCAATGAGAAATTGAGTTTGTCAGAACTAGTGTTTTGATTGGATAACAGGTGTGTGGGTGTAAGAATGGATTGTTCTCCAAAGGGGTGAAAATGTAACGTGGATTATGTCGCAGTATAATTGTCAATAGCACAGAAGGAATTTGTATGTATGTCAATACTTTCTCCGAAGAAATTCCTAAGTGTGACGTCACCCCGGGCTCTCTGCCCCCGTGCTATCCCGTGACGACCAATGTGACTTGGTATCGGTCGCGGCGCCAAATGTGACGTGATCCTGTTGTTACGGCACCAAATGTGACGTTCTAACCCTTGGCTGATTCGGATGGGAATCTGGTTAGATTCGGTATCAGCTTTGTCGTTTCCAGCTGGCCTCCAACGTCTGGTTAACGAAGTAACTGCTTTGATTTCTAGTCTAACCTACCCACGTTGTGATTTGATCTTAGGTAGACGAAATCAATGAGTCGCCGGGCCGTAATGCAAGCCGAATTCGACCAAAGGTGACATCGCACAAGTATATGTAAAAGAAAATAAAGTAACAACTTGAAAAGTTCAAATGTGTTAAAAAAAGAATAACAATATTTTTATATCTGCTGCTGAATACAGGACTGCGTCTTTCTCCCAACCCGCTTCTATGGATTCGGGACACTTTGTGTTTGTTAGGCG
This sequence comes from Acanthosepion lycidas, assembly GCA_963932145.1. Lineage (NCBI taxonomy): Eukaryota > Metazoa > Mollusca > Cephalopoda > Sepiida > Sepiidae > Acanthosepion > Acanthosepion lycidas. The sequence goes on from OZ010574.1 coordinate 111,479,595, forward strand.
AGTCTTAATATCTTAAGTTATTTTTCGATAACTGTTTTTTTGTATCTTCAGCTGATATTCGTAAAACTTGTTTTGGTGGTATGAGTCTAAGTCGTCTTCAAAAATAAATAGTTCTTGATTAGAAGGCGAAGTCGAAGTCGGAATGTGCGGATCTTCAGGGAGCTTCCTGCGAGGCCGGTCTCAGAGCTCACAGCTCAACTCTGTCTGCGTCTCTCTCTCTCCAAATGCAACTCTCCAACTGTCACTGTCTGCTGTCTGCTCCGTTTATATGGACGCCGACCAAAACCGGGTGTGGGCTTGTTGTGGTTTGGGTTCCTCGATAATTCTAAATCCACAATAAGGATTTTCTTTGTTTTCGGACAGGAAAATTTATCATTTTCCATTTTTGGAAGTCCATTACTTTTTGCTTTAGAGGGGTTCTTAAGGGAATCGTCCGCCCAAATTCTTCCTTTCTCATATTGGTATCTCACAATACTCCCCTCAGAGGGCGTCAACAGGTTTCCCTTCTTTCTCATAGTGGTATCTCACACCAATCCCCTCAGAGGCGTCAACGGGTCTCCACTCCTTCTCATATGTTTACCTTCGCCCACCGCTCACGCCACCACTCAACCAATGACGCACGGCAGCGCGGGTGTGGCTAGTCTGGTCTCAGTTTAAAAATTATCGCTCAAAGGAAAAAAAATTCTCTTCTCTTTATTTTTTTCTCTCTTTCTTTTCCTCCGGCTGGGCACCTACGACTCGTAGTGTGGTCCTTAATCTCTATCTTAACTAAATGTCATCTGGAATTTATCAACGAGATTTTCGCCAAGCGTCAAATGGGTGGTCAACTGGACGTCTTCGCACTCTGTCGCCAATTATCTGTCCCGGTAACAAATTTTTTATCATGTCCAGGGTCTGAACATAAAACAGGTGTCTTTTCAAAACCAAATGATATCTCCGAAAGATAGTTAATGGTTTATTCTTTCCCTTTCTCTGTAGTGGCCTCAGCTGATGCCTTTCTCGATCAGTGCGTGACCTGATTACGATTATCTTTAGCTTCTGTTTTGTAGGCCACATGACCAATTAGAAATTTTCATTATTGCCATGGGCAGATTGCTATCTTTTATTCGCCGCGTCGTCGTATAAATTAATTCCGACAGACCCGAGATCTTACGAATTTCCTATCTTCAGCGAAAAAAAAATACTTTTCTTCGCAAATGAAAATAAAATCTTTACCACATTTCTTTTGTTAAAAAAATGACATCGATCAGAATGTCTTTCGTGATAGCTTTTTCTCGCCTTAATTATTTCTCGCTTTTAATTTTCGCGTGACCGCTAAATAGTGTCACATAAGTAAAAGATCAGGAATTCTTTCCAAATGAATGCAAATTGTTTCTGCTCTACCTAAAAACAAATCATGTCACGGAACAAACGACTTCCGGTGAAATAACCGCCATAATAGAATACCCACAATGCACCACTAACCCGTATATATATAAATAGCCGAGAAAAATAACAGCACACGTGGCTTGACGATTGCATATAGCATGAAACAGACTGTCGCCTCTAAGTGTTGACTTCTATGTTCACTTTTATATTTACACACGCTCTATCTCTGATATTGAGCACTTTATTCCATAAATATAGCACACCTTAAGACTATATTTCTTTATATTCAGCTCCTGGTAAACAGTAGAGCACTTTCGCTACATTTATAACCCAGTATGGACATGGAAAAATTTAACCTCGACTACTCCCTAAAAAACATACCCATCCCATCCCCCCCTATATATAAACTAAAATTAATTGAAAAAATAGAAAGTTTCCTAAAAAGAATGAGATGGAAAGTCCACTTTTTAAACCGGGACCTTTACAATAACAACACACTTAAGGAAAAATACGGCTTTAAAACAAAAAAATGCCCCCCACAACAAAAAGAATTAGACAATTTCGAGAAAGACTTAACTGACCTAGTTAGAAACATAAAATTCCACAAAAAACAAGATGCATTCCAAAAAAAACTAAAAGCAGATATAACTAAAATAAACAATTCAGCAAGTGTATTTATCGCTGCTGACAAAACGAGAAATTTATACAAACTAAGTCCTCCTACACACAATAAATTACTGAAGAACAACATAACCAAAACATACAAAAAGGCACCCCAAACAACAGAACACGATATCAATAAGGAAGCTAAAACAATCGCCCAAAAATTAGACCTGGATGACCGAATAAGTTGTATTAGCAAGGCAGGAGCCTTTATCACACTAAAAGACCATAAAGAAAATTTCAAAACCAATCCTGCATGTAGACTCATAAACCCAGCCAAAAGTGAACTAGGTAAAATAAGTAAAACAATACTAGAAAGAATTAATTCTGAACTTAGGAAGAAATTAGGAGTAAACCAGTGGAAAAATACGAAAACAACTATTGACTGGTTCCACAGCATAAATAACAAACAAAACTGCCAATTCGTACAATTAGACATAAAAGAATTTTACCCATCCATAACAGAACGTATGCTAGATAAGGCCATCAACTTAGCTCAGGAACAAGTAATAATACAACCAAGCGAAATCAACATCATTAAGCACTCCCGTAAATCACTATTATTCCACAATGAAGAAGCATGGATAAAGAGAGATGGGATATTTGACACTACAATGGGAAGCTTTGACGGTGCAGAAGCATGCGAAATCATAGGCATTTACTTACTAAACGAACTGAGCAAAATAATAGATAGAAATGACACAGGACTCTACAGGGACGATGGTCTAATAATCTTAAGAAACTGTAACAAACAAAACACAGACAAAACTAGAAAAGCAATAATAAAGATTTTTAAAAATAACGGATTCGACATAGATATAAAAACTAACCTAAACGAAGTAGATTTTCTAGATGTTACCTTCAACCTAAGAGAAGGCACACATAAACCATATAGAAAACCTAATGACAAACCACTCTACATACACACATCTTCCAACCATCCACCTTCTATAATCAAACAGATACCAAAATCGATTAACCGCAGGCTCTCTGACAATTCCTCCAATGAATCCCTATTTAACAAAGCTAAGAAAGACTATGAAACAGCCCTAAAAGATAGCGGATTCCCAGAAACACTCACATACTCACCACAGAATACAAAAAAGGCCAACAGAAGAAGAAATATCATATGGTTCAACCCACCGTACAGCAAGAACGTAAAAACAAACGTAGGGAAAATATTCTTCAAACTCTTACACAAACACTTCCCAGAATCAAGCACCTTACACAAGATATTCAACAAAAACACTGTAAAAATCAGCTACAGCTGCACCGAGAGCATGGCACAAATAATAAAAAAGCACAATAGGAAAATTATCAACAAACCACACGAACAAATTAAACCCACGTGCAGCTGCAGAATAAAGAACGAATGTCCCTTAAACGGAAATTGTTTACAAAACAACGTAATATACCAAGCCACGATAAAATCACCAGATAATGAAGAAAAAGTATACATAGGAGTAACTGAAGGACCCTGGAAACAAAGAAATTATACACACAAAACATCTTTCACAAATAGTAAATATGCAAACAGTACAATGCTTTCTAAGTATATCTGGGAAATTAAAAACAAAACGAACATCACACCAAAAATATCTTGGAAGATAAGGAAAAAATCATCAGCCTACAATAACCAATCAAAAACTTGCAAACTTTGCTCGGAGGAAAAAATAGCTATCATTACTTTTCCCGACCAAAATAAATTATTAAACAAAAGATCCGAACTCATCTCAAAATGCAGACATGAAAATAAATTTTTACTACGTAACCTAAAAAATTAAAAACGGAAAAAATAAAATAAAAACAAATAAATATACTAATAAGCAAAAATAACAAAAAAAAAAAAAAAAAAAAAATAGAAATAAAACATAAAAAAATACTATGTTACTTAAAAATCGAAAACCGAAAAGAGAAAATATACAAGTAAAATAAATTAACCTAAATTCATCCAAGTAAATAAATAAACAAACCAATCCCAAATAAAGATAATCAATTAAAAACTGTTCCCGCCAAAATAATACTTAGAATGAACTACAACAATCAACCCCAAAACTGAACAAATAGTTTTAATTAAATTCCCAAACCAAAACAAAACTGTTAAATAAGTGATATAAACAAATTTTTACTACGTTAATAAATAAATAAATAAATAAATAAAATAAGAAACAAAAATAAAAACAAGCAATATAATTTGACCTAAATAGATAAACAAACGACTTCCGGTGAAATAACCGCCATAATAGAATACCCACAATGCACCACTAACCCGTATATATATAAATAGCCGAGAAAAATAACAGCACACGTGGCTTGACGATTGCATATAGCATGAAACAGACTGTCGCCTCTAAGTGTTGACTTCTATGTTCACTTTTATATTTATATATATATATATATATATATATATATATATATATATATATATATATATATAAAACACAAATTATTTTTATTATTATTTCTAATTTGGGATCAAAATTCAACAGAAACAATTACGACGTTAAAATCTGTTTAATTTTTTCGAATGCTTTTTGGCATTTGTTCGTGCAATTCCACTTGGAGTCTTTTTTTTTATTTATAAGTTCTCGCAAAAAAACGCATGTTTGGAATAAACACATAATTTCCGAAACCTAAAAATGCTTATAAAGAAGACACATTTGTTGGAGAGAGCATATTCTTAATCGCACTTTCTCTGGTTGGGTCTGGTTTACTACCATTTTCTTCGATGATTTGATCCAAATATTTATTTTTCATAAGAAGTTCGCACTTTTCAATAACCGAGTTAAACCCGTATTTGTTTATATTTCGAAATGCCTCATTTGCGGGATGAATATGCTGTTCACGATTTTTACTTTATATTAAAATGTTATCTATGCCGGCGATCGCGAAGTTTAGATGACTCAACTTTATGTCCATTACTTGATGAAAGATTGTATGTACTATCTGAATTCCGAAAGGTAATTTGTTAAACTTGTATAATCACTTGTGGGTATTGATTATTAATACTTTTGAACATTGGCCAACCTAGATTTGCAAATATACGTCTGACAAGTCCAAATTTGAAAAGTACTTTCCGCCATTTAACGAAAATTTCTAGCAAAATTGTCTTCTGGATTTGGCAGGGGGTTATTTTAATCTTGTAGACAATCATTCAGTCCCATGGAGAAAGAGGTATATACACTGATTTTATTATTTTTGTTTTTATGTAGACTGTCGGGGCGGTCCAATCACTATAATCCCCTTTGGAGATCACGCCCATATCTTCCAAGTGATCTAATGCTTTGTTTATCGTATCCATAGTTGAAAAAGGCACATTCCTCTTTGGTCTAAAAATTGGTATCACACTTTCCTCTAACTGAAACTTGGCGTTAGTTTTTGAGCCTCTTCTTAACCATTCAGAAAAGAAAAAAAAAACACACAAGGAAATTGATTTTTCAGAGTTACTAGAAAAGCCATCCACTTTACTACAAATGAGTTTATGGGCAAGTCTCAAATTAAACAGTTGTATTCAATCTGTTCCGAGCAAGTTATAAGTTTTTTTTTTCACCACAAATGCTTTAGGCATCATCGTTTTCCATAAAACGATACAATTGGATGTGAACTCTCCTTTAAATTTAAATTTCTGTCCAGTAACGTCCCGAGTATTTTTTTTTTTTTGATAATGTTAAAAGTTGTTTTACAGATTCTTTTGCCTGTTTCTTTTTTTAAATAAAAATAAAATTTTACCCTGAATCTAAGTGAAATTTTATATTTCTTCTATTTATTTTTACGGTTATAAATTTATATTTTAGACCATTGTCCTCGTTGCCTGTACGTTTACAGTACTCTTGAATTTTGAATTATTCTTTTTTTAACTTTAAAATGCAAACTCTTGTGTCCCACGTTATCACAGTCGAAACATTTATACTTAAAAGGGCAGTTCCTCTTGAAATGTAGTTCAAAGCATCTGTAAAATGGATTCAGTTCTGTAAAGTATTTTGTTTTCTCATATGCCTTAGGAAGAACCGAGTTTGTGCGAATTACATATTTCTCCAATTCTAGGCGCATCGTGTCGTAAGTTCACTATATTTTACATTCTTCAGCTACAGCTTTGCTTTGAGTTCTGTTCGAGCTTAGTCAAAATTCTAGAACGGATTTCCGCGACATTATTTGCTGTCAACCTCTGTACGAAGATCAAGTACTTAAAACATATTGGGTATTAGTTGCCAATATATAATGAACAAAGAACTTCGTTCACTGAAAAATTTACTTAACATCATAATAGTTTCTTCAAACAATAATTCACTCGATTTTCTTACAGGATATAATTAATTTATTTTTCGTTTTCCGTAGGGCCTAATTTTCTTTATAACTGGCACACTTTTTTTTCTCATCCAGCTAGCATATACAGTATTTCCTCATAGCGTCTGTAATATGCTGTCGATGTATCCTCTTCATCGGGGTTATATTTAAATTCACCAAATGCATTTACTACTGAGTCCTGTGAGGAAAAGTAGGCATGTTATCGTAACTTTTACTCTTCATAAAAAGTCCTGGTATTTTTATCATTGTTTTTGTTTTCTCAATAATGTTCCCTGATGAGAATAACGTTAACAACGCAAGATTTTCCTCCTTTATGTCGACCATTCGAGCCGTGGCTAGCAGCGACAGAAACACCATCCGTTTCACTTCAGATTATGGGTGCGGGACATTGTCACACGCGTATACGCAATCAATTAACTTTTCGGTAGCGATACGAGTCGTCAACTTGTCGATATAGACCCATGTGGGGTGCACCCGAGGACAAAGGTTGAAGGAGAGCGAAGCCGTTTTTTCTGAACCAAGTTCACACCGATTGCAGTCTTGCAAATCAGCCAAGATCTATATAAAGGCCACGCCATTGAGAGATAGCCTATTTCGAACTAATCGCCAGGTTAGCGAAAATTCGGTGTTGCTGAGGTAATCCGCGGCTGGCGCCTAAGACCAAAAAGAGCGCAACACGTTCGCTGACAACTCGATCCGCCCGCGGAGCGGAGCCTTCGCGATCCATACTATTAGTTCACTATAAAAGACTCTCCTAAGCCGAAGAAGGTCACTGGACAGAGGAATGACAGTCAAGGCCGATCGACACTCATGGAGGAAAGTCGATTTTTCCGAAGCTTATGAAGACACTCACCCCTAGAGACGGTAGTAAGGTAAAGGAAGGCACCCCTCACACTCCCCGCCAAAATCGTTCCCTGTCCACGCGCGGCACAGGAATGGAGGCGTGTCTGTGACTCCCCAAGTTCGATGTTCCCAGCGGCCAGGACACCGAAGTTGCGCACAGATTTCTCTGTCGACATGATACTTGCGTCTACCCTACAAGAGGAAGAAGAGTAAGCTCTCAATAGCCTTCTTACGTTTATTTTATATGACTGTGTGCGTAAAGCTTGTCTATTTCAAATTTTTTGCTTTTGGAGAAATGGCATTAATCATAAACATTTAAACGATAAAAGAAAGAAAATTAAAAACAATCAACGTAAGTAAATAAACACAAAATGCTGAGAGCAAAACACAAAATATTTTTCTTCCTTAATTCTCAGGTGCTAATAATTGTTATTTTGTTTCCAATTTGAGTGCTGATTTTTACAGGAATCTTAAAAAAAATCTTTTCGATAAAATCTTAAAAATAGAAAATAAATGAAAACATGCAGACACCGAGAGAAATTTGTTAAACTATTTTCGACCCATATTTAATTTCCATTCGAAAAATAACTAAAAAAAATCTACGTGGGCAATATGTGAAGAATTCATCTTTATTCAAGAAATATTTGTATTACTTGTCTGAACAATTTTTGCTCAGTAAAATTATATCTAGTGTCCTGATGTCATCGATTATAATTGCGAAATTTCTTCTTTCATCACGGGCTGGGTGTCCCTTGCTTAAGCATATATATATATATATATATATATATATATATATATATATAATCTAAGGAATTATTGAATTTTTAAGCTAACGCACAAACATATATGTATATCTATATGGAATAAAGTTTTAGACCGCACTGCCACAGAAAATGCCATTAAGTAATTCGGATTAGCAGTTGTAAAAAATTACCAAGATTTACTAAAAACAACAAACTTTCAAAAGAATTTAATTGATTTGCGAATAATTACTGATAATTTCATTAAACTCCGACAACTATTTGATTTTTGCAAAAATTTCCCAAAAATGTGTTTTTCCTTTTTTTTTTTTTTTTTTTTTTTTTTTTTTTTTACCGTAAAACGACGCTAAATTACCCATACACATCTTTGGCCAAACCATTGCTAGAAAGGATTAAAAAAATTAACAAAAATACTTTGGTCTTTCCTTTTAATAATAACATAAACATTTTGACAATAAAACTTTTAATGATGTTTAAGATCTCTTTTCATCATGATATTTCAGGGATTTTCTTAAAGAATATTAAACATTTAAAATTCCATAGGTAATAATTTCTATTTCCTGAGAGCTCTAAAAAGCAGTTCCCAATCTTCATGACCTACAAACAAATCACAAATTATATGTGATTTACTCATGTAACATATATATATATATATATATATATATTTCATTTTTGAGTAAATTAAGATTATATAATTTATAAATATTATATATATATATATATATATATATATATATATATATATATATTATTTCTAATTTTATGTCATATATATATATATATTATTTTAGGTGTAATTATGTATATATTCATGACATTCATATAGGTAATTACATATAGAATTCATATATGATTATATTTATAATTATATATCTTATATATGTTATTTTACATGTACGTTATATATTTAGTCTATATATATATATATATATATATATATATATATATATATATATATATATATATATATATATATGTGTGTGTGTGTGTGTGTGTGTGTGTGTATTAATCGGTATCATCCCATGCAAGGCAGTAAAGAAAGTAAAAGTCAAGGGGTTACATAGCGCGGAAGAATTAGGAACAGAAAGATTAATAATGCGCGGGAAGGGAAAAGTGTAATTAAGACAGTGGATAGCTATTGACATTGCATTTAAAGTTTTAGAGACTAAAGCTGGCTCGAAAGCATGTAGCGGAAAGTTAGTTCCATGTGCGAAAAAAAAACTGTTAACATCGAACTTACGGCGATATCTAGCCAGGTCAACTGTACATTGATGAGATCTTGACAAACGGTACTCGGGAGACAGTGGGCTACCTACCTGAAAAGATTGTATGTATGGATGACGGAACGGGAGGTGCGGATGATGGTTTGGTTTGGTTTGTTTTACGGCATATCAACATCAGGGTGTTATTTATTGCTGACAAACTTTTTATTACTGGTAATATTTTTTTTTTCAAAATTATATTTCCGATAATAATTTTTTTCCTTCAAATATATATTTGTGGTACTATCTTTTCTTCAAAAATATATTGCTGGTAATATATTTTTTTCAGAAATGTATTGTTAGAAAAAAATTATTCCAGAAATAATTTATTTACAAAGTATTTCTGGTATTAAAACCTATTTTTACACTTTCATAATGTTTTGACCCGAGCTTAGGGGTTAACTGTTTGCTCATAGCTGGAACCCTAACATGTGCTACCAACCACGAGTCCGTGTGGACCTGGGAACCCCAGCAATTAAGAGGTGGTTCCACGCTACTCACAACCTGACCAGAGGTCTTGTGGGTGGACGTAGTTTGTCGATTACCCAGGACGCGGATGTAGTTTATCGTCATACCGAGGACGCTTGGATGTAGTTTATCGCCATAGCCAGGACGCAGATGTGGTTTATCGTCATACCCAGGACGCGGATGTAGTTTATCGTCATACCCAGGAAGCGGATGTAGTTTATCACCATAACCAGAACGCGGATGTAGTATATCGTCATACCCAGGAGGCGGATGTAGTTTATCGTCATACCTAGGAGGCGCATGTAAGTTATCGTCACACTCAGGATGCTCGGATGTAGTTTATCGCCATAGACAGGACGCGGATATAGTTTATCTTCATACCCAGTACGCGGATGTAGTTTATCGTCATACCCAGGAAGCGGATGTAGTTTATCGTCATGCCCAGGACAAAGATATAGTTTATCGTCATACCCAGGACACGGATGTAGTTTATCACCAGAGCCAGGACGTGGATGTAGTTTATCATCATACCCAGGAAGTGGATTAGTTTATTGTCATATCCAGGACGCGGATGTAGTTTATCACCATAGCCAGGACGCGGATGTAGTTTATCGTCATACCCAGGACGCGGATGTAGTTTACATTCATACCCAGGACTTGGATGTAGTTTGCCGTCATACTTAGCATGCGCCTGTAGTTTATTGTCATCCCCAGGATACGGATGTAGTTTATCGTCATACCTAGTACAATGCGGATGATGGTAAAACGGCAAACTGATAGCTGCATCTTCGCTCTTTACAGCGTTTTTGTCTTGTTAATCCCAGCAAATTCTTCTCCTTTATGACCTGTTTTATATTCATCCATTCATTCGTACAAACCTGTGAAATCAGCGACTCTCTACTTCTTTTGCCTTCGATATGTCATATATACCCGTGTTAAATTCTCCAAGTCTTCTTTCTATATTGTATAACTCAAATATTTCCCCTCTCTTTTTCATTGTTAACAACTGTGAACTTTTATTCCTAGAATAAATTACGCATATAAATACTCGAGATACATCTATCTTGATAGATAGATAGATAGATAGATAGATAGATAGATAGATAGATAGATAATCTAGTCAAATATATGACACAAGGCTCTACATGTACACCAACCTCTCTATCAAATTTGATCAGCTATTAATACACGCATTATTCATTAGAGGTAATTTCCGGTATGTGAACAGTTAGTTGGCTACCAAATAAGTTCTCTTTCAGGTTTTGGCCTCGCATTCTTCTGTTCTTTCATGTTGAAATTTACAAAATGAAAAACGTCTATGAGAAGTGGGAACTTTTGGTTCTTTTGCCAAAAGGGGGGAGTTAAAATCGAATCTTAAGTGGATGCTATATATCCGTGACGAGGTGGAAAACAATTACTAATTTTTGAGATATAATAATTGCCATTTTTATGCACAATTTCTCTGTATAACACATGGTTTAAGATTTTATTTTATTTTTTTAACTAACACTTATTAATCACAATACTTAAACACAAAATATTTGCTATACTTTGCTTAATACGATACAAATTTAATAAACATATTACGCAAGCGTTACTCTAACTCTATTCATGGGGAGGTGATTGCATTTGTGTCTAAACACCAACCAATGGCGTCTTTGAAAGAAACACATCTATCTCAGCCCGTCAACAACTTGTATTTACTAAGCTTCCTTCAATATGGATCTAAGTCAAATAGAAAGAATTTAGTTCCAAGTAAGAGAAGCCTTCTTGACCACCAAATTAACATTGGAAGTCTAGGATTTTATCTAGATTCTAAAGCAAACTCTTTATGACACTCAGACAGTTCTTTAACACAACAAACAAGCTGTGAAATTGTTTTCTTAGTGAGGAACATTATCATAAAGTGACTATTATGGGAATTCCTGCTTGAAAAACTAAGGAAATTAATTTTTTCTTAAAATAATATTGTTAGATGGGATTAAACTTCTTGCATCCAGTCATGGAATATAAATAAATATTTTATTAAAATGTTTCAAGTTATTTTATAATTCTGCTTGTTATGTCCTTAGCATGTCACACTTACCTGGCACTTTTGCTTCGGCCATGTTGCTGTGGGGGGGTATCACGGCTATGTCTAGTTTGGACCAGCTCGGGCCTGGACCAGCTATGACAAGCCAAGACCAACTATGACTAGCTTAGACCAGCTTTGACCAGCTTGGAAAGCTACGACCAGCTACGACCAGCTTGGACCAGCGGCCCGTGTGAAAACACTCGGGTTCTCACGTTAAAAACCGACCTTGTGTCACAACCTGACTCAGTGGGGGGGGGCAATTAAATATCCATTGTCCTTAGCATAACCGTTACCCACCCTGCCGATCAGTCAGTTATGTGTCATACGTGATACACGGTTAGGCGATCATGACTGACGAGGTAGATTTTTTCTCGCAGTAGGTTGCCATTTCTTTCTGTGGTAGACCAGTTGCCATCCAAGGCTATAGGACCCGGTCTGTCCTGCTATTTACACATAGTTGGGGGAGAAGAAAATGATGCATATCTTTCCCAACGGTATTAGAACGTAAGTGAACATAATGGTTTCGACTGGAATTCGAACTCGGCTCTCCGATTCCTCAACTCTACTTCCCAAACCATCAAGGGACTTAGAGTCAGGTTTGCAAGTTTGACCAATATCTAAAATTTAGGGCATACCACATAAAGAATTATTCCGTTTTGATCGCTTGGAAAGATCAGAGACGATACTTCGTTCCAGTGACAGAAAGAAGAGATCAAAAAAAAAAAAAAATGTGATAACACCCTCATGTGTTTAACGTCTATTTCAGTGGAATGGAAAAAGTTGTCAATTTCAAATCTTTTCATCTGTACCCCTTTCTTTTTTAAATATCGACCAGTAATTATGCTTCTCCCTCCCTTCGTTAACTAGCACGACCATTACATCCTGCCAATGCCTATAAAAAATAGACTATTCCGCGTTTTGATCGCGTGGAAAGAAGGGAAAAGACATCAACTAGTTTCAGTGAGAAAATGAAAGGAAAAGGAAAACAAGAAGGAAAGATAGTAGTGGAAAGAGAGAAGAGATAATACACATTGATCTTAATCAAAAGGCCGAGAAGCCATTCTATTTTCTTGCCGTCCCATGCTGACAAGATGTGACACAAGGTCAGTTTAATGTAGGGAACTTGAGCGCGCGCACATGGGCAGATCCAGAAATAGTATAGCGCCCACAACCGTCGATGGCGTGCGACGGCATAAATATTAATATCGATCCCCTCTCTTTATTGAAATGAGGGAAGTATCTTTTCGCGGGTAGCCGATTTGCGAGACCGAACACCTCTCAATAATATTTTCAGTTGCGTTCTATCCGAAGACAAAGACATGAAAGATGAAATCCGCCCGAGGGTAAATACTACACTTTGATTGCAGTCAAAAGGCCGTTTTCTATGGCGACCGCGCTAAAATCGACATTTTTCAGATGCATACTATCGAACGACGGAAACCGCCAAAAATCCAATTACCATAAATTAAATAATCGTCTACTGAATTATTTTAAAATTAATATTTAGAGAAATGTTCATAAGATGAAGATTTGGCTAGAAAAAAGGGGAAAAAAAAAAGAGAAAAAGATGAAAATTTTCCTAGCAATCCCTCATAAATAACGAACTATTCCATTTTGATCGCTTGGAAAGAGGGAAAAATACACTGCATGATTTCAGTGGAAACTAAAATAAATAAATGAAAGAAAGAAAGGGAAGATAGAAGTGTTTAACAGCTGTTTCAACGAAATAGGAAAAGTGGTCAATTTTAAATCCTTTATTTGTATCCCCTTACTTCTTAAAATAATGACCAGCCTTCATATTTATGATTGTTATTACAAGATTTTGGTAAATTCCTTAAGCCCAATTAGGTGAAGACGTAAAAGATGAATTCCCACGGTTATTTTATTGTCGTAGAACTCATTAACTTAAGAATTAAGATTCATCAGAAAATTCAAATATGAAAAATGTCAGATTTTCACGGATATTATTAATTCCTTATTGAGGGATCCTCCCCTCTTTACATAAATATACTCACCCAGTATATGCATATACTACGGCTACGTGAAGACCAGAGAGAACAAGACCGAAGAGTCGAGTCGAGTCCAGAGTGACAGAGTAAAAGGTTGTAGGTAACCGGAAGAGTGAGGGTGAGGCAACAGCGTTGTAGGAGTCACAGTGAGCGAGCACGTAGACTCAGTAAGAAGTCATACAGCGATACTTCAATACCAAAGACTGTATAGATATTTTGCTATTAAGCCGTATTCCTGGAACTACTAACCTGCATTACCAGTTTGTATTATTACGTTAATACATTATTTTCATATATTCATTCCTGGCGTTTGTCATTTATTGGTACCGCATTTCAAATCGGAATCCACAATATTCCTATAAACATTGAAAGGAATGTTTTACAGGTAGGTGAGATCTAATCTCATATATGGCACTTGAATGCTTAGATAATTTCATCAAAAACAAAGAAAGGACATAAAGCGACAGGAATGCAGTTCAATCGACGAATATTGAGAATAAAATGGACGGATTATTTGAGAAACGAGAAAGTTTCAAATATAGGAAATACAAAGAAACTGTCGCTGAAAATCACAATGACACAGATGACACATAATGGTAAAGTAATCCTGGTGAATTTAACACTCACAGGGCATTTTGAAGGAAAAAAACGAGGATTAAAAAAACAGGTGCTCGAAGGAAATAGAAGGAAGAAAAATACGAGCACACTGATGGGTTGTACAGTACTAAGCATTGCTAAGAATAATAAAAGACGGGAAACAATGGAGAACCACGATCACCCATGTTCTGAAAAAAACACATTCTATATATATATGCATACGTACATATATATATATATATATATATATATATATATATTATCTGGTTATTTTGATCTTATTTTAAACTAACTTCAATAAATTTATGAACATGTGCCACATAACGTAATCATTTAAGAAAATAGGATAAATAATAATTTTATACGAAAATGCTGTTGAGGTTTTACTAGTAGAAAATGTTTAAAGCTTTATGATTATCTGTCGTCGAGTGATTTTTAACATAATTACCCTCACAAACGATTACTTGAGAAATTCGTCACTACAGACTGATGATTATATAACTATATATTGAGAAGCTGTCTTTTTTTTTGTTGATATTTTTATAACTTCTCGAGCATGACACGGGTCCCTAATTGTAGTGTAGTCTGCGAGCATTTAAACTCCCCAACAATAGCATGCGAGATTATACTTATAACTATCTCATGCCTCTTCTTGCTTGGCATAAAGCCGTAATTGTGGAGTCTTTACTCGGGATGCAAAAGAGTAGGAAACGCATTCTAATTGTGAACTGGGGCTCTGTCATCTTATCTCTGGTCAGATTAAAAATATATCATTTAACGAGCCTATATGTAAACATTTTATTTATACTGATCTACTGTGATTACTGAATCAGTTACGTCTTCTAAAAATGTTCTTCGTCATTGTGCTGCTGAATATATAGGCATAAATAATCAGATGTTGGAGACTAGGATAGATAAGTATTTACCAGTTAAGATTCATCGAGGACAGTGTGAAAAACTGCATATGCTTGTTAATACTTCCAGTCATGTGATTGCACAACTCTTAATAAATAATCCGATTTGTGAACGTGAGACCATTTATATTAAGTCTAAACAGCCTTCTCTCCGTAAGCAGAAGGAATGACCACAGAGTACGAATACGGCCCTCTGATTCCTTACTAGTAATTTTTCCTACTTCTTAGATGTTGGGCAAATATTTTGCGACTTCGATTGATTCTTTTCTTTATTTATTGTTATAATTTTTTCGATTCACCGACTTTACGGTAAGTATTTTTTCTTATCCTTACTCTCCCTTTGTTTTCTAATTTTTTTTATATATTAATATATTTAAAATATTCGATTTTAAAGCTTTAATATCAAAAGTAATGTTGTCTTTCTCGAGAATGAAGAGAAAGGTAACTTCTGTGCGATGTCCGGCTCTGTAAGTTCAAGCAGAAAACATATCCTCTCAGACACTAAACTTTTCATCGGGCTTATAACTGGTTAATTAGCTAAGCTACAAATAATGAACTTTAAAGATTTCTCTAATGTTGTGTAAAAGAAGACACTGGGAAATTTTGAATCAGCTATTATGCTGATAATTCTCTCATAATACAACAGAGCATATCGCCTTTTGTTTCTTTGTTTGATTTTCACAGCATACACACATAATACTGTATTTGCATACATTGCTATGTAACACCCCCCCCCAAAAAAAAAAGAAAATAGCTGAATTATATCTCTTTTAAATAGAAGGGTTTAACATTAACTTCATTACAGGTTTGCCGTCAGAAAGTTTACAATTGAAAAAGTTTTAGGACCAACGGCAATTTTAATATCTAAAAATACATGTAAAATTTTACATTGATTAATCAGTGTGCTTTTCTGTATTTTACAACGCACATTTCACAAAACAAATCCTCATTAACAAAAGTAAGATTCAAAGAAACAAATGACAAAGGTCTTCAGATAAAGGATGCAGTTGAATTTCGTGTGCAAACGTTTTGTGTGACGACAAATAGAGTAATAGAAAGTTTCTGCTTTTATCAGTTTTATTTACAAGTGTCACATTTTTTTTTAGTTTTTTTTTAATGAAGCACTTACATAATTACAATATTATAGACAAAGGAATACAAGAAAGAAAATGTTATTTTAATGTCTATTATGACTTCAGAACGAGGATTTTGAGACTTGGATACTGACCGTGTCGTTTAGGAAGTATTTTCATTCTTGAACCGAATCAACAACTACCGAAAAAAAAAATACGTTTCTGAAAATGAAACAAATTCTGGTTGTTATAATGCCAGAATAAAACTCATGCCTTTGGACAATTTTATAAAAAAAAAAAAAACTACTCTGCGAACTGTGTTCAGAAATATGTATGGTTTCTTCTGCCGAAGAGTGTCGCATTTCTTACCAATATTCACCTTCTTCCCACAATGAAATGTTAATGTCATGAACTTCTGTAGACAATAAGACCTTCGTGACATCTTGGAGGCATACTCACAAGAGCTGAATGGAATCTTCTGTCTCTTTGAGAATGATGACAACAACATGAGCTGAACTCTCGAATTAAGAAAAGCATAAAAGGGATAAAAACAGGAATGAAATTATTATTATTAAAAATTTTCAGTCAGTAGATGTAATTAAACATTCAGCATTCTACATCTGCTGAACTTTTATTCTTCTTTTAAGGAATCTATCGCATTCCGATTGTGGATTCCTGTTATCTAAAGGAAGACCAGACGCAAAAGAAACAGGGATTTTTAAAAAGGGAGGGTGAGAATGGAATGAAAGGGTTTAATGAAAAGGTAGTGACTGATTGATTTAGGCATATATTTAGAATTCAAATTTATTTATTTATTTATTATTTAGGCTAATGTTCACCAAATACGAGGCAGGCCCAAGAGCCACTCAAGATAGAGAGTAAATGTGTGGTGTTGTTTGAACGTAAGAAAATGCAATAATCTGGAACAGAGATAAATTAACAAGGAACTGACATTAACATATTATATATATATATATATATATATATATATATATATATATATATATATATATATATATATATATGTATATATATATATATATATATGTATCATGATATCAGCTGGAATTGTCGACCAAAACATTACTGAACCATTCAAAGTCGATGAAGGAGTTGAAGTGAACAGTTATATATATATATTGCGATTTCATGCACAATATTGTCTTTGAATGATACAAATCCCAGTCTCGAAATTTCAAACTGAAGTGTGTATTTATACACAACAATGCTCCTTCTCATGTACCTAAGGTTACCAGTGAAATATTTTAGCTTAAAAGATTTATAGTTGAGAAGATAATGAAGTGCCGATCTGAATCCGATCGAAAATCTATGGTCAATTTTGAAGATGAATTTATATGAAGATAGCAAACAATATGATAGCAAAACAGGCCTATGGGAAGCAATTGAATTTGCTGAAGTAAAATATTTAACAAAATCAATAGACAATACATTGCTTGGTGTTTAGGAGAATAATGGTTATTATGTTCAGGTTTAAATGCTTAAAATATGTTTATTTGTTCTGTTATAGGTGTTGATCAATTGTTGATTATTATTATTAGTTTGTTATTAAAGTAAAAAGTGATTTTTTGCTTTAGCGTAATAATTTCCGACAGTAGTTTTTACAATAAATATAATACCGTTAAGGAAACTACCTACAAATTTAAGTCAAGTTTTCTTTTATTGTCTACGTTGTTTGAAATTTGAAAAAAATTGTTTAAAACAGATTCGTGTTATTCAGGTTTGTATGATGTGCACATTAACGTCAGACGGACTGTAGTTTCAAACGTTAATATAATTCACCTTACTTCTGTGTGAAGTCATTAAGATTAATTCCCGACAATACTTTACGCCAGGAAAGGGAATTCTACTTTTGTTTTTTAATCGAATTCACCCAATGCAAGGCAGTAAATCCGCTAAAACACAAGGGGTTACTGGGTGTGGGAGAATTAGAAAAGGTAAACATTATTAAGGAGCGAGAACAATAAAAGAGTAATCAGGAAGACAATAGATTGCATTAAAATTTTTGAAGATCAAAGTTACCTGGAAAGCATGCAGACCAAATGAGTGCCACAAGCGAGAAGTGCGAAAAAAGTAACAATTATCATAAATCTTACCGCTACATTACGCTAATTCAATTGTAAATTGATGAAACCCTGTTGCCAGTCTAGTAGTTCGCTTAAATTCCCAAAGACTAGGTACCATAGTGAAGAGCTTATTCGAACAATTACCATGAAAGTATTTATAGAAAAGACACAGGGAAACAACTTTACGGAGGTGAGAAAGTGACTGAAGCCGATATGCCAGGTCAGGACCAATAATATTGCTGATTCTTTGGATTTTACCAAGAATCTTTAAATATATACCAAGAACATTCTAAGCATGGACGAATGGTAGACTTATAGATATGTAAGATATAGATTCTGGAGAGGAAATTGTCTAGCATAAAACACTGAACCAAATTTCTTAGCAGCTGACCTAGGAATGAATTCAATATAGTCTTTCCACTTCATGTCAGCCGAGAATGTAAGGCACAATGACCCACACTACTAGAGGTTAGCATCTGCCATGTTGATAGAAAACAGAAAGAGTTATCTCGGATGATTAATAGAGATCAGTTTTGCTTTGAAGACTTCTATTTCGAAAAAAGACGAATGTCAACGAATTTAGTGTAAAAAGAATAAAAATAAATGCTGTTTTGTACATTTAAAAATATGTTCCCTCGACCGAACGATCATCAACTGAAATAAATACGATTATTTTCATTTTTATTCAGTATTGACCAATAAGGAAGCAAGGAAATTTGTCAATACACTATCTTTAATGCATATGTATTATTCTTCTTCGTGAGTACGCACACGGACACTTTCACATCCGTTATTTTGTGAGCAGACTCATAGATATGCACAACTTTACAAATCTTTTATTCAGAAATGTTAATTTGGATGTGTAAGCCGTACAATACTGTACTCATTTCAACCATTCGTGTTAATCAATGTCTATTTTACAAACTAGCCGATAAATGCTTACATGATATACATCTGTACAATTACAATCTTTGATTTTTTCTTTTTCATTCCTCCCTCTAAAGCTTTGCTCAAACAGTAGCCAGTTTTTGAGAAATTCATTAGAAAACAGCCGGATGGTCAGTGACAGAAAAATGAGTGAATAACCACATCAGTTGGCCAGTCAACAATCTTTTTTTCGCCCTTTTTGCTTGTTTAAATGGCGACTTTACATCTCGCCCTATTGAGCCCGAAGCAACAGAGCGTTCTTCTAAGCGGCTTCTGATTGGTTAAAAGAGTAACAAATGAGTGAGTGATTTTGTGCAGCAAGGTGTTAAGAGAAAACTCCGGCAAATCAAAAGACGACAACATTGACATTGTGAGTAAGCACAATAACCTCCCTTGTTTTTCAACAATGCAAGTTTCCAGAATACACTTCTCGACGCTCGTCCACATACAAAGCGATATCTTGATGAACGCGTCGGTTGGGTTTTATATCGTTAATGTACGTTTTGCGCGCTATGAAGTGATCAAAACACAACAGTCTTTAGAGAAACGATAATAATAAAGAAAAAAATCTATGCTTACCGCTCTTTAGTTTCTTTCTCTTGCATACGTGTTGTTCTGAGAATGTTGTATTCGTCATAAGAGTTAAAAATGAAAGTCATACATTCTAAATTGAAAAAAAATAACAAAAACAAAAGCCAAAACAAGTTATTAACAATAGTCAGCGAGATATTGCTAATAGCCGGTTGAAAGAGTATAAAAATAAATGCGTTATGACAGGAAATTTCCCTGTAGGATTTTGAACTTGTAATGCGTATCAAAATAGGACTGATTATTTCTCTCTTTAACGATACAAAATATTTACCAACAAAGAAATATATAAACTCTGTACCGTAATGGTTAGTTAGATTTAGTAGGTGAAACGCACTTATTAAAATCATTTCACACCAAATAAATTAAATAAAGTCACTAAGATTCACAGAGTGCCCACTGACTGTGGGGAAATATGAAAGAAAAAATATTAAAGAGAGAATCTATAAAAGAACAGAAATTAAGAAGGCAGAAGATAATATCATTGGATTTAAATTTTTGAAGAAAGAAGTTAACGGGAAAGTAAGAAGTCAGAAGAGAGTTCCCTAAGTGAGAACTGCAAGAGAAGAAACTGTTATCATAGAACTTACGGTTGCATCTAGCCGTTTCAACATTTCAAATGATGAGACTTAGTTGCAAATCTATTGCTGCACTTAAATTCATAAAGTCTAGATACCAAAGAAGAAAGCTCATCAGAATAATTACTATGAAAATATTTATAAAAAAAAAGGCGCAGGGAAGCTATATTACGATGTTATGTAAGGACCAATAACATTGCAGATTCATTTTTGTAATTTATCAAGAATCTCTAAATACATAGCACAAGCAGCAGATCAGATGTGGCAGAAATATAGCCAATGCATGGACGAATGGTAGACTTATAAATGTTTAAGATAGATTCTGGCGAAAAAAATTCACAACACAGTGAACCAACTTAACTGGCAGCCGACCGAGCAATTGATTCAATATAGTTTCTTCACTTCACTCCGGAAAACGTTAGCTCCAAAAGTAGCAATGTGTACATAAATGAAATTCTTCTTGTTCTATGTTTCGTGTCCCTTCGGGACATGGACGTTAATAGGTCTCCACAACACCCTGTCCTTTATAAATCTTAGTAAGTTTTTTTTCTTTTTTTTTTGCAATCTCTCCTAAACCCTCTTCTGACAACCATTTAAACAATCTCGTTAGGTAGGTTATTCACTGTTTTACCCTGTCCGCGTGCCTTCAATATATCCTAAGAATGTCAAATTCTCCAAGCCTTCTTCTCTTATTGCGTACCTGAGAAATTTTAATTATCTTTCTCATTCTAAGAATAAGTGTTATTTATTAATAACCACTTATGAAAAACAGTTAAAAAAATAGAATATGTTATTATTTCTAATCATTTTTTTTTATATTAAGTCTATTTAAGCATGTCTACAAGAAAGCTTTCTTTTTTTCTTCATCCATTCATTTTCCAATTGATACTGCATTAGTAACTGCATGGGCATCATTTGTTCCTTTCCGATTTCCCTCTCTCTTTAGTTCTAGTGACCTTCTGCTCACAAATCAAAGGATGTTGCATAGAGAATATATATTTTCATAGCAAGGATAGTAAGAAACTAATCATCATGGTAACAGCCGTTACAAGTTCAACTAATATTAGTCTTCAAGCGCGTTTCAATACCTTAGAATTTTGATGTTCACATCAATGACTTAACACACACATATACGCATGGGCACACTCGCATGCCCGTGCGCAAGCTTACAGTCACACCAACACCCGTTTGTTTTGTTATATTCCTTTACGAGTAAATACCTTTAGGAAACGGTATAAATCCATCTTTTGTCCCCCAGTTATGGGTTAATTGGCAAGGGTTATATCAGTAAATAATTATTATCTTCAAAAACCAAATTCTTACAATCTAAAAAGAGGTTTTTGGCATTAAATATCTTGTAAAAATTTTGATAAGCCGTAGAAAATGAATCAATCAGACAAAAATATACATGCACACACAATTTCTGTATTTAGTATAGTAATTCACTCAACGGTGACTATATGCCATCAACGTCTGAAACAAATGCATAAGGTGGATAGCGATGAGAATAGGAGTCTCTGCCCTATAGCCATCAAGCTTTAAGCATGATAAAAAACAAAATAATAATACCCTAAAACAAATGCACATTCAAGACACAATTACCTTTATATATTCCTCAACAAATTCGCTTTGCCTTCAAGAATTTCATTTTACTTTACTTCGTTAATCTGCAAAAATGAATGCAATCAGGTCATTATGTTTCTTATCTCAAAATCATTGGCCTTGTGGGTGGGAAATGAGACATTGATATCGAATCAGGACCACCTTCATCTTGCATTATTAATCTGCATCCATCAGTAATTCACTCTCCATTCTCATCAAGTTAAACACCAATTGTGTTTCTTATTAACCATGACAGCAAATTTATTGAAAGCTAGAGGTCACATGAAGTAGATTAATGTTTGGAACATGATCGATGTCTGTTTTGGACAGACCTATTTTCGCTATTGAGTACTTTCGAAAATTTCATATGCTTCATTGTGCAAAGAACACAGTACTTTAGAGTGTTAGATACGGCACACACATAAACACACACACAAATATATATATATATATATATATATATATATATATATATATATATATATTAGGTTGGTGCAAAAATAATGTCGTTTTCTCACATAGTAACATATGTGAAAAAACGACATTATTTTTGCACCAACCTAATATATATATATATATATATATATATATATATATATATATATATATATAAGGACGAGGTTATAGTAGTTCCAACGAGAGAAAAGTATGTATATTTAAAAGAAGAGATAAATCGCAAAAGTTTTTGGTTGTAATGTGGACTTTTTAAAAAAAATATTATGCTTTATTTTCCCTAATTTTGCTACACGTTTTTCTGGTCATCAGGCAAAGGGTGAAGATTTTCACATATTATTATTAATATTATTTTCTCTTTTTTTAATATATATATATATATATATATATATATATATATATATATATATATAGAGAGAGAGAGAGAGAGAGAGAGATAGATAGATAGATAGATAGATAGATAGATAGATTGTATCAAAAATGATTTTACAAATATTTGGATGCCCATAAAAACATATGTCCGCAAATCCTTTGTTTTTGAGTTTTTAAGTTTAAAGTTTACGCTAGACGCTGTTTAAAATACAATCCAAGATACAATCCAAACATACTTTTACAAACTTTGGGAGCGGTTTCCTGACTCCAATAGAAGCTAAAATGTCCATAAAAACATATATCCAAATGGCCATTGTTTCACCTCGACACAGCAATTCAATAAATGTACAAAAAGTCATCCGCTTGCTTATACACGAACATCGGATCATTGACTGGCGCAACCATTCAAATACTCGCACGCAGTGTCGAACGGTTTCACAGCCCCCATAATATGTAGATGAAGCGTCTCTGCATTATTAATGTCTGCTGCATAAACCAATTGTATTAGGTGGCCCCACAGATAAAAATCCAAAGGATTGAGGTCGGGGAGCGTGAAGGCCATGGAACCGATCCTCCCGTACATATCCATATTTTATGGTAGATGTCAGCCAGTGCATCGCAAAAAATGTGACCAAAATATGCTGGTATCCAATCATGTATGAACCACATTCGTCTTCGTATTAGCAGAGGTACAGCCACTAACATGTTTGGAAGTGTGTTCGAAATAGTCCCTTTAGAC
Organism: Acanthosepion lycidas; assembly: GCA_963932145.1. Classification (NCBI taxonomy): domain Eukaryota; kingdom Metazoa; phylum Mollusca; class Cephalopoda; order Sepiida; family Sepiidae; genus Acanthosepion; species Acanthosepion lycidas. The sequence goes on from OZ010574.1 coordinate 111,503,275, forward strand.
AGCTTCTGTAAGACATGCAGGGAGAACATATGGACCTACTAGACAGTCACTTACAATTCCAGCCCACACATTAATTGTAAACTGATGCGGATGTCTAGCCCGCATTTTACCATGGTGATTCCGATCTGCCCACAGATGTTATTTGTTATTCCATCTCTTCCAAATGTTCCCTCATTCGTAAATAAGACAGAAGAGACAAACAATAGATCGGCAGTTTGTGCAATAAACCATTGGAAAAAGTTCTCTAGTGATGAGTGATCTGTGATCTGTAAAATGATACGGATACAGGAGCTGCTCTGGAAGTACATTCCATGCAGTTCTATGAGATGTACGACATGCTAGGGCCACAAAGTGTGTTGATAGCATTCACGCGGCCGTATGAAAAATCATATCTGTTTGCTCACGATATCAATATCCTGCTATTGTTAAACGGAACACTTCTCAGTTAAGTCATTACTACACACATTAAACGTTGAAGACAGACTAACCGCGCCCGCAATGTTTGTAAAGTATTTTTGAATACCAGGAACACATAGCTGGGGTTCATATAAGAAACGCCACGAAGCAGAAACTGATATTTAGCTACAAACAACGAAAGGCGTTAGCCATACATAAACTCCAACCCCAGAGTGCTTCCCCGGAATAAGTTACATTACCCCCCTTCCCCAGTCGCTAACACAAGCCCATCTCATTAACAAGGCGTCCACCAGAGAAGGACTGACATTGAAAATAAGTTTAAAACAATGCTTCAAGACAGACACTTAGGGGTTGATGTTAACCGCGTACAGAACGGCATGAAATAGGCTATCCCCATGTTGTGGTAATTTTTTGTTTTTTTTTGCTATATATATATATATATATATATATATATATATATATATATATATATATAGCAAAAAAACAAAAAATTACCATAACATGCACAGCACTTACACCCACAAACATTACACCTGCTCGTTTCTATCTCCTTCCTAAAATACACAAAAGCAACAACCCAGGAAGGCCGGTTATTTCATCGTTCAACTGCCACACGACAAAAATTTCCAAATACATAGACCATTACATATAACCGCTAGCTAAGGAAGTAAAATCCTACATTAGAGACACAACAGATCTACTGAACAAAATTAATCACATACAAACAGTTCCAGAGAATGCTATTCTAGTGACTATGGACGTCAGGTCACTCTATTCAAACATTAAACACATCGAAGGGCTAACCGCCCTCAGGAAGCACTTACTAAATGAAGAAAACAAGAACCCCCCCCCCACAGAAGTCATCATAAAACTCATGGAGCATGTCCTTACATTGAATACTTTCAAATTCAATGGACCACACTACCTTCAAATAAGAGGTTGTGCCATGGGCACCATTGCTGCTCCATCATATGCTACAATATTCATGGGAAAATTTGGGGAGACCCAATCATTAGTAGCGACTGCGTATTCTATGCAAGATATATCGATGATATATTCTTTGCATACACGGGTAGTGATGACAAACTTACACAATTCCTTATGACCCTAAACACAGTGCAGGACTCAATTAAGTTTGACTATAAAAAAATCCACAACATCAGTAACATTTTTAGACACCCGCATTTACATAGATGAAAACAGGAAACTACAAACGCCACTACACACTAAAATCACCGACACCCACAACTATCTACACTTTAAGTCTTCCCACCCTAAACACCTCAAAGAGAACCTTCCCTATTCACAAGCCCTTAGATTCAGAAGGATATGATCCAACAATGAAGAATTAAATTAAATCTGGAGCATCAATTCACAACACGTGGCTATAAACAACACCTAACCAGGGAACAAATAAATAAAGCAATTTCCACACTTAGAGAAGACACCCTAATGTACAAGATTAAAAAGAAATCTAGCCGCATTCCTCTAGTAACCACTTTAAACCCCACTCTGCCTCCACTATGACAAAAAATCAAACGTCGCTGGGAAATACTACATTTGAAACCAGACCTAAAAAAATTGTTTAAGGAACCCGGCCTTCTTGCATATCGTAGACCTAAGAACCTAAAAGAAATCATAGGTAGTAACCACATTTCAGGGGACAAGGTAATCCGTAATAAACTAAGAACAAAAACAACAGGATTTTCCCAACCATTTTACAACAAAAGAAGTTTATGTAGCAACCATATTAAACACACGAATTCATTCACTAGCTCAATCACTAAATCTATTTTCAAAATCTACCACGATTCTAACTGTAGAAGTCATGACATAATTTACCTCCTAGAATGCACACTATGCCAGAAACAATATGTAGGAAAATCTGAATGGCCCTTTCACAGAATTAATAATTATCGCAATGGAATTAAGTCGACTCCCCATGAAAAATTATTACCTGTAGAACAACATTTCCGCCTAGAAAAACACGATTTCAAAACCCATGCCAAATTCACTATAATTGAGAGAATAGAAAAGTTCAGAGCACATAACATTAGAAAGAGTTTAGAGTCCCATGAAAATAAGTGGATACAGCGTCTAAAAACACAATATCCAGCCGGGCTAAACCATAAATTTAACAATATAGATAATACTAATATATAACACAACAAATCAAAACCTACCCACATTTCTCACCCATACAAGACAGACGTGCTTACGGAGGTTCTGAGGCCTCACACTTATACACATACCCACACGAACATACACACTTACAAACATCATACTCTCACTCCCTAATGAGCCAAATGATAACACACACCCACAGCAATACATACGCTTATACATATCATACTCGCTCACTCTCTAAGAACCAAATAACACACACACAAACACTAAACAGATACACATCCCCTCTCCAGGACCAATAAAACTGTCAAGTTGACCAAGGGAATTCAGGGAAGCATAGATCCATCCAGCTCTTATCTCAAATAAAAACTTAAAAGTGACTGTTTGACCAAAACAAGGATTGTTAAAAGATTCATGTCAAAAAGATAAAAAAATAAAAAACAAAAAACAAATGAAAACTACAGACAAAAGTTCATTTTCTCCATCAAGACATTCATTACTGTAGTTTACTGCTACCAGCAAGCAGAAATATTTCTCCTCCTGATCATGGCCATTTTGGCTGAAACTAGTCGAGGAATCTAAGCCAGCTAAGAAGGTACTGCGATTAATGTCTTTATTTGATCTTTCTTTTGTTGGTATAAGATTTTTCTTTTCTGTACATAAAGTGTGCACAAATAGTCCGAATGTTTTGTATGTCTAAGCGCTTTTGGATATTCTTTTAACCATTATCAAACATGTTTTTATTTTTATCTTTAATTCTTACTGAATTTGTAGATTTTTATGTAAGTATCTAGAGTTATGTTTTTTTTTTTTTTTTCAAATACAGCCAGTACTTTATGGCCGTGTTCGTAACTGATATTATTGAGTATTGGCTTTTTATTTCACATCATCAAATCTTCCATTATTTTTTTTTCATGTGGATGAGGATATTATAGCAGTGTTTTGTACGAGTATGTTACGGATGGAATTTTGTAGGTTTTTCTATGTGTTTAAATGTGTCCTAATTGGGCTATGGTCAGGGAAATGTAACGTGAACATTCTTCCTAGGCATCTTGTAGTATATCCATTATAATTATTCATGAATTTAGTTTCATTAGTGACGCAGTTCCTTCAGGGACATGAATTCATAAATAAAATTGGTTGTCTGTAATTTGCATCTTGAAGTTATTTTGTTGTTGTTGTTATTGACGATAATAAGATTAGCTTTTTAAAAATGTTATAGTAGATAATTTAATTTTCTAGTTCTGGTCAATTTCTTTATAATATTTGTAAATGAAATGTCATCCTGCTTGTAGTTAACATGATTTTGATTTTTATAGAAAATGTTTTATTTTGAATTATTACATTTCATGTGGCACAAGGCCAAAGGGTGGTGAGGAAAAGTTGGTAGTCATCGACTATCCTAGACTTAGTTAATCTTGTTCACGACCCATTCATTCATTACAATTTACTCATGTACCACAAGTACTCATTCATCGACATTCAATCCATCACATACCATAATACAACATATTCACAGGGATCTTACCCCAAAAACCCATGGCATGGAAATATATACAATTGTCTTCTTTTTGTTTATAAGATATATATATAAAATTATGACATGAAATGAGGGAGCATGGATGTGCCTAGTAACGAAAATAAAATGCAACAAAACATTCAAACTAAAATTAGAATGTTCATAGGACCCTCCTACCCCACAGACATATAAAAGTGTCCACTCTATTCTGTCTTTATCAATGTTATTGCTTTTATCTACATGTCCAATGTTTGTATTAACCTTAGAAAGAAATAGTTTAATTTGGTGATCTATGTAGTAATTCAGAAAACCGTTATTAACTAGCGTTTGTTTCACTTTGTTGAGTTCTTTAAAGAAACGTGGATGAGAAGATGAACTCTCGTGCGATCTCTCTAGGAAATTTTTTATAACGCCTATGTTATATCTTGTAAAATTTAGATGGCAGGAGTTTCTACTTGTAGGATTCTTATAACGAAATAGTGAATGTGTTACTAGATTCTACAAGAATATTTAAAAATGGGAGTTTATTTTTTGACTAATTTGATAGATATCATTGTTCTCAAATGCTGGTTTTCTTTTTTGATTCAGCTAAGATATAAATATCATCTACAGAGCAGATATACAGGGTGTTTCAAAAAGAATACGCCAAAATCATCACGTGATGGGTCAAAAACGAAAAAAAATTACAAACCTCTAGCATGAACACATG